>JADWPR010000019.1:0-688259 GCA_016109585.1 Phialophora expanda
TAACCCTAACCCTAACCCTAACCCTAACCCTAACCCTAACCCTAACCCTAACCCTAACCCTAACCCTAACCCTAACCTAACCCTAACCCTAACCCTAACCCTAACCTAACCCTAACCCTAGGAATTATTATACTCTTAATATATAATACTATATTAGGTAGGAATTATTATACTCTTAGTATATAATACTATATTAAGTAGGAATTATTATACTCTTAGTATATAATACTATATTAAGTAGGAATTATTATACTCTTAGTAATTATTTAGCTAACTTTCTCTAAACCTTTATAATAATAATATCTTTAATAATAACTACTATACTTAATATAAGGTATTAAAGTATAAAACCTATATTATTTAAATCGTCTTAATGAGATCTATTTAAAGATATAAATATTATTAGGATTACTCCCCTATTTTACTCTAAACTTAAGTCGAGTTTAAGGTATAGAAGCCTTATTAAATTTAACTTATCTTATAATAATATATCTAGTAGTATAAAGGAAAAGCTACTACTATTTTATATCTAGTCCTTAACTAATTAGTATATAGTGTTCTTATCCTATACTATATATAAGATAGTGTCAGCCTTATAAATTTTTAATATGCTCTATTAGCCCTATTATAGTAGTAGTTTATTTATGACAAGAGGCACTACCTACCGTTCTACGAGTTAACACTACTTAGCCTTAAAGCCTTACCCTAGTTCACTATTTATTAGTGTGCCGTGCCGTCATAAGTAGCGTTCGCCCTATATCCCTATTTATTAGTGTGCCGTGCCGTCACAGGATCTAAAGAGGCGGATAGCTTAAGACTATACTAAGAAAAGAAGAAACAGTATCGACTCGGAAGATTATACTAAGATCAGAATCGTCAGAGTTCATTTCCTTCAGTATCCATCGTCTTTTCTAAGTCAGAGTATATAGCTTGTGCTTAGTATAGAGGTTCGAGACGAGATGTTCCATGAACCCATTAAGACCAAGAGTCTGAGGTCCTCCATTTAGGTTAACCATTCTCACAGCAGCTTCGATATGATGTTTATACATAGCAATGTCAGAGGCGGCCAGCTATATCATTGTTTGTAAGCTTCCTGACCTGGCTGCAAGAGTCTGTACAAGGTCTGTGTTTCTTACCTCGTCATATGCTAGCATCAGGGTCTTTCCGACTGTGGCGTCACTAAAGACGACCTCGTTCGAGATAGCATCTCTCAACGACTTTGTGCATGAGAGCTTGTATTGACAAGCAAGCTGAACAAAACGTAGCTGTTGCTGCGAATCTTGATGACTCTGGTAGATATGTCGACAAGCCAGGAGGAAGATGGCGTCGAGAAGTCCTCCTTCTCTCAATGCGAATGGTACCCACGTCTTGGTCATGGAATCCTGGTAAAAGGTGATGTCCTCGTTGCAGCGCATAACAGGAACGACGACTGTGACATCTATGGATGGAGTAGGAAGGGGTCAACCATCAGCCTTGTGTCATAGACTTAGACCATGAGGGGCTTACGGAAACGTACAATGGTCTAGGAGAAAGTGCTCGATAGGTTTGAAAGGCCGGACAAAGCTCATGAACGGGTCTGTTCGACCAGCAGGAAGTGTGCCTATGAAACGGAGAGCTGTCATATCTTCGGAGTGAATGCTTTGGGCTCTCAAGACTTTAGGTTCTGTATGTAACTGCTTTGACTGGTACTGCATCGTCTCGCGCCGTCGGGTCTCTCTGTGAGTAGCTCGCGCGGAATGCGACCTGGCCTCTCGCCGCTGCTGTCTCCTAGCAGAGGCATTATTGGCGTGATTCTGATGGACGAAATGCAGCATATGTATCTGACGGAGGCCTAGTGCTACCTTGGAGGGACTGTATTCTCTAGCGTATGAGATATTCAAAGAGTGTCAGCTCAGGGTAAAGGAGACGGGAGTCGTAGAGGGCCTGAGTGAGAATGGCTGACAAATATTGTCGTTTGCGCCAAGTCTTGATCCTTCCGTATTAGGAAGCAATTAATCTCTTTTAGATTTCTATACCTCTGATCTCCCTTGATACTGCACTGATGTCGGCATGTTTAGCACGTTGATGACACTCCTGCCAGACAAGAATAGCGTGGAGTAAACTGGAAATATGAGCCTTGTAGAGTATATAACGATAGGCTTTCCAGGAAACAATTGTATGCAGTTTACGTTGATCTATCCCTCCACCCTTCACTACCTCCTCCAAGGATATTGATAGAATGGGCGGCACAGTTCTGATCACCGGAGCCAACGGCACCTTGGGCCTTGAATTCGTTCGAGCCCTTCTTAATTCATACCCTCAGTACACGGTCGTCGGAACCGTCCGAAATCCTTCGCCAGAGTCTGACCCTAACACGGCCAATCTTCTGCAAATAATCAAAGGACACCCAGGTGCCAAGGTGCACATCCGAACACTCGACCTGGGCAGGCTGGCAGAAGTGCGCAGCTTCGCAGACCAACTATCAGTCCAGATCGGTCGAGGAGAGCTTCCACCACTCTCGGCCATAGTATGCAATGCCGCCATCTGGTCCCTAGAATCCGGGTTGAAGTTCACATCAGACGAACTTGAAGCAACTTTCCAGGTCGCTCACCTGTCGCATTATCTCTTGGTCCTGAAGCTACTGAGGAGTATGGACATGAACTCGGGACGTGTTGTTATGCTGGGTTCAATCACACACTACCCCGAGAAACCAAACCCTATGTCAGCCTTTCGACCAGAAATCCCTGCAGATATCGAGGTCCTTGTTAGACCGAAGCCAGATCATCCAGGAGAGGCACATGATAGAGGATATCAGCGATACGGGACGGCCAAACTCTGCAATGTGACGTTCATGCATGATTTGAACAAGAGACTGCAAGTGGTATGTCAAAGTTTTGTATTGTTACGATTGACAATTGTTTCGACTGGATGACTGACATTAGACCGAGAACAGAATCCAGAACTATCGGCCTTGACAGCGCTTGCAATGGATCCTGGCGGTCTCGCCGCGTCCAGAGCTCAAGCCGAACAGAAAAGGTCTGTCAGGAGAATCATGGCTGCCGTGAACTTCTGCATGCCCCTTTTGAAGCATCTCACGCAAACCTTCAGACCCACGGCCGATGCGGCGCAGGACCTTGTCGAAGTCAGTGTTGGAGCACAGTTTGAAGGAAAGAGAGGATACTATGTTGGCCGCAAACCAGGTGATTCTGCTGCCATGAGCAGAGACCCCGAAGTTCAAGCAAGACTATGGGATGCAAGCTGGAAATGGTCCGGTCTCAAGTCCGAAGAAACGCTTCTCTGATTTGCTGAGCTACCTATCTACAAGAGTCGGACTGTTGTGGATCATATACAGGGTGGCTGGATCATTCAGTAAACGAGTGACTGGCTAGTATACGTACAGAACCTGTTGGTTGGTGATCCCCAAGTCTACATATACTCAGGTACACGATGCGTAGAGACCTGTTCTCCGTTCGCACCAAGTCTCTTTGGGAAAAAAAGTGAAGAGGCCATTGATATCGCGCGGCTCGTAGTCCAACCCCATAGCACCATTGACGAGAGAATCAAGCCATAGTTCTCCCTTAACCAGTGAGCAAACATGTCTATCCCTCCCATAGCTCCACCGGCAGTCCAGATATTCCCATCGACGACCCATTCTGTTGCCTGTGCCTATTTGACTTGGGGATACTTCTTTCTTGTTCGATCATACTCGACATTGTTAATGGTGCCCGATTTGCCATTCAGCACTCCAAAGGCTGCAAGGACCGATGGCTTCCTCGGCTACATGTAAATCATAGCCATCGCGGAGTCTTTTCATTTCCGCATTGCCAGATATTCGCGCGATATTGTCTTTCGCAGAAGCGAGTTCCTGGTACGCCATCCTCAACGCCGCTGCCCTTCTCCTCGACCTCGTTCTCTTTGCTTGTTGTAATGCCGTTCTGACAGACTCTATTCTTGACTGCTTTTCTGCGACCGCTCTCTGTGAGGCTCGGATTTCGCTACACAGAACCTTCGGGTCAGTAATGATATCGGCCGAGCGCGGCTGTGGATAGAGATGATTTGTCGTCGATTCAATCCATGTCTAGCATTCCACTGGTGAGCTTGAACGCTGGTAACAGTGTCGAGGCAAAACCAAGTCTAAGCTGCTTGACAAGTACAACAGAGACTCAGAAGCAGAGTTCTGACAAGCAAGAATCATCTGCGACTGGATTCAGACTGCTGTTCGGGAAAGTCCGCCGACGATACCGAAACAACTTTAAGACAGAAGTGACGACGTCAGACATCGATTGTGGTTACAGGTGGGCTTGACACACCCAAATCTGTCGGCATTTTCCGATCGGTTGATAGCGGATAACTCAATCTACGAGTACGCTATCTGGGGTGCATAGATACTATGTTTCGAAGCATGATGTTTTATCTTCAACGTGCAGTGCCGACAGGTCACATATCAATTGACATGAAGGTTTCAACCCTGAAGACTTATCGTCGTTGAGCTTCTTGATAATGAGCATACCGGCCGCCTGTTGTTCCAGGCTATGAGCATAGACTATCTATTTCGGCACGCAAATTCATGGCATGAGGGTGGCAAATCGGCATAAGCCGATCTATTCGCTTGAGCATCTTTAGAAGTTCAATCTCGAACGTATACCTTGCAGTCTCATGCTTATCACCATCTCTATCACGAGTGTGAAGGGATAGAAAGAGTGTGATAAATCTAGCAATCACAAACATATATAGCTGGCCTCAACTACTCACTCGTTGTTTCAGTGCAAGAATTCAACATCGTCTTCGATTACTGGTAACTTCAAGCTTTCCTGGACGAAACCCGAGTGCCTTTGCCTCCTGCGACCATCCACCATTTCTATCAACATATCGACATTACAAATGTCTGCCAAAGCGGAGATGGAGAAGCAAGTTCTTACTAGCACCACACACCCTGTCAAAAATGAGGAGATAGAAGCTGGATTGACAAGCCATGTCATCTACATTGACCCTGAGAAAGAGAAGGCGGCTTTCAGGAAGTTCGACAGATATGTGATCCCCGCCTCATTTGTTTTCATGGTTCTTTGCGCTCTGGACAGAAACAATGTGAGCGCAACTCCTATCGCTGCAACTGCAACTATTGACAAAGCCATAGCTGGGGAATGCTCGTGTTTTCGGTTTCGATGAGGACATTGGTCTCCACGGTCGCCAGTTTGGTAACATCAACACCTTCGGCAGCCTCACCACTATGCTGTTTGAGATACCTTGGGTTCTGGCTGTCAGGCGCTTCGGTGCCAGCAAGGCTCTTGGAACTGCATTCTTTATCTGGAGCGCCTCGACTTTAGGTACTGCTTTCGTTCAGAACTACGCACAGGCTGTCGTCTGTCGTATGCTTGTGAACGCTGCTGGCGGTGGCCTTGAGCAGGGGTTCGCTTATCTCTTTTCCACCATATATCCTCGGCACCTTGCAGGCAAGCGAATTATCACGAACAATTTGGCAATGTGTGTATCCGGTGCGTTTGGTGGTCTCTTCGCCTGGGCTATCCAGCAGATGGGCACTCAAAAAGGTCTCGCAGCGTGGAGATGGCTGTTCATCATCGAGTTCGCCATCACTATCGTTGTGGGGGGAACATGCTGGGTTTTTCTCCCCCAAACAGCCGAGACGGCTTGGTTTCTCAATGCTGAAGAGAAGGAAACTATGCGCCTTCGCAAGGAGCGTGACGCAGTATACCGAGGAGCCGAACAGTTTGACCGCAGATGGATCAAGATTGCACTCCTCGAGCCTTTCGTCTACATGCTCGGTGTTGCCTTCTTTACGTCTTCGGTTGCTATCAATGGATTCAATATTTTCTTGCCGACAATCCTTGCCGGTCTCGGGTGAGTTACTACCTCTTCATCAAGGAAAAGTCAGCGACAATTACTTACAAGTGGACAGTTATGCTGATCTACATGTCAATTACATGACGATCCCGGTCTATATCGTTGGCGCTTCGTCTTTGGTCACCGTTGTCTACCTCTCGGACCGGTTCAAGCGTCGTGGGGCATTCATAATCGGATGCTGTGTTCCTGTCGTGGTTGGCTACCTCATAGCTGTTGGAACGTCGAATGCACACGCTGGCTATGCGGCCATGTTTATCCTTGTCCTGGGTATGTTCTGGCACCTTCGTGGGCCTGATGCTGTCTGATATTTGGGCTAACAACATTTTCACTAGGAATCTATCCTATATCTACCCTGGCTGTCACCTGGGCGGCAGGGACTTTAGCCCCAGACGACAAGCGTGCCTTCGGTATGCCTCTTGCCAGCTCGATTGGAAATCTCTCCAACTTTGTCTCCTCCCAGCTCTATCCAACTCAACAAGGTCCAAGATACATTCAGGGCAATGCCGTCTCAGCTGGCCTCACTGTAGTAGCTGCGTTCCTTTATGGCTCTTGCTGGCTGTTGTTGCGCTCAAGGAACAAGAAGAAGGAGACGTTGATTGCGGAGGGAGCCACCACGAATGGTCTTGAGGGAGACAGAGCTCTCGACCACAAGTATATTCTCTGAGTTGGAGATTGGGAGCGAAGCCGTCTCGATCGGGTTTTGCAGTCAGGAACTACCTATCGCCGGTGACTTCTCAGTTGACACTCAGGCCACCATGGAGTCAAGCTTCTCAGCCGTTCTCGCCTTAGGCACTACCACCTCAGCCAACAATTTGTTCGTCTCGTCCTACTCAGGAAATATTACTACACTGTCTTTGACCGAGAGCAATTGTATCATGAGTCTTGAAAGCACCTTCTTCAACGCTGACTGCCAGCCGGATCCATCATGCCTCATGCTTGATGTTGGTCGCGGAATGGTAGTCTGCCTCGACGAAGGCTTGACGGCCCCTAATGGCTCTTTGAGCTCCTTTACCTTCAACTGCGACGGCAGCCTGAAACACGTGAAGAACGAGACCACAATCTCTGGGCCAGTCAACGGTGTCATGATCTCTCCTGACAATCGGTTCCTGTTTGTGAGCAACAGAAACAGCACACTTTTCTCCCTTCCTGACCCGGAGACCACCAATAGCACGCAAATCCCCTCGGATTCTCTAACGACATTTTGAGTTGCAGCATGATGGAAGCCTTGTGTTTGCACAGATATGGCCAAGTGGAGGCCTCTACCCGCAGCAATTCAGTATCAATCCGTCTGCTACCTTGGTTGGGGTTGGGAATCAGCTAAGTGCAAATGTGGCTTTGCTCTCACGCGACCTAACTTCTGGCTTGATTGGAAAGCCCCTCGTCAGGATACCGGTAGATGGTAACATCACCTGTGTGGTGTTTGGTCAAGAAGGCGCTGGCTCAAGTCAGGATGCTTGACACAAAAGACTGTCGGCTCGAGACTCCGTTTGGAGCAGCCATAGAATGTTCCTTCGGCGCCCTCAGTGGTTAAAGGCAGTCAAGTGCAATGGCTTCGGCTTTTGTCGACCCATATTCTAGTGCAGTGCCGATTACATTTTGGTTCCGTATCGGCGTGTGGCCAGGACCCATGGAACCTCAAAGAGAACGGTGCAGACGCTGGATAGCATCTGGATATTGCCGAATTGGCCTCCTTTCAGTCCGACGTCCTTGTCGTATCCAAACACGCAAGCATTTCCCAACTAGACAAGAATCAGCGAAAGTGTCCATCGTACATCGGATTGGATAACTCACGTTATTGCGGTCAAGAGTTGACACGACCAGATAGATGACAGAAAGCGGAACCACGTACATGTTGAACTCTCTCCGCACGGCTGCTTCTGGCTGTCGAATAAGAATCCCGCCTCCGTTATCAAAGCCTTGCCTCGATCGGGATATCCCGGTCTATTATCTACCACATCAGCGAATCTGTTTAATCTGGCCAGCCGACTCAGCGACCCATCAACTAGATCATAACTTCCTTTGCAACTTGGAAACCTGAAACCCGACATCCACAATATGCCGCGAACTGAGCAGAGAATCAGGGGAGGAGTCAATGCCTGTCAGAGGTAGGTGGAATATTATTTCCTAGCAGATTATTTCGGATTATGCCGCGATACAACGCTTACCACCGCTCAGGTGCCGTCGGAGAAAGCAAAAGGTAGCAACCCCAAGGACAAGTATCTAGGGATCTTGCGATTGATGATAAAACTATCTGTAGTGCGACCAAAAATACCCACAATGCTCCAATTGTGCAAACAGTAATGTTCAGTGCCTTACGTATCACTCCGGCAAAGGAGCGGATGTGAGTGTCACAGATCCCTGTCGCCCGAGAGAACATCTTACTGATCATTCAAAGATACCGCGAAGTTATGTCTCGGACCTCGAAGAACAGATAGCGAAACTTACCCAGCAACTCCAGGAGTTACGAGAGCATCCACAGTCAAGTCCAGACCGGCGTCGGAGCCTCGCAGACAATACAACCCTAACTCCCGAAGTATACGACGAGACAGGTGTCTCTTCCCTCGAAGAAATTCCAGTCTCGAACGATAGGACTCCCGTAATTCCTGACCTTGTGACCAAGGTCAGGAACGTTATTGCCGAGCCGTGTCAACAGCCACGCTTTGTAGGACAAAGTAGTGGCATCTCCTTCGCGAAGTTGGTCATGGCGGCAATACAAGTCGATAGCATGTCACCGTCGTTTCTACCTGAGCAACCACCGCTCGGTGAGCTATCTATCTTCGAGTCTGCTCCGGCAAAAGCCTCGCTACCACCGCGTCATGTTGCAGATCATCTGATCGAGGTATATTTCCAGTATCGAACGCCTCATCTTCCGATTTTAGATCGTTCTCAAGCCGGCCAAGCCATTGACAGCGCCTATAGCTCACTTGGCTCAGATCAAGCATCATCCAAGGTGTCAGAGAGAGACATGTTCATTGCATACATGGTGTTCGCTATTGCCCTGGTTGACGTACGTCACACTTCCGGCCGACGGCCAACGCAAAGTGATGGATGTTTTCGCTCGGCACTGAGTTGGGTCGAGACTACCCTCTCATACTCGAAAAGTGACCTCGAGACTCTTCGGACTGTGCTTCTTCTGGCTCAATTTGTCGCGTTGTCTCCTTCTCGAGGGAGCCTATGGCATTTAACAGGCTTCGCCCTGCGTCTTTGTATTGACGTGGGCCTACATTTCGAGAATGATCTGCAGCGGCTCGACACAGATCCAGTGGCCTTGGATGAAAGACGACGGCTGTGGTATTGTACCTATCACTTCGACCGCCTCCTTTGCATCACTCTCGGTCGCCCACTTAGCATTCTTGACGAAAGCATACGGGTTCAACTCCCGAATCCCTGGACGGGCTGTCGGCAGGGTCTTGAGCGAGCACAGTCCAGTGACTATGACATACACGCCCAGCGAGCGCACAATCACCTATTCACACTTGCGAAACTCGAATCAGAGATCAAACACGTACAACACTCTCGCGTATGGACTCCGAAGTTGGCTTATCCACGACCAAGTTGGACTGTCTGGCTACAGGATATCCAACCACGCCTACAAGAGTGGCAAGCTACGATCCCAGAGCCTGGCAAGGCCCACCCACTCTCCATCTTTGCATCTCAATCATATTGGGACGTCATCTACAACAACGCCATCCTGCTGCTTTATCGTCCACAGGCAGGCAACATGTACCAATCAGCGGAAGAACTATCTATCATCTATGGGGCTGCTGCCAAAGTGATCGCTGGACTAAAAGTTCTCCAACGTGAAGGGCGAGTTGAGATGTTGTGGAAATCAGTTCATCATCTCTTCATGGCTGGGCTAGGAGTCGTATATGCTCTCTGGCAATCTAAGGATATCCGAGACACGAACCCTGTATCAAAGAGCATATCCATTCTCCAGTCCTGTGCTTCAACTCTCTCGGCTATGTCTGAAACTTTCAGAGGTGCTACAGGATGTCGAGATGCGTTCGATAGCCTTTCTTCCGCAACGATTGATTGGTTGGTTACGAGGAATATCGAGGAAGTGCACCACAACCGTCTGGAATTCGAGAATCATGTGAGAGATCTGATGAAGCAGTTGAAAGTCCCCCGTGAAGGGTTTGCGACAGATGTTCAGCAAACAGACAACATGTCAGCCATTTTGTCGGCTGATAATTTCGATCTCGGTGAGCTACTCAGTACTGCTGCGCAATGGCCCGACCTTGAAGAATTCAACTTTATGATGACCGAACCAGGTTCATCTACAGTTGCAGCGCTTGTCCCTACTACCGAGGCTTTTATTCCATAGATTAGGGGCTTCACTAGCATTTCAAATTGCCAAGGCGAATCAAAATGCATTTGCTTGACTATATCTTCCGAACATGTTGTCGTGTGGCTTATATGCTGTAGTGATCCCAATTCACCGCTAGTGAGCGACACCATTGAGACCATCGACACCATTGGTTTGTGTGTCTCTCAAAGGTCCATCGTCCACAAGGTCCTCATACTCCAGAGGCTTCTGCACGAAACGTGCATCAGCAAGACCTCGCTGCCATCGATTAAAGGCTTTTCGTGGAATGGTGGCCGAAGTCCACATGCCATTCCGCCGGAAGGAATTCACCACGTCAACGACAACATCGATAGCAACATTTGGAAATAGCTCCGCAAGTTCGTCCTTGAACTCGTCGGCCTCGCGCTGGAGCACCCACTGAATGCCCTTGTTCAGTCCGATACAGAATCGCCTCTGCGCGTCAAGCACCTCTGGCGTAACGGTGGACGTTTCTCGGTAGTAGACGCTCCAGGGCACCTCGCCCTGCGTGACCATCTCCATGGCGATCGAGACGTCAGGGTTTCGTGCGACCATTGCCTTCGCAGACAGATTGTCTGTGACGAAGAAATCACCCATGCCGCCTTGGAACAAGTTTCCCAGCATCACGCCGTCGAGATCCTGTATGAAGTCAAGGTCTCTTGGATCAATGCCGTTCTCGCGCAGGAGCATCTTGAAGAAGAGACCGACACTGGCACCGCCAATGGACTTCATCAACACGGTCTTGCCAACCACTTCAGATAGACTGAATTTCTCGCCGCAGGTCGTACGTCTCAGAAGTGCAAGAGGGCAGCGGTTCGCGATTTGGCCAAACACTGTATAGTCTTGGACCCTACCGCGATACATGGATGGCACCCAGAGTCCACCGAGGGCCATGTCGGCAGAACCATCGGCGAGAGCGTCGAGGACGCCATCCCATGGCGTGGGAATCGTGGTGGTCACCTCCAAGCCCTGCTCACGGAAGAATCCGTGCCGATGAGCAATGTACTGTGGTAGATAGTTGATGTTGTAGCCGGTGGCGGTAAGGTGGAATGGCTGCATGGTGTTTGATTTTGAAAAAGCCCCTCAGGAACAGACGATTTTGGTTTTGTTCGTATGATTTTGGTGTGTGGAGCTTTTGTTTCCAGATGTAGTTTTGTCGTCGAGGCTTTGCGAAAGTCTGACGGACACAAACCTGCATATCGATAACCTGGTCTATCGTCTAAATAGTCTGCCATTCTAGCCAAGGCACGGAGCGCGCCCTCAGCACATACTACGATGGGGGAAAGGGCCGTGATTTCGGGCATTACCTCAAAGCAGTACGTTTAGAGATCACCTATCCGTATCAGACTTGTGTCGAGAAATCCCGACCACTCACACAGCGCCGATTGCGGAACGTTAATCGGCAAATCCCGACGGGTATATTGACGGCGAAAGATATTGTCCTGGTCGGACACAGTCCTTAGGTTGTTTTGTATTGTGTACAGGTTTGATGAATCACTGCTGGATAGATCTCGAAAGATATGGGATCTCCGAATGCCATCCTATCGCGAGTTTCGTGGCTGGTCGAGCCTCCTTTTGTCATGGTTAGGACCACGGGAAACAAGTGGATACTCGGTGACAGTGTTTGGTATAGCAAGGACTGAAGGCTTTAATGGATCTGGTCAACCAGTATAGCCGGTATACGTTCTGTTGTGTTGACAGTCTTGCTTCACGGTTCAGATCTGCCTGCAGTATTAGTAACCTCCACCGCAAATCGAAACTGTCCTGGACACTACTGTCAGACTGCCAACAATGGCTCTTACCATCATCCTCTACACAGCTCACCATTGTCCATTTGCTCATCGGGTTCAAATTGCGCTTCGAGAACTTGGACTTGAGTTTGAGACCTGCCTCATCGACATCACCGTTCCTCGCACACGAGATTACCTCGCCATTAACCCGAATGGTATGGTACCAGCACTTATCTATGGTGACCTTGTGTTGACAGAGTCCGATCTCATTTGTCAATTCCTGGCCGATACTTACCCCGGTCACCTTCTCAAAGCCAGCACAGAAGCAGGTGGCGCACTGCAACGTTTCAAAACGGGTTACTTCGTTGAGACATACTTTGCCAAAGCTCATTCATTTTTTGATTCGACTGTCTTCTCGAATGACCCCGACACAAAGAAGGCCATGGCGGCTAAGTACATCGACGCTATTAGTAGACATGTTGAGCCATTGCTCACAGATGCGGCGCCGTTCTTTGGGGGGTCAGATCGCCCGACTCTAGCAGAGGTATGTCCATACCACCAACACGCGAGATACTGTGAATCTTGGAACAAGTAATCTGACCATTCACCATCGCCAGGCGCTGGTCGGACCTTTTCTTCTTCGCGTTCTAACGCTACCTAAGCACGAGCAATTGGTGCCAAGCTCTGTACCAGGAGCACTTGAGCGAGGAGCGCCGAGCTTCTACAGATGGGCAAAGGTCGTAACAACGGAGAATTCGGTGACTGCGATTTGGGATGAAGATCTTGTCGTGAGACGTACATTGGAGAGGATCGCAAAGATGAAAGCAACGAAGTGAAGTTGCCTTTGAGGAGTGACAAAAGTATTCAAGTGGTACCAGGGACCGACAATCGAGCATTCAGAACACATTCAAATCCCGATCACCAATACATGGTCGATCTTGAAGATCAAGGTTTGAATGGAAACATCTCGGTTTATCACAGCTGCACCAGTGTCATGGTCTTCGGAAGACCCTTGCGCCCAAAGATTCTGATTTTTTCCCGCGAGGAAGCCCCACGAGCATTTCAACCACCATAGAAAAGTTGGTTGTTACGGTTTCTACACTATAAGGATGATCTCGTACATGGTCAACTGCACCTGGGGTGAAGACGAAACAGCTTGGCTGGATCATTCAACTTCCCATTCGAGATGTCAGAGCGTACTCCTCGGATAACAAGAGCTTCTGGAATACCAAACATGGCCAGCCCAGTCAAGAAGCTCAGCTTGCTGCAACAGATTGGATGTCTTCACCAAGCCTGGCGCAAAGAGAGAGTTCAGAGGAACTGCAAATTCTCGACCAGGACTATGAAAAGAACACAAGGGAATTCACACCGACTGCCAAAGTGAGACTGTTGGATCGCCGGTTTGATAGAATCGTCACTGTCGCAGGCTCCTTGATTGCCACTGATATCATCATCTTTTGCTTGTTCGTGTGGGCATTTCTCGGTATCCCTTTTCGTCGTGACAACATTTGGCGAATCTTGCGTAATAATTCCTATATAGACTCTAATTTGTTTTTGCTACTTGACAGAAGGAGTGACAGTAGTGGGATCATATCATGAGCAGGGATGTCTCTCACACCCTATTCCAACGTGGACTATATGCCACTTGCTGTGTTCCATCATCAACATCACCATTGTCTTGTCCAGTCTGACCAACTGGTAGATGCAGTCACAGAAACGGTTGTCGTGACAGTGGCCGTTGCACCTGAGCAGCTTGAAGTGTTCCCTGGGCCAGTATCTGTACATCGCCCTGTGATTGTGGCTGTGCTGACGACAGTAGTTGCGGGTTGAGTAACAGTTGTGATTTGCCCGGAGCAAGGTTGGGTGGTCGTCACAACGGATGTAACTGTTCGAACCGGGGAGTTATCTGTGACTGTGACAGTCCGAATGACTGTTGGCCCTTGCTGTGTGACAGTGGTCGTGGCAGCGGGGCCGGCTTCAGTTACTGTGCGGACAACAGTGGATACAACTGTAGATGTAGGACCGGCAATCGTAGAATAGAGTGTAGTAGTCCTAACCTCGACCGGTCCGGGAATGGTAGACGTCACAGTGCTTGTTTGGCCTGGGACGGACGATATGGATGTTTCCGTCACGGTTCTGGTGATTGTTGAAGCCTGACCACCGACGGTAGTGGTAATGACGGAAGTGCTCACAACAGTCGACGTCCTAGCCAGATATTAGCATGTAGGGTTCCTTGGAGAGCTTGTGTTTGCAGAGTAACCCACGCGCACGGGCCAACAGGCGAAGTGTTTGGACAACTGGAAGGGACGGTAACGGTCCTGGTCTGCGTCTCGGTGATGGCTGAAGGAGGTGTAGGGCAGCTCTGGTCTCGAGTCACAGTGGTTGTGACCGGGCTGCAAGGCCCCGAATTCGAAACAGTGACGGTAGACGGGGCGTTCGGGCAGGAAGTTACACCTCCTGGTCCAACAGGAGTAGTCTGGCAGGTTGATACGGTCACGGTGGTGGGAGCCGCAGTTCCCCCAGTTGTGATCGTGACTGTGGCTGTTTGGCCGCTTGAGCATCCAGTAACACCTAGAGATTGTCATCAACCTCTTGTCAACACTCCAGCGGTGCAGAAAGTTGGTATGCGTTCAAGGAACGCAAGGTGCAATCCAAGATTGAGCTTACCATTCACAGGCGTAGTGTTGTCACATCTGGTGATTGTTGTTGGTGGTGGGAGAATGGGGCAGGACGATTGACCAGGAGCCGTGATTGTCAAAGTGGTAGTAGCGGCCGAGCATCCTGTAACCCCGTTGACCGGTGTACTTCCGGCGGTGGTTCCATATCCCCAGTCGCTCCAGACAGACGAAGTATCTCGGCGAACCACCGGGTTGGCGGCGGCAAGGAAGCTGGCAGAACTGATCAGCGAACGTGTGGGAAAGAAGGGCTGTGACAAACCTCAAAGCAGAGCTAGCCAAGAGGGCCGACTGGATAAGGTTGGAATACATGATAGTGGACGAGAAGACTCCTGTGTGAATGATCTCAAACGAATGGAAGACGGAATGAATCCTGTCGAGGCTTGTTGGAGAGGCTCAATGGTCAGGGAAGTCCTCGATCTTTATAGATCGATGGAGGAGCGGATCCTCTTCCAGAGTGAGGAGTGGGAGATGGAATACAACGTGGTTCAGGCATGTCTCTCCGATTCCGATACGTGGAGGCTGGTTCGAGCAAATCTGACGAGAAGTCTGGGGACACAACATGCATGTTGTTGGTGATCGGACCAAAACAGATTCAAGGTTCCTGCATCACTCTTGTCTGCCTGTGTTATGTTGACCGCCTTGTCCCAACTTTCCCGGCAAAGATGAGAGATTGGAGATCGTCGATTGCATGAGCGATTGGAAAAAGGGCCAATACCGTGCATGCACACAATTGAAGACGGGGGACATCGGTGTTGCCTGATCGACATCGCATGCATCACAGTTGATTCCACAAGAGTAAAGAAACCATCACGATGATAGCTTTCTGTAGTCGTCGCACTGCACTTTGCGTTGGCCGGGGATATTTGGGATCCCCAACCAAGTTTCTAGCTCCCAGAATTGGTCGTGGCCATTGATAGCAACTGTAAACCTATTTTGCACGGGTCCCGCAAGTTCCAAGGCCTCATGGTTAGCTCTATGATGAGGAGAGAGATCATATCGCCTCCCGACTTTGTACGAGGCATACCGGGGCCAGTATGCAAACAGAAGACTGGAAGCCAGACATGATAGACAATTGCAGTTCTGCAAGGTTCCGGGTTGCTGCGTTCACACTAGGATTTCGAAATAGATTGGGGTCAAAAGATCCATTCAACTCGAGTCGGGAAGGATGCAATTGGTTGTGCAGACTGGAAACTTCTGGATCAAGTTCTGGTTCGAACGAGCTCCCAATCCCTTCCATTTCGGATGTCGGCCTTGGTGCACCGCAATCTCCAGTAGAGGCAACCGCTCGTTGACAGACGTGGCACTCATTCGGTGGATATTCTTCGAAAGTGCCAAAGCGACGAAATCGTCGGAGTAAGACATCCGTGTCATTGTACCAACGGCTTTGTAGCGAGTGACGTAGTAATCATTTACTGAATCATATTTTGATGCAAGATTCCGAGACCAATATCCGGTACTGCACCTGCGACTGGCCGCATTGTGGAGGTTCCAACGACTCCTCCCGTCGACTCCGAATGCAGGCTCGACGGAGCGGCGAGTCCGTCATTATTTGCAAAGCAACTGTCGATCGACCTTAGGTTTCTGAGACTGATTCAGAGGGATTTCGAATGTCCCTCTTGAGAGTGGTGGGTATATACCGGAATTGCCTGCGATCAGGTGGCGGATGAGTGTCAAGGCAAGACATCAGTGCAACGGAGCTGCAGGCTTGATCGTTATGTCGTGTTCCATGCTTCTGACGAGCCAGGTGATTGCAGTACTGGCAAGTCATAAACGGCATGGTCCATATCCAAAAGCATCCGCAGCACAATATACATTCTCCAAACAGTCAATCCATTTCGCCTGAGTTGTTCGAGTGCTTGCACGGGCAACCTGAGCCGGTCGTCTCAGGAATGGAGCTGTTAGATCCCAGGACGTGCAGTATTGAGGCTAGGTTGCATTTCTGGTGTAACGGGGCTGTGGATGTTTCCATGGCCGATGGGGTCGTTGCACAAACACAGGTAACTGGCTCCCAATGCCTGGGTTTCCACGTGAAGGCCAAGCAGCCCGCCCTTCCAAAGTGTCGCTCCGGGAAATGAGTTGTTCGCGCTAGATTACCCAAGGAAAAGAAAGGGGAGATCGTTCCGATGGACGTAACACAATAGGATGTATAGCTAGTCTAGTGACAGGAGAAGGACCTTGTGGGAAGACAGTATGACATTGATGAGGCGCTGATTTGCCGGTGAACGACAAGTTACGGTTAGTTCAACCCCACCTTCCAAAGCATGCCATACTGACATGCAGTCAATCAAGAACTGTGCTGAGGTGCTCACCACTTTCAACAACAGCTCTCGATTGAGCAAAGTCGATTTGATATCGTGATGGTCCTCTTCTCAATGGTCTTCTAACCGTCTTGCGATCAATGCAGGTACACAATCAAGCTCGCGCTGGCAGTTTTCCTCACAAGTCGAGTCCTTGCACTCAGGCCTCTGAGTCTCCAGGCACTAATGTCGACGTTGGCTGCCAGTTCTTCTAAACATGCCGCAGTTAGTCGGCGATAACCCTTCCTCCTACCGTATCGATTCACACCGGAAGAAGTCCGAATGATGCTGCAGAGCTCCTCTTCAAGACGATGGCAGATTCGTGGAAGACCCCGGAGAGTGAGCCTTCGGTATTGTGGTGGAATACACAATGGGATCAGGGGATATGAGCTCAAGTATAGTTAAGCAGCCTCACTCCGAAAGGGCCGACAATGAATCCTCGTTGTCAGAGAACCGTGCTAGAGAACGACTTCGCAAAATGTTCCGTTGAACTAAAGGGAAAGACCACTTGTAGGCGTTACCGAACTCTCTGCGTTGGCCCTGCACTTTCCTTCCAGTTTGCCTCGGTCTACCACTTCGTCTTCCCAAGCAGTGTGGCACTCCACATACTTCATTCAACTCCTTCCGGATTTTCTGGCTAGATGCATTGAAGCTGGGCGGCGTGCTTCGGCTTCTCCTTGAGTCACGATCAACCCGTCAACGTGTCCCAGCATCGTGTACGCCTGTTGCTACTGCTCCCGGCAGGAAGACTACACTTCGGACGAATGATCTACCATCTCTGCCAGCTTCCACTGTTCGCTTCGGTGGCTCGAGATATATCCGATAACCTGCTCATTCGCTACCTTCCGACCATACTGGCATCGTTGAGTTTGGAAGGAATGAAAAGGTGGAACTGTGATCGAGGAGATCTAGAGAGACAACATCATATTTCCTGGTGGCAATCAGTGCATACAACGAGATCTAGCAGGGCTTTGTCATCAGTCAGCTGCAAGGGAAGCTTGACGCGCACTTTGCAATGGCATGATATTCTGGCTTCCCTGCCAGCCAAACGAGACTGCGAGTGATTCGGGCGTGACGGATCTCGTCTACGTCCGGTACCCACAACGAAGCGAGATCGGGATGAGGTTGGCTAACAGACTCAAGAGTGAACCAATTCAGCTTGTGCGTTTTCCCAGACTTGAGTCGCCCCGGATTGTGCTTTCGATCTATGCATGTATTGGATAACGCGCAGGTTTACGACCAGTCTACGAGGTAGCACGCATCCATTGATCTTCAGATTAGGACAGCCCTTCCGAAGACCGGCAAGAGCCTGTATTACTTAGCGCGGTGTGTTTATCCTCCACGACAAATCCCTACCGGTGGTTAGAAGGAAGCTTTCGGCTTGACCTAACGCCCCCGAATCGCGCAGACATAGTTGCAACCAGAACCATCGACGTGCTCCGAAGGACCATCTTACCATGACGGAAACCGTGTACGACTTGCCCTGCGATGTTTCGAAGCGAATATAGGTTCGTATATGGTCGATTCATGCGATGATACAAACTGGTAAAACGGAGCAGGACCATAAACAACGAATCGTATGCTAGCAATATTAGACAGCCAGGATAGCATCCCACATCCATCTGGAATCTCTCAAGATAGATTGAAATGTAGTGGTTGAGAACTAAACACTTCGTCGGTGCGTAACACATTTGTGGCAACATCGCACATAATATCGTATCATTTGATATTAGCATCTCTCGTGGCCTCGGTATATCAGGCTTTCGTTTCGTCCCAATGCCCTACCTATTCGACGCACTACGAACAGCATATTCTCGCGCATAGTACCCGGCGGCAACCAGGTTCATCCACAGCCTCAATTTTCCCCGAAGTCCCATGGTCAGGCTTCCGCTGACAATGTGTTCACAGCAGTGGCGCAACATATATTCCAGGTCATTATCATCCATAAACTGTCTGCGGCATTGTGTTGGCGTTGTCTTGTTCTCCAGAGCTTGCTGTCGCTACTATTCCTGCGTGGATATCTACACATCTTTTGTTGAAGCCGGGTTGGCGTGAGTCCCTTGAGAGAAAGATGAGTGAAGGGTGCTGCTGCCTTGGCGCGTATGACGTCGGATTCGTTTGTGGTTTTACTCCATTGGCGGGGCGATACAGTGGCCCAAATTTTCCAAAATGCGCTCCTAGCCTTTTGCCAACCAACCCCTCTGTCGAGGCATCTATTCCTTCTCTTTCCAGTGGGATTTTCCATCAATTCCTCCTCCTGACAATTTCTGATTTGGAGCCTACACATCCCTCCGTGCTGCACAAATTCTTCGAACGGGGCAGGCCACGTTCCATCTGTCGATCGGTGACAGTCTCAACCCCGCCAATACCGTCGATTTTCATCAGACCGCTTACAACTGAAACCTCTTTCACTGTTCAACATGCCTGTGTCCGCCTCCAAAGCCGCCCGTCTGGCTAAAAAGGCCGAGAAGCCTGAAAAGAAGACCGCCGCTTCGAAGTTGTCCTCCAAAGCCAACTCCAAGAACGCCTCCACAAATGGCTCAAAAGCCTCTTCGGTCGCGGGCGACGATGGGCCTCCTATGCTCGACGAAGATGAGGAGGACGTTCCTGCCACTGACGCAGGTAAGATGGAGAAGATCAAGAAGTTGACAGAGCAAATGGACAAACACGGTCTGTCGGATCGAGTCACGACGGGCGTGCTAGCCTCGCTAGAATCAAGTCGCGACGTCAAGATCTCCTCGGCCTCTCTAGTGTTCCACGGCAAAGTCCTCATTCAAGATTCCACCATTGAAGTCAACTTTGGCCGAAGATATGGCCTGCTAGGCGAAAACGGCTGTGGCAAATCTACTCTCCTCAAGGCCATTGACAAGCGAGAATTCCCTTTTCCAGAACACGTCGATATCTATCTGCTGAACGAGGGTGCGCCAGCTACCGATATGGGCGCTCTCGAATGGGTCGTTAAGGAAGCCGAGAGAGAAGTCAAGAGACTCGATGATCTGGCCGAAGAGATTCTGGAGAAAGAAGGCCCAGAGAGTCCTTCGCTGATGGAGATTTACGAGGTAAGACCGTCCAGCCCATCGCCAACACCACATACTGACAGTTGCAGCGTTCCGAAGCCATGGATCCCAGCACATTCGAAGTCCGAGCCTCCCTCATTTTGACCGGCTTGGGTTTCAATAAGAAGACTATCCACAAGAAGACGAAGGACATGTCCGGTGGCTGGAGAATGCGTGTTGCTCTCGGCAGAGCACTCTTCGTGAAGCCATCCCTCCTCCTGCTCGACGACCCGACTGCGCATCTCGATCTCGAAGCATGTGTCTGGTTGGAGGAATACCTGAAGAAGTGGGACAAAACCCTGATCCTCGTCTCGCACTCAATGGACTTCCTGAACGGTGTTTGCACAAACATGATTGATATGAGACAGAAGAAGCTCATGTACTACGGTGGTAACTACGACTCCTACATGAAGACCAGATCCGAGCAAGAGACAAATCAACAAAAGGCATACCTCAAGCAACAAGAAGAAATTGCCCACATCAAAAAGTTCATCGCTTCCGCCGGTACTTACGCCAACTTGGTCCGACAAGCGAAGTCCAGACAAAAGATTCTGGACAAGATGGAGGCGGATGGTTTCATTCAGCCGGTTGTGCAAGATCGTGTCTTCACCTTCAGATTTGCCGACGTCGAGAAATTGCCTCCGCCGGTGTTGTCCTTTGACGATGTCACCTTCAGTTACTCCGGAAAGGCAGAGGATAATCTGTACGAGAACCTTGACCTCGGTGTCGACATGGACAGCAGAATGGCTCTCGTCGGACCCAATGGTGTTGGCAAATCGACCTTGTTGCGGATCATGACTGGCAAACTTAGTCCCACCAGCGGCTCGGTGAGCAGACATACCCATCTAAAGCTCGGCCTCTACTCCCAGCACTCGGCTGAGCAGCTCGACTTGACCAAGTCCGCGCTTGACTTCGTCCGTGACAAGTACTCCTCAACGTCACAAGATTACCAATACTGGCGCCAACAGCTCGGCCGTTATGGCCTCTCTGGAGACGCCCAAACTGCTTTGATGGGGACACTGTCAGAAGGCCAGAGGTCCCGTGTTGTATTCGCCCTTCTGGCCATTGAAGGTCCCAACATGCTTCTCCTGGATGAACCTACGAATGGTCTCGACATTCCCACAATCGATTCTCTTGCTGATGCAATCAATGCCTTTTCTGGTGGTGTTGTCGTCGTCTCTCACGATTTCAGGTATGTCTCTACGTATTTGTGGTTTCCAAGCTTCCAAGCTAACACTTTCCAGATTACTCGACAAGATTGCCAAGGATATAATGGTATGCGAGAACAAGACAGTCCGACGATGGGATGGCAGCATCGGCGAGTACAAGAACTATTTGCGGAAGAAGATGGTTTCGATGGGTCAAGTCTAAGCGCTAAAGTCTGGTGTCAATCCGCTTTTTGCTTTTCTTATGCATGGCGATGGCTGTCCGTCGAACACCTTTTGCATACAGTGAAGGAGGCACGCCGTTGAATGAAGATTGATGATTGATACATACTGTTCCATCCTTCAGAGGGAGAAGGAGATCGTGCGGCATCATGGCGTTTGGCATAGACAGGAATGGATGGATTGACGACGGAGACTAGACTCAAGGCTACATCTCACGCCGACGCCGCCCTTGTTACTGAGCGGCTGTTGGCATTGCATACGCCGAGAATGCTTTCAGCACGAAAGATGACTACTGCAAGAAGTTGCCAGAGATGTCTTTTCGGGCTCGGTCTTGGACCAGGTTCGAGGCGGTACGATGTCGCTTCGTCATCAATAATCGTTGATAGACCCACTTCAAAGTCCTAGCTTGGGATAGTAAGCATAGACATCTGTGCGAATCAAGAGCATTTGTTCCGGCTCATACGTACGAAGGACATCTGCCCGAGACGAGGGCTGCTTTCCTGATGTACGAAGGGTGTCTGATGTGGAGATCTGGCAACGATGGCACTCAGCTCCGCGTCTCATTCTCCTCTTTCCGTCCCGCGGGTGATAAACTATAATATCCTCCGAACCTCCGCGACTGTATACTGCTGTCTTTCCCACCTGGGACGAGTTCATCGCATCGAGGCGTGAACTATCTGTGAACGGCAATTCTGATTCGAGATTAAAGGCTTGTGTTTGAAAGTATTTCAAGATGACTCCTCAGGCCGAGAAGGATAAACAGAACCCTCGCCCCGTTCATGTGACGAGGGCAGATGAAGTCAAAACCGCGCACGGACAAACTCAAGGAATGATTCGGCAGGTACGTACTTCGATGATATTGACCTTTGAACTTGCGGGCAAGTGCTGGAGGTGAGCACTTGCGATATGGTGTGGGAGGCAGCCGAGTTCGGAAATAAATCAGAAGCGGGTGTGAACTTGATGAGGACTCATGCTATTATGGTTGTGGGCCAGCCTCAGTGGACATTATAGTGTCATGAACAACCTTTGAGAGATAGAAGGCAGTGCTACCTACAGCAGTCTGCGTTGAAGAGTTGCCTCGTCTTGCGAATGCTCGGACGTCGTGACTGAGGCGCGGGATGGTCGGGGCTTGCGACATCTCATGTTCACTTGACTGCTGTCACCTTGGTTTCAAAATCCGCGTTCATTCATTTTTCACTAACCCATGACAGTCGGCCATCGTGGAGCTCTCCCCATCCATCTGTGGCACCCTCATGCGAGCCCAGCCTCATTCCGCATCGGCAATCCATCACCACGGCACCCAAGACACGATCGTCTACGCTGTCAGTGGCCATGGTTCACTGGTTTCGTCCTCTGGAAAAACCAAGGACGGTCCATTTGGTGATGTGAGGCAAGATCTCCAGCCTGGAGATTGGGCTTTGATACCGGCGTATAGGGAACACCAAGAAGTGAATGATGGAGACGATGAGGTGGTTTGGGTTATTGTCAGGGCCCCAGAGGGTGTGCCTGTGGTCGAGAACTTGACGGGCTGGGGAGAAAGTTTGAAGAAGTAGAGTTGTGGCCGAGAAAGACAGTGCAGGCAAAGTGTCCTGCTTTGGTTGGTTTCCCAGAGGTTTGTCCAGCTCATGCTCTGGGTGGCTTCCAAGGTAGACTTCGAGGGAATTTATGGAAGGCGTCTGAGCCAACACTGTGTCGGATGAGGACCTGTTCAGTTTTTCTCAAACCCTTTTGAACGAGCATCCTTCCTTCAACATTTTACTCACTGTTCGTGCAAGAAGTCATACCGTGCTCCCATCGTTATCAACAAGCAGACGTTCCTTCCCGTCACAACTTCAAACGCAACAAGACAGTCAATATCCACAGCATCCTGTGAAAGGCAGCTAGCTACCTCGACAAAACGAAATTTCGCGTCATACTCATAGCGTACTCTCTTCCACCAGCGATGTCGACAGAGTCTTCCAGTCCAAGCGAGAGGACGCGGCGACATAGCGCATCCTCTTCCTCTCGAACGCCTTTGACGAATCATCTGATGGAGGTGATGGACTCCCAGCCGGTGCCGCCCGATGTACTGGACCAGATTCGACGGCAAGTGGATAGCCTTCCAGATGTGACAACGTGGCTCCAGCTCAAGCAGTGGTTTCTCGTAAACCGACCAGCCGGGCCTTGGTCGATGGCACGAGTTTTCGATGCTCAGAAAGCGCACCATGCACAATATCTGGATTCCATGTTGGCAAAATGGTGAGCTCGATGGTAAATTTGGGTATCAGAGGCCCGACTGACAAGCATACAGGTCAAACGCCAGCGACGCGTGATCCGAGATACGGAGCTCTGGCATCAGCAGCCGGAAGATGGAGATGACGGCCTGACGCTCGAGCAGTAGCGGGTCGGGTCCAACAGAAGAGTACAGATCGAAACTTGCCTGCGCCAGCAGCTTTTTATTTGGTTGTATGGCCGTCATACTCCGTAGTATGTATGTATGGACTGGATTCACCGCGGTGTTACCTCACATTCCATCGTCTTCCTCATCATCGAGATCATCTTGACTCAGGTCGTGTTCGTCCTCGCTCTCTTCGTCCTTGTCGTCGTTATCCTGGCCATCCCAACCAGCTTCGTCAACTTCCACTTCGCCTTTCAGATCCCAACGGTCGCCTTTCGCAGCCTGACTCACATACTTCACAAATCTAAGCGTGCCTTTGTCCCTTAGCACAATGCTGAACCTGTTCCAGCTTGCTGGATTCGCGAAGAGGATGCCGTCATCTTCGTCGTCTCCAGCCTTGTAGACTGCAGGGTCGTGAACGGGCTTTTTGCCCACGCTAGGCAAGGTTTTGGAGTCGTTGCTAGACGCCTGCTCATCTTCATCATCATCCCCAACCATGTATATTTCTTCGCCACCAAACTCGATTTGTTCAAGCTCTGAGTCTCGATTCCTTTCCACTTCCTTGGCCCTAGCCTTAGCTCTGGCGTTATGGTCATTTGCAAGAGCCGCATGTTCATTCAATTCTCTCTTCTTGCCACCGTTTTGTTTGCTTGCTCCTGCTTCTTCATCGGCATTGCCTTCACGTTCCCATCCCTCAGAGGGCGTCAAAGAGATTGTGAACTCCAGCTTTGGTGTGTCCCCCTGGTACGGATGAGCCAACGCATAGTCCTTTCCTCGACGAAATCTTCGGGCTATGGCACTTTGCCGAATGAGGCTCTTTGTCTTCAGTCCTGTAACAAGGGCTAACCATTTCTTGAAGGCATGTGAGTGAATCAGATCGGCCAAGATGCGAGAGATCGGACATTTGTCACGATGCAAGGCTTCGGCAGTTTGGAGATACGCAAACCGGTGCTTGTGAGGTGGGCGGGCGATCTTCCAAGTGGAGGGATGGTAGGCTTTGGCTGACTGCGGAAGTGCATCATGCTCGTCTTTCTCAACTTTAGATATGT
This sequence comes from Phialophora expanda, assembly GCA_016109585.1. NCBI lineage: Eukaryota > Fungi > Ascomycota > Eurotiomycetes > Chaetothyriales > Herpotrichiellaceae > Phialophora > Phialophora expanda. The sequence continues at coordinate 24,738 of JADWPR010000019.1, forward strand.
ATTCCTTGAGCTCCGCAGCAAATTTCGGGTTGAACAAGTGCTCGAGTTGCAGCACAGACATTTCGGCGAACGAGGAAGAGAAGTCTTCGATCATGTCTGGAGTCAAGTAGTGTGGCGTGATGTAGTGCAGCAAGAAGGTGAGGTCTTGCTCGGTCAAGATATTGTCATCCATATCAAGATCGTCACCAGGATCAATTTCTCTCTTGGCTGCCTGACTGTCCATGACAATTCTCGGCTCATCGAAATGGCGGAAAACCAGCTGTGGTTCGTCGAATTCGTTCGACGCACTCTTGAGTTGGGCAAGGCTGGATTTTTGAGCTTGCGCCTGCTCCATACCCTCTTCGAAACCGTCCTCGCCCTCCTGTGGGATATGAAACCAGCCGCTGATCGCCATGCGTATTCGACCTCCGTCTGCTTCGAGATTGGGCCCGTGGTAGACCTCTTCCACGTCATGGTAGCTTTCCCCAGGTCGAACAGCAAAGAAACTCAGTTGACCAAACGAGGGTGGGATGTTCAAACTGTGGTCTGCGAGTGGGACTTGGATATCTTCTCCCTGCTTGTTCTTTTTGGTCTCTGTAGGGTAGAGTCGCAAACCTCCACCCCATTCAGGCTGCCACGGATGCTCTGGATCTGTCAAGTAGAGAATGTAGCTAACTCTTCGACTCCCAATAACATCATCGTGGCATAACAAGTAGCTCCCTGGCGTGTAGACGTTCACAGCCATATCCGTCTTTATTCCAGACACTTTGCCAGCCCCCGTGACTGCGGCCACCCATTCTCGAAATTCGGCGCTGTAGAGCGCATCTCGAAGACGCACCAGACTTGGGAGGTGCTTCAGAGATTTGGCGTCCAGGCGCGAAAGGTTGGCAAGGTCGCCGGATTGGTGGATGCGATAGATATCGGTCTCTTTCAGTGTGAAGTGGATGTGGGTGGCGATCTCCTGGCGGACAGACCGCAGAAGAGACTCTTGGATCAGAGAAGGTACAACGGCGTGGGGATAGGGTTTGGACTGTTGGTAGCTCTTACGGAAGCGTTCTCTGGTCTGGGCATCGAAAAGGTCTGGCCGGAAGGAAGACTGGGTGTTGCCGTTGCCGTCGGAGACGATCCGCTTCTTCGGAGGAGGCTCCTCGCTCCCAGGTGCTTTGCGTTTCATCATGCGGGCAGCAATCCTGGTCGCTGTAGAAATGTGTAGAACCCAGGTCACAATTTCAGGCTCTCGAGCTCGCTTTGGAGCATTTTTGCGGAAATCGCGTAGTGCGGAGAAGTTCACTCCAAATCAGGTGAGCGAAAGATCTGGGCACCGTGTCACCTTACATGAAAAGCAGGTATTAAAGGGATGTGATTGCCGGGTATGCCGTTGTCTTGAAGCTGGAATGACTATCTGGCTAATATCATAAGAACGGTATATGCAAGATGACTGAAATATCATGCGCCTGCTAGAAGGGGTATACCATACATAATTCTCCATTGGCGTGACGGGAATCCATCATCAGAGACAAAGCATCGCTGAACGCACATCTGCAACATCAAATACTCAAGATCACGAAAACTGTTGTCCCTCCAATCCATTGGTAGCATCCGCCAACTCAAGCCTGTAAAATGCTACCCCTGAACCCCGAAATTATTTCCCAAACTTCCCGAAAGACTTGTGAAATCTTTTCGATGTGTTCGGTGTCTGTTGGTCTGCCGTCAAACTCGGTGGCGGTAGTTGTGCCGTCTCTGCCTTTTCCCAAGGCGTAATCTCGTCTGTTACAAGCATGCTTGCTCGCAGACCGAGTCGTTCTCGAGAACTGTCGGGCCGTTTCTCCAAATCTTGCTGTACTCGAGATCGCCCACTGTCTGCAGGCCTCGGGGCCGAAGTTTGAGCTGTTGGTAATGCGCCAGTCTTGTCATAGGCACTGTTATCGTCCAGCAAAACCAGCTCTCGAGCTTCTCCTGCTAAAAAAGCATCGGCCTCGGTGCTTTTAGTCTGCGACTTTTTCTTCCTTACGACCGGTAGGCCCGGCACGTCAGGAGAGGATAGCACCGGATGGAGACTTAAGTCGTTGGTACCTGACCTCATCCCGAGTGATTGTGGTTGCGAAGGGCTGGCCAAATATCGATCTCGAGGACCCGTCGGTGATGCTGGCTGCTGCGAAACGGCTCCAACACCATGGGTGGCGTAGGATCTCGCAGCTTGTGCCCAGTCAATCGACTCCCAAGCGAGCGCCCTGTTCGCAGAGTCTTCTTGGTTTTCGAAGGATCGGTTCGTTGCTGATGATGGTGGTGGTAAGCTTGCGTTGCTGCCACATGATTTTGTCAACCTCGGTCGAACAGAACGGTTCGTTGGAATTTGCTTTGGAGGGTCCGGATGGAGATCACTTCGAGCTCCAGAGTGTTGCTCGGTATCGACTGAGCTCAGCGAGCGCCTCGGGTGGTGAGGTCTTTTCGGTATGCTCTCTACACCAGGCAGAGCGCTAGGAGATGGGGAAATGAGTGAGGCGTCCGTTCGTTGTTTTGAAGCCACATCGCCGGACGAATTAACCGATTGGCAGTAGACCCGCGTCCGAGAAGATCCAGTTTGCGAACCGCTAGAATTGCCGAACGGCCCGAAGGAAGAACCAGTCGTTGAGCTGGAGTTCCGACTGTTCCTACGCCGCCTTCCAGCATCATCGCCTGTCCTGGAGTCTGAATCGAAGAATGACTCCCTCCTGTAGATCTGTTTCTCTTTTTCTTTCTCCTTCTTTTCTCTTTGCTTCACGCTCTCCGGCACACCATCCCATTTGGAGTTGACCTTGGGCACAAAGTCTGGCATCTTCTCCAGTCTCACATTCGGAACTTTGGTGGCACTTGTTGACCCATGCTGTGCGATCATCTGAGCGGCGACTTGGTTTAAAGCGATTTGTGTCGGCTCTCGGACCTGGAAGAGCCCACCCAAGATGGATGGCTTCTTCTTCTTCTGTGGCGCAGCAGCTGCTTTTAATTGATTCTCTGGTGATTTCTGGCTCGCCTTGGCTGACTCTTTTGCCAGAGTCTCCTTCTGGGCAGCTTCCCTAAGCTGTCGGATGGTAAGCCTCGGTTTGTCCTGCTTTTTCTCTGAATCATGGTATGCATCTCCAGTGATATCTGCTCTCTCAGCCTTGACGGACGACGATATGGGCCTGGAACTCGGGCTATTCAGCGCACGCAAAAGCGAAGGAGATTGTGGTAGCGAAGTATTGGATTGAACATGTTGCTTGTCCTGTCGTAGTGCACCGAACTCAGCCGTTGACATAACTTTGAGGAACTGAGGGAGACCGATCTGGAGGACGGGACAAAGATCTAGCACACCAACATCAGGGCGCGGGAAGCAGTAGAATCGTGCACGTCGTGCAAGGTAGCGATGAGCGACCGGGTGGTGTCTGGAACAGTCTCGTGCAGCCCTGACGAACCTCGCGCCAGATATGTTGCAGTGGCAAGTGAATGGGCGTCAAATCGCTATGGACATGTAATGTAACGGCGATCGACAAGTTCGAGAAAAGTTAGCAACACAAAGCAAACAAAATGCTCCTCCAAGTCGGGAGAAATGCATGTACTTCAAGGTTCATCTCAGATCGGCGATGGCACGTTGCAAGCAGGGGTTATGGATTTCCGTGACCTGTCAACCTGTCACACTGTCCGGCGAGCAACTGAGGGGCGCTTCCGGGGGAGGGAGATGCCCATCATGGGACCGTTGAATGTTGAGGCTGAATCGGAGCGAGGACGGCATGTAGGGTAGGCGCGCCCGTACGCGTTGGCTGCTACAAGGAACATGCGCCAATACAGGGCGGGAAAAGCATACCGACCACAGAGAGAACAGGACAGTCACCAAGGAACAAAAGAGCTGCTGTGCTAGATTTTAATGGCTTGCGAGTCGATGATTGATTGGCTAGAAACAACGTAAAAGCTCGATCGACTCGGACCCCTCTTGATCGTCGCTCGAGGTTTCCCATCGTGAGCGAGTGGAGTGGAGCACAGACCATGGTCATCTCAGATTCCCCTCCAGCCTTCAACGGCTTGTTCCCTCGAGAAACCCGCTGCTCGGCCTCAGAAATTTTTTGGCATGAGTACTCCGTACCGTACACCATACTCTTACCGTGCCCCGAGTAGCTACTCGAGTTATTTCGACTCACAGTCTTGAACTCGCCGACTGGCATGTGCATGGTACTTGGAACTCGCTTGTCTAGTTATGCATCACAACCGAATTACTGGTTGCGACGTGGGCCGACACCAATTTAGGCCTAGGCCGTGATAGTAGTCTCCAGGCATTGCTAATCCATATGTAGATGTCTCCTCCAAGGTGCACTGGGCCTAGTCTTCTCCGCCATAATGCGAGACCCGGCCAAGAGCTAACTCGTTGAGTCACTTGTTCAGGGTGGCAGCACTTTGTACAACCCAAAGGAGATTCGGAAGTAGCGGCCCGGAGCAGACAGCCGGAGTCAAGGTACAAGCATGGCACAGCACGTTGCGGTCAAATAATGAAGGCCTGCACAGCTACACGTGAAAAGCAACGTTGTGAAACCACCCGGATCGCATTGGCATGATGGTGGAATCACCCAGGAGATGTTGGTAGTGAAAAATATAAAGTGGTTAGGGTGTCAAAGGCGGGCACTGGAGAAGGTAGAAGGAGTATCTCTCTCCTGACATTGCCACAGAGTACAGAATATTAGGTCAGACGCAAGCTGGTCTGAAGTTACACATTGCCTTCCAGGTAGCCGACGAAAGTTTTGGCGCACCTGTTTCCGGCTCGCCATCGGCAATCGCGTGCCAGTGGAGCCCAGAGTTGCTTTGATCCGGAGGTGCCTCGTACGAGTACGGGTTAGGTAACCCCCAGGATTACGCTGCCGTGGCTGCCCAGAACCCGAGAACCCACGACACCTTTCCACTCGGTTCGACACAAGGACAAACGTATAGCCACGATCATATTCCTTCTCGTACCTTCAGCCTCGCCCTCTACAGGGGAGTACAGCTTGCATGTTTGGTGTACTCCATACAAACCAAAAGCTACGCATGCCATGCACCTTCCCCTTTCACTGAACACACCAAGGGCCCATTTAATTTGGCTCTCCACCCTGTTCCAGCCATCCCAGCTCCAGATCCAATCTTTGCCAAACTCAGAGCCTGGATCCTTTGTCTCTTTCTCAGATTAGGCGTGCATGGGCAGCATCGGATCCAACGCGCTAAAACCACCAAAATCGGATCACCTCTAGTCTTTCATGCCAGTCGACTCATCGGATGCACGCCCCACTGTTGTACGCCTCAAGTTGACCATGCCCGGCGACGAACAGGACCAGTCGGGCGAGATCCAGCATGGAATTCCGACGGAGTCCGTAACTCATCCTCGCCCTGGCGCTGAGCACGACTCCAGTGGCAGTCCTCAACGTCCATCCTATTCGCCAGTAACTCCAACGCTGTCGCAGGCCAGTTTAGCTTCTCTAGATGGCACCGGGGCAGACCTACCACCTCCTCAATGGATGGATGAACCACCTGAACCACTCCCCATAAGCTTGGACGACAATCCAGACGCCATTGCCCTACGAGCGACGCTGTCGATACTCCAAATCCAGAGGCAGCAGGCTTTACAGGACATGAAGGAACTCGACAAGATGAAAAAAGCCGCTCTAGAAGACCCGCAGCAATTCGTCAAAGATCTTCAAGCAGGGAAGTTAGATCGTCAACCCCGAGCCGGCATCGATGTCGACGGCCTGGATTCAACAGAGACCGTGGACGAGGCAGCAGGTCGATCCAAGTTCGGTCAGTTCCCCGGGGCGCAAAATGTCGTCCGTACTCCGCCCGTGGAATGGGCCAAATACCACATTGTCGGCGAGCCGCTGGATCGCATTCACCGGATGCAGCAGCAATATCCGGGCTCTGGCGAGAAAAATCACGACGGGCCAGACAGACCTCAGCCTCACACAATAGCTGCGCCATATCGTCCCTTTGTGGACAAGCTAGAAGAGAGAGGTCACCAGGTTCAAGGATCCTCGGAACGTTGAGTATCGTCGACTTTGCGATTAAGCTGATCCTCAATCTATCTGTGTCATTGGCTCTGGGCTCTCACTATCACAAATGAATGAACTCGGCACTGAGCAGGTACTTGCACCAGCCCGGATCTCCGTCTCAGCAATATCCAATATTGGAACTTCGAGGCTCTTGTTCAACCAAGATTTGTCTCGCAAGTATCCATGTCATGTGGTGTCCTCAAGGAACTCTCAAGAACCGTTACTCCACTGGATGATTCGTCTTCGCCCTGTACCACTGCCCCTTCACTTGAAGGATATCTCATCAGCAAGAGCGAGATACTTCTTGTAGGTATCCTTGTACTTCGCAGTATCGAGCTTTTTTGCGGCAACGCACAACGGGCAGCGGGGACCCTCGACCATCGCAGCCTTTGCTGTCCTACAACCGCTGACTCGTTCCTCACTTCCTCCCCATTGGCCCACATTGTCCGGATGAGTAATATTGATGAACTGGAGGCAGAGGTAACAGAGACGGTACTTTGACGGCATCTCCGCCTTGAGACGGACGAGCATCTGGAGGCGATGGACGTCGGTTGCGCGCTTTGGGACATGCTGAATGTAATCTTTCTTGTTCTTCTCCGCCTTGAGCTGATCGTAGACTGCGGCTTGATCCTTGCAGGTGAGCCCGAGGCAGGCACGATCAGCAGCGGTCGGGAGATTTTTGAAGATCATGTTCTTGACCTCAACTGGGAGCTTGACAAGGCCATGGTTCTCGTTCTTGACTGTGCCGGATTTGTAGATCTGGGAAAGCAAATAAGAGTCTGTGGTAACAATAAGGAAAACACTCTACCTTCGCCGGGACTTTGGGATTACCGAGACGGAAGCAGCGCTTGTTCAGGCGGTTGGCGATCTTCTTGTGTCTCCTTCCAGTCTCCATGGCTTTCTTGAATGACTTGTAGCCCTTCAGAAGCGTTTCTTCTGCGTCGACAAGCCTAGCGATGTCAGTCAATGCCTAAGGTTCGGTCGAGGGGATTACACTGGCTTACTCCTCGGTTGTAGGGATTGGATAAACAGGCATAGCTACGACCTGGAGCGAATCTGAGGGCGCTGCTAGAATTGGCCGGGCGTGGAAAGCTCGATATCAAAGGGCCCTGAGCAGTTCTAAGAAAGAAGAGGGAGAGGAAGTTGACAAGTGAGATAAAGAGAAATGAACGAATCTGAACGCGAAACGCTTCAGTGACATATCAAAGCCACGGCGCCAAGGGCACTCTTTGCTGACAAGACGACATCATAGGTGCTATTGAGGGATGGTGCGCTCCGTGGATGTGCGGTTGATGTCTCTACGCTGTGAAGCGCTATCAGAAAGACTCTGCCTTGGGTGGTGGAGAGAAGCGTCGTGATACATACCTCCTGGGCCAGGATTTCAGGGAGTATTGATGCTGCTGAACATGATATCAAGAATTGGCTGGAATGGGTGCAATTATGGCATTGCAAAACATCTCCAGGTCTTACTGATCTGCGTCCTCACTCTGTGCTGCTTGAATGCCCATTGTTCCGATATAGTTCACACCTTCCGAACGAAAGGAGCAATGTTCATTGCTGGACAAGGTTGTTCCCAGATCAACAGTTGAGTTTGGGGCTTGATGCATGGTGGACTTTCCTGTTTACCTTAGCTGCAGTCGGTATAGATGTCCATGGACACTTCGGTGCTGGTGATCTCCCTGGGATATTATAGCAACTCCGTTCCTCCTCAAATCCAGACCATTGCACTGTGGACAACTTCATAGAGCCCTAATTGCTGAAATTGTACTTAATCCTGAGTTCTGTGAACAGTGGGCACCTCAAGGTCCTTTGTCGGCTCTCTAAAGACATTTTATCGGCCTGATTTTGATGCAAACCTGATCCTTGGGTATTGCGGTCCCCACTTCTCGTGGCGGATATAGAACAGCAGTCATGTTGCGAGGGCCACAACGGTTTAGTCCTCATAATCCCGCTCCAGACTATTGTTGAACTTTTGACAAGCTTTAGAAAGCATGTCATGTGATGGCTGTTACGGCATGAGCGTCGTTCCCAAGGCCACATCAAGTTGTGCCCGAGGACTTATGCGTCCTGCTTTCGTCGTGGTCAGGCCCACGAGGTCCGCACAGATCAAAAAGACCTGTCGTCGCAGCGTTTCACAGTGTCTTCGAGGTGGTCACCCATCTTTCTCACAGCTCGGGCGCTGCCTGTTGTTGGATGCAGCTCAAGGAGAGAGTTTTCCACGGCCGGTTTTGGGCCGTTAGTCAGCTGGGATCAAGCTGGGTCAGCCTTGCTGTACCGAGTCTATTCAGCTGCAAGGCTGGGTCGATGATATCATGCTCTCCAGAAAAAAGAATGGAGTGGCGCAAGGGTATCTCAATGACATCAATCACCGCCCGCTGAACAACCCGATTCTGGCAATTGACCTTTTTACACTCCGGAGTATTGATAGTCTTATCTTCACCGCTTGACAAACCAGTGCACCGCTTCTCAGTCGTTCCCGGGGGCCCTGACGTTTCCTTCGACGTCACCGTCTAGAATCTGCCGATCTTTCTGATCCCCGCACTGTTTACATTGCTCGTACTACCGCGCTCAAAAGTCCGCCTAATTTCACACGACTCCTCTGCATTTACTCCGTGTCTACCTTAGGCAAGTCATCCAATCCAGCTCAAATCGAGCTCCATAATGTCTGCTCTCGATCCGGAGGGGCCCTCACAGCCCAGTCAACAAACAAGCTTGAATCAATCTCGCAATCCCGCCTCTAAGACCTCGGAAGAACAATCCACATCAAAAGACACCTCCTCCAACCAAGCTAAGACCATCGACCATCGTCAGCCTCATGACGTTCCTCAGACCCATGGCAAGGAAGCCAACTACGGCTCAATGGCCGCAGGCGAGCGGGGACCCCTAACTGAGAAGTCAATTCCTGAATCCGATGCGCAGAACTACGCGAAGGGTGATAGCAATCTAGAGGGCGAGCAGATGCGAATGTCGGGAGAAGGCGACGTTGCAGAAGCGGTGAGAACAGGTGGCGGAGGCGGCCATGGAGAGGAAGAGAGCCTAACACAGAACCTTGAGAAGAAGGTAGCGGATCATGAGGCGGAGTTGCATAGAAGAGGAGAGCGGACAGGAAAGGAGATCGAGGAAGAAGAGAACGAAGATTGGACGGGGAAGAAGGCCGATATTGCTAGCGCGCTGAACGAGGGGAGAGAGGACCGCGATGAAGCATACCGGCCAGCGATGGTATTGGCGGCGGAAGAGTAGTCCATGAGCTTAGCGAAGTCGAAATACCCCGGAGGTCGGGCTCAGAAGGCAGCTGACGGTCAGACCGTATGGTTGAGCAACGCCTAATGACTTGGGTCAGCAAGATTGTTCGATGCCCCTAAACACAAATGCTCTTGGACCTTATGTCTCCATCATTTCCTCTTGCCCAACTGGTGGAGACCATCATCAAAATCTTTCGTTGGTCGCCCATCGCCTGCAACAAAACTCTCGTCTGCCTTTCGTTGCCCATCTTGAGAGGAGTTAATATCAGCTCACGGCCAGTCCCTCACCTCCAAGTTCAAGCGAAGCATGATGATGATATCTGATTAGCAGAGATGGATCCAGCATTGATCGCATGGTTGATCTCTGTATTCACTCACAACCTGTCGAGTTCTGAACCTTTGTTTGCCGAATCCGGGCAGTGATGGAAACAACAAGCCCCAAGTGCCTTTCAGCACAAAGCCATTGTCCTCGATCACGAGCACAAAGAAACAGATCGCCATATCACTCAAGGCAGACGCAGCTGGCCTGATGTGGAGCATCACTGATGCTCATCGTCGTTTGGTGCTTGTTGACTTTCCCTCGATATGTCGACCGTCTTGGCCTTGGCTCCTCTTGCTCTCCTTCATATCACCCTTGAGGACCGAATACAGCCAGAGGAGAACTAAAGCGCTCGAGAGTTCACTCAGGCAAGCGAGAGCAAGATGTGTTACTTTACCGCTTCCTTGTTTTTGGTGTGCGGTCACGTTGAACTGTCCAGCATTCCCATCGCCGACTCTCGTTGCTCGCACCAAGGCGCACAGGCCATTCATCCAGATCACGAACGAGGTAGAAAGAGTGTGGAGGACTTTCATCCCAAGGAGTCCCACACGAAACCATCGCTCCCAAGTCCTCCTGCAACACCGCCTCCCATATCGGGGTGTCCGCGGAAACTCATCCATCCGCTACACACGTTCCGAGTCAAGTCCCTGTGCTCGGACTGTCAAGAAGAGCGCGATGCCCGCGTAGAGGCATTTGAGCTGCAAATGCGGGAGGACCTCGAGCAGCGGATTCTGGCCCGAGCGGCAGAATGCAAGGAACGAGGTACCGAGTTTGGGAGAAGAAGGTTGTTCCGGGCTTCAACCACACTCACAATGATAATGGATCCGTCTGTCCTAGCGAAGAAGGGTATATCGGAAGAAGCATCGCATTGTCAAAGCCAGGCGGGAATGCTGAGGTCGCCGGCCGCTGAAAGCGTGGGGAAAGTGGTGAATGGATTTCGTCGCCGGGTAGGATGGAATCACGGTGAGGCTCTGTCGACTCCGGGAGAATTGGAATGTGGTCTCGTCGACCTGCCTGCAGCTACACCGCGCTCGCCTTTAGCAGCGAGATTGTCGTTCGCAGCATTTGCAGACGCTCCAGAGGAGAAAAAGGCGACTTGCTAAAAGCGGACTGCGGACTCCAAATTCCAGCAATGCGGTAGCAAGAGTCGAAAGCTTCAGGGACGACGGCTCTGCTAGTTTCTTTGTAGCTTGTGTGTTGCTAATGGTAGAAGCGCTCGCCACGACATTGCGAGAGCAAAGCGGTGAGAGAGCACTCGCGTTGGAAGCAGTTACAAAACTTGCCCTTTTCTTGTCTGAAGTGCTATGATTCTGCTGTGACATGTCGATGCCCAAATATTGGAATACCTAACCGGACGCCCATAGTGAGCAGTGCGAGGTATTGCCGGGCTCCGGACGGTGGCATGAGCAAAAAGAGCGGCGGCAGCTGCATACCGAAAGTGGTCCAGGCGCAGTTCTCGACTGATGCCGCTCTTAGCTAGCTCGTGCGGGTGGCTTTCAATGCAGCACCTATGGCACGGTCGTGCGCAACACTGAAGACACTCCAGAGCTTCATCCGATAGCTATTCCTCCCAACACCGCTCGACCTTAGGCCGTATCTGCTCAGAGAGACGAGCGCTTCTTTGGTCTGCGCTCGTTTCATCTCCATTTAACTCGCTTCCGCTTCTCCTGTGCCCTCAACCGTCTCCTCCCAGGCTCGCGATGCCCACTCCTGAATCCGAGTCCTTTTTGCGACAGAAGCCCAAAGTCCCGCCTACTTTCCAAGGTGTCGATTTTCAAGACAATGAAGCAGTTGCAGACGCCAGGGATGCCATTATCCGGGAGCAGTGGGTACAGAAAATGATGCGGAGGCTGGTTGGCGAAGAAATGGGTATGTTCGCCCTCTTCTTGAACAGTTCCTGTAGCGTCAGGGTGCAAAGCGGAAAGAGACGGGGATCATCGTCTATGGCGAGGCCGGCGAAGCTTCGATTCAGCTTTCAACCCAACTGGCGCAGCGTCAGGACAAGTTGCGTTATTTTAGTAACGCTGTTGTTCAGTCTATATTCTAACGTGTGTGCTCCTCAGGGAAATGCTATGCTCGCGAAGGAGTCAACCACCTTGAGAAATGCGGAAAGTACAGAGGTAAGAGCACACTGCTACTCTGCCTTCCAACGGCGTGCCCTTTCGCGTATCTAGTTGTCTCCAACAGCTAATCAACTCGGACTAGACCGCTACCTTCAACTGCTCAAATCTACCCGCGAAGCTGGTTACCGAGGCCGGCAGCAAAATTATGTTCCCGGCGTCGATGGACCCGCAGGCGGCCCAGAGATTCTGACAAACTACCCTAGTGCGCAAGAAGCAAAAGGTTCGAGAGGATCAGATACGAGACCTGGGAACACAACAGGCAAGGGTGGCGCAACGCTGTATTAGGAGATGTCGGGAATGGAAAGGGGTTGTGCACAACATGCACCATATTTCTTTCGACAAGCGGAGATATTGTACATACGACTGGCCCGCACACCTCTATAGCGGAGGACTCGACGGCCGTCCCCCAATCACCAATGGCAAAATATCCTACCTCGAGGAAGCCTCAGCAGCTAGGGACGCCATCAAGCTATTACAAGGTCAACAAATTACAAGTGTTTCTCTAGCGTTCGCCTCTGAAAGAATTCTTGACAGGGAACGTTCGGGAGTTGTCCAGCAGCATGCGGCGACCAGCTTCCGCTTCTGCTCTGGCAGGTTGCAAGTAAGCTTTGCATTGAGGCAGCAATGTTCACATAACCTAGTTTCTGATTGCGGAATTCCTAGCTTGTTCGAGGAAGCATGATGCTACTATGCCTGACTTTTCACTTGTGGGCAGCCAGCCAGCCAGCCATTCTCGATGCTGACTAACCCCCATCCAAGGCACCGTAGTCACAGGAACTTGTCCCTTCGAGTTTTCAGAGCTTGCTTCCTTTACCCGACTTTTCGGCGGCAAATGTCGCCAGAGCATCCATCAACGGCGGGCTCAGAGCGTCATATGGCTCCAACCCGATCTCCTTCAATCTTTGCCTGACTTCGCCCATCTTCTCCGGCGGATACCCTTGCTCGATCAAGCTTGACACGAAAGCAGCAAACTGCGGCTCCTGCCAGCCCTTGTCATCGCTCAACTCGACATGAACAAAGCTGAGGCCTTTAAAGGCGTGATCCTTCTCGATGGGCCCGTACATATGCACGCCACAATCCTTGCACGCGTTGCGGAGAATTGTAGCCTCGGGGTTCACCACGGCGAGCTTGTCCCCGTTCTTGGCGACCTCGACGTTCCCGTCAGGAATGACAGCAACAATGGAGAAAAGGGCGCCTTCCGGTTTCCAGCATTGGGAGCATCCGCATGCGTGATTGTGGAGGACGTTGCTCGTGAGCTTGACCTCGACCGGGTTGGATTTGCAGCGACAGCGAAGAGTGCCGCCAGGGAAGTCGGGTTGACCCTTGACGAGGCCGTTGTCGATCAGAGGATGAAGCAAGGGAGCCATGGTGCGGTGATTTGTGCAATTCTTCGTTTGGCGTTTGAACAGTGAGTGCTATCAAGTAGAGAATAATAACAACGGGCTCGAATAGCACCGTCACCGACCTTTATACCATCCGCAAAGCTTCGGGAGAGTACCGCACTCTCACCCGTAAACAAACCGGGTCCATCCTCTCGGTTGCCTGCACTGTATGAGGGGTAAATTGCTTCGCCAACACTACTGCTCATCATACCAGATTGAGGAGACAGAAGCCCCTCGAAACAATCCGCAGGTCCGATTCACGACGGAAGGCCCCCCCTCTCTCAGCATTCAGATGGGGCATGAACAGGAACGTCGATGTCCCACTGCCGGTCAGTCGGCAGTTGTGAGGTGCCGACACATTCAAGCAAATGGCGAAATATCATGTCAGACTCGCGAACGAGGTGGAGGTGGAGCGGCACAGGAATCAGATGGAAAACCTTCTCACGCCTCACCTTCCCGCTGGATACGTATGCTGAAAGCGACAAAGATCCCGACGAACATGGAATATTTCGGGTGGGGTGTTTTCCGACCCGGACTTTGCTGCCATGAAGGGAAAAACGGCATCGAGCTGCGGTCCGGAGATAGGAAGGTCGACATCATTTGTGCAAATGTCGAACGGTTCCGCCGTAGTGCTGGCTTCGGGGGAGCGCAGGTCGATGAGCCGCCACCAAGCCACCAAGCCCTTGGAAGCAAGCAACGGGAAACAGCCAACTTCACCCTCGACAAATGAGTTCTGAAACTCGCTCTGACACATTGCTAGTTGAAGAAATCATAAGTCGTGGGAAGATCAACCCAGAAAAATGCCGTTTCCGTTTGTGCTTTCCACAACATCTCACATCTCGTTCCAAGCCAGCCTTACCTCATCCACCCATCCATCACTTCCTCCAGCGGCTACATCCCAGCGAGCCATTGTCCGAGCGGCGTTAAAATCCCACAAGAGACTATCCCCGTCCCACCAGGGGACTAATTTGTTGTCACTTGCATCCACGATCCAGACCTACCTACGCTACCTCATTAGCTTAGACCTCGCGCTCTCTGGTAAGGCTGTGGCTGGAGAGGATGTTGATATTGCTCTCGCCAAAGAGCCGGAGATCGAATGGCGTCCCACACTCAGCTCCACTGCGATTCCAGGCCGTGAAAATGAACGTGTCAAGGGTAAAGGCCTTGATTACGAGATATTCTTCATTCACCACACCCTGGCACTAATACAAAATTTACTGGCCAGACAGTCTCTACTGGGTCTGTACGCTGCAACCAACCCGACTGCTGAAGAACGGACAGCTTCGATCCAGAATGCGACGAAGTTTCTGAAGTCAGCCTACTCTCTCCACTCGTATCTACAGTTGAGGGCGAACTCATCGGCCGATGGACCTCCGACATTCCCCCCTGCCGCGGTTGACGTCTCCCCAGCCGTGCAATCTGGGCTCCAGCACTTGGCACACGCCGAGTTCAACCTTCTGTGTGTGCTAAAAGACGACCCATATCCAGCACTCCTAATCCAGTCGAGAAATAAAGACGACAAAGAGTGGATGATCCGAGCGCCTCAAATTCCCAAGGTACGCGCTCAAGTGCTGACACGGCTATGCATCGGAGCATCACAACACGCGTCTGCCTCGGCTGCCGCCTTGAAAATGGAAAGCTCAAGAGTGTCAAAGGACCTGCTGGAGTATTGTGATGGCATTCAACGATCATCCCGAGCAAAGGCATGCAGATTTCAGGCATTGGATGAGGATGGAAGTGGGCAAATAGGCAAGGCGATCGCCTGGATCCGGGTAGCTATGGACGAGCTTGGGCTTGACGTGGGGAAGGATGGGTCAAAGCCGTCTGGTCTTGGGAAGCTGAAGAATTCATTCCTTGAGCGGAGGGAAGACAAGCGTATTGAAAAGGGCAGCACAAATTGGGGACTGGATGGCGGAAAGCTCGAAGAAGCCCGGATCGTGGAGTACTTGGCCAAGAAGTTCAACAAGGAGAATGACACCATCAGCAACCAGTTGATACCTGAATGGAAGCCTTTACTGGCAACTCTGCCCAGTGGGATGAACATGCCAATTGAAGAGAGATGGAAGCCGGCGTTGTTAGAAGAGGATGAGTTGGCATCAATGAGGGCTCCTCCGGACGAAGATGACCTGGCTGCTGCTGCAAACAGTTCGGATGACGAGGCCGACATGGCGAAGGAACCGGTAGGCGCATTTCCGGGGACTCACAGAGAGTACGGTGACAGGGCCACAAGCTACTATTAGCAAGAGTCCGGGCCCTCGGATGGCAGTTGTAGTAAGACACCTTGCAGGCTGCGAACGCTTTTCAAGGAAGCCTGTGCTCGCTGAAGATTCGGATATGCTGTCTTGCGAAGCAGTAATACGATTTCCACATCGCAGCTCACAAAGCGAGCTTAGTTGTTCGGGCCCATATCCAATACTTTGCCGGCCGATGCAGCCCCGCGTCAGCTCCCCTTTCCCCTCCACGTTTCGAGATTGTTTCAACCAGTTCACCACCCACCAATCATCGACTCTACCAACTCGATTTCCATCACGTTGCCGTGCATGCCCGAGCACATCATTGTTCCTGCATGGCCTTCTTGTCAACCACCCAAGCGCGCACCATCCGCGAGAGTCCTAACATGACGACGTGACTGCTGCAATGGAACTCATGCCACCGCTATGTCATGGTTGGATATGAGCGAGCCAATCCCGCCTCTCTGGCTTGCATCTGTTCCGCCGTGGGATGGGTGTCGTGTTGCCATCGTGACCACTGGCCCTCCGGCGCTTGATCTCAACGCAATCCCTGTCGGTGACGACCATGTAGAACCATGATTGCGACAGACATGGTGAGTGAAAAGGTCATCCCCAGCAAAGAGAGAATGTGCTGGTAGCCCCTTTTGTGTTGATATATATCCTCTTGGCTCGATTGTCAGCAGATTCGTGCCATGCTTTCTCGCGACATCGATCAGAGAAACAACGCCACCCAACATGATTCTGAGGACGACGGCTCTATGCCTTGCGTGCCTTGGGAGTTTAACGCTCTTGCAGACAGCACGAACCTCAGCCTTTCCCCTACCGGGGCCGATACTGCCCAAGATCACAATACGCCAGGGCTCGCCGTCGGTAGCCGTCATCAAAACCGCTCTGCCACCGGATATGAGTTTGGTGCCGGGTGATGGAACACATGGCAAACGACAAGGCCTATCAGAACCTTTCAGACGAGGAGTGTATCGCGCGCATGGGCCTAGATTCTATCCTTTTGATCCGGGGAATAGCACCTCCACTAGTAGTGCTATTGTCGAGAACATGCCTTCCCTCCCATCAGGGTCGGTGACCGGGACCAGCGGTATTCCGTTCAACCAACGGATACCGACGACATCTTCAACCGGAGACCTCATCTCAGGCACGGTCCCTTCTCCGTCGTCATACTCGGCGTCGCTAGCAACGGGCATCAAGACTTTCCCTCCGACAACTGCGATATCGACGTTACCCGCACCCATCCCACAGCCTCGTCCGAGCATCGAGACAGAATCGAGGTCGGCACCATTCCCTATATTTCCGAGCTCGGCTCCTACCGTGAGCGGAAATGCTGGCTGTCCATTTGAATCTCGGCAACAGCCACTGCCGACAACAGAGACGACGAGTGGGAGCTTCCCGGTAATTGTGACGATATTCTCTCCCTCTACCTCGTCACCTGCCACCTCGTGAAGGTCCACTCTTACATCTCGCGGTTGGAAGTGCGAGAAAGGCAGACGCCGCATAACCAGGCTGCCATCGGAGGGAACAGCGAACCCCTTTTCTTGCGCAACGCCCGATAAAGAGCGAGTGCTGGTAGTGACACGCTCTTGAGACAAGCCGTGGCTACTGTACCGCAACAATCCCGAGGTGCTTCAAGCTGCTCAAGACCGGGAGACGGTTCTCTCCTTTGGTCTGGAGGCCGGTGGCAAGTCGTCTACCATGAATTAGACCTTACAGGCCGGCGCAGTTATCCATCAATGTCTCGGGAATGCTTGGACTGGATTTGAGAATGTAGGAATAGACTCTTCCTATGAGGCTTCAAGTCACTCGCGCGGGAATTGGGTGTTACGACCCCTAGGCAGCCAAAGCTTCCTCGAGACTTTTCCGATATACCTGCCCATAGCATCATTTCCAACCACTATCCATGCTTTTACAACACATTCATAACAAGTGGCAGTGGTACAACCCTACGGACCGTTCTCCTGTCGTGAATAGAAACACCAGGTTTGCAATAAGCCACAGTGATAGATACATGCGATCATATGATCATGTCGGGTTCTATGACATTTGATGCGAGAAGAGACTCCTTTCTGCAAATGGAAGAGGCGAGGCGTCTTTAGCAACAACAGCAGTTGCGCTTCAATGCACCATTGACGTCGAATAGCACAAAGTCTTCTTTTTCCACGGACGAGCACCGCTTACAACACCTCGCCCACGATCTTCGCGGCCTCCTTGTACGTAGCCAACAACTTCTCGCATTTCTCCCTCTCCTTCTTGATCCCATCGTCCTCATAGAGCAATTCTCCAAAGAGGTCTTCCTTGTATAGCTCGCTAACAAGACGGTTCTGCACCTCGTCCCTGCTATGGTTGACGAGTAAATGCATGATGGCTTTGGGGACTTGATCGGCGATGGTCTCGCGGACGATGTTGAAGTAAGACGAGATGAGGCGGCGAATGAGTTCTGTTTCGAGGGCCTCGCGCTCTGTGAGGGCCGGTTCCGCGTTCTGTTCAGGCTGAAAGTGGCACAGTTAGCAGGATCCAGGAAAATTGTGTGGTTTGCGATGTACTTACGAACAAAGCCGTCGAATCCCCGTACTCAGAGGCAGGCGCATAGTCATCATTCATGGCCGGTGGGTAGACAGGCGATCGATCTGTAAAACTGCCACGTTCCATCCGCCGTATACTTTGCGAAAAGCTCGGGTCGGTGCTGTGGCTGGCATGTCTGTGTGCCACCGAAGCAGATGATGGGACGATAGCTGGACTTCCCGGCAACGCTGTACCTGGTAATCCGTTCTCTTTACCGAAAAAGTAGTTTAGGAAAGAATCTCTTGCTGCACCAGTTGAGGCCGCTGTTGCTGTAATGCCATTTTCGCGTTCACGAGCGACGGCGGGGGACATGCTTCTGCTGAGTGTTGGGTGTTTCCTATTCGGTAACGTGGTGGGCTTGTCTTCTTGCTCGGCTTCCTCATCATCTGGTGTGGCCGCACCGTTGACGCCCAGTTGCTTTCTACGTTGCTGCTCTCGTTTCCGCCTCTCTTGCTCTTGTGCGGCTTTCTTGTCCTTTTCGTTCTTACTCGCGATGACAGATGACATTGCGGCGGCCGCACCAAGGAAGTTGGGATGATTCGTGTTGATGTATGCGCGCTGAATGGCGATCAGAGACTCGACATAACCTGAGCATGGGCCGAGTCGCTCTCTTAGCAAGTCTGACACGACTTCGATGAGCTTGGCTTGTAGTCGTGGGAATCTTGACAGTTCTGTTGATCCGCATGTATGACAAATTTTAATCAGTTCTTCATAGACCAACTCCACGCATCGCTGGCTGGGGATTTCCAGAAGCTTGATCTGCGGCTTCACCAGCAGATCGAAAGCAAGTTCGGGAACGAAAAGACTGGGACGAGGACCGGTGGAGTTTCTTATCGCTGTTCGGATATCGAGGACGGAAAGGTTGTGCGTAGGATCGATGGTTTCGAGGGAGTTGCCAAAGACGGAGTTGAAGATGTAGTATATCCTCGCACCACCACAGAGCTCTTTGGTCGAGATCTCGGAAGATGTACCGTCGATGGACGAAATGAACGATGTCGCAAACCGAGTCATTAGCTGGAGGATCAGCGAACCACGGTGCTCCTTGCCACTGAACTGTTTACTGCCATAACTCGCCAGCTCTTGTTGCGTCTGACCCATCAATGTGTTCAGCCGTGCCTTGATATCTGGCAACCTATCACGGATATGAGCCATGAGGGTGGTGTTCAGAGTTTTAGCCAAGTATTGTGTTCCGCATCTTGTTGCCATGTTCCGATAGGCAGGGTGATGTCTAAAAAATTCCGCTTCAGATTTGAGGGCTTCCGACATGGGTTTACTTGTTTGAATGTCTTGCTGAGACCGATTAACAACACCAATAAATCCAAGCTTCAGCGGGTACACGCGACCAGAAAGAATGTCGAGCGCATTTGTGCCATGATCCATCAAGTCCAACTTTGTGAGGACTCCGATTGTTCTTCTTCCCATAGGATCCACATGACGGGCAAGCTTGAGCGCCTCGGAATTTACGAGATCGACGTTCGCAGGGGAGACGGCTAGGATGATGCTGTTGGGTTTCGCAATGTATTCGGAAATGAGGGTTCTGGTTTGTTTTTCGATGTCTGCGGGTTGATCGCCAATAGGGACCTTCGTCAGGCCAGGCAGATCAACTAAGGTCAAGTTGAGGACATGAGGGGAGAAGATTTTGAGGTTGATGGGCTGTCTGTTGATGCCTTTATTGTTTCCGGCTATTCTCGCCGTCTCATTCTCGATCTCGGCCCGGACTTGGTTGAAGTCCGTGAATTTGCGACCGGGGATATGGAGGAACTCTGCCCATTCTCCATGCTCTGCGACGCTCGTGTAAGAATGGGGAGCATGGACGTCGCCGTTGCCGTTGGCAGCCTCATCGTCATCAGGAGGGATATTGATGAGTTGCAGTATTAGCGGTCGGCGAGTAACAATGCCACTGCCGCGAGGGAGAAAGTCCCTGCCCACAATGTTCTCGAGGACGGAGGATTTCCCCGAAGACTGTGAGCCAACGACGACTATCTGAGGGAGATCGAGGGAATCATTGCCGATTGTGTTGAAGACGAGGTCTTGGAGTTTATTGACGGTGCGCAGGAGGTCATCGCCTAGGGTGGTCATTGTTGGCAAGAATAGTCGCAACCAGCAAGGAGTTCTGTATCAGAGGTGAAAAGTTGGCAGCTTGGGAATAGGTGGTCGCTCCGAAGGACAATGCGCGAAATGGTCCTCACTGCAGAACGCGCGAAGAATAGATAAGTTGAGCAGTGGTGAAAACAAGCCTGCTGTGGAAATGGAGCTTAGGTCGCCACAAGCAGGCACATGTTTACTCTGAAGAATGGGTGATGTTCTACTCGCGAGTGTGCAGCAAGACTTGGGGCAGAACGCGGGTTGCAAAAGCGAGGCACATCCGAAGTGCAGGTTCACGAATCTCAAAACGGAATAAAATGACACAAACAAATGCGTGGATCTTGTGGGGACACGAGAGAGCGGGCGGTGGCTGACACAGGAATTTAATTATTGGTCAACACCGCCGCTGCCCTGACGTCGTTTCTGACAAGCCGCCTTGGCCGCTATCTCGATCCAGCAGCATCTTTATGCAGGACTCAAGTGCACAAGACGCGGGGTCGAGCTATTACGACATGGACACAGCCTCGACAATGAGATAGATCTCAGAGAGCTCTCAAAGTCTGTCAATTAGCTAGATGGCCATTTCCTGAACATCTTCACTAGGCTTGCACCACCAATATGCGACTCACGACAAGCATCGGCATTGCGTTCGCGCACCTCGTGTTGCTCGACCAAGCAGTTTCGCTTCCAGTCGGTGAAGAGCAGAGACCTCTTTTCCTGCCGGACGAAGGTCTCTCAAAACCAATACCTTATGCCCATTACTCTGTTCAGTCAACCATCAGAGACGTCCTCCTGGAGCACGACATCATTAGCGACGTTCTTGATGACTTTGAGCCATCCTACTATCTCGACATCAGCTACCCAAAATCCCATGAAACAGTACTTCTCGGGAATGACCTTCCGGTCGATGCCGTCTCTAGCAGGCCAGTCTTCACTTTCCATTCAATAGACCACACATACTCTCCAAGTCGACGGAGGTCCAAGATGTCGGACTCTTCCGCAAGTGCATTGGCACGCAAGAAGCCAACATATACCCTCATCCTGACTGATCCAGACGCAAAATCGCGTGACGATCCTAGTAAGTTGTCCTTACTCTCCAACAGCTAGGTCGATGAGGCCGGTTATCTGGTCAATGAGATCCCTCAGTGGTCGGCCCACGCCAATCGCACCGAGTCAGATTTTGACATCTTTTCAGAATGGTCCGAAATGTGTCATTGGATTCTTACCAACCTCACCACTCCGCTCGCAATTCCGCATGACCAGCGCCCGCATCTGGAAGCCAAACCTGGCGAGATCGAGGAATATCTTCCTCCAGGTCCGCCACCAAAGACAGGCGCCCACCGATACGTATTTGTGTTGCTGGAGGGCGAGACTTCCGATCTCAAACCCCCTGCAGATAGGAAGCATTGGGGATACGGCAAGCCTCGCCATGGTGTGCGAGACTGGGCGGAGGAGAATGGCTTGACTGTTGTGGGTGCGAACTTCTTCTTCGCTCAGAATGAAAAGCAATGAATGGTAGGCTGGCGCGATATCAGGCTGTCGATAACAAAGCACTTTCGTCATAGGCCAGTATCTTTTACTAGCCTTAATGCATCCAGACTCCTCGAGGCGGTTTGGATTGCTTGATCCCCCTGTTGCAAATAGGTCTCAACAGTGCCCCCTGAAGCCACATCCGCAGCTTTAGCGGCGAACAACCACGGTTTCAGTCGTTCCGATATCCCATCCAGCACTTCCTCTTCAGAATTATCTTGTTTCTTTCCAAACACGGAAGCGGCGTGTTCAAATCGCCCGGAATGTGCCAAAACAGGGAACGCCTGAAGGAGCTGACTTTCATCGCTGAGTCGATCCAGAATGTTGATCGTGGTAGTGGTCTCCTTTTGCAGCTGCTCATCTAAGGATGTCAGGTGTGCTTGTGACGTGGTCTGCTGTTGCATGAGTGGTAAAAGTCGGCTTTCGATCACATTGACCACACCGGTCTGGGCCTGACTGTGGGACAGATTGGCCGATTCCCCGACAGACTCTGCGACACGAGCACTGGTTTTGCGCTCTTGCATCGGAAGGGGAGCTCTCAAGCATGCGACAGCGCTGATCAAGCGTCTTCGTGCCTGCAAATACCGCTCATACTGACTGTCAATCTTCGCTTCCCAGCGTGCATCATTGCCCTCAACCTCAACTTCAACATCTATCGCTGGAGTACTGTGACTCTCCTGGCATGTCTCCAGACTCTGCTCAAGCCAATCAGTCAGCTCCTTGCGCACCGCTGACAACGGATATCGATAGATTTCTGGATTGGACTGGTTGGTTTCTGGCGACGTAGACTTAGCACGGTCTAGCAAGGCTTTCTCCCTTTTAGATTCTCCATGCGCTTGTACCACATCCAGCTCAAGAGCATGCACGAATCTCTTGATGGAGGTGGTGAGAGTTTCCAGTCGGTGTAGTCGCGTGTGCGTTTCTGCCAGGTTTCCGTCAGTTGCAGTAGGGACGTCGACATCTGCAGGGCCAGAAGAGAGCTTGATTCCCTCCAATTCATCCTTCAATGCCACTAGGGTTGCATGTCGCTTTTGGTGTCTGAGCAATTCGCGGTATTGGTCCAGCAGATCCGACGTGTTGCGCTTGCTGCCGGGAGCTTGTGCAGCATTGGAAGTAGGAGTATCGAGTTCGTCATAGCTACGATGTGTGGCGGAAACATTCGCCTGGATGGCATCCAGTTCAGTTCCGAAGGCTTTATCAGAGTGCTTGAGGCTCTGTGTAGCAGAGATCGTCGCGTCAGGAACCGGCCCGTTGTGCACATGAGTAGCCATTTGCGGTCCTGTGATTCTGGATCATATCCAGGTCGTGTGACAGCCGGCGCTGGCGAAAGTGGCGTCTACGCAGCAGGGAGAAGGGTCTGTGGTTGCGGATTACCGTAGACCTATGCGATGTGGAAGCAGACAATTGCCCGTGGTGCCAGAGGGTGCCTCAATCTCGCCGTTCACAAGCTTTGGCAGATAAGTCTCAATGCCATCCCGCTTTTCCCTGCATTTCTAGATCCACGAGCGCATTTCACCCAGCGTGTGTATTGTAGCCCACAAAGTACAAATCGATTCGAGAGAATTTGGGGGTTAATCAGTCCGAAGTGCGACGAGCTTGCAGTAGATCACTTTCGACATTTCAAACTCCGAGGACGGACAGCGAAACAAAACCAGGCTGCATGTCGAGAACTCAGGAAACGCCGGCTGTAACAATCATGACGAAAAATGTTCAGAGGTTAGCACTGCGAGGCTACAGAGTACATAAAGGAGCAGATCTGCTCTGTGGCAGACTTTCCCCTCGACCATGCAAGGGAGACGAATCAAACTCTTCCGACTTGCTCCCGGCAGGCTTCTAGTTCAGGGGATATACACTCCAAGTACGAGAAAAGCTCCTTCCCACTTGCGGGGTTTGGACGACTTCGACGATTGGAATAAAAGTGATATTCGTTACTCCTGCTCCCAGATTGTATTCGCATCAACATTGCATCAAGCCCATTCAGAATGACGGGTGGAAAGTAGAGGAGCATTAGCTTAGGGAGTCCCACTCCATCCAGCGTTCCATTTACCAACCACCTGGAAACTATAGTCGACCACACTGTGTACAGTCCTTTGCACCGAGCGTATTCAACCTGCCTAGGTCCATAACTACGCTGGTGGTGGCATCACTCTATGCTGTCAACATTCTTGCCAAGTTCTGCTTCCGGTTTTTGAGTGACGGAAACCTCTTTGGCGCAGTCGGGCGCAGACGTCGGTTAAAGTGCATTTTAACCGTCGCTCTCCCTTCTGGCGTCGAAGGCTGGATCTCGTCTTCGATTATTTCAGAATTCGTCTCTCAACAGTTGTCATCGTCCTCGTCCACTTGTTCTCCACTGTATATGGCTTCTCCGCGGCTGGACACTGTTCAACCAGTGTTCGGTCACGGAATGCCTCCCCAGAGGGACGCAATTTCCGTGATGAACCATGAAATAACCTTCGATCTACGGGTTTGTCAAGGCGGGGAGCGAGTTGGGGTGGCTGATAGGAGAGTCCATTGGAGTTGAGCAGCGCAAGGACGGGGTGTCATTGACAAAACCGTCTGATGCTGGCCGGCGGTGTGGTGCGGCACCAGAAATTGGCGTCTCCTGAAGGTCATTCGCTTGGTCATCCGTTGCAACCAGGAAGTCGGTAGCGGACTGATGTAAGGGGAGTCGATATTGCTTCGCTTCTCAGGACCTGCAACTGATCAAGCCGCCTGCTTTTGTGCACAATTTGGTCGTCTCGTCCTCTCAGTCCCTTGGTTCCGTGCGTTTCTTTGCCTCCGTCAACCGCCGCATCAGTTCGCGACCGTCGTCGCCTTCTTTGCCTTCGATATCAATAGCCTTCTCTAGCCATTCCACGGCTTCTTGCCAACGACCCATTTCCATTAGACATCTTCCTCCCACAATGTATGCTTTTGCATTGCCGGGCACCTTTTCTCCATTTGGGCCCTGGCCCGGTCCTCGCTTGCACTCAATACTGCACTCCGCATCCTTCAAACCCTCGGGCCAGTTCTGAACATCAGCATGTGCACCCGCTCTTGAGAGGTACATATGAGCCAGCTCTTCTCTTGCCAGGCCCATAGGCTCCCAACCAGGTCGCCCAGCCGCCATGTCTATGCCGACGGAAAGGAGACGGATCGCATCTTGGTGCTGGCCTTTACGGGCAGACGCCACGGCCGATTCGCGCAGTTTCTGGATTTGGCCCGATCGTTTGGGGTTGACAGGAAGAGGAGGTGGAGGGATGTTATTGGGGGTGTCGAGAGACTTGAATGAGTTGTGGAGGCTGTTTATGTTGGCGATAGCACGTTGTAGTTCCTTGTCCGAGGAGAGGATCGAGATCTGTTTCGTTTGAGGGTCGATATGAAGGGGTAGGTGGGTGTATGTCTCGAGGGCGTCATCGGTTGCAGCCATAGCTAATCTCGGTGCTAACAAGAACTCGTTCAAACTATGATATTGCGCAGTCTGCGGTAGGAGTAACAGAGCGTTACTGTAGCAGTTCTGGCTTGAAAAAGGGCATTAAACTGCTGGGTGTAGAATAATGGCCTTAAAGTTAACATGTCTTTCGCTGACTGCGGAAATCCTTGGCGTTCCTGATACCCGGTACGGTGTTCCTAACATTACTCCACCTTCCACGTCCTTGTACTGTCTTGACCGTTTTACAGTCCATCTGGGGCCGAAGCTCTCGAAATTGGGAACAATGCTTGAAGGACTTCAACGCCGGTCTGTGCACGTCCGCCCACCGACCGCTCCGCTTCTACGGGCGTGCGGCAGGACCGAAAAACTTTTCTTACCATAAGAACCAATGTTCAGGGAAGTCCGGCGTCGGCGGCGTCATGCCAGTTGCCCGCGGGCAACAACAGGGTCGACTCTAGCTGGGTGTGTTGACAAAGGACAAGCTAACCACCAGCCCCTCGCACGCGCGCTCATTCCCTTCACAGTCCCTGGCTTAAACAGCAGTACATCAATTACCAAATACTTTTTGTACGT
Source organism: Phialophora expanda (assembly GCA_016109585.1). Taxonomy (NCBI): domain Eukaryota; kingdom Fungi; phylum Ascomycota; class Eurotiomycetes; order Chaetothyriales; family Herpotrichiellaceae; genus Phialophora; species Phialophora expanda. The sequence goes on from JADWPR010000019.1 coordinate 50,205, forward strand.
TATACCTGTGTCGTACGATCGGAGGTGAGCGGCTTCGCCACAAGCGTTGTGATGTCCCAAGCAGAGACCGGATGTCTGCAGCATGGCAATCCCTTGGGGTCCCTTTACAGTTCTAAATGGCCGTTGTTCTGCTCTCGAGCGGCAGGTATCAAAGAGCCATTGAGAAGCTCAGCTTACTCTGGCCGTAACAGCACCAGTTCTTTCTTCGGTGTCGGGCAAGGAAGTCGGCCCAGGTTTCTGATAACATGATGATGCTGAGACCTCAGGCTCAGCTTGACGACGAGTTCACTTCCTTGGAAACTGTCATAGCAGACCACGAGGCCGGTGCACCGCCGCTTTCGTCGTCCTCGGACCAAAATGGCACTCCCGAGCAGCAGGAATATACCATTCTCAGCAGAACACAGAGATACTCAATACTCTTCTTGACCACCTGGGCCGGCCTGTTGTCACCTCTTACAGCAAACATATATTTTCCTGCCCTCACGGTCCTGGCGGCCGATTTCCGAGTCTCGAACACTCATATCAACCTGACGGTCACGTCATACATGATATTGCAAGGCATTTCCCCGACCATTTTCGGGGAACTGGGCGAGACAATGGGGAGACGGCCGGCCTACATAGCCGCCTTTACCATCTACATCGTCGCAAACATTGCCCTCGCCGTTCAGAGCAGCTTCGCCGGGTTGTTGGTCCTGCGGTGCTTTCAAAGCATGGGATGCAGTGGCGCAATAGCTCTAGGCACCGGGGTGCTTGCTGACATCTCTATCAGCTCTGAAAGAGGGATGTACCTGGGAATCTTTCAGTTCGGTGCGATGATGGGACCATCAATAGGTCCTCTCATCGGCGGCTTGGTGATTGGCTTATCTGGTTGGAGGACATTGTTCTGGTTCTTGGTCGTCTTCTGCGCTGTCTTCATGATCATATTTGTATCCTTATTTCCCGAAACGAATCGCAAATTGGTTGCGAATGGATCCCTGCCAGCCCAAAGGTGGAACAAGCCTCTCCTACCCCCCCTCACCCCAAAGCCTTCGACCAGCAAAGCACGACCCTGCACTTCTGACGCACAACCAAGCGGTCGGCAATTTCGTTGGCCGAATCCATTGAATGCTCTTTGCCTCGTGGCAGAGAAAGAGTCTGGCATGTTATTGGCGTACAACGCCATCATCTATGCGGCCTTCTACGACGTGGCCGCCAGCACGCCGTCCGTGTTCGCAGACATCTATGCATTCAACACTTTACAGATCGGACTCTGCTACATGTAAGCGTGGATTCACCGCCACATGCTGTTGTGCAGTGTGCTAATTTGGTAACAGTCCATATGGAGTCGGGTGTGCTATCGGCTGTGTCGCGGGCGGCCGCATTATGGACTGGAACTTCAAACGCATCGGACGTAAACTCTCGCCTCCCTGGGACCCTAGTTGGGGTACCGATCTTGGCCCATTCCCGATCGAGCAAGCCAGGCTCCAGATCGTCTGGCCCGCACTGTACGTCGGGATTGCAGCCATCCTAAGCTATGGTTGGGCCCTCGAACAACATGCTAGCCTCACCACCAGCCTGGTATTGCAATTCATCATCGGCCTGTGCGTCACGGGGTCCTTCAACATCCTCGGCACGCTGCTTGTCGACCTGCATCCTCTCCATCCATCTACCGCAACAGCGGCTAACAACCTCGTCAGATGCTTGTTGGGCGCCGTGGGCACTGGCGTCATCGAAGTCATGATCGATGGTATGGGCCTTGGGTGGTGCTTTACCTGTATTGCATTGATATGCCTCGTGACGAGTCCGATGTTATGGGCTGTGACTAAATGGGGTCCCCGATGGCGGGAGGAGAGATATGTGAAAGAAATTGAGGAGGAAGCCATGCAGACATGAGCGTGGGCGGCTGGTGAGGCCCATAGGGCCACACTAGCATGGGTAGAAGGATCGCAGAAATTTTGTAAACATAGCAAAAGCATCAGGGACAGGACATTGGGCGGAAAAGCAGAGATCATTCTGACACGCAAGAGTCATCTTCCACATCTGACGGCAGCCCACTTTTCAATCATCCGCAAGCTACATTGACACAGTGCAGAATGAACGCTTTCGGTCCTTGGTGGCATGACGACTCTAAAAGCTTTCCCAATCAAAGGCCTTTTCCCAAGCATGCCCAACACGGAGGACTTTATCTTCTTGCCAGAAACCGCTCACAATCTGCATTCCCACTGGCAACAGGACATTCTTGTCATCCTCTGCACCGACCTTGCCGATCGGAATCGACATGGCGGGATGGCCGGTAGCATTGAACTGCACCGTATTGGCTGTCAGCCCGACGGTGGGTGCAATCTGTTCGATCGGCAACGTCGTCCGCTTGCCATGCTTCCTGGCCACGAAAGAGGTCGCTGGAAGGATCAAGACGTCATAATCTTGTAGGGCCGCTTCGTAGTCCTCTTTGAGCTTCTGGATGAGGTTCAACACCTTCGCATAGAGGTCCGGACAGTGCTCCAAAAGATAAAGGCCGTTCAAGAGGATGTTCTGCGTGGTGGCAAAGCTCTTGTCAAACTTGGTCTGGTCCCAATGGGATTTGGCTTTCTCCAGACCGGGCAGTCCAAGCCCTCGGCGGCCATGAGCGTAGCCCAGCAAGGTGAGACACCCAGAGAAACGTTGTTGGATTGTCCAAATGGCATTTCCCTGCGGATGGAAAGGGATCGAAACCTCCTCCACGTGTGCACCCAGTTCTTTGAACTTGTTTGCTGCCGCCATCACTTTTGCCCGTACGTCGGCATTGACCACTGGCATCTCGAAGGCTTCTTTGAGGATCCCGATTTTCATGCCTTGAACACCGAGGGACTCGCACGCCCTCAGGTCTGCGGCGTACTTTACCTTGTTCGGTGGCGGTGCGCCGCATTGCCGGTCGTCCAGACCATCGTACCCAGCAGTTGCTTCAAGGCCCTCTGCCACCTCCATCACTGTCCTCGCGAGGACGCCGGGGTGGTCATTGACTGCGTCATTGCTCGCAATGCCTGTATAGGGCATGAGTCCAAAGGTAGGCTTGAGTCCGACTATTCCGCAGAGTGATGCTGGGACTCGGACACTTCCGCCTTGATCGGCACCGAGGCCAATATCGACGAGGCCCGCCCCGACGAGAGCAGCTGCCCCTGATGTGCTTCCTCCAGCAGAGTAGCCATGCGCTTTCATCCCTGGTTAGCAGTATGCCATCGAGACCGTGAGTATGTGGCATACCATGCGGGTTTTCAACGACGCCTTGGGCACTGGAGTTGGAACTCGTACTCTGACACAAGTTCTCCGAATGTGCTGTCCCGACTATCTCGCCTCCTGCGTCGAGAACGCGCGCTGAGAGTTTAGTGGACGGTTAGCTGTCTGAAGGTGATAAAAAGAAACTACGCACGGCCGGGTCTGACTCACTTACAACGGTAGCGTCGCTAACGGGTGTCCATGGCTCAAAAACATCTGTACCCATGACCTGCGGAATCCCTGGGATGGTCAGAAAGCCACCGGTTGATTATCGACGAGACCAAAACTTGCCTGCTACCGCGATGCAGTCCTTCAAACAAATGGTTTTGCCACGGAGAAGACTGCCACGCTCGAGCCTGTCCTTGATAGAGAACTTGTAGGACCATGCATGTCCCAACACATTTTCTTCGAGACCCGGTCGCTGGACATTTAATCTGCGAAACCGGTCGTAGTCGACACTAGGTTGGTAGTCTGGCAAGCTTTGCACGGTTTCTATGCAACCGTGGAATGCTTGCAGCAACTTCGTGAAGTCGGCTTCCTCTGCGGCAGAAGACTGCACGTTGATCTTCTGCAGGGCCTTTCGGACATCTCTATTTGTGACTGGGTTGGTGCTGGCATGCTGTCAGTATCCTATCGATGCCACCACAAGATTCCCCGGGGTCGGGGAAAGATTTACCTCGAGATTGCTGTGAACAGAACCGACATCTTGGGAACAGCGAAGATTTCGCCAGTTGCATCTCTCCGAATTCGGCTCGCCTGATTCGAGGAGCACTGCAAGTGTTCTCGAGCAATATGTCGATACAAATACCCTGGTCAGATGACATGGTTGCATAATACAGGTGGTGATCATAGGCTGTCGCCGGCCGCATTGCAAGTTGGTATTGCTCTCGTCCGCGGGATGCTCTCTTGCCCGTGGGCAACCACCGGGTTGTTCCCGACAACTAATGTGAAGCTACTGCACGGGCGCATTTCAAAAAGGAAGGGAAGTTCTATCAAAGTTTGGGGCTAACATCCCTTATCATAACACTCGTTTCTTGACCAATTAATTTCTAACTCGAGCCTATTCGAACCTGAGGTGTGCGGACGCAGCGCACAGAGGGACCCATCCTCAGACCTTAGTTAGAATCCCATTGGGACAAATTGGGCAATATGGCTAGCTGTCACCTATATAATTGTCCACGGACTAGATGGACGGAGTTCCCCAAGGAATCATTTTCTTGCCACTGCTGCTTCAATCTCGGTCTCGAACATGTCGGCACCCAAGGTCTTTCAGTGGGACAACCACGATGACTTCCCTCGCGACTTCAAAGGCTACGGTGAGCAGTCGTTCGACCCGCAATGGCCGAACGGCGCGAAAGTTGCCGTCTCTTTTGTGATCAACTATGAAGAAGTGAGCAGCGATATGCCGGTGGGAAGAGAACGCTGCTAAGTCTGCACAGGGGGCTGAGAACTCGGTCCTTTTGGGGGATCCAGGCTCGGAATGTCTTCTCTGGGAGGTGAGTGCTGGAAGAATCTGTGCCTGATGCGAAAGTTGACGATCGCAGGGTGTCGGCAACACGCCGCACACCGGGGAACGTGCGGTCAATATCGAGTCCGAATATGAGTACGGCTCGCGTGTCGGTGTCTGGCGACTTTTCCGCCTGTTCAACAAATACAACTTCAAGTACACCTTGTATGCAGTGGGCAAGGCCATCGAGGAGAATCCAGAGGTCGCCATTTCATCGGTGAAAAATGGCCATGACGTGGCTTCGCACGCCTACAGGTGAGAGTGCTCCGGCCTGCATAAGTCGGCGAACGTTTCAAAAGTATTGTTGCTCAAAGGTGCACAGGTGGATTGACTACCACCATGTCTCCCGGGAGGCCGAGAAGGCATACATCAAAAAAGGCATCGAGACAATCCGCGACATATGTGGAAAACCGCCGTCAGGGTGGTACTACGGCCGGCTGTCTCCACGCTCGCGTGCCTTGGTCTGGGATGTCTACAAGGAGATGGGTATTCCCTTGCTCTGGGAGTCGGACAGCTATGCCGACGACGTCCCCTACTGGGTCGATGTTCCCGCCGAGGCTGGCAGCGCCAATCCCGAGGGAATGCTTATGATCCCCTACTCCTATGATTGCAATGGTCTGATAAGCCCCCCAGCTCCCGCCTCCCTGTGGGCCAAAGTGGTCCTGAACTGATCAATTGCAGACTACAAATTTACGACCCCAACAGGCTTCAGCGGCAACAGCGACTTCTACGATCACATCAAAAGCGCCTTCGACGTTCTGTATGACGAGGCTTCTGCGGGTCTTGGGGGGAAAATGATGACGGTTGGCCTGCATTGCCGATGCATCGGCAAGCCCGGCAGGATCACTGCCTTGATCAAATTTGTCGAGTACATTGCCGCCAAGCAGGGGGTGTGGGTAGCCACACGAACGCAGATTGCAGAACACTTCAGAGAGAAATTCCCGTACCAGAAAGGGAAGCTAGCTGTGCCTAAGAATGGTTGATAGTGAGATGTTTAGACGGAATTCCAGGGCCTTCAAGCTTCCGAGATGACTCAAGATTGTTTCACCGGCGCTTTCTGATTCACAGATTATTGAGATCGATGTTCGGAAAGCCTGTGAGCGAGAACTCCAACAAGTTCTCTTGCAGAATCTCGCCTTTCCTTGCTTTCAGTTCTTCCACATCCCAGTTCGCCCATACGGTTCTGCCCTTTAGAAAGTTCGCCTCCGGGCTGGACGCCCAGACGGTGAAGTTGCCTGCCAAATCATCTACCATAGACCATGGTGTCAGCACCAGAAGCCGTTTTCTTCCCTTGGTCAGGGGGGGAGGGGCGGCGAAAACCCGCGAACATACCTTCGTCAAATGGACCAGACGTGTTGCCCGATTTCCTTCTCATCACCGTGTCATACACTCCTGGGTGAATGCTGATGGTCCTAAGCTTCGGGGCCTCTTGTTGCAGCGTTTCCAAGACTCGCATGAATGCCGCCTTGGAGGCATTGTACGACGAGAAGGCAACCATGCTCCCGCCATGGGCACAGACCGACGTCATGTTCAAAAGGACGCCCTTGCCGCTGAGGGGGAGTGCCGCCAGAAAGTGTTTGGCGAGGGCAGTGGCACCTTTCACATTGACTTCGAACGCATGCCACCAGTCCTCAATCTCGGCCTGTGCAATGGTGCCTTTGTCGGAGATGAACCCGGCGCTGTTGACGAGGATATCGACGGGCCCGATGGCGCTCTTGATCGAGGAAAACATGCTCGAGAGACCCGGCAGGTCTGTCATGTCGGTCTGAAAGACGTGGACCGTCGAGCGACCCCCAAGACTCTCGATGCTGGTCTTGACCTCACTCAAGCTCGACAAGGTGCGGCCAAAGATGATGATGTTGGCCGCGTTGGCTCGCGCAAAGGCCAGAGCTACCAGTCTTCCCACCCCGCTCCCTCCGCCTGAGATGAGGACAGTCTTCCCGGCCGCGGAGAGGCTTCCATTTCTTCTGGGATCAATGGCAGCATAAGACCTGGAATGGAAAGTCGAAGTGAAAGATGGAAATTTCGCCATGGGGGACGCGAGGGCTAGGGAGCGGTGTCTTGGGCGGTGTCTTTGGGTTTCTCGCCGTGCCCACGGGCGACAGAGCCTGTACTTATAAGACACCGGGCCAGAGAGTGTGCTCTGGCAGTGGAGCCACATATGCCATCATACTGTGAAATGGCTGCGTCTCGGCCCAAAATTGCGACCGGGTCTAGTATAGCAAGGACTTGCCTGCGGGAGATTCCTCATACTTGACGGTCCCATTACGTCTTTGAAGGGACAAGGTTATTGAAGAACTAATCTGTCACTGCTACAAGCCGTCCCTGAGATTACAAATGCCAGGCCGCAGCTTTCCCAAGTTCAAACACGCAAGAGGAATATCGGACAAATCGAACCACCATCCACGCCCCTATCGAGTTAAAGATTACCCGTCTCACCAACCCGCCCTGCATCTGTTCTGGACCTGATCCAGCGAAAGACCCGCCGTATCACCAGATCTATCATCTTCTAAGCAACCTCGGACTGGGCCTCCACTGGCGTCACCTCCAATCTTTCACTCGCGTGCTTTTCAGCACGAACATCTCGGTCCAAGTGCACCAAGCCCTGATCGTCAACTGTGGCGGGAAGCTCGTGCTCTTTTTCCATGTACTCGTGGATGATATGGTTTGGTACCACGACGTGATCTTCCTTGAAGTACATGGTGTTCTCAATGTGGTAGATCCCCATGTATAACGCAATCAAGGAAGCCGCGGCGTAGAATGCAAAGATACTGCCGGCCTCCTTGACGTACGGGATTTTGATGGAATCGAGGCCAAACAAGAGTGCCTCTCCAGCAGCAAGGACACCTCGGTAGATGCCTGCATAATGGGCAAGTCTGACTGTGTCGTTGGTGATGGCACCCAGATAGTACATCATGATATACTGCCAGAGATTCTGCGATATGGTCAGTCAAGTCCGGCAACTGCTGGGGGATCTTGGAAATCTACCGAGGCCACCCAGTTCATCATGAACAGGAAAAAGACGGCCACGAATTCTGTGTCCGTCCAGTCGACGAGTTGATCCGGACTCGGTGGATTGTTTCGGTTCCAGTCCTTCGTCCGGACCTATCCCACGCAACGTCGGTCAGTATGGATGGATGGCCCAAGACATATTCGTTTGGTCCTTACGATCTCCCAGATCCATGCTGCCCAGAGTGGAACCGACACAAATGTGAGGCCGCTTAGCATGCGGACTCGCCTGGTCATCCTGTTGTTGTCGAGAATCCATTGAAGGAGCAGACCGAATGGAATTTGCAGCACCACCGCGATGAAGGAGAGCAAGGAGCGGGTGCGCAAATTGTTGCCAAAGGCGTTCTGATTGCATCGTCAATGATCAAGCCAGGGCCCTTCGGTGTTCGGCGGAGTATTAACTTACGACGGAGCCAATGTAGACCAAAAAGCTCTCGGCAACAAAGCAGCCGGGAAACAAGAGGAGAAGTTTCCAGTCCTTGAAGGCTCGTCTGCGATCACTATCAGAGGCGAGTTCCCGCGCCAGCACAGAGTCTGAAATACTCACAAGTTGGCAAGGATCTCCTCCTTGGCGGTTCTCGGTGCTGCGACCGCGACTTTGGAACCGTCGTCTCGAGTGAGCTTCTCCATAGGAAGCAGAAAGAGAGCCAGGATGGCGGCAAGACCCATCAAGACCTCAAAAACCGCGTAGACGGCGGTCGGCACACCTGAAGACAATCGTGAGCATTCTCCTATAACTCGGGTTGACTGGAGGCGCTCCTACCAGCTGATGTTTGGGCATCTTTGTTCAAAATGACCGGGATGATGCTGCCAATCACCGAGCCCAATGCTTGCAAGTTGAGGGAAATCGTGGCATAGAAGCCCTTTTCCTTCTCCTCGGGATATCTACGATGGGGTGAATTAGCTCACAGCGCCCCAATGACGATCGCGCAGTCACTCACGCAAGCAGGATGTGGCCCGCAGTCACAAAGACCATGCCAGCACCGATACCGATCAGAACACCGCCGACGAGGGGGAATGCTATGCCGTCGTGGTGGTCAAAGTTCCACAGAGCACCGACATAAAGCTGCTTTCTCTCAGCACTCAGTGTCCTGAATCGACAGGGACAAGTATCTCTACCATATACCCAAGGACGCCCAAGGACATTGTATAAGCTGGACCCAACTTGTTGAGAATGGTGCCTCCAAAGGCGCTACTGATGATCGCCACCGAGCAGAGAGTTGCGTTCACCGTCTCCACCATACTGGCAGAGTCGGGCTGGCCACCTCCTGCTCCTAAAAGGTTCAACGCCTAGACGACGACTCAGAAACCGTCCAATCATTCGCACTTGGAGAGCTGGGTCACTTACCACATAGATTCCGGCCGTGAAGCCGATGATGACTCCCGACATGCAACATTGTATGAAGGGAGACCGGTACCGAAACTCAGGTAGTCCGAACATATTGAGGAGAACGCCGGCGAGGCAGCGACGAGAGCTTCAGAACGTGGCCGCGTGATGAACTTGTTACAGAAGCTGGATCGTCGTCCTCTTGAAATTTGAAAATGCCATCGACCAGATTCGCGATTGATCAGACTTATAGACGCCCTCAGGTCGTTCCATCCATCCTGTCAGTTCATTCTGCCTCGCTTGCTTGACCACATCGTTATCTTGGGCAGCCTGTAGCCCCCGAGAATTGACCTTGCAAAATCAGTAGAAGACGCCCGCGGGCAAGGATCCGGGACCAAGGGGTGATTTTGTCCGCCCGTCCCGCTGTCCCGCCTAGCAACGCCCGCGGAAGGGAACGTCAAAGCTTCGGGAGTTATAGTGAGAGTTGAGACGGCTTCGGTGGGGCGGCGGCCATGCGATAACGCTGGCACTCTTCTGGATTGCCAAAATTGTGGGTCGAGATAATCTAATAGAAGAACACCGGGCGAGAATGGGTCATGGCATTCGATTGCCTCCCCTTGTCGCGCCCTCCGAGTATTTAGGGACACAGTAGTAGTCCCACCAGCCGCCGAGCTGCACACAGGCGACTCCTCACGAATCTGTTCGGTAGACACCAGAAAGGATTGTCACGAGAGAAAATGGCTATCAAGGAATCATTCGTCATCCCCATCATCGATATCAGCCAGTCCCAGGACAAAGTTGTCGAGCAAGTCCGACAGGCTTGTTCGCAACATGGCTTCATGCTAAGTACACCTCCCTGCCTCCCTCCCTCGCCGCCAATCATCCCCTCTGGGAGGTTCTCCTGCCCGACGCGTGCTAACACGGATCTAGTCAGTGGTCACTCCGTCTCGCGTGAAATCCAGAAAGAGTTCATGGACGCCATGGCCAAGTTTTTCAGCCTGCCCCTGGAAGAGAAAGAGGCTCTCTCCATGGAATCGTCCGGGATCGTGCGCGGCTACGAGAGAATCGGAGGCCAGAAACTCGAGGAAATCGACGACGACGACCTGCCCGATCAGAAGGAGGGCTTCTCCGTTCGAACCGACAGTGACGGGACTCGCTGGCTCCAAGGTATTTTGTCATGACTATCACCCCTGGGGTCCAATTGTCTGTCCGCTGACCAGCTTTGTGCCCAGGCAAGAATCGGTGGCCACCGTCCTTCCCCGAATTCGAGACTGCGTTCATGAATTATTTTCAAGCCGTAAGAGTGCTCGTAGTGCGCATGTTCCGGCTCCTGGCCCTGTCTCTGGATCTCCCTGAGCACCATTTCGATACCTATGCTTCCGACTCGGACAAGATTTCAATGTGCCGAGCTCATCACTACCCACCGGCACCCGCGGGCGCTTCAGCCAAGCAAAAGGGAGTTGGCGCCCACACGGATTTCGGAGCCATGACCCTCCTGCTTCAGGACAACATTGGAGGGCTCGAAGTGTTGCGCAGAGGTACAAACGAATGGGTCCCTGTCGAGCCGGTCGAAGGTACCTACGTTGTGAACCTGGGAGACATGATGCAAAGGTGGACCAACGATCGTTACAAGTCGACTATGCACCGAGTGCTTAGCAACCATTCGGGAAAGCATCGTTACTCTGCAGCATTCTTCGCCGACGGTCCTCTGGATACCTTGGTCGAGTGTCTTCCCACATGCTTGGGTTCAGGTGAGTGGCTTTCCATGCGATGCAATTCCACCATACTGACGCTGCCGCTCCTCGCAGGAGAGAAACCCAAATACCCGCCTATCAGATTGGAGGATCATTTCAAGCAACGTTTTGAGCAAAGCTACGGAGCTGCTGGTACAGTGGTGGTGTAAACTACTCGACAAGGACGTCGTGTCCGTCATCTCCAGGGACTAGAATCATCGTCTTGTGGTTCAAAATTCCGCAGCCTCCTGGCTCGCCAGTAGACTGTCCAATCTAGATAAAGAATGTTTCATCATTTCGGAATGACGCGAATGTAACGTGAGAGTCCATCTGAACTGCTCAATTTGTTGCTGTATGTTCTGAAAGTCTTCATCACTGCTACTCCTCAGTAACACGCTGACCAGGAAGCTGCTGGCGGCTGAGAGGTTCGTATAGGAAACTGCAGCCGGCCAGAATGGTAGAGGTTAGCAAAGTGATGATTGACCAGATGACAACAATATTGATCCCAGGAGCTGGGTCAGAGGGGTGCACGCACACGAGTACCAGAAGCTCTGCAAATGCTCTGCGTTGAGGCTCTGGACAAGGGCAACGACGTCTTTCGCGGATGCCAGGGCATTCTTCCAGCATGTAGCAAATAAGTCAGTGTCTAGACTCGCGGGTTGAGCCCGCAGCATTGCCCAGCTGATTGCCATTTGGCAGGCGCAATAGCAGAGATGGAGGGATCCTGATCACCCGTCAGCTGGTTCTGGTACCTCGTCCCTGTTTTCGTGCGAAGTCTTTCGCAGCATCATTTGGAATCCTTACCGCAAAAATTCAAGTCTCTATCCGTACGAGTGCTCAACTCTAGAGAAGGGTGTACGGATGACCGCCATTCGTATAGCTTTATTTGTAGCGGAGTGCAGAGGTCTAGAGCTTCCGTGAGGTCGAGATTACCATGCACTATGCGGCCGGTGGAACTAAATTACGATCAGGATCCGGCGGAGAAGGGAAGCACAAGAGATGAGCTGAATGACTTACAAAAGGCTGTCGTTGATTTCGGCCAGTATCAGTGTCAGTGTCGCCATCGCCTGGAACATACGTGCTCCTGTAGCAACGTTCTGGATCGGAATACTATCCAGTGATCTCCCCTCCTCCGTGAAGTCGAAGTCGGTAAGAGGTGCAACATGCCAATCCGAGTTGTGGATATGGCTCGGTCTCCCAGATGTGGACGCGGTCCTACATGATGCATTGTTAGTACCTCCGTTGATCGCGAACTTCGAAAGAGTTGGACCTGCCACTTCTCCTGAATGTAAACTGCCCACCACAGAACCCTGCGCAATTTACACTCCCATTTTGGTATGGACCATGTGAAGGGGTCGAGATGCAGGCCTAGCTGCTGTGCAACAGAAACAATCTGGTATACAATCAGCGTCGCACTTCGCATCGCAGATGGTGTCTGGGTGCACTGACAGTGGATATTGTAATCGACGGAGACGGTGCAGGCGATGCCACTCCGGTCATGGCTGCCTGGCTACGCAACAAGAGTGCCTGAATTGTGACCATTTTGGGGCATGCCATGTCCTCGGCAAGGATGCAATCTAAGAAGTGTCGAAGCGCCTTTTCGTCAGGGCGCGGTTTCGCCGACAGGCTGGGGTCGAAGTCCCACCACTGCAGGGCCACCAGGTAGATCGATGAGAGCAAAGCTGGCTCGATTTTCTCCTCCTCGAAGAGGTGTCGCCGTATATATCGACGTTGATAAATTATCGGGTAGCATGGGTGGACATAGCGCCAGTACCTGTCATGCCAACGGTTAATCCATGAGCACGAACTGGCAACCAATACCTTCGTACAGCTTGAGTAAATTGCTGCTGTACGGTTTAACAATGGATTCCAACATATCCAGTGCCTGACCCAATTTGTGAGCTTCCTCTGGAGGTGTACGAACTTGGGATATCTACGGGATAGATCAGATTCCGTTCCAAAAGTCTATACTGGGGATTCTTACCACAAAGAGGAGGGGGAACGGCTGCTGAGAAATGACCCGGCGAAAGTGAAGGTCTCCGCAAGAGAACAAGTCATCATGGTCGAAGCCTGCGTGTCGCAACAGATAAGGGTCGTGGTCTCCGCTGAACCCGACGAATTGCACCATGCGCCCGTCGTAGAGCAGCAACGTGTTTTTGCTGCTATCATCCTCGGTCTCGGGCACTCGAGCCAGCGCTGAAGCAGAGACCGACTTGAAACCCGAACTTCTCCAGGACAAGTTACCTAGAAGGTGGGTTAGGTGCAGGACGGACGTCGTCCTTGAGGACATGTCAGTATGATTTTCGCGAGGGTCGTCCAAAAACCTACTGCATCGCCACCTGCGCCGCCATGCCAGAGCCTGGAGATGCACTGATCTCAGTTGACTCATCTATACCAGCACTAGATGCTCCTGACTCCACGTCTCTGCGAGAACTGCGAGGCTTTTTCGCTACCGGAGGCTCGAGAAATGTGCATTTCACATCGCGAAGACGACACTGCTCACACTCGTCCCTCGAGGCATTGATGAAACAGCGCATTTTTCGTCGGCGACATCTATCACAACTGGACGCAGACGAGGGTTAGCATGCATCTCGCTAGGCTTGCGGGGGGAAGACTCCGCCAGGAACACGCACGCTCGGTCTACCCGACTCCTATACCTTCTCGCTTCGTGCCGCCTCACCACCGGTTCGGAGGGTGAAGACAAACTGTCCATACTCGTCAAGGATGCCGTTGTGAACCCGATGACACGGGCCGATCAAAGTCACTCAAAACCAAGCAGACGGCTCAAGGCCTTAATATCTGAGAGGAGACCAGCTCCACCAGTGGAGCCTTTAACTCTCTTTTAAGGGCCTTATCGGACCAATCATTCGTCCACCCGTATGGCTCAAACTGAGGGGACAAGGGGAGCACAGGGTGTGGGCGTGGGTATTATGTCGCATGAGCCACTCGCTGGATATCGTGTCGCACAATACTCTGCCTGAGCCATCAGCCAGTCAATCTTCAAAGCTAGACATCGCCAAGTTGGACGTGTTGGAGGTCAATGCTGGCATTGGCAGCGTCGGCATCTCCACGGCTGATTCGTCAGAAGGCAAGACGCGCGCAGCCTTGCGAGCCTCATACTGTCCGATCTATCATGAACGCGGCCATGCGAGAGTCCTTGGTGAAAGAATTTGTGTTTACTGGCAGCACCGTGTCAGCCTCCCCGCTTTCCCAGAGCATAGACAATGGCACGATAGAGCGCAATTTCTGGAACGATGCTGCGCTCGAGGCGGCCTGGGCCCCGCCTCCTTAGGACTTGTCGCATGCGTTGGCCAATTTTCCCGCCAGCAAGGTTGCTGCGGAGAAAGAAACCTGGAGGCTCGTCGAGGAGAACGAGCTCCCTTTCCGGTCAACGTTGTAGCACCCACTGGGTTGATTGGGGAACCGCTCAACAGGAGAGCATCGCTGAAAACATCGACAATCTGTACTTGATTAATTAAGATGGACGAACCCTGCAGTTTTGCTCTTGGGACTTCCTGCGGAGTGGCAGAAACGCTTCGGTGAGGCACGCCGCACTGATTGCATTCGTTTCGATCACGCTCTTCCAGTTCTCGCGCAGGCTGGTGCCTTTGCCATGGCCGATTCCCGCATTGTTGAACAAGATATCCAGCCTGCCGTATTATTTCTCCTCGAGATATTTGACCGTAAGAGTGGGACGAGGAGACTCCGCGCGCTTCTGGAACCTACTGTGACCCTACAGCTTCTTCGCTGTGGCGAGCTCGGCTCCAGTACCATGGGACCGCACTCTACGCTGCTTGTCGACACCAACCCCAGTTCCCCATCTCCATTGCTAGCTCCGTCGCTTCAGACAGACAAGTCAACATCGCTCGCCTTCAACAAGCTTTTTCATCCCTTCCCTGCGCTGCCCATCGCGTCACATCGCACTCGGCCGGCGTGATGGCGACAGGCCACATTCAACCAGAGATGAAGCACCCAGACGATGTAGTACAGGTCGAACTCAAAAATGACACTTTACCAGTGGGACCAGTTATGAAAAGCCAAGACTTCGTTATCAAGTGGTCTCTCGATGACCTGAAATTGCTGGCAACAGTCAAGCGCTTTGGGAAGGTGAGAAGAAGCCGGCGACCAGAAGCCAGCACCATCCCCTCCTCACACTGCACCCAACCAGTCAACCCCCCTGCTCACCAAAGCCGTCCATTATGCCTAGGCTGTGCTCGTGTGCAATCTGCTTTGCATTGCAGCCGGACGCGCGTTATCAAACGGTATTGGACGGTAAACACGCCCGATCAGCCGGGTTCTGGCTCTGTCACCTTCCTCTGGAAACTCAAACTCGAATTTACTGACAGGTTGGTCTTGCGGTGGGGCAGGAACTGTGATTGCCAACCAAAGATTCATCAACCACATGGCTTCCCAGGCAAAGATGGCCAGTACACGCTCCATGCCAATACACCGCCGTACGGGGGGCCACGCAATCTCTCGGTCAGTTCGTGGGCACCGGTCAACGTTCGCGGTGCCAAGCTCTTCGCATACGGCTTCTGGAACAGCATCGGCAGCTTCCTCAGTCCTCTCGTCTTGACCGTTGTCCAGGCCGACGACCCGCGCAACTATCGAGTCCCCATCTTGACGCAGTGGGGGGTTTCTGGGAGCGATGCTACCCATTGGCAGCATCGCAATGGCCATGAACCAGATATCCACGCCCCAACCCCTAGCACATGGAAAGGGAGTATTCTCCCCAGACGTCAGTATTTCTGCCACTAGCACGGCGCAAAGTACCTGATCTGGATCGACACTGTCGTCAACAGTTTCTCCCACAATCGTGGACCCTCGTAGATGCTTAATGGTTCAGTCTTTCATGATCTCAGCCAGCAGTCTCCCAAGCACTCCCCGAACATTTTGCTTCTGGTTGGAACCAAGGGCGGTAAGCACAACTGCAACACTTGCTGCAAAAACCACTTGCTCTCTTCTCTGGTACTGTTTATCATAGACACGAGGGATCAGTGTCGCCAAAGCTCGCGGTGCGACGAAGAAGGCGATCTCTTGTCGCCTTCTCGGCTTCTCCAGGAAGATGGACCAACCGCACGCAAGGCAGCCGGCCAACACACATAGGCCCGAGTCCCACATTTGAGGCGTGATGGTCCTGTACGGCACAATCTTTGGTCCAAGCCGAGTCCTGGCTAAGCACACTGCATAGTAGAATGAGGCAACAAAGGTCGCCAGAAAAGATGATGACACTGCTGCATTTCGAAGAGCACCCAGGACAGATTTCGAGCTCGGCGAGCGGAGGAGCGCCAACACTTGCAGAGGGACGTATATTTCCATGGCAAATTCCCAACTCCTCCAGAACCTTGAGAGCGCGTGGAACTCACAGCTTTTGCCGCTTCCGCAATGATACAATTCACAAGGTATGGGAATGGTTCTCGTAGGATTCGCATACTCCTCCGGCAGACCCAGTTCTCGACAGAGACTAGCTAGGAGAGGCGCCTGACCTGTGTCCTCACCATACACGAAGTTTCCTTGTCGAGCCAACCTGAGAGCTTGGATCAGGCGAGGGTCGATGTCGGCTGCTTTGGACACCCAGTGATTGTAAGCCCGAGGCAGGCGCTCCGGTGAATAAAACCACGACCACATGATGACTGCAGCAGACGCCGCGAAGATCGATGGGTCGGCGGTCTGGCGGAGGAGGTTGGCTAACCGGGGAGTTCTCTGCTCCGGATGCCAGGATCTGGTTCGAGTTCGAGTCCAGGCGTTTATGACGATGATGTCCAGAGCCCGGCAGAAGGCGAATGATGTAAAGTCAATTGTTTTGCCAGCATAGCGGGCAGGGTGTGATGGTGAAGGTAAATAGTGTTGCTTCGACATGTGTACAGCGCTGTTGCCGGCTACAGCAGCTGCGCGGGACTGAGCGCGCTTTCGAGTCCAAGTTTCATCGCGGTTGAGGAGAGCGAAGGCGAACCAGGCAGATAGAAAAGAACACAAAGCCCGGATATAGAGATAAAAGTTTTTGTTGATATGTAAAGGCTTTTGTCGCGTGAAGGCTGATACCGCCAAATGGAGGAGGGCAGAGATCAGGCGCGGAAACGTGGTTGCACCGCCAATTAAGAAAGCCGCTGCTGTGGGAAAGCGATTCAGCTGGAGAGATGTAACGAGAATGTTACGGAGTGCCGCCACCTGCTCCTGCCGCTTCATATTTGAACTTCGGACCCTCCTCAAGAAACTGTATAGTCTTGGTCCCGTGGCGAAGAGATATGCCAGGCCGTAAGCGCGCAGCATTGGTTTAGCAGCACCGAGGTTGACACGTCTTTCAGGATCCATCTTGACTTCCTACAGTAAGCTCGGCACAGAAAATCTAAAAGGAGAGGTATCACCACTGATCTTTGGTGCCTGATGTATTCCTGTACAAATTCTACAAGGAAAACACAATGTTAGATGAGCATTGAATGATGTTTGATGTTGATGTTGATGTTGATGTTGACATGTGCTTCTTGGCGAGGACCTCGGCTCTCAGAGGAAAACAAAGCCACGTTCTGCGTGCCTCAAATTCACACAAGTGTTCAAAGTGCTGCGCTGGGACCCTACATCGTTATCAAGCCCCATCGATTCCAGTTTCACACACCGTAGGTGGTTTGGCAGTTGCGTCTGCTTTCGCCCGAGCCTCCCACAGGGTCTGTCTCTCTTCGGATCGGTTTCCAACCCGCGTTCGCCGGTTCTCTTTCTGGCGTCGTCTCTTCCGCACAGCCTTGCTTTTCCCGTTTTGCTGTACCGGATCCAATATGAAGGTCACACTTTGGTCTGTATCATATTCTGAACCCTCCGCGTGTCGTGAGGCCTTGTCTGTAAGTTGAATTGTGAGAGAAGATCACATATTATGATAATAGCAAACATGCCTTGAACTTCCTTGAGGAGCAGTTGCATATGTGACCCTAGTACGATATCTAGACGTTCTTGCTCCGTGGTGGCTTTCCCGAGGATTCTTGAGATTGCAGCTGGTTCGCCGACAGTCCAGAATCTGACATGCTCTTCGAACGCATCTAGAGCTTTCATTCTCTCGGCCATTGTTTCACGGATTTGAGCTTCGACGACTGCCCATTTCTCGCTTATCGTAGTCCTTTCTTCCGCGTTTGCCTCGCGCCGATACTGCTCTTGCAGAAGTCGCTGTGCTTCGCGGTATACTTCTGGGCACGCCGATTTCGCCAGGTGGCTCCACGAGGGTCGAGTACTTGCGCGTCTCTCTCTGTCGGCGAAGACAATAACTTCCTGTTGTTCGTATGACAGGCTACTGTGCGTTGCAGATGCCGACATCTCGCTCAATGTTACAGGTAGTTCAAAAGAGGTGGCCCTTCGCCGAAAACAAACCTTCACGACAAAATCTCGAATACGGAGCACAGTTCGGAGCGACGACAGATTCCTGTCACCAAGACTCACCTACTCTTGAAGCTGGGAACAGGCAGTGACTGGAATTTCATTCACCTCTTGTGACGATGTCTCATATAGAACAGTGAAGGAGGGACTTGGTCAATGACTGATATTCCTTCAATAATATCCATGACCTCTTTCTGATATTGAGAGTTCCATGCCGCAGTAAGCCCACAGCTGCAAGGATCGTAGTTGAGTGCAATGCGGAAGACGTGAAGAGAGTTTAACAACTGCTCGCGCCCATACCGCTCATCATAATGGCACGACTTAGACTTGGTTGCGCTCGTAACAGCGAGACAATATTGTTTCCTTCTGCCTGAATTTGGTGAAGGAAAGAGGTAAGGGAAGAGTAGGTTTGATTTTGTTCGCCAAACGGTCGCTGTTGGCTGGAGAAAACACGCTACCGCGCGTGGCTCCGGTGCCAGCCCAGAGATACCTGGGATTTCAAGTCCAGCCAGGTCGCCTGCTGACATTGTGCTTTCTTCGGACATCCAGTTAGATGTTGATGGCACTCACGCAGTATCGAGCCGTAAATGTCTTGCAAATATCGGGGCCCCAACAGTTGGTGCCCAGTAGTCGGTCCCTGTAACAACCATCGGAAATGAAGGCGGAAGGAGGGGGCCAATCAAGACCCTGGAGGTGCGGCAGCATCCAGCAACTGCACGACATCAGTCGTCTGATTGCATCTGTCGGCTGTCAGAGCGCCTCTTTTCTAGAAAATTGTCAGAGCGATCGGGCAGAGATCGACCAGCAACAGTGGGCATTGAGAATGTTGCATTGCCACATTCCCGCGCACAATTTCGACGCCCTGAATTTCCAGCTGCCCTGAGCTTTAGCTCGAGCCGACTGCCACCGATGTCATTCAGCCAGCTCGGCTTTCCCACTCACGTGAACCGAGCAAGGCCGATGCAGGTACAACATTGCAGCTTCACCACTTTGGTCTTTCTTGCTACTCACGATTTTCGCCCTTTTGCTTGCTCTCTGCATCCTCTTCCTTCGCTTTCTTATCTGCCTGCTGTTCGTTATGTACATTCCCTCTCTCATTCTAAGCGTTGTGGCTGTCGTGCTTCCAGTCTCTGCCTCCCCACTTCATGCTCGCTTCGATTACGATGTCAAGGAGTCTCATAATGTCCCTCCGCAATGGTCACGTATTGGCGATCCTCACCCGTTACATATGTTGACTCTGAATATCGGCCTTGAGCCTGGAGATTTCGAATCGCTGGAAGAACACCTGTATCAAGGTGAGTTTCATCCCGCCCGAGCTGAAGACAATCTTCCTTCACACCAGTCTAATTGATGTCAGTTTCCGACCCGTTGCACCATCGTTATGGCCAACATTTATCCCAGCAACAAGTCCATGATCTTCTGAAACCGACGGATCAGACCTTTGACCTGGTTCGAGAGTGGCTTGCCAGCAATGATATTGACACGTCTCTCTGTGAGATCAGCTCTGCCAAAGACTGGATAACCGTCACTCTTCCCGTTGTAAAGGTCGAACAGCTTCTCGACACCAAGTATTCTGTTTACGAGCATGAAGATGGCACCAGACTGGTTCGCACGACCAGCTGGTCTCTGCCTCAACCACTCCACGATCATATCACCACCATTCAACCTACCACCGCCTTCCTTCGCGCCAGTCCGAAGGGTAACACCGCCATCGATGTCCCCGTTGATATAGATTTGAGTCAAGCCGCCGAAGCCGCCAATGCTGCCAATGCAACCACTATCAAGAGCTCTTGCAACTTCGGGGGCATGACCCCGAAATGCCTACGTACGCTGTACAACACCATCAACTACAAACCCCAAGCCCCGAACAATAACTCAATCGCCTTCAACAATTTCCTTGGTCAAGTCTCCAATCGATCTGACGCCCAAGTTTTCTTGCAGAACTTCCGGCCGGACGCGGTTAATTCGGCCTATGCTGTTACTCAGATATCTGTGAACGGCGGAGTGGTCGACAACGGCACTGCTGGTGCGGGCATCGAAGGTAATCTCGACCTCGAAACAATCCTTGGCATTGTCTATCCGACTCCGGTGGTGTTGTACTCTACAGGTGGTATGCCTCCATTTCAGGCGGACAGGTTCACGCCATCCAATACCAACGAACCATACCTGACATGGGTCCTCTTCCTGCGGGACCAAGACATTACCACCATACCAAAGGTCATTTCCACGTCTTATGGCGACCACGAGCAGACCGTGCCCCAGAGCTACGCCAGAAGCGTGTGCAATCAGTTTGCGGCTTTAGGCGCTCAGGGCATCTCCCTATTCTTCAGCTCGGGTGACTCCGGGGTCGGCGACAACTCAACCTGCGTCACCAACGATGGCACAAATCGAACAGCCTTTATGCCTGCCTTTCCCGCTTCCTGCCCGTACGTCACTGCCGTTGGTGGAACTATGAACTATCCCGAGGTTGTAGCGTACGATTCTCGCAATGGATTTGTCTCTGGCTCGGGGTTCAGCAACTACTTCCCGCGACCCCAGTGGCAGAGCACCGCGGTCGAGCGATATCTTGGTAGTATTGGGCAACAATTCAAAGGCTTGTACAACGTTTCTGGCCGCGCATACCCGGACCTCGCGGCGCAGGGATACAGATATCTTGTCTGGCTTAATGGGACCATTCACAGTGTTGATGGTACGAGCTGCTCAGCCCCGACAGTTGCGAGCATCTTTTCACTTGTGAACGACGCGCTCGTGGCCAAAGGCAAGTCACCCATGGGGTGGCTGAATCCGTGGCTCTACCAACAAGGCTTTCAGGCGTTCACAGATGTCGTTAACGGCAGCAGTATCGGCTGCAAAGGGGCCGGGTTTGGTGCTTCAGAGGGATGGGATGCTGCGAGCGGGTTTGGCACGCCTGACTTTGAGAAGATTCTGGATGTGCTCGGTGTCGGAGGACCTTGAGCTATTGCCACAATTGAGAGATGATTGACTGATACTTCGCGTTGAGCGGGCACACCGGATCTTGTGGTGATGTCCTGGCGATCGACGTGGTTCGTGTGAGAAGAAATAGCGCGGATGGGTTTCCGGCGTCACGATCACTTCAATTGTGAAGACAAGTGGTGAATACAAACCTGCATATGGCAAATCATGATTACAGCGGCATAGAGCACAGCAACAGTGCTAGGAGCTTCGAGGGTAGAAATAGAGCCGCAAGCGAACGAACCTCCATTACACATCAGTGAAATGGAAGGGACTCGGTTTAATGAGAGTTGAAATGGAACAGCTCCTCCGCTGGTCAGACCGTTCGCATGGCCAGATACTCACAGCCGCTGTACTCGTACCTCGTACTTATGACTCTGTCTCCGCACCGCGATTCCCCGCCATGAAATTCCGGAGAGGCGTTGCTCTTCCATTGTTCGAGGTCATTGCACTCGTACGCAATCCACGTCCAGATTCAATCAGGTTCGTGGAAAATACTGCCTGCGGTCTACGGAGGTTAACATTCTGTTCACACGATACCTATGTTAGACCACACTCAAATTCAACCACAGTAATCATCTCAAGGTTTGAGGGGGGGCCGGCATTCTCTCCAGAGGCAAAGAGTTTGAGGACCGAGCGAGGGTGGAATCATGGCTCGTATGTTCGCCCTTCTTGCTATGGCTTGATACAATGTTGTACACAGGGTGGTACTATCACGTCCGTGGTCATACAACCAGGCGGTGCCGCTTGCCCTTCCCTTTCTCCTGCAAGGCCGCTGTCGAATCAGTGTTGACATTCTGTTCCGTTCGCATAGATACCACTTTCCCAAGCGACCTCCCAGTGCCCAAGGACGACGGGGCGTACAACCACTTGACCGAATTCGCCATTCCATCAGATGTCAGCCTACCCGTCGCACGCAGTCCACTCCAGAGAGTCAAACTCGCAGAGTTGGAGGGTTTAACGGTCGTGTTTTGCTATCCCCGAACAGGTATATCACCGTTTATCCTACTATTCCAGCTTCATCGCCGAAGCCTTGAACTTGAGCATAATCATCCCTGGCGGACCGATGTGGACAATGGTTGACTGACCGCTTAGGCGCACCCAATGAGACTGTGCCGGATTCCTGGAACAATATACCCGGGGCTCGCGGTTGCACCCCACAAGCTTGCTCCTTCCGAGACAATCTGCCTCAACTCCATTCACTCGGTGTGTCGCACGTCTACGGGATATCAACGCAATCGCCCTCGTACCAAGCCGAAGTGCAGGAACGGTTACACTTGCCGTATGATCTTTTGAGTGACGAGCATTTGGAGTTTCAGCGGGCGTTGCAGTTGCCGACGTTTGATTGGGAAGGAGGGAAGGTTCTGAGGAGGTCGATGATTGCCTTGCGGGACGGGAAAGTCGTGAAGTGGTGGTACCCGGTATTTCCCCCAGATCGGGGCGTCGATGACTTGATCGAGTGGTTGAGAACAGAGCGGGCATTGCTGTAGAGGTTCTTGCGCCTTCTGGCGATATGTCTCGACGAGCTCGGAGCTACCCCACACGTGGCTGGTCGTTTTCACGCTCGTTATTGCCCTCTAGACTATATAGGCGCCATTGCCATAGGTATCGTAGTCAGAACTCCGTTCTTGTCATATCTCGCCTTGAAGAAGGTATAACTGAGTGTGATGGTATCAATCCCTTTCATCTGCGGATCCTTCACAAACTCTGGATCGATGAAGAAGAACACGGGCATATCGACGGTCTCGCCGGCATTCAACCTCTGCTCCTCAAAGCAAAAACATTGAATTTTGCTGAAGTATGGCGCCACCTGCGCCGGTGTCACCGAGTAGGTAGCCACCCCAATGATGTCTGCATCGCTCTTGTTTGTGGCCGTGTAGAATGCCAATGCCGTTTCACCCGGTAGCACGCGGACTTCTCGTTGCTGAGGTGTAAACTTCCAAGGGAGGATATCCGAAACGGAGCCGTTGAAGGTGATGCGTAAACGGCGGTGGTCTTCAACGGGTTTTAAGCGCACCGCCGGATCGCCGCTGGAATCGTGTGTTTTCACTGGTTGACCAGACCAGCCGGTCTGCTGGCATATCTAGCGAAGCATGAGCGAGGGACTTTCGTCGTGCAAGAGAGCTAAATGCTCACCATTTTATAGAGCGGAACTGAGGCGTATGAGAGTGCGAGTAGAGCTATTCCTGCGCTCAGTCCGTAGTACCTGCGCACCTGATCAGCATTGAGAATCGCTTCCATTTTCCGGAGACACGCACATCACAGTCATATTCTTGTGCCGGGCTTCCGCCCTGGCAGCTTCAAAAGCTGTTGCATATCGAGACCTCGAGGTGGATTGGGAAAGTGGCCGTGTTTGGGTCTTTGACTTGGGAATTCGGGAAGGTATTGCGTGAAATCGGAGGTTTCCTGAAGATTTTGAGTAGCTCAATATAGCACGCCTACAGGCGGCACACACAGACGACATGGTGATTGCTCGAAAGTTTGAAGACGGTGGTGGTGGTCTGAGAATTGTAAAATGGGAAAGGCACGTTACAAGGGTCAATGATGCACCGAATACTGCAGAGCACAAGCACAAGGCACGTGTGTTAGACTTCAACTGAAATCAGTGCTCCGTACGTCGACATGAGAAGGTTCTGCAGGACTTGGTCCTAACGGTGACGCAGAACGGGTAGTAAACCAATGTGTGGCAATGGTATTATAGACTGAATCTCATCGGTATGGCTGGCTATTAGAAACGGCAAAGGCAGATGATTCCACCAAGGGTGGGTCTGGAGAAGTCGGTACAATATTGAGAGAAAATCCTGGCTCCGAAGAGAAACGGAACACGTTAGTACGGCGTAACCTTGTGTTTGACCTCTCTCAGGGACGATGTGATGAAGGAACTCGAGCAGCTGATGAGGGAAAGCTTCGTGCTGAACGGCGGATGTTTGTTGCGTGGATACGGTACGGACGCCTGTAATGTTGCGTCAGTGCTTTTAACGACCCTCTCTCGTTATCAAGCTGTGGATATTCAGCATCTACACAGTGTTAGCAGAAATCTGGAGGTCAATCGCAGATGACACGTGCGAAGAGATATACTCTCTTCTTGAACTCTGTAAAGCCACCCAAAGGCCACCGAAAGGCGACCTTCACAGCTTGCTTACGTGATAACATAAGGCGTCCCTCCCTTACATAAAGGTGTCCACAAGGAGCTCATTGTCAACATCTCAATCTCAACCTACCTTGAATCTCCATTCACCTTCGCCCACAACACCATCTCAACAGGACTAGATCCTTTCTCATTCCTTTCCCAACTACGGCAAGATGGCAAGGGGAGGCACTTCTGATTTACTCCGGGAGGAACAGTGGCTACCCGATCATGCTTTAAGCTGCACGGGGGCGTACCAATCACGTCAATCGATGGGTAGCACGTTGGGGAATCCACTGGCATCCTCCATCACCAACGTCCAGGGCAAAGGTGTACAAGCTTGCACTGCCCACGCGATTCAAAACAAAGTGACTTGAGCACTTGTGTGTTCGCTTGCTCGATCCATCGATGAATCCGGTAATCTCTTTACCTTCGAGGACTCTGGCGTGGCCCTATTGCTGCGCCCTGAGTTGTGGCGGCATGTCTTGGACTCTTGTCAAAGTTCAATCTCAATCCCTACTTGGAAGCTCAAGATGCCAATGCACTAAAACTTGATCACAACCAAGATCTAGAACAAGGTCCCTCCATTTACTGGATCCCTCCAAACCTTCTGAGCGTCGCCTTATTTCTTTCTGTGTCGTCGCTGGTGACCTCTTACTTCTCTGTCGAAGGCTCTTTCGTGCTTCACTGAGTCCCAGTATGCGGCTGGCTTGGCTGTCGTCACGCCAGGTCCAGCGCCGCCTCCTCATCTCCTTGATTCTCTCCGCATTCGCAACCTGGTGTATTCTCCCAAGTCGCAAGTATGAATCCCAGACAGCCGATCTGGAGGAGCGATACCCCCTGCTTTGGCGGCACGTGCATGCGTTCAACGG
Organism: Phialophora expanda; assembly: GCA_016109585.1. Taxonomy (NCBI): domain Eukaryota; kingdom Fungi; phylum Ascomycota; class Eurotiomycetes; order Chaetothyriales; family Herpotrichiellaceae; genus Phialophora; species Phialophora expanda. Next base: position 75,343 of record JADWPR010000019.1, read on the forward strand.
GACCGGAGGAGGTACGTCAACCCGCACCCTGCTCGAGACTTTGCGAAACAGTAAAGGAGTCGCGTCGTGCTTCGACTCTGAACGTCTCCTCGCTCGAGGCTTCGCTAATGACCTCCAGCATGGTACATTCCGCCAAATTGGCTGTCTTCTGCCGACGTTCAGCCGGAGACAATTGTCGATGCCGCTCTGCTGGCCTCACAAGCGACCACCGCCAATAGGCACCGACGTATCGAATATTCTTCGGTTCCACTTCTACTTCACCAGACGTGGAAGAATCGACGTATCGACACGTGGTCGGACCTCCTCCGTTTCAGTGTCGAAAAATGGCTTCACTACGTTGTCTCCGACAATATGGCGTACTTCTTCTGGGAGGATGATGGTGTTTTACAGATGCTGAACGAATTTGAGCCCGATTTCGTTGAACAGTTTCAATCATTACCATCCAATGTGGAACGAGCGGATGTCTTTCGGATTCTGGTGCTGAAGTGGTTTGGTGGTATCGTAAGATTCTCAATACTCACACGAACTTGTCTACCTTCAAGCTGACTGGTGTTCCGTAGTATGCGGACGTCGATACCCAACCACTTCGCAGACCTATTTCCTGGATTTCATCATCAGATCTCGCCGCCTGGGCGGATCCAGTCACCGATATGAAATTCGCTTCCAACAATGCAGTAGGCATCATTCTTGGCATCGAGGCGGACTGTCCTCCTGACAAGAACGATTATTGGCGCATGGGATATTCCTACCCTGTCCAGCTTACCCAGTGGGCGTTGGCCTCTGCTTCGGGACACCCGATTCTGCTTCGTTTCATGGAAACCCTCCAGCATAGGTTGAGCAACGTGGCTAGCCGATATCGAGGAGATCTCAGGGCTATGGAAGCGACTAAGGAACTGCGACAAATTGGGCCTCTTTCACTTACCGGGCCTGTGGCCGTCACTGTTGTGGCTATGACTTGGCTTGAAGAACAGGTCGGGCTAAGATGGAACGCTCTTACCGGGCTGTTCGATGGCGGACGGAGTAAACTAGTCGAGGATGTCTTGATTCTTCCAATCACCGGCTTCAGGTATGTTCATAAGTCCATTGATTTTATTGCCAATAGGAGATATGTTAAGCTTAGAACAGTCCTGGTCGGAGGAAATATGGCAATATGGGATCCAAACCCGTCACAGATCCCTCGGCGCGTGTCTGGCATAGAGCACAGGGCTCGTGGCGCTCCTTCGATCTCAAGGTTGAATTTGGGAAATTCTGTCGCAGCTTGTTTGGTTTGTGCAAGGATTGGTCCAAGCAGCCCGCCTGAGTGGACCTGACCTTCTGTCGCTGGCAAATGTCCTGTGACTCAGACGGCGACAGTTTTATAAACCCACGGAAGCTATTCCCGTGCAAAATTTGGCGTCGGAATGGAAAGCAGACTGCCAGGCTTCAAAGGGCCAGAAGTGGAACCTCTGTCACACTCGCCTTCCTGGTTGGATTGGATAGAAAGAGAGGCGGCCAGCAAACGGCCGAACATCCACGAAAGATCAGGTAAGGATCTTTCGGGGACACAATGAGCGTGGACAGGGCACGGTAGTCGAATACGGTACACTTCAAACGCCCTCACCCTGACTAGGACACGATGGTTCAGGTGTGTAGGATGAGTGTGCCATCCTTCCTCTTTGATATGGAACCTTGACTGACAGATGGGGAAAGATTGAGCTTGAAGCGATCAGAGGCGCGATTTGGTCGGTACTCGTATAGCATATGAGGAAAGCTTCCCTTCCAATCGTGAACGCCGAGAATCAAAATGAAATCCTGGAGTTCTAGCCAATGAAACCCTGTCGGTTTTTAGACAGCGAGAATATGGAAGCACTTCAATACTTGTCTGCTTACGCTCAAGCCGATGTTAGCTGGTCAAGTCATGGGAAACGCGGTTGTTAAGCGCTTGTACTCATGTAGCAATTGGGTCATTGTTCATCACCGGAATTGTTTTCGTGCGGTAGATTGCTGGCCGTAGCACTTTCGAAGCGCGAGTCGCTGAAAACAGAGGACTTCCTGGCGAATCTAACGATCGTCATTGATCAAAGCGGTGAGATCGTCAACGGAGTAGTGTTGTCCGCAAAGGAAGTTTAGTGACGGGGTGATCTCAGAGGCCCTTCGCTGTGTTGGCTGAAGGCATTTCCGGTGACGTCAAACGCTCGTCTTGTGGTCGAAGAAAGTGGAGTGCAATGATGAACCCGACAGCTCAACATCTTTGCTCAACAAAGCCGACGAGGTGCGCTATAACATGTGATAGATGGAATTGTTTCATGCCATCACTCAATCTATCGAGAATGTTTTAACTTGTGACTATCTCGACTCGTTCAAGGCATTCAAGATGGACGGCAACACAACCAAAGACAAGACAATGGATACAGTTCCAGGAGGAGAATCTACACAGTATGTGCGCCCTGTTCCCCTCACTCAACTATCCGAGTATATCTTAACAAGTTGCTTGCAGATATGAGTCAATCAAGACTGAGACTGTCCCAGTCCCAAAACAAAGAGGCCAATTGGGCGGTATTAGCCTTTCGACACCGAGTTTCCATGCGCATCTGACCCTTTTGCAGGCGGCCCCAATACCTCCGAGACGGCTACAGCAGACAAAGAGCGAGGCCAGAAGACCGCGGAGAATGTAAGGTATGGTCAGAACATATCAGAGTCCGGCATGGGTGGCAAGACCACATCGCAATCTGGCCAAGCTGGTAACCAGGCTGGTTATGGAGGAGCACCAGATCAGTCCGAAGACCAAGAGGACACACGGCCGCAGCAGAGATATGGCGAGGGAACCGGCATTGGGGCATAAGCCGGTCGTTTGTGATCGTGTACAACAGTAAATCCTATGCAATCCCTCAAGGTGATACATTCACCGTTGTTGCAGGCGGGTCCAGCCCAGTCGCCACTGTATGCGGGGGTACCTTCATAGCGGAGGGAACAATCGGTTGTGGTTCGCTCTTGTCCTTGGGCTCGACCTCTCTTCTCGCTTCTTTCAAGCTCTGCAGTGTCACTCCGTGGCCCAGCTTCGTGATGCCAACCATCGGGGGGTCACCCTTCTTGACGAATTCCCACAATCCGGGCAACTTGTTTCCAGCCAACCTGAACGCATCTCTCACCACTTGCTCGTGCAGGTTGCTCTTGATCTCGAAGACGACTCGGCTGACGGGTATACGTGCTGCCCAGTAGTCGAATTTGCCCTTTCCCTTACCCATTCGGACATCGCTGCCTTTGGTGTAGACGCCGATATTCGCGCTCACCCTCTTGTATAACCTGAACCGCTCACCACGTAGTCTTCTATTGATGGTTTCCTCGGCGTTCTTCAGCTGCTTTGCAGATACTCTTCGATCGTGGTCTTTCATCCGCAGTCCGTAGTCACCCCAGACAACGGTTGTTCCTCGCATTGATCCGCCCGTAGGCATTCGCGGCCGTCCCACATGCGACTTTCGTACTTCAGGCCTTTTCGGAGTCAACCAGTCTCGGCGTGGTGTCGATGTCGAGAATGAGCGTACGCATTTCGATGGAACGCGCGTTGTGAGAGATTCGAAGAGAGTACACTGAATTCGGCTCGGTCGCGCAAACGATGAGATGGAGGTGCTGGGAAGAATCGCCTTCGTCCGGAGATATCTTAAGCAGGCCACTGAAAAGATGTCAGATATTGAAATAGACATTAGCAGATAGGAGGGAGCACATACCAGAGGGGCCTATTGATGGACCAGTCATTTTTGCAGCCTCTGTCGACCTGCAGCTGGGGGAGGTCGACTGTCCTGGTTTGCTGATCCGTGCAGAGGACACCTTACTCGAGATATGCGTAGAGTGAAGAAACTATCTGTTCTCCTCTGCTCCGGGTACCAGTTTCCCGCTTGGATGCTCAGTGTGCTGAAAACGTAAAGCTTCGGCGGACGCGCGGGAGAAGTTGCCTCCGGCGAAGCAAAGGTCGTAAGCCGCAGTACTCATCTCACAGACTAGCGTCCAATGCTCATAAAGGCGAAGCGAATTAGAACATCGTTGGTAATTTTTTTCCATAAAAAGGACTTTCTATAATGAAATGCGCTATCTGTGGAAACCAATCTGAACAATTGTCATGACGGGAGAAGACGCTTCAAATCTCAGGCTAACGCTGGCTGTTTTCACTTCGCCAGTTGAAACCAGCGATTGGCACTACACCAGGTGAACCTCCGGGTCAATCTTCGCCATCAGGCTTTTCCGTACGTTGGAGGCCACTCTCGCTATCTTGAGAAGCTGCGTACCACGAGCGGTGCTCCGTCTTATCCTGTCCCTCCTCTGCCAGTCGCGTATAGTCGCCAGCCTGCTTCGATCCGTCGGGAACAAAGAATCGCTTGTCAATGCGGGTAAATGTTAGGATGCAAAGCAGAAGAATCTCGAGCGAGAAGTTGAAGATGTAGAAGCAGGCTTTGGAGTCGTACCACGGTGGATTGGTGACAAGTCGTGGAGGCATCCAGGTAATCCCAGTTTTAAACCCAGCGATCAGCATGCAAAGCAGGGCCGAGGAGGTGACAATGATCATCTTGCTTTTCATGCTGCCTTGTCCGAAGTTCTCGGCATGTTGCGATCTCGGGAGGAAGATAGCCAAGGCCACGTGGACTGCTGGAAGGCATGTGAATGCGAGCAGGTAGGTGATGGCAGCTAGCTGAACATCTCGGCAAGCTTGCTTGGTGTGCGGGTTGAGCGTATATGATGAGAGCACTACAGATGTGATCACCATTATAAGCGCTCCAGCAATGCCGGCGAAAAGCACTTTGTACGCGGCTCGCAAAATCGGATTCCATCCAAATTCCGGGTGTGTGGCTCGCAAGATGCGTTGTGCCAGGACCAAGTTGATGACATAAATTATCAAGATGCCGGCATTCACAAAGATCGACGCCGCAATTGCCAATCGTACGTTGTGTGGTGTCGTTGCCCACGAGATTCGAAGAGACAGTGTGGCTATCCTGGCCATACAGAAGCCGAACATGGCTGCGGACGGAAGGAATTTGTGCCCTTTGCGTCGATTAATCTGGAAGATGGTCATGTTTGTCACCGCGAAGCAAACATAAAGGAAGATGAAGACTGCATCGGTTGGCACATCGGTGGACACGGTCGGCAGCCCGCCTATGGAGGCGGTCTTCGAAGGATAGGGGCCTCCCATTCTGACAGTGGGCAGCAGCGGTGATAGTAGTGAGTTGGATTGACGATGGGTTTTCGGAGCGGGTGGAAGACAATTGTTGCTGGCTGTTTTGGCGATGGTCAATATTCCCTGGACCAGGTGCCATTCTATATACTTGTACCGGATTTCCAGCCATGACGAAGGGGATGTTTGAGATCCTACGTCAAGGGCAATAGAGAGGGGTTCTCGCTTTCGAAACCCTATCTCCGCATCAGATCGCAGTCTTTAGTGATCCAGATACGATGGACGATCAAGAAAGAGGCAGCAAGAAGGCCAATGAACATGCGGCGGCACAGGATCTGAGCGCGCTCCGGACGAAAAAAGTTCTCCGCGCACCAAAGCCGAACTCCGACGCCGGCTGTGAAAGAGGTTTCGTCTGACTGCGAGAATGTCGGGGCCGAACAATGGAATGGTAGGGAAGGGCTTTCAATGCCGCGATGAAAGGTAGCCCGTCAGACGTGGCAACGCACTCTCGGCTTCGACGGGCGGTACGATCGCCGCCAAACCCTTAAGGGGAGCTGGCCTGGACTGGCGATTAATGAGAGACCCTTCCGTTTCGGCCTCGCACGTTCTCTTTCTCCGCCTCGGCCAAACCTCCAGATGCTGCCGAATCGTACCTATGTCTGAAATTGAAGCGCTGAAGCAAGCCCGGAAGGGGACGAAAAGCTGTACCGAGTGTAAGTTGATTTACCAAGCAGTCCGAAGAAAGGTGGCAACCCGGCCTGAAAGTGGCTTTGACACCCCAGCTGGAACGTCGGGCATGTCAAACGAAGCTGGATGTAGAGAGCGGGTGCAGGGCGACTCCCTTTTCCGCTACCGACCGGCGCATGCAAGGCAAGGTCGTGCCAATCTAGGATCAAGGCATTCAGCGCCGCAGTCTGAACGCGTCATCGGATATTACCACATTCACTTCGGACTGCCTGATCTAACGTACCAGGGTTGTCTGCTAATACTGTGCAGGTAGACGCCGTAAGGTCCGCTGTATACGCAATCCCGAAGACGCAGACACCTGCCGCGGTTGTGAAGATCGAGGCTTGCAATGTGTTGCTCAAGTATTCAGCTCCAGACCACTTCGGCCAGCACGACTGCCGTCTCGGCATCGCATTGCGCAACTGGAATCAGAGGTTGCCAGTCTGCGAAAGGCCGTCCACAACATTCAGTCAAAGCTGGGTTATCAGACAGTTGACATAGAACCGAGCTCTGCGCAACCAGTTTCTAGCCCTGGAGAGGACGAGTCTGACGAAGACTCTAACTCTTCCGAAGTCATTGCGACTGAACAGCCGTCGCATTTGCGTTCACTCTTCCAGAACGATTGGTTGAGTGCAGATATTTGCGGACAGGATGAGCAGTCGCAGGACCGTAAGGTCAAGGCCTCTGCCCATCTCTTGGATTTTGCCAGACAGAGGTTGCAAAGGCTGGTTCCCTCCAAAGCAGATACCTCGAACATGGCTAGGACCGCGTCGAAGTGGCTGGATTTAGTCAACTCGGTCCTTGTACAGCCATTCGGGCTGAATTCGCACCAAGAGCTGCTCGAAAGTTATGACAGCATGCTCAAGCCTGACGTGGATGCCATGAATCTGGCCGCTTGGCTGCTCGATCTCGCGCTCACAGCTCAGCAAGAGCCCCAACTCCACAGCAGTCCTGGAACATCCCTCAACAGGTTTCACAAGGTTTCGGATTTCTCCCGAGCAGTATCTGACACTGTCGAGGCTACATTGTTCTCCCACGATCGGCTACTAGGGTCGGTCCAGGGGTTAGGCATGGCAATGCACTTCCTTCGACTGTAAGCGCTCCAGACGTCATGCTCAGCAGGAGAAGAGCTAACAGAAATCATAGTCAAATCAGCCAGGGAAATTTTCACAAAGCCTGGATTCGAGTGCGACATTGCATAGCCCTCGCCGAGCTGCTTGGCCTTTCGCGACTGTCGCCAATTTCTCAGCATAACAGCATCAGAGGAAGCCCAGAGGAAGTTTTGCAGTATCAGAAAATCCAACTTTGGGACTTCATGTGCTCTGCAGAAAGATTGTCGGGAATGATCGTCAATCGGCCACCCATCTCGCGTCGCTTGGAAGATCCGAATGCTCAACCGTTGACTGTCAACGGCATAGTCCAAACCCCAGTTTACCTGAAGAGACTAACAGACATTACGGCGAAGTTCCATACCTTGGACGATCCAGTGGCAACACGTGGAGCTGGCGCCCAAGCATATGCATCTGCTCTAGAACTCGACCGAGAGCTCAGAGTTCTCGCGTCTGAAACTCCACAATCATGGTGGGAGCAAGACACGAACGAGGTCAAACCTGAAAACTTGTGTCAGCTGTTGCATTACTACTTTGTGATGCGCGTACACCTACCATTTACCGTGCGGCAAGGTGCTGGTGAACCTAATGTGTACAGCCGGCTGACCTGTCTGGATGCTTGCGAGGCAGTTGCTCAGCGGTACAAAGCGTTGCGTCGGATACTGCCCTCCGGGATCTTTCTGTCGCCGATAATGGACTTGCAGGCCCTGACAGCTACGGTCGTCTTACTACTCGCATCCCACAGCGGGGCAGGCAACGATCGCATAGAGTTCCAGGCCAACAAGGCCCGGGTACAGGACATAGCAGCGCAGGTTCAGGGAGTGATGGAGGAGAAATCGGGAGAGGCAGCTGGAACGAATTTTGCTCGACAAGGTGCCATTACCATTCGTTCTCTGAGCGCACTTCTCCAGCGAAGTGAAGGCGTGGCCGCTTCGAGTCAACTGAGTCTGAAGGTTCCGCTCCTAGGAAACATCACCATTCGCCGTAATACGAATCAACCTGAGTCGGCGTCGACAGGGAAGGCTCAAACAGCGCAGACCCTGTCAGGTACCGGACCTTGGGATCCAAGTCAACAACCAGCTCCCCAAATATTTCATGGAGCAAGTCTGAACCAAATGCAGGTCGTTCCTCCGACTATGCACGAGCAGGCAAACTGGCAATGGAATCCTCTCTCCTGGTCAATAGAGGACGATCCGCTTCAGGATGCTTTCATGATAGACAATCTGGACCACTTCGGCATGTGGCAGGGTGACGATAACAGCCTGCTGTTCAACAGTTGAGCTGGCTCCGAGTCTCGTGACAGCCAATAGATAGCGGAGTGATGGATATTTGCGATGATCGAAACGTATCAATGCTTGCAGAGGAATAAATAGAATGATGGAAGTGCGAATCAGCGATGTTTGATCCGCCGCATAGTGGGGGCTCCCCTAAAGTGACTCGGTGATTTCAACGCGTCGCGTCAGTGAATTGAAAGTCAGGTCTGCACGCTGATCTTCTTCAAGCAGATCTCAGTACACCGGACATCCTGAGAGGCGAGGTGATTCCGGGTCAACGCAATTTGCCAATCTGTCTGTCTCCAATGTTAATCCTCACTTGTGACTAAGTTTCTCTGGGTTCTACCCTTACCGACAGCATGCCATCAGACATCAGAAGTTTCTTCGGAGGTGGAGGGCCGAACCAGGCGGCGAAATCTGGTACACCAAAGATTGGTGACAAAGATGTTGTATGGAGGTCACTCAGAGTACATCAGTTGGTGCGGCTGACACTACAATAGAACCGCACCAAGGCCGCTACGAAGCAGCGTGGTCGTCCTCGTAAAGTGGTCTCTGACGATGATGACGAAGTGTTCGAAGCCAAACCAAAACCTACAACTCCGAAAGCGAAGAAACCTGCCAAGGAAGAAGTCGAGGAGGAGACAAGCAGTTCAGCCTACTTTGCCTCGACAAAGGTCAAGCCTGCGAAATCCACTCCGATCCGCTCCAAGACTACTGCCACGAACGGCGCTAGCAATGGAGCAACACCGTCTAGTGCACGACGGTCTTCTAATCGAACTGCTGCGAAGTCTTATAAAGAAGAAGACAGTGACGAGTCAGTGACCGTGGTCAAAGACGAGTCTGAAGGCAATGACGATATCTTCAATGACATGAAAAGCAGGAAGGTCGATGAGGATTACGATGAAGGCACAGATGAAGATGTCGTGACGCCACAGAAGAGAGCCATCAAAGCTACCGGCGGCCGTAGCAAGAAGCCGAAGTCAGATGATGAGGAAGAAGATCTGGAAATGGCTGATATTGCTGCATACGATGGGGCTGGTGACACTAAGAGGAAGAGGACAACTACCGCAGCCGCCTCCAGTCGCAAGAGGAAGCCAAAGGACCCTGCGGACAACGATGAGGACGACTATCTGAATGATGACGACGATACCCCCCCCAAGAAGAAGTCAAGGAAGACTGCCTCAACAACTGCCAGCAAACCACGAGGTTCCGCTAAGGAGGAAAAAGAGGACAGCAGAGAGTTGCAAGACATTTATGCCAGCATTCCAACAGTTCGAGCCCCAACACCACCGCCAAGAGACGACAAGAGGAAGTTCACATACGGCGCAGGTAATGCCAGCATTGCGCCACCAGCAGCTGGCACCGCCGAGATACCAGTTGGTGCTGAAAACTGTCTTGCCGGGTTGACATTTGTCTTCACGGGCGTCCTGAACACTCTAGGTCGCGAAGAAGGCCAGAACCTTGTGAAGCAATATGGCGGTAAAGTGACTACTGCTCCCTCCAAGAAGACGAGCTACGTCGTTATTGGTTCCGATGCAGGCCCCAAGAAGCTTGAGACCATCCGAAACCTCGGCATCAAGACAATCAACGAAGATGGCCTTTTTGCACTCATTCGACAGCTCCCTGCCAATGGAGGAGACGGCAAGGCTGGTGAAGCCTATGCTCAGAAACAAGCCAAGGAAGAGGAGAAGATCCGGTTACAAGCAGAAGAAGAAGCAGACCGCGAGCGTGAGAGACAGAAAGAGGCCGCCAAACTTGCTAAAGCCGCTTCGTCTCGAACTAGTGCTTCGGGTGCAACAGCTAAAAAGGTACCAAGGATGCAAGACAAACTATGGGTGGACAGATATGCACCGGATGCGATCAGCGCTGTCTGTGGAAACAAAGGTCAAGTCGAGGGCCTCCAACGATGGCTCCGAAATTGGCCCAAGGCCGCCAAGTCCAACTTCAAGCATGCCGGCCCAGACGGCAAGGGGGTTTTCCGTGCGGCGCTGCTTCATGGTCCTCCTGGTGTTGGCAAAACCACAGCAGCCCACCTCATCGCCAAACTTGAAGGCTACGACGTGGTCGAGAGCAATGCAAGCGAGACACGAAATAAAAAATTACTGGAAACTAGTTTGACCGGCGTTCTGGATACGACGTCCCTCCTTGGGTACTTTGCTGCCGACGGCAAGAAGGTCGATGCTTCAAAGCGCAAGCTCCTCTTCATCATGGACGAGGTCGACGGCATGTCAGCTGGTGACCGTGGCGGCGTCGGTGCTCTTGCGGCTGTGGCCAAAAAGACCCACGTCCCAATAATTATGATCTGCAACGACCGGGGTAGTCAGAAGATGAAACCTCTTGTCCATATTACGGCTGACTTCAAATTCATCAGACCGACTACGGACATGATTAGAGGGCGAATTGCCACCATCCTCTATCGTGAAGGAATGAAGCTGCCGACGCAGATCATAAACGCCTTGATTGAAGGGTGCAACGGCGACATTCGTCAAATCATCAACATGATCTCAACCGTCAAGCTTGACAACAAAGATCTCGACTTCAGTGACAGTAAAGCTTTGACAAAGGCATGGGAAAAGCACGTAATTCTGAAGCCCTGGGACATCGTCAACAAGATCCTGCGGCCCCAGATGTTCTCTGCCAGCTCAACTGCAACGCTGAACGACAAAACTGAGTTGTACTTCAATGATCACGAGATGAGCTATCTGATGCTTCAAGAGAACTACCTTAAGACACAACCCAGCCTTGCAGCCAACTACAAGGGCAGAGAGAGAGAAATGAAGTTGCTGGAACTGGTCGACAACGCTGCCTCCAGCATCTCCGACGGTGACCTGGTTGATAGAATGATCCACGGTTCACAGCAGCAGTGGAGTTTGATGCCTACTCATGCTATTTTTAGCTTCGTTCGTCCCGCCAGCTATGTCTATGGCAATATTAACCAAGGAGGAGCTGGCTTTCCGGCCTGGTTTGGCCAGAACAGCAAACAATGTAAGTGAACCATCTGCCAATATCTGACTCACGCATTGACCCCTCGGCAGCAAAATTGTCTCGCTTCGTCAAGGAGGTCCAGGGACACATGCGCTTGCGCACCTCGGCCGACCGTCATGAGATTCGCCAGCAGTACCTTCCTGCTCTTTGGAGCAAGACTGTCGGGGTACTCAAAGACGAAGGAAGAGATGCTGTACAAGATGTCATCGACTTTATGGACTCATACTATCTGACTAAAGACGACTTTGACGCCGTCATGGAGCTGGGTGTGGGAGATTTCGATATGGACAAGGTCAAGATCGAGTCTAATACCAAGGCACAATTCACCAGACTTTACAATACGCAGAGCCATCCTATGCCATTTGTCAAAGCCAGCAATGTCTTAGGCATGGCCAAAGCAGGTGCTGCTAGACGAGAGAAACCGGACTTGGAAGAGGCCGTGGATGAATCCGAGGGAGAGGAAGCCCTGGCTGACGCTGAAGCTGCTGACGAGGATGACGAGTTGGACTTGAAGAAAGACAAGTACATCAACGCGCCGAAGAAGAAGAAAACTGCACGTGCTTCTGCTGGTGGTGAGGGTTCGAAAGGGAAGGGGAAGGGAAAGAAGGCCCAGGATGACGAGTCGGAAGATGAGGGTGAAGAGGCACCAACAAAGAAGCGCGGAAGTGCCGCCAGCGGCCGGGGTCGAGGTCGAGGTGGTGGCAGAGGCAGAGGACGAGGAAGGGCATGATCGATGCCGTGGCAGACTGCCCTGCCTGTATGACTGGTCTCAGCAGAACAGGACGATGCGAACCAGAGCATTCACACATTTGTACGATATCGGCCGACCTTGTTCATACCGCCAAATGTACGTTGACATGGAACAGTCGGCGAACAGCAGATAAAAGTCTGTATCAATAGCTAGAATATCTGCCAGCCTCGGTCGTCCAACCCTGAGCTGATAGGACACTTCGTCTTCAAACAAGGCTCGACAGAAATGCCAACTTGGGCCGTATCTCGCAGCCTTGGACGCAGTCCCTACTCGTGCGAAGCGAGTTGTGTCAAGTACTGATATCACCGGTCCTCCATATCGCCGCCTTCATGGTCGTTCTGCTGTCTGCGCGTTTTCTAAAGAACCTTCTAGCTTCATCATGGCTTCCTTCAGCGCAATCAGCCTTCTTAGGGCTTGAAGCAAACAAAGAGTCTTGGAGGATGATGGTAGACGTATAATGAACCAGGAAAGAAAAGCTACGAAGGAATAATTCGCTTGTGGAAAAGTATGTCCGTCATTCTCAAGAGCCAGCGACATTGTCTGGCTTGTCAATTGATTCCTTCCTACCGCGTCTTCTCCCTCTCACGAGATCGCTGTCCTTTCTGCTTGGAGGCACAGTCTCTTGACTTTTCCGTCCACTTGCCCGGTTCCATATAGTCACAATGAGCCGGCTCATGGGATTTGTCCTTCGGTGGAGGGAGGACTGATACCAGATAATGATGAGGTCGACCCTTGGATGCGTCTTGCTCGGCACCACCGGTGCTGCACCCACTCGTCCTCCCTTCGAAGGCGAAAGGAATGGGGACATGAGAGCAGAATGGCTTGTTAGAGCTTGACGGCTGGCCCCGACGGCAGGTTGCAGGCGCCGCTGCGGCGTTGTTGCCATTCATTCCCCCTTAATGCTAGGCCGGCCCTCAAGGTCAGCCGGGAATCGGAGGCTTGCGGCCAAAGACCACGTAGAAGTGATAATAGCTGTGGATGCTCTTGTCCTTGACGTCTTTCCGGACCGACATGAGAAACAGTTCGACCTCGTCCGGGGTCATGCCCAGGCAGCGCGTGAAGAGCATGACGGTGAGGGCTTGGATGCCTTGGGTCATGTTCACCATTTCAAACAGCCCGCATCGCTTCAGTCGCGGCTCTCGCGGCCACGACCCGACGGGGAGTTTGAGGATATGTTCCTCGACGTCGACAAAGCCGGTCTCCTCCATCAACCTCCTGAGGTTGCGGGGGGAGTGGGCGTCGGCACCGAAAATCACGCCTATATAATACAGTACACAAAGCGGTGAGGGTAAGGCCCTGGACCAGAGGGGAAGAAGGGGGAAGGTCGAGTTACGACTTACTGGCCTCGAAGAATTTCGTGCTCCACTGCGAAAGTGCCGAGTCTGGGGGGAGGGAATCATCGTCACTGAGAAATTCAGGGTGCTTTTCGTGCCACTCGACCCAGCCCCCGGGGGCGAGGTGCCTGGATATTGAAATGGATCAGCAAACGCGCTCCAATACTGATATCTGCGCGAGTCGCATTCTGCCTTGCTTACTGGTAGGTCTTCTGTATCAGATTGGGCCAATCCCGAATGGCGCACACAAAGTTGCGGTTGTGGATATAATCAAAGTGGTTTTCGGGCCATGTCCATTCTGTCTCGGCGTCGTCGATCTCGAACCTGCAATTCGGCGGCACCCAGGTGGGCTGGATGTTGCTGAGGTCGGTCCCGACGACGTCGGCGGAAGGGAACATGTCGGCAAAGTCGATGGCCCAGATCCCCGTGCCGGTTCCCAGATCGAGCACCCTTTGAGGAGTGTCGCCGATGGGGGCCCAGAATAACCGGTCTCCCAGAAGATGGGATTGCATGGCGTGCTGCATGTCCAGGCGCTCGGCCTCGGCCTCGTCGTTGGGAAATGCATACTCTGGAGCGATAGTCAGAGTGGTTACTTGAGTTGAGGGATGGCCACGTACGTGACCTGCCGAACGAATGGTATCGCCGTCCATTTTCCCAGATACCTCGAGTGATGCTTGACGTAAGCGATGTCAAGTCGCTTGCTCTGATCTAGTCAATCATCTCAGGCTGAGAAATCTCGGGGCCGCGACACGCACACAGATTCGCCGTAGGCAGAATCAATGTCCCCTGGCTGCAGAGGTACAGGTCAATAGCTGAGTTTCCCGAGCGAGAGAGTAAAGTATAGTATAGACATACATCGACCTCTATCCCGTCCTCCAGCTGATCCGTCGGCGGTAGGAATTGTGAGGCTTGGTTATTCCCCCCCGAGGTGTCCTCCCCCAACGGTGCCGTGGACGATTCTGGGCCTTGAGGATTGGTGGGTTGAGAGCCTGATGCCATTCCGCGAGCATGTCACCCTCAGGCCTGAATCCGATCTTTGAGAAATGACCGAGAGGCCGCAAAGGTCGGATGGAGTCGACATATGAGTATGCCATGGCCAGGTTGCTCCCAAGTTTCTCAGACATGAAATAATGGGACGTAGCCGACACAGTCCCTGCATGCCCGGATGTGCCCGCCATTGGGCTGACTGGATGCTGGATTGGATTTCTCTGCTTGATTGGCGGTGGAAAAGCTCATCCTCCTTTGTGGGCATTGCATTTGTCTTACAATGTGGACAGCCTGCCGGAAACAATACCCCCACTCAGACTTGATATTCAATGGAAAACAAAACAAGAATACATCACTCGCGTCCAGTGGGTCTATGGAGTATCACGACTGGGCCAGTCCACTGGAGAGTCGTCGTTTCATTCGTGCACGCCGATGGGATTGGACGACCACATTGCAGTAGGATCGCCCACGCTGCTGGCCAGAAGCTCGAACCGACTTCCCCCTAAACACCCACGGCACGTCTATGGTGTATTGGGAGTCCTTGTCGTCGATTGCACGTCAAATCATCATCGAACAACGAGGCAACCGAACTGAGTCCAGCGTGCTTACAAAGTCGGCGGTTTGGTTCGTTTCCATCCAACTAAGAAAATAACCTGCGAGACGGAATCGAGGAGCTGCGTCCGACCCGAAATGGCCCGGTCCTAGTGACCTTGCTGAAGGTTTTTGTGCTCCTCAGCCAATTGTCTATTGCCCTTGGAAGCACCGATCCCTAGGCCTGCAGCAGTGCCCGGGGCTAATGCCCCCCCCAAGAGTCACCGCATTAAAACAAAACACGGTCGCTGGAGAACCTGTGTCCACTGGACTGGTAGAGGGAATTCGTTTTGGCATGTATACAGGGCACGGCATTTCACGTTTCATGCACGAGCCCGCTCGCTTCCCACTTTCCACTTCCGCTGTGATCTCACGCCCTATCTTCGCATCCCACTGTGAACACCTCCTGCCCTGCTAATGAACAGATATGCTTAACACTAGACACCATCACTGTTACCTTCAGTGGTCGACCGGCTGACCAAAGATTGGCCGCCTGACCCAAGACCCTCTATCCACTGCTGGCCGCCGTTGAACATTGGAGCTCCGGGGTTGATCTTTCATTAAATGAATCGCTAACTAAGAGCATCGACGGCGCAATGGCAGATCAATCACCCCACGTCCTCATCGTTGGCTCAGGTGTGTATCCTACCTTCAAGGTTCGCTCGGCGACCTGGAAGCTGTCCAATTGACGGTGCTGTGTGCTAGGAATTGTTGGGTTGCTTATCGCACAGGGCCTCAAGAAGGTAAGCCTCAGACAAGACCTCTAGCAGGGTGCACAGAGGTGACCATGACTTCTAGGAAGGCATATCCTTTGAGGTCTTTGAGTCCGAAGCGTCGGCAACCGCATATCAGCCTCGTGAATGGGGCATGTCGGTGCAATGGGGTCTTCCCATGCTCAAGGATTGCTTGCCCGAAGAGCTGTTCAACCGCATCCACACTGCAGCCGTGGATCCGTATTTCGAGCCACCTGATCCGGGAATTCTACCTACATACAATGGTGCAACCGGCGAACTGCTAAAGAACATCCCCCTGCTGCGCATGTACCGGGTCTCTCGACGACGATTCCGAGCTTTCTGCACGCAAGGCATTGATGTCCAGGTAAGAATTCAGTCGTCAAGTTGAGAGTGGCCTTGCGACAGGTTCTGATGGTCGTATGTAGTATGGTAAGACCCTTGAGTCCATCACATACGATGACAAAAACCCCACCGTCACGGTCGCATTTGAGGATGGCACGAGAGCTACGGGCACCGTACTCATCGGAGCAGACGGTGCTCAATCACGGGCGAGATATTCCATCTTGGGAGACAAGGGACAGCCATCCAAGGTTCCCTATTCGGCTGTCAATCTGCATGTTTGTTACAATGATGCAGAGAAAGCCCGCTTCGTTCGCCAAGCACATCCGATAAGTAAGTCTTCTAGTGACCAGAAGATGATGCGTCCGAGAGCGTTTGATGATCTCGGGGGTTATAATTTTGCTGACCGAAGGACGTTTCTCCAGTGACAATGGCAATGCACCCCGATGGCTACTGGTTATGGATCTCCAGTGAGTTTGATGTCTGTGCTGACGTACGTGGTGCTGAGCATCCAAAGTCCAAGACGTGCCAGACCCCAATGACCCAGCGACCTGGGTGTTTCAGCTCCAAACCACTTGGAAGAAGAAAGAGGGCGAGGAAGTCGACTCGTTGGCAAATCTGAAAGCCAAGGCCGCAACCTTTGGTGAGCCATTTCGGTCGGCGAATCTCTGGATCCCCGAGGGCACAAAGGTCCACGTGAACAACCTTTCGTACTGGATACCGATTCCTTGGGATACCCGCAACGGCAGGGTTCTACTGGCCGGCGACGCTGCTCATCCTATGACGTTCCAACGGGGCCAAGGACTGAATCACGGCATTGCAGATGCGAGAAGCTTCATTCTTAAATATAAGGATGCTGTTGACGGCAAGATGACCTTCGAAGAAGCGGCCGACGCCTATCGGGACGAGCTGGTTGATAGGGCAGGGGAAGAGGTTCGACTGTCGATGGAGAACACGGAGATGCTGCATGATTGGGAGAGGATGGCCAGCTCACCCATCATGCAACGTGGAGGCCATCCGAGGGAGAAGTAGATCAAGCAGTCTTGACCCTGAGTATGTGATATTTACTTCAATGTGACCTGGAGGTGACGCGGTGAGGTGTTGGTAACTTACACTGCATGCTGCACTACAGCCTGCGGAGATGTCTTCTTGCGTGCTACCGTCAATCATTGACAAGCAACTTCAGAATAACTAGAATCCGAATGCGTCCTGCTGTCACGATCTGTTCAGATTTGTGTGGTACGGAGTACACCGAGAGTATCTGACAGGTGAGTGAACGGTGAGCGAACGGTGAGCGAACCGGAACGGCAAAGCACAGAACCCACTTCCACGGAGTGCCTCGGTACATCTCCAAATAAGCCCAAGCACGGCGGCCTACGATAGATAACCTTAATATCGTTCTAGCCGAAATTATATTTGAAGTCATCCAGCAAGGATGGACTTCCGGTTTCGCATACCGAAAACCTGGACTAGCAGTGAGAAAAGAATGAGTTGTGGCGGCATATCATTTGAGGGCGTCATCACCGTGTAGGCTGGACGGACACTCGCTCATTGTCGAATTACGCGCACTCACCATTCGTACCGGATCATCGCTTCGCGCTCAAGAGACCTGAAAAGCATCCAAGTGGTATCAGATACCGAGGTCTAAGGATGCCGACGACAGATCCTGCATACTTCCAAGCCGTGCCCTGGTGTGCCGTCCTACTCTCCGATCCAGATTACACCGTCGTCCCGTCGAGGTTTGGTAGGCCCATGAAGGATGGAAGGGGCGAGTTCTTCACCAAAACCCTGGCGACAGAAAACACGATCACTGCCTGCGTATATCAGACTCGCAAGCTGAATGGAGACGGCGGTCGTCGAGACTCTTCAACCGAGACCACGGCATCGCCTCAATCAAATGTGTCAGAAGTCCGTGCGTTCTTGTCCACGGGCCCGGGACTCAATGGGCATCCCGGCGTCGCCCACGGCGGATTCGTCGCGGCGATAATTGACGAGGTCATGGGATTCTTGATCAACAGCAACAGGGCCGCTACCGAGACAGCCGGGATGCCGGTTGATGTATCAGCCAAGTCGTCTCATGCTCTACAGGAAGCTGTGCCGATGACGGTACCCGGAATATCCATCATGACTGCAGAGCTGACGATCAAATATCGGAGACCCGTCCCGACAGGAGAAGCATTGCTGGTTCGGTCATGGATCGAGAAAATTGAGGGGCGGAAGATCTTCGTGAGAGCAACAATCGAGGGCGAGGAGCGCCAGGTATTAACCGAGGGTGTCGGTCTCTTTATCGCATTGAAGCCGGGGGTCAAGGGGCCTGCGGTAAGGAAGACAAACGCAAAGATATAGACAAGGCCTTTCAAAAGAATGGCCAGCTTGAATCATTAGACGACAAGAACATCATTGGAGAGCTAGAGGCTAGACCATTGCAGTATCGGGCGATACTGTTGAGGCGGTAATAGACTTCAGGGATCATTCAACATCAATATCCGGTCGAAACTCTTCGATGACGCTTCGTGGTTTTGTGTACTCCAAGGTCGAGGTGTACTCATAAGGGAGATTGAATGCTTTGGGACCTCCAACCTCAAGACCGCGAGCTGACAACCAAACAGGATGTGGTGCCATGCTCATCACAGTCACCTTCAAGCCGTACCTGGGACTGGGTAAGCTCAGGCGCTCCACGTATCAGATTCTGCAGCACTTACCGGTACTCCTGCGTCCCGATGTTCTCCCCTGTAGAGACGTCCAGTAGAAAGATCAGGTCCGGAACAGTCGCAAGAACCACGTCTTGGCCCTCGTCGTCCCTGCCGATCACAGCGAGGTTCTCGTTCATGAACGGAACCACGACTTCTGTGTAATCCGTCGCTCGGTCGGTGTCGTATTCCATCTCATCCTCGCTCAATGCTTCGATGGTAACCTTTCCTAGACTATGAGCCGAGGTAGTGAGGACGCTTTCGACGCTGCGGATCTTGCCTTGAAACAATCTTTTGGCGGATCGACTGCCTCCAACCTCTTCAATCAAGGCTTCAGGTAGGGTTGATAGCGACAGTGACTGTTTGGTGATGGACACGACACGACCAATCCGCCAGGCCAGAGAATACGAGTTGGGAATCCCTCCGGCTTGCATCTCCCGACCACTCAGGGGAACGCCAGCTGCTCCGCAAGCCAGTCCCATCGCTACACAAGCATCTCTGATTTCCTTCCCGGGGGCCTCCTCGTCCGTTCGATCGCCTGGGATTACGAAGTTCCGGCCAGTACCGTCACTAAGGGTCACTGGGAGCAAGGCGTTGACAGAGCCCGAGTTGACGAAGGTGGACACCATTTCAAATGCTGGGTAGGCTCTTCCTGCAGTGTGTGGTCAGTTTTGTCCTGGCTACGGCTTCTTTCGACGTACCCATGAGATCGCCGTCCACGGTTGGGATGTTATAGTTTCTTGATGAGCCACAAAGGAGAGGAGTCAAGCCATTACTTCCGCCAATCTCACACGCCAGTAAATGAGTGAACTTGACCTTCAAGTGTTCAGCCATCATGTCGAGGGCATGGATAACTCCGTCTCCACCAGGCCTTTCGTTTCCGACGGCAGGAGTACCAACCCCAGCAACTGAAGGTATCACATCGTCCTCCTTCAAGTCATCACAACTGCTGATTGTGATGGTCTCTCCTTCAGATAACAACTGGCGCAGTACCAACGCTCCGGCATAGGGAGATCCTCCACCTCCTGAACCGAGGATGTAGCAGCCAATTTCGAGGAACCGGATGTCTGTTTCGGATAAATACCACAGTCCATCCTTGGTCACCCGAGGGCGGTAGGCTTGTAGGTCCACGGTGTCGGGGGTCTCATCGCTTGCAAGCACTTCGTGTCTTTTGGACTCTTCGAACAACTCTTCCTCGACATCGTCCAGCTCACGTTCCGCGGACATGTGGATTTCTTGCTGAAGCCTCGCATGATCCGCCGGCATAGCGACCTCAACTTTGATAGCGGTTTGATCTTGGATGTAAGGCACCCCGGCTGATTCTACATTCAATATTGTGATATTGGCGCCGGTGCCGCCCTTCTTGATGGCCCGCTCTATGGCCTTCTCTTGAACTCGATTGATGCCCGCCTGAACATTAGGTCCCTCCCAAATCAACTCTGAGGAGGCAGAGATCTGAGCCATCGCCGCTCCGATTGCGTTTGCGACACCAGCATGCTCAGGGACGACGATCTTGCTGACACCGTTTAGTCGTTCAGGGCAGAGAATCGAACCACCTCCAACGAGGATGACTGTACAAGGGTCTGGGGACAATTTTGAGCGGTCAATGACTGCCTCCAGCATCTTCTTGAGCCTCGCCTTGGCTCCATTGATGACCTTATGGCTAAGGTTGACTGTTTGTGCTCCGAGAGAGACGCTTCCCGAAGCCACGATCACGTCAGTTGCAGTTGTCGTAGTACCGCCAAAGCATAACGCTTTTTCTGTGATATCATGCCCGACGCTTTGAGGACCGATCAGGGTCTGATTCTCATCTGGTCCGAAATGCAGGATCGACCCTCCACCAAGTGCAATGCTCTCAACTGACGGTATTTCCAAGTTGACTTTTACTCCAGCCACGTCTGAAAAGCTCTTCGCCAAGCGCGGATAACCATTCTTGAGTAGGAACCCAGCATCAGTAGATGTGCCGCCGATGTCCACCACGACGCTGCCGGTCTGCTCAATGTATGAGCCAGCCAAGAAAGCTGCGCCACGGATCGAATTGGTGGCACCAGAAGAGAATATTCGTATAGGAAACTGCGAGGCTTCCAAAGAAGGTAAAAGATGTCCGGTATTAGAGGTCAAGTAGAGCGGGCATCGCAGGCCGACATGTTTCATCGCAACTCTGAAAGAGCGGATCGTCCTCCGAGCAAAATTCAAGATGGAGGCGTTTAGTATCGCCGCGTTCTCACGTGCGAGAAGACCCATGCCTGCCACATCTCGAGAGCAGACGATATTCACCTCTTGTTGAGACGTCTCGAAGCAGGCTTGCAGGATGTTCCGCACGCGCTGTTCTTGATGATGGTGATAGTCAACGGGTGATCCGATGCCAACAATCACAATGTTCTTCAATCTTTTTACCTTTATTATATCGGCCTGTTCTCGAACGCGATCGTCGTCAATATCAGCAATCAGTCTGCCGTCAATGTTACATCCTCCTGGTATCAGAGCCGAGTACCCATGGATGATGTTCTTCAAGTCCTTTGGCCAATCCACGAACGGAGGCGTGCAGGCCGAGAAGTTGTACGAGGCCAATCGCAAGACGGCGACCTTCTCCAGGCGGGCAGCGTCACGTTCGAGTATCGCATTGATGAAATGTGTAGTACCGATGGCAACGGCAGAGACTTTACCGCAATCAACTGGCGAATTTCCCAGCAGCACTTTCAATGTCTCGCGGACACTGAGCGTCACGTTGGCAGTGGTCGCAGCCTTGTGAGATACTAACACAGCCTCTGATCCATTCTTGGAGGTGTCTAGGAGGACGGAATCTGTGTTGGTACCTGCGAGGAAGAGTCAAAGGTGAGATTCGATTACATCAACGAGTAGAGAGAGGCTTATTCTTGGTTGACTGGCATACCTCCCACGTCCACACCGATGATCAGTTGTCCGGGGGCCGCCATAGTTGGATTGCTTTCCCGCTTCGGCTCAGCCAGAATGGCCTGTCGCGGTCGATAGACTTTGATAGTCGACTTTGCTCATCCCAGCCCAACTTTCACAGGCGCAGCAGGGAGCTGGGGATCCAGATGATCATGTCTGTAGGCCGTTTGGTTCGTGTTTGTGGTACACGGAACCCAGATGTTTCAGGAATACATACTAGCAGAGGATGTGCAATAGATGCAACAATGCTTAAATATATGTTTCAGAGCCCTTCTGATAGGGAAGCGTAGCCGTTCGACTAGTTCATCACACGTCGTTGCTGGAGATATCTGAGGTTCCGACTTCGGTGCTCTCTCGCCAATGCCAACAGCGCAGATCTTGACAAGCAATGGTTGTGGGACAGCACGCTCTTCCAAGACCTTGTCCTTCTTTTCTTGCTTTCTAGATTATCTGGGAGGATCCGGGTTGCTCTTTCTCCCAGCGCAGCGCTGCATAAACAAGACCGTCCACATCGGCCGATAGGATTGCAATCGGTCGAGGTGGGAATGCCAGAAATGGTCTTGCTGACTCGGTCGTTCCAGCCAAGACATTCACCAGGCAGTCCCACGACTTTTCAAACATGGAAGGAGCACTTCCATCTCAGTCATAGCCTGGAAAATGCTCTTGGACGACCAAGGTTTGAGCCGGTCGTAGCGTTGTCCAAGAAGAGAACCTTGGCGGGCATTGGCCCGCACAATGGTGACCTCCGATGTTGGAACCGATGAACCTTACTTCGAGGCAATCCTCTGGGCGTGGCTTTTGGCAAGGCCCTCGATTGGATTATCATCATGACATCGTCTCGTCTCGAAAGCCCAAGTGCGAGAAAGAGGACGAGTACTTTCCTCCCATGTTTCCACAGACCAGGTCATATCTGCTTTGGGTGATGTGAATCCGATTTTCATACCACGCCCATAGTGGTGGAGGACAAATGTCGGCTCTCAGTGTGCGACATGACAGCCAGCGACTGCCGGAAGCCGCCACGACTTGGTGAATTCGTGCCATCGTTGCTCGAAGTGATCATAGGATTTCTGGCAAACCACAGCAAGGACGAGCATGACTATGTGGTCTTGAACAACTTTATTGATCATCAAACAGCAGCATCTCGGGCTAACTCTCATCACTGAGGTGCGTATCAGACATCAAGATGTTTTCTCCCGTAAGTGTCGAGTGCCACCAGCCATTCACGCCAGTGCGAGCATGGGTTCAGAATCAAGGCTTAAGGAAGATTCTCCTCCAAACAGCCACCGAAGACTCCGAGGGACGGATGATATCAGAGGGCGAAGAGATCGGGAAGCAGGATGTCTCCAAGGCAACAACATTTGAGAATATCTGTTTGTACAGTCAATTCTATGTAATTCCTGCAGGAAGGGGTGTTTTGCGAGCCTCAATGCCGATCGAGGCAACTGTGCTGTGTCTGTACGAGTAGTCCATGTTCTTTCGTCGGCGGCAAGTCATTACCACACCGCTTGCGTCAAAGATATCAGTGATCTCACGTCGCATGGTCAGGCTCCAACCTCGTAATTGAGACCTGAAATCGACTTGAACCAAAGTATAGAGAGCTGAGCCCGTGCATCAGAATATCCCATCGGTTGAAGCTGCCAACAACGGTCGAAGTTGTGACAGAAGGAGTCTGCATGGCCTCCTCAGGCAGCAGATAAAACGCAAGATCGCCGGCTACTACGCTTTATTGGCCAGAATATCTGCGATATATATGAAGCTCTTCTTTACATTGCAAGGGGGCATCAAATCGGCCTTCAGCTTCATTGCAACTTGGGACGAGACCGTCCAACCG
Organism: Phialophora expanda; assembly: GCA_016109585.1. NCBI lineage: Eukaryota > Fungi > Ascomycota > Eurotiomycetes > Chaetothyriales > Herpotrichiellaceae > Phialophora > Phialophora expanda. Next base: position 98,747 of record JADWPR010000019.1, read on the forward strand.
ACGAGCGAGAAACTCTGTGCCTGGCAGGCCTGACTAGGCGAGGAGATCACCGAAGTTCAGCCCTGCCAACCCTCCAGTTGGAGCCGCGGTGACGCGCCAAAATACGCCTTGCCACGCCTTTGCCATACCTACAAGGGCCAATAACCGAGCAGGGACAACAGTGCCCTCATTGTGGCAGTGTACCGTACTCGGATCTGGGCCAAATGCTCTCAACTTGTGACCTCTTCACTTCCATGACGCATCTATTTACGCATTGAATAAAGGCTACACTACACCGAAAGACAGACGCAGGATGAAGCAAAGCACGAAGAACAGTCACGCAGGAGCCCACGGAACATCCGAGAACATCCGCATAGTAGCTCTCAGCACACTCTCCACCTAATACAAGATGGGCCTCACCAAAGCCGAAGACTCTCCAGGCCTTTCAATTGAACTCGACAGCTCAAAGGCTCATTACTCTCCGGGCGACACCATCAGTGGCCGAGTCGTCCTCAACACAGCTGATGAAGTTGGTATTGGGAAAGTCGTCGTTTCATTTTGGGGTCGGGCCAAATCACGAATCATCCAACAACACGGTCAAGCGGTCACATATCATCGTGGACGTACACAGTTCTTCAAACAGGAGCTCGTCCTTTACGAGGGCCAATATACTCACAAAGCGGGCACCTTCAGTTGGCCGTTTGAGTTCGTCGTTCCTGAGCAAGCCGACCCAGCAAGTATTCTAGGGGGAGAGAAATGGAAGCCCAAGAATCACTTTCGAGGGAGCGCAGATGAGAACAGCCTCGATCTGACGCTTCCGGCGTCCTGCTATCATGGGAGACACATGTTTGGCCGCCATGCGGAGTGCTTTATTGAGTACATCCTTGACGTGACCCTGATCGAGCCAGACGGTCTACACCACATCCGCGGCCCTCAAAGCAAGGTCTCAACTCGGCCGATTATCTTTCACCCTTTGTCGACACCGGAACCCATACAGAACTATAACTTTGTGACCGACCAACGACTCTTCACGATCTCGACACTGAAACTCCTACCCGAGCATGCCGGAACCAGTCTCGGGCTCAGAGATCGGGCTCGCTCTATCTTTCAGCGCGATTCGCTCCCCAAGTTCTCCTTCAGCCTTGCTGTTCAGGCACCTAGTATCATTCAACTGATGCACCCTGATCCTATACCATTCCTTATAACTGCGACACCGGACTTGTCTCCAGGCCTCACCACCATCGACACTTCAATGTCGCTGCCCCTCGTGACCCTCAAAGCGGCCAAGATCGAACTGAAGACGTACATTCGCTGCCGTGCGGCTGGCACATTTTCCGACAGCAAGACATACGAAATCCCCATACTATCGTACCAAACCTTGAATCAGCCGTTGACAATGGCCCGTGGCATGATCGCGTCCGCGGAGGCAACGCTGAACCTCGGACAGCTGGTTGACCTTCGTCTGGCCAATGCGAAATTGGGATCCCGCCTCGAGGCACCCCTAACTCCCAATTTTACCACTTACAATGTCTCCCGGTCATATCACCTGCTGTGGGAGCTGGAGATTGAGTGCGCTGATAAGACCGAGAAGTTTTCGTCAGTCAAGAATGGGCCGGAATGCACGATCCTCCTCCCCCCTGCTACTGTAAGAATGGACAACGTCTCGGACAATAATATGCTACTGGGAGCGGATCTCTCCCAGGCCATGACAGCGATGTCTGCGGAAAGCACAGGCTCCGGCTCAAGCTCAGGATTCTGGCATCGTCGCAGTCATGAAGGGAAAGAATCGAGCAAGGAGAAGTCCGGCATAGGTGACCCCGTCGTCTCCAATGTCGGAGCCGGAGCATTGGATCTCGACAGCAAAGGGAAATCCAAGGCCCAGGAAGCGGCTGAAGAGCGGGCTCTCGCGCGCCTCGGGGAGATTGAATCTGCGTACCAGAGACGCCACCACGACCCCGGCAATCCCACAGACGCAGCAGAGGACACGCCAAGGGGGAATGATGCTTCGAACCAACCAGCGATCATCACGGTAACAGACACAGACCAACAACTGCCAAGATATAGGCCATGAGGAGGCGGCATTTTCTTGCAGTGGCGAGTCCTTGTGTCAACCTCACCTTCACTCCACCTCTGAGTCTTCGCCCGATTCAGTCTGGATCTGAGGGTTCGCAGTTTCTTTCTACGTGGCTTGTCTCGGACTGCGATCATTTGTTGACTTTACGGGAAAGAGGAGTTCGGGCCACAGCAGGAAAATGCCATTTTGTTTACAGGCTATAGAGCTGCTTTGCGGATATTGTTTTATTGGAAGCATGGCGTTCTATGGCGAAGTAAGTACATACAGACGCATGGGGGTGAACCGGGGAGGCTGAAAGCTGGAGGCAGGGATAGATGCTTCTTTGAAAATTCGAGACTAGGGATGTACGGCACGAGGGTTCCGTCGGATTGTCATTGTCCGGTGCTTGGGGCGTTGGAGTCTGGATTCTGGTTTGGGTCGATAATGATGTTCATCTGATGTTTCGAGGTGGTATGGGGTGGTTCGCTAATTTGGAGTTTGGGCTTCACAGTCTTTGCGGGATGACCAGTATGATGGCGAACGGCGTTACGAGATGCTTGCCCTGAGAATTCATGTCGCTCACTGTTTGTGACCGCAACCAGCATCGACCTGGGAGACAGACTCACTCTAGTGCCAGCTGTGACAGATGAGGAAAAGTTCGTGAGAATTGCTATATAGACAGCTCTTGTAAACTAGTTTGTATCATTATGACATAGCTTTGACGGCGTTGTTGCTGGCGCAGTTGTCTCCAACTCTCGCCCTCGATATCTGACGCGGCCACAGCCTTGCGTGAAGCGACGAGGCTGAGGAACTTCATTTGCCACTGCGCGGACCAAACGCCCCGCCGTACATCGAGTTCTCCAAAATGTACAACTTTTTGAACTTCACGACGTGGTGCTCCTCGTCCCCTATGAATTGGCAATCCAGCAGTTCACGATGTTATTAGAAGACCAGAGATTCCTCCACGAGGACCTGGAGCGGCTGGAGCAAGCCATCACCGACCGCGTGGCAGAAGATCCGAAGAACGTGAGTGCGATTTCTCCGCCGTCTCTCGGCTCGATGCTGAATACTTGTGGCAGATCAAAGACCGATTAATCCGTGACCACCAAATCAACGGCTTCCTGAACCGCATACAAGAGCAGTCGAAGCGATTGCTGGACATCTACAAGGACGCGGAAGGCCTGCGGACGAAAGAAGTGCAGTCTCTCTCCACAGGCGAACCCTTCGAAGAATTCTACAAGCAGCTCGAAGAGGTCAAGGACTTCCATCGACGATACCCCAATGAGCCGGTCGAAAACCTCGAGCGCGCATACAAGCGACGGCGGCCCGAGGAAGGAGAATACATCCCGACAGAGGTGGACAACATGTTCAGCGGCGAAGAGTCTAACGGCCGATTCCTGGATCTGACCCAACTCCACGAAGAGTACCTCAACCTGCCGGGCGTCAAGCGGCTGACGTACCTCCAATACCTCGACAGCTTTGACGCCTTCGAACCGCCGCGATTACCCATCAAGCGACAAAACAAGATCACTGACCAGTACCTGCAATATGTCGCCGGGCTCGACAGTTACCTCGAAGGGTTTGTGCGAAGGACCCGACCTCTAGACGATCTGCCGAAGCTGTTCCTCAAATACCAGCGAGAATTCGACACGGCATGGGACAAAGGAGAAGTTCCGGGCTGGACGAAAGAGACGAAAGAGCAAGACACGTCCACAGGCCCGCGAACCGAAGGCGGCGGTACGGGAACCTGGTGTCCCGCGTGCGAAAAGGAGTTCACCAACCAGAATGTCTACAATTCACACCTAACGGGCAAGAAACATCTAAAGAACGCCGCGGCGAAGAAATCCGAACCCAACGGCGACTCCGCCACCGGGAACGGCACGTCGAAACCCTCAATACCCATCTCCGGAACCGCCTTGAGGGAGCGCGCCATTGCCTCCCACGAACATCGCATCCGCTGCCTCGCCGATCTCCTCTCCAACGAACGCTCAAATACGCGCGTGAACGTCGAGCGCAAGCAGGGCATGACGGAGCGCGAACGCCAAGCCGAACTCGACGCTCTCTTCGCCGAAGATGATGCCGCTGTGTTAGCTAGCGACCGCCGCGCCGCGAACCGGAAGGCGGGCGAAGATTCCGGCTCCGAAGACGAGGGCGAAGAGAGGGTCTATAACCCGCTGAAGTTGCCGCTTGCGTGGGACGGGAAGCCGATTCCATACTGGCTGTATAAACTGCATGGGTTGGGCGTGGAATTCAGCTGCGAGATCTGCGGCAACTTCGTCTACATGGGCCGCCGGGCGTTCGACAAGCACTTCAGCGAGGCGCGGCACATCTACGGCCTGAAGTGCCTGGGCATTACCGGGTCAGCGTTGTCCGGCACCGCCGGCGGGGGCGGATTGAGCCTGTTCAGAGAGATCACGGGCATTGAGGACGCGTTGAAGTTGTGGGAGAAGATCAAGAAGGAGAAGAGGGATCGGGAGGTCAAGGACGATCAGGTCGTGCAGATGGAGGACGGCGAAGGGAACGTCATGCCCGAACGGATTTATCTGGACTTGCAGAAGCAGGGCATCCTATGAGGACCGCCATTGCGATCAATGCGTGGAAAGTGCCACGCCGGAGATGCATTGCAGTTTGCAGGGAGTTCCAGGCCATGTAGCAAAGAAAATCGCGGCGGAAAGGAAGCGCCATGGCACATGGGGGTTGTCTACGTTGGGAGGGAAGATGAGGAGGCCGAACGGCCATGATGGATGATACCCTGATCTTCGAATGTGCCACTTGTACCATCAAGCCATAGTATGCAGACGTGCTACAAAAGTAAAACAGAAAAGCCAGCCAAAGAGTATTCACAACCAACCCCGCCATCATCATCCCAGCATCTGTTCGGCGTCATTGATAATCGTCACAGTTCCATACCCTCGCCGCTGAGTCTTTCGCCTGCATTCCCAACACCATCGTTGCTACTCCTGGTACTTGCCGTCCCCGCATGGCTCTTCCTGGGAGTCTTTGCTCCCTCCTTGCCCTCCTGCTTGTCTCTGGTCTTCCCTTCGACTTGCACCGCGTTCCTCACTTTCTCCAACAGCTCCCACCCCTTTGCGGTTACACCGACGGCGCGCTCGACAATTTGATCGAAGAGGACTTCGTTGCCGGTGTAGAAGCCGCAGAGCATGAATTTGCAGAGGGAGGTTGTGGAGACAAGGCGCACGTCATCTGGGAATGTGGCGGAGAGGGCTTTGATGAAGGGGGACAGGAGAGACGTCAATGCTTTGGTGGAGTTGGTGGCAGCGACTGCGTCTCCTTCGTTGCTCGTATTGGGAGACGCCGATGGATCCTCCAATGAAGCCGGAGTTGCTGAAGGGGGGCCTCTGGCAAGCACAATATCGCAGAGAATCTGCAATGCTATGACCTGCAGGGTCTCATGGCCCTTCTTCAACAAGAGAGTAAACAGCCGCATATTCTCATCTGCGAGCTTCGGTTCCAGCAAGCAGCACAAGCCTAGACATTGAACGCCTCTTTCTCGAATCAAGGACTCGTGAGACCGCACGGCCGGAATCACCAAATTGTCAAACATGGTCCGCAAGTCTATGTTTGATTGCAAGTTGCCGGCCACATTCTGCAACATGCATTGCGCGATGTGTAGACATTTCATGTTGATGACAATTTCCTTGACGGCTTTGGCCTCTTGCTCCTCTTCAGTGAGAGGTGTCTTGTTCTTCTTGGTGTTGGTCTGGGTTTGCTTGGGCGTTGAGTCACTGCTCACTTCACTCCTGGCGGAAACGAAGCTGTCTTCATCATCATTTTCTGCTTCGTCTTCGGGGTCGGACGAGGCGATGTTATCGTGCACTTCTGCAATGGCTTCGAGAACTACCGCGGTGAATTCTCGCTCGCCCGCAGCATCCGGGTTGCAGACAAGTCGAAGCGCTTCCACGGCCAACCGAGTGCAATCCTCGGGTAGATCTGCCATCGACAGAGCATGCCGAAGCAACGAGAACATCTTGCGTCGACCAATCTCGTCCGTGTAGTCAAGCGACTGAGCGATGTAGAGCAGTTGCTCGACAATGAATTCTTGTTCCGTCTGCAGCGCCATAGTTTCATCCGTGCCCGCCTCCGTAGCAGTTTGGACTCCACTAGTGAGCTCATTGATGTGCTTCTGGAGATGGAACCCCAAGCGTGTGACTTCGGGCATCTTCTCCTCGACCAATCCGTGGTACTTCGGGTCTGACAGGCAAAAATCATTGAATGTTCGTGCCATGAATGCCGACTCTGAAGTCAGATGGTCCCAGAAGTCGTCGTCGAAGGTGACTGCGTCAAGGTAGTCTTGCCGGCCGGCCCAGAATTCCTTCATTGCTTCGAGGGCCACTCCATCTTCGTTGCCATTATTGATTGTGTCAATCCTCTCCAGGAGTTCGAGCAAGGCGGTGATGTTGGGTTCGTAGAACCCCAGCTTCTCCTTCTTCTCACTTGTCTCTTCCTCCGCGCCTGTTTCGTCCCTATCCTCGACCGATTTCGGTAATTCGGTCGCTGCGCAGTTCTCGATCCAGTATTCTCGGAAGACTCGGGCTGCGGCGGTACGGACTCTCTCGTCACGGTCTCGCAGACCCCATCGCAGCAGTTTTTCTCGCATGGACAAAGATAGGTGTCGGAAATCGCCTAGTTTGGGAAGTAGTTTCGCATAGAGGGCTCTCCGTGTTGGTCCATCACGATCCCTGGCACGCTCGAGGAGGTATGGCAGAGTCTTGGGCGTTGCAGGTAAGTTGACCAAGAGCGCCCGTCTGACCTCGGCATTGGTGTCATTTTGTAGGACATCGAGCAGTTTGTCAAGCAACCCAGGCGCATAGTCCCCGTCCGAGTCCTGCTCATCGTCCTCCTCTTCCATCTCGCTCTCGACCAACCGGCCCAACGCCAAGACCGCCTCCAGTCGAATCGCAGGTACTTTGTCTCTCAGTCTTTTGATGAGTTCATGCCTGATGACCTTATACAAGTCATCTTCGATTGCTTGCAGGACCCCAAGGATCTGGCATGTGATTTGCGTAGCGCGGTACCGGACAGTCTTATCTTTCGCGCAGAGAAAGGGAAGAATGGCCAGCAAGATGCTAGAGGATATCTGGTTCGAAGCGTCATCTGCAGCGAGGTAGGTTGTGAGGAACTTGATGACACGAGAGCCAGCTGCTTCAGACTTGCTGACGTCGAGGAGCCGGAAGACGCATTGTTTGACGTGCGCCTCGAAATTAGGCGAATCCTCGAGCCGGCGCAGTCGTTTCGCGAGAGCCTTGTGGCTGACAAGAGAGTGTTGCGCGTTGGAAAATATCTCGCCGACCGACATTGCTGATGCGTGCAGCTTATCGACTGGTTGCGGTCTTTCGATGAACTCGATGTTGTGAACTTGGTGAAGCATCCACTTCGGGAAGACAAGTAAACATGCTGAGTCATGCCTCGGCAAAGCTTCCCCTTTCAGTCACTGACTTTTCATCGTCCACGATTGTTCCGCCGTACGAGCCCCACGAAGGAGGAGCGTGGGAGCGCAGACTTTCGCTTCGGGCCAGCCATGCGGATCTGCGTGTCTATCACAAGATTTGCAGACCTCGCTTTGCATGCGTTTCTGATTTGCAAACTCGCTTCACGGATCCCCGGTTTGAGTTGGCAAACTCACCTCTCGATCAGCAGGCACAAGCACGGGGGTGCGGATCGATCGACGGGTGCAACAGCAAGCATGGAGTACGTAATGGTATTCACAACCCGTGAGAGCAGACGACGACATCATCCATCACCCGTGTGAAAGTCACCAGGGTCCCGGCGCGCTTGCCCACGGACGGCATAATGTGATGACTTCGAAACTGTTATCACCTTCGGGTGAAAGGACAATCACTGCTTTGCTCCTGGTGGTAGGTACCACCAGTACTGGAGTCCGTGTGTGCAACAAAACATGTGTTCTTCCGAACCATCGTTGTTCCGACATCAGCACCGACCAGGACATTGCTTCAGCTTCGGCCAGTGCTGCCCACTCCTCCTTAGTGTAGAGGCATCTCGATCCTGCGGCACCTGCGGAAACTCGGCCCCGTCTTTCTGTTCAGGTGAGCAACTGCAGCGGTGAGCTAGGTTTGCGTAGACTTGATCATTGCTCATCGGAGGAGAGCGTTGGGCACAAAGAATTCGGTGCGCCAGCAAATGAGCATCTGGCTCTCTCTGTTTCCCTCCGCGATAGTGTCTACCTGGTCCAGAGCCATCTGTTTCGGGCTTATTCAGATTTGAGCAGACCACATGAAGACCACATGAACTCCTGCTCCAGCTAACGATGACTCAATTCTCCTGGTTGGATCGGTTACACAGTGACATGCTTCTCTGCGGCATTGCGGTACAGGTTACACAGAGAACGCAATGTCCTTTTCGTGTGAGCCAGTTCGGAAGCACCCCCCAAGCGGGCAATGCATGTCATTGTACTTTGCAACAGACTCCGTACTGGTGACTGGACTTGGGTGTTGACGAGGCTAATCGGCCTCGGGACGACGTCCCGTCGAGGATGCCAACCCACGCTTCTTGTGGTTGATCACGCATTAGGGTCGTGTGTGGATGATGTTGGGCATGAATCAAGCTCACACAGGAAGCTGACTCGCTGAGGGAAGAATTTGAAAGTGAGGCGGCCAAGAAGCAGTGCAGCTCCTTGCATGTCTCCAATGAACAGCGCATCATATCCATCCTCGGAGCGAATTCTCATAGGCGGCCAATGGGGATCATCACACTCTTTGAAGTTGCAAAGTGAGCCATTGGCTTGTGGTTTGCTCGCGAGGAGACGTTCATGGGCAGATTCACTCCACCAACCTTGGCCGTAGTACCGCTTTTGCCGGATCAAACCCGCACCAGCACCACCCCGGCAAGGCGTCTGGTCCAGGCGAATTGAGCGCCCGGACGGTGGCGCCTCTAGGCTCAAAGAGTGCCTAGAAGCCAGGCGACCGACAGGGGCCTGCAGGGCCGGGTACTTTCTACGCCCATCAGAACCCAAGAGCCAGAACAAGAGCTCTTCCGCGAGTTCCAGGATCAGCAAAGCCTTCGACGTGTTGCCCGGCCTGTATGTCGCAACGCCGTTCTTTCGAAACGGCAGTTTGCCTGTCATCTTGGGGTCACTCCCACGCCAGTCTCGTGTTCCCTGATCGCCTTTTGTCGTCGACTGCCGTGACAAGAGGGTCCTATAACACCCCCGAGCCCGTCTGTGGTTTCCTCTTCCTAAGGCTGTTTCTCACCACCACATTTTTGACACACTGTCACCGCTTCACTTCACCTTTGATCGTTCCCACCACTCAATTCCGAAGACTTCTGTTTCACCACTTCTACAAACTTTCGAACACCGATTGTGAGTGAATGAGCGAGCTTCTATCAAAGGCCAACTGATGTTGGGAGCCTCATTGGCTGACTCGAACCAGTGTGATCGTAATTTCTCTTCGGTCTCTGGCGACGACTATTGGTGTCTTCCAGTTTCCGTGGTCGACAACATGGCCTCTGGTGCTCACCAAATCATTGCGCTCCTGCAGTCATGTCGGGCAGCGTACGAGCAGGAATTTCAGCACCTCTCCCCTGCCGACCGCGAACAGGTCGCACAGTACTGGCATTCGATGAATTCCGAGATCAACAACTCCGCTTCTACTCAGCAATATGGATCTTCACTTCCCTCGAAACGGACTGCGTCCGGTGCAATGTTTGGTGACTTGGAACCCCACCCGAAACGTGCCGGCCATGTATGTACTCCTGCTGTTCCTCCCCTCTGCTTTGGTTGACGGTCGAGCGCAAGGCTCCTTTGGCGTCCTCGGTCCCATCGGCACCTTCCCTTGAACGACAGATTTCAGCACCGGTCGGTCACTCGACGTCGCGGAGCCATCAAGTTCGGCCTTCACTACGAACTTCATCTCACCCGCACACCTCAGCGACGATTGGACCTGTGCCCATTCCCCGTCGCAACAATGGCCAACGCCGAAGCTCCACAGCTGCCTCGTATCCCAATCGGTATACTGGACCCAACCTCCACCACATCGAGGAGGTCCAGGACATGTCGCCGGCAGACTTTCTCGCAAGGTCTCCGGACGACTTCGCTGTGCCGACCATCTCGTTGACGCCTCCCACACATGTGGAGCGTGGTGAGTTCAACATCAACCAAATATCTCAGCTCACATCATCACCGTATTCTGCAGCAATAGAGTCACCAGGAGTGTACACTCCGATGACCGCAACTAGTGATTCGAGCATGACAGCGCCCTCGACAGTTTTGTCAGAGCCCATGTCTCGAAACAACACAAGTGATGTTATCTGCGATGGCTTGGTGATGTTTCGCATGGACTCGCAGAGTTCATCGAAGGATCCCAAACCCACCGCCTTGGTTGGCCACGATGTCGGCCAAGCACAACAATCATTTCATTTCTCTTCTTCTGTGGTTGGAACCGGCTTCGGTTGCAACGAGTTTGTCTCCTTTCGTGATGACGAGGGGCTTCCCTCATCATCGTCTCCTTCCAGTTTTGAGATGAAGAATTCTCCCTCTTCTGGGAGCAATGCTTCATCTATTTCCGTTTCTTCTCAACCTTGTTTCATGTCGGCTCGAGGGCTTCCCCAGCAGGAAGTCGTGCCTCGTAGCAGTAACACGGTGTCTCGACTTTTGGCTCCCAAGACGGGGCGTCCGCAAGAGGCCCCATCGTCGCAGCAGGCCGACCTGCCAGCACCAAAGCTGGTCGCCGTGCAGGGTGCTGACGGTACAGTGAAGCACAAAGCCGAGATCACCCGTACAGTCAGACAGCAACTGCCTCGTAAGACAACGTTCTGTGAGTTCTGTAACGATCAACCTCAGGGCTTCCACGGCGACCACGAGCTGCGCCGGCACATCGACCGACACCATTCCCAAGTGCGCCGGGTGTGGATCTGCAAAGACGCCTCCGTCGACGGCAAGTTCCTCTCCAACTGCAAGGCCTGCCGCAGCCGCAAGAGCTACGGGGCCAACTACAACGCCGCGGCCCACCTCCGACGCGCCCACTTCAACCCGTGCAAGAACCGACGCGGCGGCCGGGGCAAGAAGAGCGAAGGCCGCGGCGGCATGGGCGGCGGCAACTCGCCCCCGATGGAGTTCCTCAAACACTGGATGTATGAAGAGCTGGAGCTCAACGTCAACGGCCGCGTGATTGTCCAGGATATCAACGTCCCCGACATGACGTTCCAGCCTGCGGTCGTCAACGAACACATCAAGTGCGCCTCGAACCCGAACAACACCAATGATGACGATAACCACCACCACCACAACAACGACATGAGCACCGGCGACTTCGAGCTCGACAGCGGCGATATGATGCAGCCCGTGCTCGACCTTGCGCAAGAGCAACTCTACTTCGACCACATGATGCCCGAGCACTATGCCCATGTCGACGCCGCCATGATGATGCCGCCGAGTGCCATTTACACCCCAGCTGCATTCTACCCCGTCAACGAAGCCAGCCTCCACTTCCAGCAGTACTGAATGATGCCCATGAATGACGCCTTGGATCTCACGATCACGAAGAGATGAAGATGGAAGAGGGGGTTCTCATTCTCATGTATCTTGTTGTTGTGTAAACTTGATGAATGTCAGTCGGCTCTTGAGGCGGAAATTTCCTTCGGTTATTCTAAGATGTACACAATGTGCGAGACGCAACAGGTCGGTTTTTCGGAAGGCACGGGACACGGGACGAGGTGCCACAGCAGGCACGTCTTGACACGGTCAACTTTTGCTTCATGTATTGACGACAATATTTGTCTTTCAGTCGGGTGGCTATTGGTGATCATACTTTTGACAGTTGGGTGCGACAGTGGGTGCCAACTCCAGTACCTTCAAGGCAGTGTTTTCCTCAGTTCCTCCCGTGTTCGCTGTGACCGCCTGGGAAGTGGATCATAAAAGTGCTTTTGTTTCCAGTTTGAAGTTCCAATACTGGGTCTGTTGTCTGATAGTCAATAAGCTGCTTGGGAACTGAGCGCTCCTCCTTCTCCAGTTGGCCGTATTGTGCTCGAAGTCCACGCCCCCTGCGACTTCGCCAAGTATCTCCCCGGCGTCTCCTCTTCCTCTGGAGTGCCTAACTTGACCAGCCCGTCTCTAGAGGCAGACCGAGCGCGCAGACCTTGGCTTCCTGAATCCCGACAACGTCGTCATAACCATTGTAGAGTGCCATTACGCAAGAGCGTCACCCCGTAGTCGTTGCGGAAAGTAATGTGACCACCGTCTCACAGAAGGTACATACAAACCACTTTGCCGTATCTGCCTTCCGCAGTACCTAAGTCATGCGCGGCCATGCCCATTCGCAGCATCAAAGTCCACACCGAAAATGCTCAGCAATAGTTTAGTTTACTCTCTCATTGCCAACTTTAGACGACCACTGCAAAGGTCACTTCTCCTGGAGCGCAGTGTCATCAAGATACTCGTTGCTCAGGGTCGCAAGAGGTAACTGCGACTTGCCCGTTCCTGGTCAACAAGAAAAAGAAAAACAGGGTATTACCTGGCCACCCTCAGCTCTGGGTTCACCACAACCTTCCTGCGGGGTCCTTCCCTGCATTCGTCCAGGTCAGCGATAACGAACGAGATATACAGTGCGACGGGCAAGCAGGGCGACGGGAGACTACCGGAAACATCGCGGGTACGCACAGGGCTCGTAGGCGCGGCATCTTGGAGTGTAATCGACCGTAGTGGATCATCCTCCTCAGCCACAAAGAAGTGGCGGGATCATCGGCTCTGTCTTCCTGGAAGATGTGGCAGAGTTTGAGCGGAGGGTAGACGATTGCCTCCCTGTGGCCGAGTTGTCGTGGTTGAGGCACAGAACAAATGATGCAGAGTTTCAGCTGCGCCTCAGCGTTGCGCAATAGGCAGTTGCAAGCAGGGCAACGATCAAAGGCGGTGGAGATGGTTCTGCCGAAGCTCGAGCTGAATGACACACTCATGCGAGGTGGCATGAGCCCAGAAGCAAACGGCCTGGAGACATCAATTGCCGCGTCGACACTCCCAGAAATAGCATCGAAGAGGCCATATTCATATTCTTGTTGCTCGCCATAAACGAATTGATTCTTCAAACAGATCTGTAACAGCAGCAGTCAACCGTCAGAACCGGCTCCTCGCCCCCCCAATTTCGTCTAGGCTTCGGCAAGCCCCAAGCGGCTAAGCTTTTAGTCAAGCACTCGCACGTCCGGATCACCTGGACAGGACCCTCTCGACTTTCTTCCTTGCGCCTCGTCACTCAATCCATCCACTTGCGACAGCTTCGATTCAGTTTCCTAGTCACATTCATTTCAGGACAGAATTCCACCGCCATGTCGAACCAAGGATACTATCAGGGTGGCCCTCAATACCCCCAGCAAGCGTGAGTTGCCCTCTGACCTGACCGTACCATCACTTGGACTGCGTACCTCCAGGTGGCAGCAATCTGTCCGCCGGAGCTCTCTCCAGCGTCCATGCCGTCCATCATTCCTGACCATCCGCGCATCGCCCACTCTTCTGCTACGAACTCATCCAAGCGAATCATATACTGATTATTCTTCATCTCTAGTTACGGCGGCGGATACCCTCCACAAGGCTATCCTCCTCCGCAGGGCGGCTACTATCAGCAGGGACCTCCCCCCAACATGAGTTACGGCCAGCAGCCTCCTCCTCCTCCCCCGGCTCAGCGAGGACAGGATCGTGGATGCTTGTCTGCTTGGTAAGGAAGAGAAATACCCCGAATCACCACACCTGAAGTTGCGCACACAAAGTACACCATGTGGGATGGCTGAGCTAACCTGCTGGCTCCGCATAGTCTCGCCGCATTGTGCTGTTGTTTCGTTTGCGAAGAGGGCTGCGAGTGCTGTGCCGATTGCTGTGAATGTTTTGCCGACTGCTGCTAAGCGGTTGAGGGATCGCAGGGAAGGAAAGACGCACGAAATGTGGATGGGTGGGAATACGAGATAGCGATCAAGACTGGTCCCGAAAGTGTCGGCGGCTCACACGGCGATTATCCTTTCTCCTCTCACGACTTCCGTCCCTCTTGAACACGAATCCAAAGTATCGGCGGTTTTGGCACAGGGACCTCGCACTCCACAACCGTCAATGACGAATGAATTTCTGCCGCTGCTTGAAGGCGACGTACATACACTGGGGCTGGGTCTCACGCTTTTTTTGCTACCTGCTTGTTTCCGCTGCTCTGCATAGGGCGTGTGCGTGCAGCAGCGAGGACGAATTCCAATTGCATTTTGTACTGCTTGATCATGATATCAATGTTCAGTCAGTTTATTCAGCGGAGGCTCATCTTGGATTTGTGCAACATCGCAATCACAGGGCCGAATGCGACTACAACGGGGCGAGGAACTCGTGCGTCAGTCGACGGCTCGTCCTTTGCCGCCCGTCTCCTCTCCGCAGCGGTCAATCGCTCATATATCTTCTTGGAATTTCGGAGCTGCGACCGCATCATACGACAACCTAACAGGCACAGGCACCTACACCTACGCGATCCGTGGCCAGCGGTTGCAGTTCCTTTTCTGATTGTCAGCGCATCGCCTTGGGTTGGGTTTCCCCGATTGTCTGCTATGCGCGAGGCTGGTCAGCCATCATCGCATGTCTCCGAACCTCTAAAGCTGTGCTCGTTTGATACAATGCTTCACGTTGCTAGAAATGTAGGTTGCTTCAACATCTCGATTGACGGTACGATATCTCGCGTTGACGCCTTGAACTCGATGGCCGTCGATTCCAGTTGTCAGCCTGCTTCGCGTTCAACCACTCGAGAGAACCCTGTGGCTCCACGACTTTTTCCTCCTTTTTTGACCCAGAAGCAGTCTTCCCATCAGGAGAGCGTAGGTGGTAGTGCCGTGTCCGTGGAATAAGACAACTCAAAACCGACAGCACCTTGAGGACGTCTCTCCAACAACCTGTTATGCCAGTATGTCTCTCCTGACTACGACTTGAGTTCACCCCTCCCATCTCGCCGGACCAGACATTGCGCGAGAATGCCGAGCACAAACACACAAAACTTAAGTCAACTGTCCCGCTGTCCAGCCTACTTCGTTTCCTCGTCTCTATCCCCCCGCTCCCCTCCGAGCTACTCTCGTCACGTTAGTGGTCCGCTCTCTCGTATTGTCAACATGCCTTTTCCAACGTGAGGCCGCTGATGTGGTTTAACAGGTCGAATATATGCTTTGGGAAGGGTCCTGAACCAATGCACAACGGATAGACGAGAAAGAGTGATATTGCAGGCCAGAGAATATCAACGTTTCCATTACCAGGGGGCTTTCCAAGTTTGACATTGGTTAATCACGACTGTATCCTTTTACTTCGGGCCAGGAAAGCGCCAGGCATGGTTCCGGGAAGAGGAACATCACCGGAGTGGGCTGTATGCTGCATCCTCCATCCGGAACAACGACTTCGAGCTCTCAATCTTGTGCGTAAGTTGCATGTGCACGTAATCAGGAAGGCCAGACCGATTGCTCTGAATTCTTTGTTGGTGGTATACAGAATTAAACCCTACTCAGCAAAGGGCCATCCCAATGCCAATTTGGCTTCAAGCCAACCTCATCCCATACCTAAGCTCCAAAGGACGGAGGGCAGCCTTCATCATGCCCAGCCCACCGATGCGACTGCTATGCTGAGAGGCTTCTATATGTTCATTAAAGATAGTAAGAAATTCGTCCCCTGTCCTCCACAATTCGTCAGACCAGGACACACCTCATTGCTCTCAAGGGTCGTAGATGCACCTGCTATAACATTCATGAATCCATTTCTACTTGATCAAACTTGCTGCAGCCGCCGCCGCAGCCAAGTCGGACCTCCCACTCATACTCCTTTGACCGATCGTGAGGCGCGTGAGGCTGGGATTGGATGCTGAGGAAGTCATCGCTGCATGTGATGCCCGCTTCGCTTGAGACGTTGCGGCGAATGGTCCCGCCATATTTGACTGACGCCTTGCACCCGGCTTGCTTGGAGAGGTCTCCTGCCGGCTTCCAACCGGTGCCTTGAGAGTCGAGGGAGGCTGTGGCAAGGGCCTGACGCCACCTGAGGTCGTGACCGAGTTGACCCTCTTCACTGGGGAATTGACGGCAGATTGAGTAGCGCTCCTAAGCCTGCTCGTGCTACTCACCTTGACCCCAGTGATGAACTCGTGTTTGGCGGCCTCTTGAGGCGTCATTCGTCGTGTCGGGTCCCATTTCAGACACTTGGTAATAAAGTCCAGAAAGGCTTCGTCGTCACATCTCAGTACCTGGCGTAGATCCTTGGAGCTGGGTCGCCTTCTTTTTCCCTTAGAAGATACTGTTAAACGAGGTTTGCCCATTGAGTCAAAGAATAGCTTCCTTCGACTGCTCTTTTCGATGAGATGCTTCTCTGGAGGACCAAAGACCTCCATAATGCAAGCAAGTTGTTCTTGCTCATTCTCCCCTGGGAAGATCGGATAGCCGGTGAAAAGCTCCGCGAGGATGCAGCCAACGCTCCACATGTCGATTGGCATGCCATAGGACATCCCAAGGATAACTTCCGGAGACCGATAGAACCGTGACTGGATATATGTGTACACCTTTTCGTTTTCGAAACAACTTGAACCAAAATCAATGACTTTTATTTCCGAGTGAACAGGATGCGCCAGCAGAATGTTTTCCGGCTTGAGATCGCAGTGGATGACTTTGTGGTGCTGCAGCAACATTAAACATTGCAGCAATTGTTTAGTGAATCGCCGGATAAGTTTGAGGGAAAATCCTCGGAAGTCGTGAGCTTTGATGAATTCGTACAGGTTCATGCCGAGAAGATCGGTGGATATGCAGAGGTGGCCCCGGAAATAAAAGCTCTGATCGAAGTTGACCACGCTGTGCTTTTTGTGAGGGTCCTGAGGCGTTGTTAGTACTGCGAGACCAAAACATTAACCATTCAACCTACCCATTCCTTGAGCTTCTGCAGAATGTTGACTTCCACAAGAGCTTGTTGGTGGAATCGTTTCTTATTGCGGATGATCTTCACGGCCACCAGAATTCCAGTTTTGTGATCGACACATCGTACAACTTGGCCAAAGCTACCTTTGCCGAGAAGATCAACTACCTCGTATCGATACGCCAGATGATCTCCTTGGACAATGTTGTAGTCACCTCGCTCGTCATCGTAGCCGAAATTAGTCGAGGCCGAACCCGGGTCACCGATGATTTTCCGAGAGTTCAATGTCCCGGTAAAGAAGATGTCAGGGTAGTCAACGATTTCACCCCGCTCAAAGATGTTCAAGTCGAATATCCGCGACGCAGTGGTGTGCGACATCCGAGTTGCTGGTTTGGCTCTTGCTCGGAGACCATCCAATTCTCGCGCAGCTGACTCGAAGTCTTTTCTCTTCGAAGCGAGCTTCTTCATTTCCTCCTCGGCGACCATATCATCTCTATCGAGAGGTGGTTCTTGCTGCCGTTGTGGGGGAGGCTTGTTATTGGCAAGATTTGGTGTACTTGCAGAAAGGGATCCTGACCGATTTGCATGTATCATTAGCGTTCGACCAGATTCGAATGAAGGGCGGCCCGCTGAAGCGGCACTATCGAAACTCTCCTGCCGGGCCGGTCCCGTATTAGTACTTGAAGTAGAAGCCTGTCTCCTTGACCTAAGATACGACGGACGTTGAGGGCTCGCAGGCCCAGTCTGTGTATTTGTCCAGCTTGCAGAGGCCGGGAGCTTTGGTGGTGGCATGTTGTCGTATTTCGACAAATCTTCGGGATGCGAAGCGGACTCAGGTAGCTTCTGCTCGCTTCGTTTCCGACTCAACTTCCTTCTCAGTGTTGTCGTAGAGAAAACAGATTCACTCTCGGCTGGCTTCTCAACAGGACTTGAAGCGAGTGGTACAGGTTCTGGCTTTGGTGTCACTGAAAAGCTAGGGGCACGTGGTCCGTTCGGTCGAAGCTGGCTCGGATTCCTATTCAGCTGGGCCATGAAGTTGGGCTGCATGTATTTCGAAAACTCATCGTTGCTTTTGGGGACGGAAGAAGACACAAATGGTGAGAGCGTCCGTGCCTTGTCTGCTTCGAATGAGAATGCTGGCAGGCTGGGACTGATCTCGCTGGGAGGCCGCAGCTCATCTGTCCGTAGAGCATGGTGTGAAGTACTACTTCGCATCGTTGGAGCCTCATCAGCAGGCTTATGTCCCCGGGAGAAAAAACTTGCTTTGGAGGCCGTCATAGGTGTGCTCGGTGTTTTCATGTTGTTTCGCATGCCCGGAGGCGTCGCGGGTGGGTCTCCAGATTCCGGCTTAACATTAAGCGACCTGATCTTGGCTGAAGTAGGCGTGCTCAGGGGCAACAAATTCAACGGCGGTAGCCTCAGGGTCTGTAATGCTTTCTTGCTCGCTTTATGCTGTGGTTGCTGTTTCGGCTGTGGCAGCGGATGCATCTGCGGTTGCTTCTCTGGTTCAGGCTCCGATGGTAAAGCCGGGACTGGTGGAGCAGAGGAATTATGCGAAGCATCGCTGGGCGCTCGTGGCGTTTCCAGCGTCTTCATGGCGTCCGCTATTGTCGAAACCACTGGACTCGCAGAGATAGCCCCATCGAACGATGGTAAACCAGACGACCTTGCTGAGAAGAATGGCTGATCAAGTTCGCTTCCAGGAGACTCATATGCTTTTGGTATGGCAGGGACTGGGGGAACTTCCATCTCATAATTGCTGTTCGTTGCGATATCGAGGCGGGGTTTCGGAGTGGGTAACCGAGAAGAGTTGATCGCCTGAGAGAGCCTCGCAGGGTTGACAATAGTGTTCTTCACGGAGCTGTAGCTTGTATTTGACGATAAAGATTGGCCCGAACTGTATGATTTGCGATTGGGATCTGGAGTGGTTCTCGAGGAGGACGGGGTCAGGCTTTTACGGTTCGGGATAGCGGGAGACTGGAGGTCGGATTGTGGTAGTTGTGGAACCGGCTCAGGTTGAGGAGTCGGCGGAGCTTGCGAGATGCGACTCTGAGGCAATGGTGGCGCAGGAGGAACAACGGAGATTCGCTTCATTCGTCGCGCATCAGTCGGACTGATGGTTCGTGCACCCAGTCCACTGGCATGATGAGGCATGACAGACATGCGACGGTTCTTCTCGGCATTGGCGCCCGGGGTAGTTGTCCGGCCAGGTGTTCCGCTTCTCCTTGTAGGCGTTTGCGGTGCTGTAGTCGATGTCGACCTTGACGGATCCGGTGTTCTCGAGGGTGTGAGCAGATCTTTCGAATTCTGCCGCTTC
The DNA here is from genome assembly GCA_016109585.1 of Phialophora expanda. NCBI lineage: Eukaryota > Fungi > Ascomycota > Eurotiomycetes > Chaetothyriales > Herpotrichiellaceae > Phialophora > Phialophora expanda. The sequence continues at coordinate 117,959 of JADWPR010000019.1, forward strand.
GGAGCTAACAACGCCCTCGACCTGACTGCGGTAGAAGTCTTTGTATCTTCAGTATAGCTCTCGTCCGCCCGCCCCGCCACATTTCTAAGCCCCAAACCCTTGTTGCTCTCTGCGCTCGCTTTCCTTCCAGCCGCGCTCGGTCTCCGCCTCACAGTCGATTTGTCGGAGGTATCTGGGGCTACAAAGGTTCCGGGCCCAACAGACTTCCTCGGGGCTTTTGGGGCCGGGGTCGCGTTGTTGAACGAGTTGGGGGGAAAGTGGCTTTGTCTTCTGCCTCGAAGTATCGAGGTCGTGGTGGTAGCCATCGAGTCGGACTTGACAGAAGTCCTGGAGTTATTGGAGGCTGTCGAGCTCTTCCGAGTGATGGGCGTGACGCCTGATCCTTTCCGAGACGGTATAGGAATTGCCGGTTGCGTGGCGGGCTTTTTCTGGTCAACCACAGGTGCTTCAGTCTGGTGAGCGGCTTTGACTGTGTTGCCTCGACCAGGCAAAGGGAAGTGGTTCAGGCTAGGGCCTTCGGTGCCAACGATGGTGTCTTGGAAATCATCAAAATTGAAGGTGGGCTCACGAAAGTCTCCTAAATTCAAGGCCCCATCACGTTCGTCTTGCAGTTGAGGCTTCGCTTGTATAGATGCAAAGCTGAATCGTGAAATGTCGTTGATGGATAGCTCGTTCGTGTATGGGTCGTGGGAAGCGACTGCGGAGGCACCTCGCAAGGAGTTAAACTGAGGAGCTATCGAGTTGCTGGCTGACCTGGCAGGTGCGAATTAGCATTGAATGAGCAGATTCTAAACTGCGTTAAGTACCTTTTGCCCATACTACCACCATAATCCAAGGGGCGTGGGCCCATTGGGGCTCTCGCAACGCTTGGGATCGACGACTGCCTTCTCCGGTTCGTGACTACATTTTCAGCAGAGTCGCGTTTCGACGTCGACGCCGTCGTCGTCGTCGTTGTTGCGACTATGGAAGCAGCAGGGAACGAAGAAGGCGGCTGTTTCTTGATCGGTGGAGGAGCGTCGACTGCGACTGCATCGTAGCACAATGTCAGTTTCGGCTGATCGCCTGCACCTCGCCATTGACATTGCATCGAGTTCGTACCACCGTTGCCATCCGCGTCCTCGGGTCTGGGCTTGTTTCCAGCAGATGCACCTGCATTTTGTCGGTAAGGCATCGTGGCCTTCTCCCACCTCTTTCACATTCAGTTCACATTCAGCTCACTTGCCGATGACCCAACTTCGAACACCAACACGGTGTCAACTTGCTCAGTCCATCGGGGAGGCTCAGAGATGACTGCAATGAAGTGCAAGTCAGATCGACCCAGTCGCGACCAGGGTATGTACCTATGCTGATTGGTACGGGGCAACCGTTAGACGCGTGTGTTGGAATGTCGTCAGGGGATGATTCCGAATAGCCGGAGGAGATACGATTGACTTCAAGGTGAAGCAGGACGAAACCCTGGTAGAGGATGTTTCAGAACACAGGGCTTCTGAGGGGATACAAGGGCAAGAATAAAGTGGTTTCGATGTTGCGGTGACAATAATCAAACTGCCCAAAAGTGCCTCTTTGTCAATCCGCTTCTGGCCTCAGAAGGAGCAGCAACCTGGATGGAGCCGACCAGGGGTTTGGGTCGAGTTGCCCACGCCTACGGGCGCCGTTGTGCCTGACCTGGCCTATGAGCTAAAACTCTACGGGGGGCGATCTTGGGTGGAGGGGCCACTCGGAGGAACCCTCTTAAGGTGTGACTTTCCTGCTTTGGGTGCACTGCAGCTACCTAAAAGCTAAGTGGGCGCAAAGATTGGCTATCAAAAGTGACCATCCACTAGCATGGCTCTTTACCTCGCGCAATCTCGTTCTTGAATTTGATCGTCGTAACGAGTAGACTTTCAACGCTGGGAATAGATTCGTGATAGATCTAACGGAGCAACGATATGGGAAATTCCGGGGTTGTTCGAGTGTTGCACATGCGTGGATAGGGAGATGCTGCATAAACTTCAAAGCTAACTTCGACTTCGCAAGCATGTCGCCTTAACGAGTCGTCAGTGCTACAGACAAGCCACTCTGTGGCTGATGTTCACGTGGCGCAACATCATTCCACAGGGTCTCCCCCAACTCCGAAGATGGCGCTTCGGTCATCGCAAGAATGACTCAACATGAATGCTCCAGCCAGAGTCAGTGAATAATCCATCTGGAAAACAATAGCCTGGCTTGAGAGATTAATTTCAAGATGGACGAATATACAGCGGAAGCTTTTGCCAACCGCGATGAGCTTCTTCCCGTCATCGCTCTCTCCCCGACCAATGTCGATGGCTCATCCTCAGAAGCAGGTGAGGGTGGAAGACAAGGGCTCAGAAACCCATTGTCACCGTCCCGGCTAAAGACAAAGCCCATGAATATCAGCACTGCTGTGCAAGAGAAGGATGAAAGCCCTGCTACTCCTAGCATAAGGACATCCATCCAAGACCGCCTGTTTTCGACTTTACTTCGACAAGTTGTCCCTACAGATGATTCAGAAGAAGAATCGTCTGCCACTCCTATCGATCCTCGGTCGAGTACATACATCTCTCGCCCAGCGTTCAGTCTACCAGTTATGACCAATAACTTCCGGCGCTTCAATGCGCGGATCGGCATAGTCTTCGTCTTCCAGAACCGGCTCCTCCGTCTGTTCACCTGGCGAACACCGACGCACACTCTATCCTTCCTCGCGACGTATACCTTCATCTGTTTAGACCCCTACCTTGTCATTGTGGTTCCCATGGCCATCGCCTTATTTTACATCATGATCCCGGCATTCACATCTCGACATCCGCCACCCCCGCCCATCACCAGCGCAAGTATGGCAAGAGAGTACCATCAAGCTTTCACAGGGCCTGCGCTTGCCCCAGCCACCGTAATTAAACCGGCCAGCGAAACATCGAAGGACTTCTTCCGCAACATGCGCGACCTGCAGAACAGCATGGCCGATTTCAGCAATGCCCACGATGCATTGGTCAACACGATCGGACCCGCCACGAATTTCTCTGACGAGACTTTTTCATCCCAGCTCTTCTTATACCTCACCATTTTGACGACCTTGTCATTCATTACCGCTCACCTCGTTCCTTGGCGCCTCATCTGCCTTCTTGCCGGTTGGGGCTTCACAATCTCCTCCCACCCTACGGCACAGGCCTACCTCCTGAAGCTCCAGACACGAGCCGAACAGCAAACGAAACTCGCACTCAACGATCCGAACCATAAGCATCAGAAATATATCCCCAACACGGGCATACCTTTACCAGCCACGCCGCACGCCATTCAATCCTCTTTCGCCAAGTTTTCTGAGATTGCACTCTCCTCGACGCCCGAGACCAGGGAAGTCGAGATCTTTGAGCTACAACACCGCCCTCTCTCATCCGTTACATCCTCCAAGAAGGCAGCGGCAGAGTGGCAACCCCACCTATTCACACCTCAGCCGTACGACCCCTTATCTCCGGCTCGCATAGCGGGCGACAGACCGCGTGGAACACGCTTCTTCGAGGATGTCGAGCCACCGGAGGGGTGGGAGTGGGCCGGTAAGAAGTGGGAGCTTGATTTAGAAGCCGGAGAGTGGGTAAATGAGCGGTTGGTCGTAGGGGTAGAATATGACGTGTTGCACCATGATACAGACGAGGAGGAGGAGGAGCAGGCAGAAAGTGCGCAGATGGCCAGTGGGTCGATTGATTACGATAAAGACCGTGAAGGGACGAAGCTACGACGCATAAGTACCACTCGAAGAGAGAGTATCAACCTCGACTTTGGCGGGTGGGTGTGGGATCTGCCCCCTGCTCCAGGTTCAGGAGTGAACAGAGAAGACGATCTCTGGCTTGCTTACGGTGACTACGAGGTGCCGAAGGTGGGTGTAAGAAGCACAAGCAAGGAGGAAGAGAAGGTAAGGAAGAAGCGAGAGAAGGAGAAGGACAAGCGCGCGAAGAAGGCGAAGACTGGGGCGAAGGAGAGAGATTGGGAGGAGGCAGCTAGGATTGAGAACCGCGGGAGGACAGGCGAGTGGAGGAGACGACGGTGGGTGAGATTGGTCAAGAGGAAGGTCACGACTTGAGTATCCGAGATACTGTAAGCTCAACTCAGGTGTGCAATGGACACCCAGCCAACGGGACGCTTTCAAACGGCTCCATGTGACGTTTGGTGCACAACTCATTTGCAGGGCTGCAACTTACCAATACATCTGCTGCTCAGTCGGCAGTTGCATCAGAGAAGATCACGGCCAAGAGAAGCGCAACCCTCATGCTGTCTCAATCTCATACGAAGTTCAAGGCGCCGCCTGCATTGACTACCTGCTAGCAACCCGTCTCACGCATACATTTGCTGCCCTTGCCTCTCCCTTCTTTGTCAGACTCACACATATGCAAACCGCCGGGTCGTGATGAATTCTGTGCTGATGTTGCGCGTAATCCGTACTTTGACTACATTATGCAGCCCAACCCGTATGTACCCGTCATCTTGCACCATTTACCAAGTGACATGTTGAAACAGCAATGGAGAAATGACCATCCGTAGATACCTCACTTGTACGGAGTATGGCTTTGTTGACTGCGCATTTTCCTCGCCCAGCCGTGGACACAGAGCGTCAGCACAAATCGCAACTCCCGCGTCCGCCTGGGGCTGCTGTCGCTGCGGCGATGGCTGGCGGGGCTATCGTCCTGGTGACCAATGCAAAGGTATTGTTTAGGTCGCCACTTTTGGATGGACCACAACTTCCTTCTCTTGACTGTCCTTGTTCAGCAGCATCGCCTCAGCTTCAGGCTCGGTCTCTTGTTCCCCCCTCGTACTGTCACCACATTCCATGGCATCAATCCTGCTGAGCTCACGATCGATATGGGCACTGCCAAGCACGTGCGAGATAGGTCGAGTACCTGGATACTCGGACCTATACGTCAGGGTCATATCGCTGTCGGCAAAGTAATTCCCGGCTGGCGTTCTGCAGTTGCTGGGTGGAAAGGCCGGCGTTCCGGGAGACTCGGTGTCACCCCCGCTAGAGTTGGAATTTGAATTGACCGTCATGAAGAGTGAGCCGAGGGGTAGGATCATGTAGACCGAGGGCAGGAGCATGAGTTCAGGATGCATAAATGTGGTCTGTCGAGGTACCACCTGCAGGATGCAGAAGATGACTGAATCAATGCTGCGTCAGCAATCCTGGAGCGAGCTTTTGTCCAAGGACGACTTACACGGGATGACGAAGGACTGAGCGCAGAGCAGACCAACGAGATTCAAAGCCGAAGAATACGGGCCACCCCCTGATATGGCCGTTGGACGCTTCCATACGATGTCCACAACAGAGACCATCGAGACCAAGCTATAGCTTCCGACGCAAATGGCATACGACGACAGGTACGCCACGCGAGCGGTGTACCCTATGCTGATCGATGAAATATCGTCGGTTGCCGGCGCGCCGATTACCACGACCTGGTGGATGCTGTACGCCATTCCGGCGCCCAGTGCAGCCATGGAGGTGAGGATGAGGTAGGCCAGGACGATCCTGTAGATCCCCGGCCGGCGAACTTTGAGTCCAGACATCAACCCTTTGGCTTGGAGCCAGAGGCAGATGGCGGCGAAGGCAAAAGCGAACCATGCTGCGACCTGACTGGCGGCAAATGTTGCGACGAACTTTCTTGTCCATAGGCTGTCGACGAGGTCGAATGTGACGGCAGTGTAAGCTGAGAGAGATTGAAGGCCTGGGGTCAGGCACGACACGATGTCAATCATCATGTGAATGAGCAGGAAGACTAGGCCCACGAGCAAGAAGCTGTGAAATGGAGTGGTTCTCTTGCGGTCTGGAGTCAGGGCAAGCAGGTAGGTCAACGTGGCCCAGACGAGACCTGCGGCGATTCCTTGAGTCGAGGCATAGCTAACGTTGAGATTGTTCCAAGTGTCTAGCAGTCGCCAGCTCGCCAAGTTGGTAGGGGAGTTTGGGTAAACCGGAACCTCGAAAGCCCTGTCGTAGTAGGAGCCGCCGACTCCCGCAGTTGGGAGAGTGAGTGTAGAAGAGGCGGTCATTGCGGCTGCGGAAACAGTTGCTCGTAGTGAGGAGGATGAAAGGAGCTGGCTAGGGGAGTGACGGCAATATGGCTCCAACAGCAGAGGACCCGCGGAGGAAAGCCAGGATGGAGTCAACAGAAGGAGATGAGGAAGAAATGAAGACGGTCGAAAGATCGAACTGCTAGAGGAAAGAGGTGTCGGTGTGTTGAAATGGGTAGAAGAGGAAAGGCTTTTGCAGCAAAGGATTTTCGGGTTATGGTTGAGAGCACGGCAGCTGGGAGAGGCGATGGGGAGGAAAGCAACAGATGAAGGAAGGCTGAGATCTTGCTCCATTTCCTGCCCTTTCACTTCGTATGCACCTGAGATCACAGGAGTCAAATCTGCCCAACCGTTCTGGGCTGTGTCCCAGTCTCAGCTCCCGACTCTGTTGCCTTTCATATCTCGTTTACATGTTGCCCCAATTTGAACTTCGTCTCCCACAAGGTGGTGGGGATGGAGACGGATTTTTGAGACATCAAGAACAATACTAAGGGCTTGATATTGTTGTCTCCCCTGCAAGCCGGCGCAGAAGGCCATCACTTGGCCGGAGTCGGCGATAACTCAACCATTCCACGGACATCTTTGCCTCATGGGAGTGACCGATGTGGACTTTAACTGGCATTCGCACTGTTCTGTGGTGTGGAAATCGAAGTGCAAAAGAGGCAGACACGCGTTTGGATTCGAGATAGCCATTAGACGCTATTTGCGCCGCCGTAGTTGCTGACGTCAACCTTCGCTCTTTAGCATATACCCCTTTTCTCGCTTCGTCGATGAGATGGCAACACCAACAACGGCGGGAAAAAAGCTCCCATCATCCACCATCGGGAAGAAGTATGCGGACCTGGTTGATGTTTTCTGGCGTTCCAGAATGACAACTTCTGCATGGTATATAGACGGCAGCCACTGGTTCGGCCTCTTTTCGAAAGCCCAGGAGAATTCAGACGTCTACAGCCTTTCCCGGATGGCCTTCAGCTTAGGTCACTCGGAAGGCCACCAGTTACAAGCTGCACTTATTTCGTTTCTCAGTTGCCCGATTCTGATTCATGGTGAGCCCCTTGGTGCTGAGGTTGAGATATCTTCCCATCGTCCACATCCGGATTCTGTTGAAGTTTATAGAGTCCTCCCTCATATCCTTTTTTGGTCATCGGTATTCAGCTGCAATCGCAGAGTCATTCACAGATTGAGTGCTGTTCCACTCCAGTTAGCAGGGGATGGAGTGTCAGCACAGCAAGGGTGGACAGGACTCAGATATTGTTCCGAGAAGACGCAGGTACGCCCCCGTTTGAGGAGGCGCATCCCCGAGAAGAGAACAACACTTAACTGAAATCAAGTTCGTCAGGAAGAAGTCGTGAGAAGTGATAGGTTTTACTGCATTCCCGTCATTTGAGAGACTGTCGAACGCCACTGGAATGCAGAGTGACCAATATCATCCCAGGTATGCGTCCAATATTTTGGCCACAGCTTGATGAGCCAATTCCGGTGTAATGCACGGCATCTTCTTCGTTTAGAGTTCTCAATTGGCTCTTGAATCGAGTCAGGCTTCGCTAAGTATTTTCCCTGTATCATGTCTCTATTCTCCAAGTCATAGCAATCAGCGATCCTGATCAGCTCTTTGGAGGTAGAGCAGCGTCCAAACTTCGCTATATCCCCTTGTTGTCTAATTGACTAATCGTACACCAGGTCAACATCCTGATCCGGCCATTCCTGCTTTCGACATTCCTCCTTACAACATTCCTGCTATCGACATTCCTGCTTCGATTGTTCTATTACAGTGCGGGTGAATTCCAATGATGTTCGCCCCATGGCCAGACCACTGCGATCAGAGTAGGTTATGCTAGGCTATTAGGATATGAAGGCTTACCTACCGCCTACCCCAAGGGAAGGTCTCTTCTGCACTCCACCGGTGCTAGGAGTCCATTTCTTGCCGACCGTCGAACCGTTAGTCTTCGTGCTGATACCAATTGACCGTCTCGTTCCTTAAGATCTTTTTACTTTTCTCAAAAGCAATCGACAACCTATCATCGAGACAGCGCCAACTTGCGTCCCATGGCTTCACCAACTCCGCCAACTCCGGCATTTCCTCTAAGTGGACGGGATATACACAAAGTTCCTCGTGCCGAAATTATCCTTGCCGCAGGAAAAGCACCGGTCCACTACGTGGGGGTGGGAGTAACGGTCACCCGTTTGCATGATACAGCAGTTCTGAAGTTTGGTAGATTGGTCAGGATTACAGAGGGGAGGAATATGGAGTTTGTCCGCCAGTTCACAAGCATCAATGTCCCAAAGGTGATTGACGTATGGGAAAATGATCTTCTCGAGGAAAGAGACCGGACGGGGTACCTCCTCATGGAATATGTCGAGGGTGTCACGGTCGATGATATTTGGACGACTCTGGAACCCCCGGTGCAGCTCTCCATTCAGCGCCAGGTCTACGATGCTATACAACAGCTTCAAGCCACTCGATTCACTCGACCAGGCCCGGTCGGTGGAGGCCGCAGCCGTGGCTTTCTCTTCCCCTACGACGCTGGACCATTCACATCGACCGAGGACTTGGAGGATTGGTTCAATAGACGTCTCGCTGTATGCCAGGTCTTCAAGATGGCACTGGACCAACCTTCCTTTTCCGGCACATTCAAGCCCTTGGTAATGTGCCACCTTGACCTCTTCGACAGAAACTTAATGCTGGACAAACGGGGAAAGGTGTGGATTCTTGACTGGGCACATTCGGGTGCATATCCCCCTTGGTTCGAATGGAAAATCTTGAAGGATGGTTTTCGACCTCCGTCTTATGTCCCAGGCTTACTCGCACTGATGGGCGACGAGTATGCTGACGAAGTGAAGAAGCTCGACAATATTGTGTATGCATTTTATACTGGGGCAACAATGAATCGAAATGACATACCGGAGATTCTAGCAATATAAGTCATGCAAGTGGGTAATACGGACGACAGATGGGAGAAAGAGAAATATTGGTCTCGCAGGCCTCCTAGCCAAAGCACTGGAACGGTGCCATGAAATGGAGCAGAACCGTGCTGTAGGTCTATGGTGGGGGTCACACTGGCGACGTTCCGTCTAGTGATTGACCACTTCTATGTCAAGGTACAACACTTCTGCTCAAAAATATGGTTGCTGAACAAGACCTACATGATCCCTAGGCCGCCAGCAAAGCCTGCTACCATAGCAACTGATTTCGATTGTCTCCCAGTCATAACAATTCCTCGAAGGAAGGATGAGAGCCACGAGACTGATATGCTCGATGAATGTCAACCTACGTTACCTGTTCTTCTGGTACGCTGTATTCGAAATCGTCTCTGCACCGGGCAGGAAATATCTTTCTTGATCAACAGAAAGACTTCACAAAGTACCTGGACGAAGCAAGATACTAAGGGAAAATAGCCGTTGTACAAACCTTTCTTTGGCCCTCGTTTCTCAACTTGGCATCTGAGACTTCGCAAGCGATCAACAGAAAGACTTCACAAAGTACCTAGACGAAGCAAGATACCAAGGGAAAATGGCCGTTGGACAAACCTTTCTTTGGCCCTCGTTTCTCAACTTGGCATCTGAGACTTCACAAGCGGCGGGTGAAGTTGGCTTTGCGGAGGTGAATCATGGCGCAGCATTGCCACTATCACTGGCATCGACGGTGATTGGCTTGGTATCCTCCCCTCCTGATGGCGGTGCAGAAGGCGTGCTCGGAACATCGGCGCTGAATAGTGTGGGATCTGGGTTGGTGAGAGGGGTAGCACCAGGGCCATAAAATGTGCCAGTGTCAATACCAGACTGATTTGCAGCGGGTAGAAGGATCCCACCAAGACCCCAAGCATGTCTCAGGGTAGCTCTGGCGTGCTCAGTCTCATCCTCCGTCGTGATCTGGTTGCGCCGTAGCAGCACTAGGACTGAATCCACCCAATTTCTGCATCCGACTCCATGTTCGTTGAACTTGTAACGGTCATAGTGCTCACGTTGGAGTAGCTCTACGATATCTTTCGCGGAGCAATGGTGGACAATCGCAATGTCACATACCTTAGCAGAGAACTTCGAAACCGGGTATTTGTGATGCGAAATCACGAGGCAACCAATGTTCGATGTACCTGTCGGGGTCATGTCGAGACGGATAGATTCATCTGGAGAGACAACTAGGTGTAAAACCCAATGGTTTGTTTTGGTGTTGCCTTGAAAGGGAAGTGGTTCAAAACAGGCGGCTTTGATCTGAACGATCTTGAAGTTGTCCAATCCAGATACGAGGGAGGTCGGCACGTATGCTATCGTTCGAGGTTCCATTGCTGCAATGCGTCCGGTCTCAGGATCTGAAGGGGGCTGAGTCTGCTGAGTGAGCTCGTAGCAAGATGGTATAAAGCTCGTCGTTGACGTGAGTATGTCGAAGCTGCGTAGATTGGATTGTGTCCAGGTGGATGTTTCCGTTGAAACCGGAGAGCAAAAAATCTGGCACACATAGCGACCCTTAAATAAGCATCCTCGAGGCAGTTGTTGAAGGCAGCTGTTGAAGGCAGTACGAGTGACAGTGACTCCTAGTACGAGCGGCACCAAGGTAGTCACAAAGCCCAACAAAGGCAACAATGCCTCTTAGTATGAGCGGCACCAAGGCAGTCATTAAGCTCAACAAAGGCAAGAATGCCCCAGGCAGTGAAAACAAGGGCAAGCCTTTCTTGGTTTGTCGGAATTCGGGCGGTAATGAGCGAACATGGGAGATGTTTTTGCAGAATATCACCTCAAAGACTGACGACGCCTGAGAGTTGGTAAGCCATTCCTAGGAAGTCTGGGACGGGATGGTAGATTCGCACCGATGACTCTTACCGACCCTCCATCGACAGCTCAGAGCAATACTCGTACGCCCAAGAGAAAAGTATTGTTGCCCATACCATTTGGCTGAGATGGCGTCAATCTAAAACTTGGTAGCTCCCGGTGTTGGATGGGGAGCACCCTTTTCACGCAACATGACGGTGATAACTTTTTCTTGTAGGGTGTGCTTTAGTTCCCCGTTTTCGAAGCAGCATCAGAAGCCGTGGGCTCGTCAGGGTAAACGCTTCTAGTATCGAAAATTAGTAGCGGACGGTCAGGAGCTCATGGAGTTCTACAACCTGACTGTGGTCGATACATGGCCGACCACCGACAGGTTCTAAAACATATTTTCCATAAATATGAGGGCCAAGCCAAATTCCTGCCCCGTGGATGCTAGAGGTAAGGATACGTGCAAGCTCGCGCAATTCCGACAGTGTTGGAATAGAGAGAGCACCAAAGAGGAGCTGTCAAAATAGACGGCACAGAGCGGTATATATGGCTGAGGGTGGTTTAGCGTAGCAGGCGCGATGGTATGTTTCGACTTTCGTTTCCGCTAAATCTGAACGCCGGGCATTGAAGAGCGATGCTCATAGGATTCAGTTCCCGATCGACCTCTTAGAGCTTCTCAGCACGGTCTGGCTGTCAGTTCGATGTATCATTGCGAAAGGTTATGCAGATCACTGAGAGCCTGCCAGATGGAGCTTAGTCTGCTCTGTTGCCTCGTCCTTGTGATTGGCTTCATTTGTGGGATTGCAATCCTCGTCGGCTGATATGACTGTCCTCCGCGTTTCGGCAGAGGTAAGAGTTGCATCTGAATCTTAGAATGTAGTGTTCGGTTCTTGTGCAGTGAATGGAACGCGTAGACCTGTGTTCGCCGCATATCCTCTTCTGGGGTAAAGCTTCCGCCAGGCCGAGCAGCGAGATGAAGTGCCCATGCCTGTTCCGGAGACCCATCAACAGCGATGTCGGCAACAGTCGAGGTGACGGCGCAAAATTGAAGAAGGGGGTCGCGAGCAAGTCTGTCCTGGTTCGGCCGAAAGTAAATTTCGTGGTGGAGGTGAGGAGATCTAGTGGTCTCTAATGGAAACTTGTTAGTCCACGTAGTAGATCGCCAGAGGCATGCGGCGGAAATAATGTAGCGCCAAGGGCCACTTGACAGGTCGTTCGTGAGAATGGAATGCTAGTGGTGGAGTGTCTTGTGTTGCATTGACTGGTGGACAGTTCAGGCCCGATGTTCCAGAGCGGATTCTTGTTCGACCGTACGGACAAGGTGTCTGCAACAGTGAGTATAGCACCTCGGCGCTGCTGGCATCTCTCTCTCTCTCTCTGGCGGAGGCTCTGGTCGATGCTTATTCAGAAAGGGCGGAAGATTCACCTGAATTATTGTTGAAATCTATATCCCAGCCGCTTTGCGTGGAAAAAATGCACTCGACTACTGGGATGTTCGAACAGACACGAGCTGCGATTGTTCTTGCGTGAGTACCACTTACTTGTGATGTTGGGCTCGTTTCTCTATGTGGACATGCAACTCGTTACTTGAAGCCAGTTAATTGCTGTCTACCTGCCAAGACCAGAATTGTTACTTACTTCAACTTCACTTTCACCTCTGCCTGCCTCCAATACCTTGCCTGCTTCTCATCGACTCCTCATGGGCTATTACCTTGTTAACGTTGTCTAAATACTCTAATTGCTTCAGATCCCACTGACATCAACACCATGGTTGCAATCTTTCTGGAGCACTCCAGCGCTGCCGGCTCCAAGGCGTTTGTCGAGATGGCAGTCGAGGGCGATTGCTCAACTTTCTTTCTGCCAGATAACCCGTCACAGGAAAAGATTAGCCTGAGCTCTCATGCCGACGATCGACATTCCTACCTCTGCCTCGGTATGACTTGGATCTGAGGTTTCTAGTCCGTTTGAGTGGTTCTGACACCGCTTCCAGAGGTCCATCGTAAACTCGCACTCCTGCGCACTTTCAATGTCAGCTATGGCCCCTGTTCAATCCTCGGAGACGACCACAATGACATCCAGCTTCCAGTCTCCACCGTCACCCACCATAAGTCCATTATCCTGCGGCCTAACGATCACTTCTTAGCACCCTCTGGCCGATGGGCTGTGCATTGGCGAGACGACGGAAAGGTTTCAGATTCCATGAACCCACCCCTTTTGCCACAGGTGACTTCTACCGTCGAGGCAGAAGAGGAATATGCAGAGCCGCTGGAGAAATTCCTGGGCAAAGGGAAGGCCAACCCGACTAAATTCAGTGAAATCACCTGCTCCCCAATTCCATCGCCTGCTGGTGATGGAAAAGATGAAGGGTCACGCGCCGAAGATGACGAGAAACATATGAAAGATCTCAAAGTGGCCGCACTCTCGGAAACACTACTGGACAAGGCCGGTACCAGGGAGCTTGTTTCCGATTTTGAGGTGAATCGGGCGGGGAATTCGAATTCTGCTGAGGAGCCCAAGGTCGCCGGCGAGCCAGAGTCCGTGTCAGGCTCAGCGCAGCCTGCGAGCCCACAATCAAGGTTTGGGTCAAAGGACATGGCATTTGCTCTCAACATCGATGGTATTGCAAATGACGCTGCATATACAGGAGACCCGTCATCTGCAGCCGACGCTATACAGAGTCCGAGCAATTCTCATAGTCCGGCTGAGATTCAGGGAAAGATTGATGTGGACACACTAGCGGCATCCGGTGAAGGGAGGGGAAGAAAGCGAAAACTGAGGGATATTGAAGTCACTGACTCCAATCTTGACTCGTCTGACGCTGCAACCAACATTCCGATAGATGCTGACACCATTACTGTTAGCAGGAATACTAAGCCATCAGATGTAACAAAGGGCCGAACAAAGGTAACCAAGACATCAGCGAAACAAAAAGGAAGTCGACAGTCATCGGCTCTCCTGGATCAAACCACTAACAGCAATATATTGCGGCCATCCAGCAGACGTTCTGGAAAGGGATCAGAAAGGTCATCGCCTGCGGGGTCTGTTGGCCTTGCTCCAGTGGTTATTTTCAGTGGTAGTACATCCATCCATGATGACAGAGCAACAATGGCCGCGTTCAAGCGCCTCGGCGGCAAGGTCGGAATGACCATCAACGACGCCACCGTCTTGTGTATCCCTGAAGGCCCCGTAAAGAAGACCGGAAAGCTCGTCATGGCAGTAGCGAAGGGTGTCGACATTGTGACAGAGAAATGGATAGCGGACTCACGTCGCCTCGGACGTTTCCCGAGCATTGGCCAATATTTGCCGCACGATGGAGCTCAGCAGCGAGCCTGGCGCTGTAATTTGAGAGAAGGGATTCAGAGGGGCAAGAAAGGCTTGACTCATCTGCTTTCCGGCACGACGGTGTATCTGACAAAGGAACTGAGGAGAAGTCTGGGGAACTTGGAGCAAGAAATATCGCAGATTGCCCGCATCCTCGGTGCAAGAGCTGTCGAGCGACGGTTACCTGCCCTCAAGGACAAGGACACACTTAGCCAAACAAGCATTCTGGTCATTGGCGTGCGGAATGACCCTCAAGGAGCTCATGTTGGGCGACTTGGCCAGATTCTATTCAACAAGGACATTCTGACAATGGCGGCCCTAAGAGGTCGTCTCGAGAGGAATAGTGAGGAATTCGTGATTGCGGTGCCAATCAAGGAGGAGGATGAAGAGCTTTGAAAGGCAGTTGACTGTATCCAGCGAGGCCAGGTAGGCACAGCCGACGATTCGCTGTCGGATCGGAATATACAATACATACGTCCGACAGTCGGGGGGGTTCGGTAGAATTATCTATGCCAGCCCCTTGTCCCCCTGTTGGTGGAGCCAGAGGGTTTCATTCAGATCTGCCCGGGAGATTCAGCGCCCGCTCAGCCTTCTTCCGGCCTAGGGGATTACCGCCCGGTGTTTCCCGTGAGAATCACCCAATACCAACATCGTTCAATAGATGGTACTCGGTAGTGATGAAGATATCCGTCCAGAGCCAACACCAGATAAGTCTTGAGGCTTAGCGTCCAGGCGACAATGCCCGACGGGTCGGAAAGATGGTGAGGTGTAGGAGTAACCATGGATCCGGTAGAGTTGTTCGATAGGAAAAGCACCTCGGGCAATGCTTTCGTCAACGAGTTCCTCTTCGAACGAAGTCATCACCCCTACGCCAGTGGGAGTGCGGAAGGGTTAAAGCGGGGGAGCCGAGGATTGGGAACCTTGTGGGCACCCCGCCTCCCCCTTCACCCCCCGGTGGCTTGGTAGCTGGACTTACAGACGGATCACGCCCCTAATGATTGTCACCACACACGACCTCGGACCGCCATTTGCAGCCACAACGACCTCTTCCAACATCGTCATCTCCGGGGTTCTGGCATCAATCTGTCCCCGTAAGAATGGATGCGGATGACACAGACGGACGGCGACGCAGAAGTAAGCTGAAGGCCTGCTATCGGTGCCATCGGCGCAAACAACGGTGTGTCGGCTATCCCACCTGCAACAACTGCCAGGCGGGCAAAGTGACCTGTGTGAGGGAGGCCTTCTCGACATCGGGACGCTTTGTCGGACTTTCCAAGCAGGAGCTCATTGAGAAGCTGGAGATGGCATTTCCTGACAGAGAGGCGTCCGACGATCGCCGCCTACCGCCGTCGACTGCGTCGCCAGACATGCCCGTCGCCTACCATCAGGATGTGCTCTCTGATCCAGAGCAGGGCGTGAGGACGCCACAAGACCGTGACAACCACCTGACATCCCCCTGCAGTGTTGGCAACAGAGATCTTCCCACGCAGCCCAGGCCCGACAACGTGGTGTGGGATAAGGAAGTCGCTCCGCCGGCCCACTTTGATCTCTTGGAGCGCGAGGGTGACCGGCTGGAACAGGCACCGCCACCTGACGATGCGCTCGGAGAGCAACTTCTCACGACGTACTTGGAGAACATGCATCGACGGACACCATATCTCGATTTTGCCGACGTCCTCGAGGTGCACACTAGAAGACATGGTGGTCTCCTGGGCGATGCACAGTCCCGACACGGTGGGTTCCGGCTCTACATGATCTACGCCATTGCCGCCGCCGTCATGCGGATCACACGACCATATACATCGACCCTTCCGGAGAGATATTTTGCCACAGCCTTGCACTTCAAGAGCACCTGGAAAGGTGATGATCCCGTCCGGGATATCGAGGCGATTCTCCTCATCATCCACTACAAACTCCGGATGTCTCTGGACTCTCGCATTTGGTATTTGGTGGGCCGGGCTGTACGGACCGCGGTTGACGTGGGGATGCACCGCGAGTACTCGTACCGCAATCTCGACCCGAAGAAAGCGAGCGAGCGGCGCCGCATCTTCTGGGCCCTTTACGGCGTGGAACGGAGGGTTGCCTGGTCTTTACGGCGACCGTTCTGTCTGGCCGACTATGACATTGACACGGAAGAGCGATACGCGTCCGACTACCACATCCCCGACAGCATCGGGGCCAGTGTCGACCACCGCGCTGGTCCTTTCAATGGGAACCCAACGGCGGCACCGCGGTCGTCGCAGGTCGACGCTTCGATGGCCGTCTTCTGCCTGACGAGGATCATGTCTCGCATCTATGTCGACATCCACCGTGTGGACCGGCCGATCGCCGACTTGAAGAAGGGCATACCCACGCAGCTGGCCTTGCTCGGGCAATTCGAAAGCACGTTGGCCAAGGTTGCGGCACGCGATCAGGATTGGGTGATGATGCACTACCAGGACTGCGTCCGGAAGCTCATCGAGCCCTTCTTGAGGATGCTCCCGCCTCACGACGAGCTGATGCAGACATGCCTCCGAGCATCCGGCCACATGTGCCGGCTGTTCAAGAGGATGCGCACGCGGAACTTGTCGGCCTACTCGTTTCTCATGGTCAATTCGTTTTTCATCGCGGGGATGAATATCTGGTGAGCCAATTTTGTGGATTCCCCACCACGTACCCCTAAGACGCGCACACAACGGAGAAGGAAACTAATTTGTGGAAACTCGAGTTACATTCTCTTCAAATCACCCTTCCTGTGGAGCACGGCCATCTCGAGCGACCTGCGCGCCTGCTCCTCCACGCTGTACGCCATGGCAGAGTCCAACCCCAGCTTGAGGAAATACCGCGACGTGCTAGAAAGCATCATCGACAGCACGATGGAGCACGTCGACCGGTTCTCCCGGCCCGAAGGCACGGGCGTCTGCCGCTGTGCCAATTGCAGTCCCAGCGTCGACGCCGAGCATGGCGACGAGGAGAGTCAGTCGGCCTTCCACCAGCTAGGAGGCACGTTCACGCGCCTGAAATTCGAGTTCCCTTCGCAGTCGTACCCCGAATACACCCTTGGATCCGATCGCGCGGGTCTGACTCGACCCGCAGCTGGAGCCCAGGAGCCGGGCGGCCCCAATGTGAGGGACACGGATTCCCTAGCGCCCGCTGCCGTCCACGTCTTTTCGCAAGACTCGCCCCCGATGATCTCGTACTCCCGCGTACCCGGGTTTGGGCAAGACACGAACAACTTCTTATTGCCGGACCTCTGGGACTTTTCGGGCGCAGCGCCGGATGCCGGGATGACGGCGCCTCTGTCCTCTGGGGAGCCGTTTTGGCAGCAGACCACGGATGAATTTCTCCTGCCGGGAGACAGACTCGCATATTCGTAGGAAACCCCTCTTTCGGCCATCGGCCACGAACCACCTAACGCCTATTTTCTCATTGGCCAATAATGCTCATGCTCGCGCTCGCTTAATGTCTTGTGTTGGGATCCACCTCGTTGATTCGGTGAAGCCCCTATTGGGTCACTTCCTTCTACTAGGTATTTCCCGAACACGCGCCCTCTGAGCCGTCGTGTCCGAAAACTTCATCGTGGTCTACACAACGTAATTTCCAGTTCGCCCGACGGGCCACGAGTCCGTGAGCATGGTGAAGATAGGCCGCAAATGAACAGAGACCGACGCATTTCATGTCCTAACGATAAGAACGTACCGCCATTGTCCACGGCCCGTCGTAAGCGGGCTTGATTCGTGAAACTACGCAGGTGCGAGGCTACCAACCCGAAAAACCCCCCTTCCTAGGTCAACAGCTGCCAGTGCAGCGCATAGTCGAACTCGGGCTGTCTCGAGACTCGGTATGTGGCTTCGGACGTCTCGGCCCACGGCGTCACGGGTGCTTGATTTTCGACGTCGAGATAGTAGGCGTCGGGGCAGCCGGTGAAGCTCATCTTGGGCTGTGCGGCGTAGAAGGCGTCGAAAGTGTCGTCCAGCGCGTCGGCGAGGTCCATCACCGCGCCGTCGGGGTGCAGTGTCTGCCACGGATAGACGCACACGCGGTCTTTGCAGGTCTTGAGGACCATCATCAGGGCGTCGAGGCGCGGGAGGATCTGGTCCAGCGGGCGGCCGGCGATGCGGTAGCTCGAGTACGCGCCCACGTCGGCGGCCATGTTGACCACTTGATGCGCATCGGTCTTTTTGGGAGAGATAGAGAGTGTCAGTTTAGCTGGAATTTCCACGCCCTCCAGACATCATCGCCCGCGGACTTACTTTCAGGTCATAAAACTCGGTTTCGTTGGTGCACCACACGGCATAGTACAGACTGTAGGTTTCGGACACCAGCCTGAGGCCCTTGTACGTGTTGTTCCGATAGAAGTTGCGCCACTGCCCGGCTTCTCGTTTGTTGTCCGTCCGGCCGCCGTACAGGCCTTCGGGGACTCCCTGCGCACAGAAAAGACGGACACGGTCAGCGATCGCATCACTGGCAAATACCACTCGGGGGGATCAGGCAGTGGGGTGATCCGCCGGGGGGGTTTTCTTTTTCTCACATAACCCCAGTACTCGATGGCCGCGTGCTCACGGCGTCGCGGTGGGCCCGCCTGGTCACCGACGACCCCCTCACTTGGGCTGTTGTTGCTTCTCCCCAGCGGAATGGCCGTGCCGTCCAACTGCTTGGCGACGCCGGCGATCTGAAGCAGAGTTGAGCTCACGTCGGTGTGGGTTGTGATCTCATCCACCACACCGCCGGCATCGATGCCAGGGCCCCGGACGTAGAACGGAATGTGAATGTCGGTGTCTGTTGAACGGGGGAGAATGAGTCAATGCAATGGCCGCCCGAGCGCGCAGAAGAAGGGGAAAGACAAGAACATTGGGAAGACCGGCTCACCATATCCACACTCTTTGCCCGGGTTCATGCGGTGCTGGCTGATGTGGTATCCGTTGTCGGTGGTGTAGAAGATGTACGTGTTGTCGAGCTCGCCGGCATCGTCGAGCTGCTGGATCAGCTCCGGCAGCATCTCGTCGACGGCTTGCAGTGCGCGCAGTCGCTGGCGCTGGTAGTGGTCGTTGTAAGCCAGCACGGTGTCATTCAGGCTCGGGAGGGCGCTGATCCACCCGACGCCGCCCTCCACGGCCGCGTTGTACGCGGCGTCGCGAGGGATTTTGTAGTCGGTGAACAGGTGCTGGTGGCGCGGAGCGGCCATGGGCTCCAGCAGATACGAAAGGTTCTTTTCGGGCTCCAGCACCCAGTTGGAATGCGGAGCGATGGGCGCCACGGTCAAGAAAAAGGGCCGTCGTTGCCTGTCGTCGTCGTCGGCGGCGGTGAGGTGGTGCAGACCCTCGCGAACGAATGCGCTGGCCTTGCTCGCCACCACGTCCGTCGAGTACTGGCCCGCGTAGCTGACGGGCGGCTCGCCGTTGTGAGACATCTTCGCGTTCCAGTACTGGTAGGTGTACGGGTCGAGCAGGAAGTCGGAGCCGTTGAAGCCGCGGGCGAACGGCCTGTCGTAGTTGTCGACCGAGTGGAAGTTGTACAGCTTGCCAGTGTAGTACGTGTTGTAGCCGGCCTGCTGCATCCAGAGGAACAGGTTGTCGTCGTTGAACCCCTGCGACACGAATTTCGGGTATCCGCCGTGTGGTGGCGAGACGTTGGTGATGTTGTGGTTGTGCGCCGCTCGCCCCGTCCACAAGGTCGCCCGCGACGGACAGCAGAGCGCCACGGTGCAGAAGTGCTGCGCGTACGTCGTGCCTTTGTTCACGATCAGGTCCTACAGCGTGGCCGCCGTTAGCTTGCCCGCCTGGAATGCTCTCTTTCACCAACCTGGAGATATGGCATGTGCTCCGTCGCCTCCATGTGGCGATCCTGGTCATCGGTGAGAATGAACAAGATGTTGGGCCTTTTCCCTCGAGCCATCCCGAGGCTCGCTAGGAGCAACGTTGCAAGCATTAACCGCAGCATGATGCCGGAGCGTGCTCTCCAGTTCAGTTGCCGTCGTCGGTGGAGTCCGCTGGCCGTAAATCCTCGTCACCCTTCGACAGTACGTTGGATAGGACAGAGTCTGCGCTGGATCGTATCCCTTTCCTCCTCGTTTAAAGGAGAAGCATTTGGAGAGGTGCGAAGGAAGAAGCAAATAAAGCAAATAATGTCAAAAACATGGGAAAACCAGCAAGCTCCTCATCCACGAGGTCGATTTGTGCAAGTGCTTGGGTGGAGGAGATCATGGGGTAAAGTCCAAGGCCGTCGCCCTGTTCGGCAAGACATTTTCGCATTTCGGCGTCAATAGTGAATTCAGCATAACTAGGTTGAGAGGGGGTGGTGGTACCGAGTAATGCCTTGCGGCAAAACGATCGGAAATATGCGAGTCATGCTGGGAAAGACTTCGTCGAGATGCATAAACTGTGCCTGAGGCGACCTGCTTGCTTAGAACCTGACCTGCCAGCATGGGACCACCTCACCGCAGATTGAGAAGACAGGTTCGACGTCAAGAGAGATCGGCTTCCTGGTGGCAACTCCACAAGGTTCCCAACCGCCAACTTGAGACACGCCCGATGGCCGATGGCCGACGGCCGACAGCCCGCAACATGAAGTTCGGCCATTGCAAGGGGAAGTGGGACGCCTTCAGCGAGGCACCTCGAGCGCTGGTCTCATGCTCGGTGCTTGAAACAAGGTCCTTCATCCGGCGGCACCTTGGGCAGCTTGGGGCGGGGGAAACAGGAAACATGCCCAAATAAATTGGACAGGTATTCTGCGCACCCAAAGGATCGAGGGACGGTGAAGGCAGGTGTACAATCCACCTGGTGTTGCCATGGCTGTTCAAGATGAACGGCAACAAGGCCTCGAGGTGCTTGCTGACGAGACCACGTCTCTTCGGCGACAGCATCCTCGTCTGGAGCGATCGCACGGCCACTACCAGACCCTGATCCCGCAGCCCAATGTCGAGGCGGTTGAGGATGTCCTCGACGAGGCCAGCAAGACGGAGAAGCCGTTTCCTCAGGTCATCATCCGCACGGTGTTTCCAATCCTGCTCATGGGTCTGTTGATGGCTTGTCCACGGAAGAGGTCGCGGTTGCTAACCTCAGATTCTGAAGGTGTCTTCCTCGCAAATGCTGACAGCTCCATCGTGCTCGCCACGAATCAGCACATCGCCTCCGAATTCGAAGCGTTGTCATCGGCAGCCTGGCTGTTGACGACATACACGCTGGCACAATGCTCCTCGCAGCCTCTGGTATGTCGTTCCCTGGGAGAGGCGCGACCCCGTGTCCTCCACGCCGACCGTTTCGATACAAGAGACTGATGGACATGCCACTAGTATGGCAAACTCAGCGACATTTTCGGCCGTAAGAAGAACCTGGCATTCTGTTGGACGAGCTTTGCACTCGGATGTATGATCATGTCAGTTTGTGCCTTATCCGCCAAGCTCCATCTGTCTATCTGGCATGCTTACACCGCCCAGTGGCATCAGCAGGACTTACTGGCAGGTTCTAGCGGGCCGGGCAATCAGCGGCATTGGAGCGTCGGGAATGGTTGCACTGACATCGATTGTGGTTGCTGGTACGTTAACAGGTTGCGTACCATCGTGCCACAAGGCTCACGACCATAGATCTGCTCCCTCTCAGATATGTTGCGCAGTACCGAGCATACATTAACTTTACTGCCACCATGGCGAGGTCCATAGGGGGTCCGACAGGAGGGTGGTTGGCCGGCAGTATCGGCTGGAGATGGTATGTTTGTTGCAAGTCTCTTCCCCCCCTTCTTCTGGCTGACCTAGCCGTTACAGGTGCTTTGTTGCACAGTGCCCGCTGGCGCTGAGCGGTCTCGCTCTCGTTCTCTGGCGGCTGCCTGAGCCCAATCAGCCCGACGCTGGAGAGGACTCGGACGGCGAGGGCAAATCCGGCGCCAAACTCGCCCGCATCGACTTTCTCGGAGCCCTGGCGTTGGTGGGCACGGTGCTGACTTGCCTATTGTCTCTCGACCAAGGCACCAAAGGCCTGTCCTGGCATTATCTGGCTCCTCTAGTCGTCGCCTTTCTCGTCTTCGCAACCCTGTTCATTACCGTCGAGAGAAGCTTTGCCAAAGAGCCAATCTTGCCCCTGCCCTTGATTGCGAAACGCGACGTCTTCACGCCGTACCTCATCATCAGCTGTCAATCAGCAGGCCAGTTTGGTGTACGTACCCTCCTCTCCCCTTGTAGATATGGCTTGAGCGTATCTCAGACGTTGACGGGGCCCCGACGGGCTGACACGGTTTTTAGCTTCTCTACGGAATCCCGATATACTTCCAAGTTGCCGCCGGCGAATCGGTCGCACGAGCAGGCAGTCGGATCGTGCCCGTGGTGGTTGGCAATGCCACGGGCACCATCCTCGGCGGCCACCTCATCAGCAAGACCAGGCGGTACAAGTCTCTCACCGTGTTTGGGATCTGCTGTTCCCTGACCTGTTTTGGCCTGATGTGTCTTCGCTGGCACGGCACCACCGGGTGGGCAGAGTCGTGCTACGTGGCTCTCGCGGGTTTCGGCATGGGCACTTCCCAGTCGACCACCTTCGTCCACCTTACCGCCAGTCTGGAACACTCCGAGATCGCCATCGCCGGCACCACGTGGTTCCTCGCGCAGAGTTTCGGTTCGCTCGTCGGCGCCAGCTTCGCCACCGCCTTGATGAACGGTGTGTTGACTTCGACGCTCGAGGAATCTCTCGCCGGATTCAAGGATAAGGCCACGGTACATAACAGCATTCTTGGCTCCGCGTCCGTCTTGCTGACCACATAACAGATCATCCGACGTGTCACATCGAGCGTCGCATCCATCCGCGAACTGCCGGAGGGAGTTCAAAAGATCGTGGCCAAAGCCTACATCACCAGCTTGTCATATTCCGATCGTGAGTGGCTCTTTTCTTCCCCTTTTCAACCCCCCCCCCCCCCCCCCCGATGATTGAAATCCGGCCACTAAATGCATTCATGACACCTCATTCTCAGGTCTTTCCATACTCTTCGTCACTTGTGCATTGATCGCCGCTCTGACTTTGAGGGAGAGGTCTTTGTGAGGTAATTAGATAGCAGCGCCGTAGAATTAGGGGGAAGAAAGGAAAGAAAATGGTGGGGCAGCGTGGTTTAGACGGTAGACAATACGAAAGAGACGGTAGACACATTGTTCTTGACCGTTCAATATGTTCCACAAAGTACTCCCTATCACGAGATGTATGTATGTTGGAATACGACGCTTACGAGTTTCATGTACTGTACCAGCCCGATTTGCGGGTCTAACAAGGGTACACAAAGATGGCTCTGGCTCTGGCCTCCTGATCTCACCAAATATCTAGTATTCTCTATAGTCCGCATGGCCATCCGTTCTATTACACACTTGAAAGATCCGGGAACTCGCCACAATGCCCCTCGATCTGGTCGAGGGCGGTGGAAAGCTCTCGTTCACTCTGAAAGAAACAGACAGACCCTCCACGCAAGTCCAGATTCTCACTCAAGGCCAACCTCCGGAGGATAATATTGGTGCTCTTGGAGTTTTTGGCTGAGTAAAACCAGATCACCATCCCTTGCCGCCTGTGCGCTTGTACGATCTCTAGGAGCGTCTGGGCGGCGCAGCTGTCCATAGTGACGGATGGATCAAAGTAGAGGAGGGCGACAAGTCCCCTTCCCCTTTCTCTTCCACGCGGTGACATTCCTTGCTCATCTGTCAGTAGAGGGTCGGAGGAAGACCTGGCCACGGCGACTTTCCCCATCTTCCTGCACTGGGGCGTTAGGATACTGCGCAAGCGT
Source organism: Phialophora expanda (assembly GCA_016109585.1). Classification (NCBI taxonomy): domain Eukaryota; kingdom Fungi; phylum Ascomycota; class Eurotiomycetes; order Chaetothyriales; family Herpotrichiellaceae; genus Phialophora; species Phialophora expanda. The sequence goes on from JADWPR010000019.1 coordinate 141,803, forward strand.
CGCTCTAAGTCCTCCGAGCTCGCGAACGTCAATGCGCCGGTGATGGTGACGGTCAATATGTCCAGAGAGGAGAAGCATTCGGTGACTTTGCCCCTATCGCCGGTCTCGACGGTGGGCCCCTCAGACGACACCACCGGGATGGGACCGAGAAAAACACCCGCCTGCGTCGAGGACCGCACCACAGCCAACAGAGACAGGAGCACCCCGACCACCAGCCCCGCGGACACGGAGACAAAGACCGAAGCGCCCACGACCAGTGCCATCAGCGACAATTCCCACCAGCCCTCCATCCGCAGGAAGAAGGCGATCTCGGAAGGGCATTCCTCGACCATGGAAACTCCAACTTCCATGAGCATGACGGCCAGGACGCATTTGGGCACGTAATGAAACGCCGGCACGACCAGGCAGATGGCGATCATCAGACTGAGGAAGACGCTGCTCAGGGGGGTCCTCCCGCCCGCGGCGACGTTGAGTTTGCTGCGTCCATAGCCGCCAAACGACGGCAGCGCGTTGAAGCAGCCCGCGATGGCGTTGGCCGTTCCGAGCGCGATGAGCTCCTGATTGGTTGTGGAACTGAACGGTTGTTCTCCGAGCGCATCTGCGTCTGCAACTTTCCGTAGGGTGTGGACGGTCAAGAGGGACTCAAAAAGACCGGTCGTGGCCAAAGTCAGGCAAGTTCCCCAGGTGTCGGCGAGGACTTGGACGTTGCGCGACTGGAACGGCCACTGCGCGATCGGCACCGACGGTGCAGCGTCTTTCCCTGGCCGCAACGATCCGAGGATTTCAAGGCCTCGATCTTGCCAGTGGAAGATCCACGTCATCAAGGCCGTGAGGAAGACAATCAGGAGGCGGTCAGGAAAGAGGACGATCTTCGGATACCGCGTTTTGAGCGACTTTTTGACCCACCTGGATTGTTCAATCTGGTCAGTGAAATCCCAGCCGCCCTGTCGGGGAGATACCTTCGTACCGAGCCATCATGACCAGTGTGAAGCTAGACATCGACACCGCCGCCGAAAGCGGATGGATATGCCCCAGGTTTGTCAGAATGAAGATGAACTTGCCGGAAATGCTGGTGGCGGCGGTCCGAGAAGAGGACGCATCATCTTGTTCACCGTGTGGAATCCGAGCCGCCAGCCCCAGCGTCGGAATGGCCTGTTCGACGACGACTCCAATGCCCAGCGCGAGGATGAAGCCTTTCACAAAGGGACGGTTGAGGATGCAGCTCACGAAGCCTAGCCGGGTCACACCAACGACGAGCAGCATGGTCCCTGCGATGGCCGTGACCGCTCCCACCAGCTGAGCATCACGCACCGGATCCGGGTCGGTCGTGCTTCTTGTGCTCTTGTTGGCCTCCATGACCGCCATCCCCACAAGAAGCGAGCCTGGAGCTTCAGGGCCGATGATCATCTGAGGACAGTGGCCGAGCAGGGCATAGGTCAGCGTGCAGACAATGAAGGACACCATCCCGCTTGCTGGCCGGGCGTGGCCCATGAGCGCAAACGACACTGAGAGGGGGGCGTAGATGGCCGCGACCGTCGCCGCGCCCATGAGATCGCCAGACAGGTACTCGAGTCGATACTTAGGGATCCATCCGACGCCCGGCAGCAAAGATGTCACGAGTCCCATCGAGGGCCGCCGCCGCCGTCGCCGTCGCGCCCACTCGCTCTCTGTCTTGACCTCGTCGTTTGAGCTCGCATCTGGAGTACCATTCTGCGTCCATGATGTGTGGCCTGTCGAGGGATGGCCATAGTGTCGGTCCTGGTCCAGCAGCAGGCTGTCGCACTCGGATCTTGACTTTCGAGCGTCCATAGGTTCACCACACCACTACCCCCATGGCTGGAATGGGAGCTCAGGGCGCTAGTTAAAGGCCCGACGACAGCTGGATACAACATTCCATACCTTGTGTGCATCTCAGGGGGTGGGTCTGATGCGCCGACGAAGAATCCGTGTGCTGTCCGATCGCCGAAAGCCGAACAGTCGGACTTTCGGCGGCGAGGGACGAGGAGGCGACTTCACAGAGGCCCGCCGACATCTCCCCTGCTGCCAACGACCCGACCAAGTGTCGAGCCCGCTCAACCCGCTCTCACGTTTCTCAACCGCATGCCTGAGAAAAAGAGAAGATTCAACAGTACTGGACAGGGCTCCACGCCGATCCCCGGCTCCCACAACCCCGGTATGCCCTACCCCGTGGGGTTGATACCTCAGCGGCGTCTGGACTAGTCCTCCCACTCCACCCGACCGCGTGTCCGAATGTCCGCCACCCGGCTCTGAAAACGGGCGATTCAGCGGCAAGCACGCCATCTCTGCTGTCTGGGCAAGCTCCCCCCCGGGCTATAATAATAACCCTGTTCCAGCTGCGCGGTGCAGTGATGTGGGAACGCCCAAGACCGATACAGGGATTCTTCGTTGTCGTCTTCTCCTCTTTCCCATAGTGTGCAAAGGGCAAACGCTGGCCTCGGCGTCTCAACTCTTGAACAAGGCCCTCCTCCTTTCCACGGCCGTGATCCATCATCATGGCAGAAAAAGGGGTGCACCATGTCGAGAACTTTGTTGCCACGGCTATGGTCGACGACCCTGGGCTTGACGAGAAGAGCGAGATACCACGGCTGCCGACCGACCAGCAGTTCGACGCCAAAGCGGAAAAGAGGCTGCTGCGCAAGATCGACCTGCGACTGATCCCCATCGTGGTCCTTCTCCATACCGTTTCGTTGATCGATCGCACCAACATCTCGGCCGCCCGCGTTGCCGGCTTAGACGAGGACCTTGATCTCTCCGTCGGTTATCGAGCGTCCATCGTCACCTCGACCTTCTTCATCGGCTATATCGCCTTCGACATCCCCAGCAACATTCTCCTGCCGAAGATCGGTGCCGCGCGGTTCCTCGGAACCATCACGTTCCTTTGGGGCGTCATCACCATTGCGCTGGGATGTGTCAACGACTGGCGAGGCTTCGCCGTCCTCCGAGTTCTCCTCGGCGTCTTTGAAGCTGGGTACGCATGTGCTCTCCCCCCTTGATTTTTGTATTCTCTACGGGGCTGGTCGAGAAAAGGAAGTTGACACCACACCTCCACTGGGCCCCCAACAGAAATACCCCCGGTTCCATCTTCCTCGTGTCGGCCTGGTACCGCCGGTACGAGGTCCAGACACGATTGGGATACTACTATCTGTTCTCCATGGGCTTAAGCGCGTTTTCCAACCTCCTCGCATACGGGATCGTCCAGATTGCACATCACACCACGTGGAAAGGCTGGCGGTGGCTGTTCGTCATTGAAGGAGCTGTTACGAGCCTGCTGGGTCTTATTGCATATTTCACGCTGGTCGACTTCCCGAACTCGCCCAAAAACAGGTTCCTCACGCAAGAGGAGAAAGACATGGTCACCGCTCGCCTGGCGGCGGAGCGGGGCACCAACGAGGACCACCGGGTCACCTGGAAGTCCGCCGGCGCGACCCTCTGCGACTGGAAAGTCTGGGCCTGCACGTACATGTACATGAGCGCCACGATAGGCTCCTACGCCTTCTCCTTCTTCCTCCCGCTCATCCTGAAAAAGAGCCTGGGCTATTCGCAGACCCTGTCGCTGGTCTTGTCTACGCCCCCGGCCATCTTTGCCGTCCTCATATCGTTGCTCATTAACCGGCTCTCCGACAAATTCCAAATGCGAGGCCCCTTTTACGTGAGTCAATGTGTCATGAGCGTGGCGGGACTGGCCATGACGGGCTACCTTAAAGCTCCAGCTCCAAGGTACGTGCACGTGTGGCTTTTTCTCAACACGAAACATGCCCCATTCCCCCGAATCTGACCGACCTTGGGTAATTGACCACGCTACAGGTACGTAGGCGTGTTCCTGGGGTATGCTGGGGTCAACGGCATGGTCCCAGCCGCGCTAGCATGGCAGGCCAACAACTGCAGAGAAGGCCGGAAACGCGCTGTGGCCAGTGGCCTGCAAATCATGTTTGGCGCCAGCGGCGGTCTTGCCGCCACCTACATCTATCGTCAGCAGGTACGTACCAAGCAGCACCTCCTGAAAAGCCCATGTCTATTCTGTTCTATATATTTGTTGCCACTGACCGCTCGATGAACAGGATGCCCCTGGATATGTGCCTGGCATGACGACCGTCATGACTGTCATCGCTGTGGCTGCGTGTGTGGCCATTGGCACCTCCCTGGCGGTTCGGAAAATCAACAGAGACGCCGATCAAGGGAAACGCATCCTGGAAGGTATCCACGGCTTTAGATATGCCTGGTAGATACGCTCCCTTGCCCTACCTTTCAAGAGCGGCCGTCCATGAGACTGGCAGCGGATGAGTCAATATGCGTTCTTCGAAGGCAGTCCGTGGATTTCGTGGCCAAGCGACGATTTCTTGTTTCTTTTCCGTTGTGTGCGCGCGAGATTGAATCCACGCGGGATGTTATACAGAAGAGAGATGAGCGATGTCGTCCTGGGCTCCGAACAGGCATCGCCCCCCTATCACTTCGGGCTCTGAGAGCCAACTTGGGTGCCCGGATCAAGATGCGTCACCTGCTCCGCCCGGATTGTCCCGTTGGGTTCCTCATGTCCGGTAATGTGGTGTATTCAGCCACGTGGTGCAAGCAGGAGCAGAGGCAGGAGGCCGCCGTACAATAAATAATGCAGTTGTGCCAAGGCGCTAGATGGCGTCACCCCCAAGTTGGCTAGCCGCCGCTTTGCCAAGAAGCCAACGGCCCCGCTTTCGGCGCCAATGAGACGCGAGCTGCCTGGCTGATTTCCGCGATTCCGCCTGCGGCTGAATTTCCACGCCGTCCTCAATTCATCACAATGGAATCAAAGGGGCAGCCCATCTACTATTGCGTTTCATCCACAGACGGGGTCTGGAATGCAGCAAACAGAATGCCCTCTCCTCGATGCCCGCCGCGGCAAGTCGACTGGAGCTTCGTTCGTGGTGCCTGAAGCAGCCTAGACTGCCGCCTCAAGGTCCTCCTCGCACCGTGGCTCAACATGAAACACCATTCCTCCCTATTTAAGATCAGTCGCCGACTCGCCCTTCATATCGAAATCTCGGCCTCGACCCCCTACCTGAAACAGGCCGCTAATCTTGCAGGCATGACTTTTCTTCCTCCCAGCTTCCCGATCCTCTCGCATTCGGTTTAGGCTTTGACATCGTTCGCTTCTTTTCGCCTAGCCTTCGTGGCCCCAAGCATCGATCTCGCGGCCCTGGCGTCATGTCTTTTCTCTCAAGGCCTGCGGCAAGGCTCCTTCGCCTCTTGGTCTAACGCCCATTGGGACATGGGACCTCTAGTCGGCTGGTAGAATGTCAATTCTATACAACTTCGGGCCAGGCGGTCAGCAGCCATGTGAATCGGAGTGGAACAGGCTACTGCCACTACGTCTAATTCGCATATCTCGTGGTTCGCCGGCGCGCAACCCTTCGCGAAGGCATACCAGGATCAGGCCGGTCTGCCCAAATGGGGCTGGCAAGCCTACACCTGCAATTTCATCGCTATGTGACCCTTGGCATCGCTGGATGCGGAGACGCCTCTGGGTCTGTATATCATGACTTCGTCCGCCAGGTACCTGTGGTTCTTTTTCATTGTTTGTCGGCATCATCCTTTTTGTTCACAACCCACGTTCGTTTTTGGCTAGAGAGTTGACTCTCGCCGTTCATTCTTTATTCGCAGTGCGAATCATCGTACATCCAGTCCTTTGTCAAAGCCATTCTTTTATACTAGCCACTCGCCGTTGCTCCCCGCAAATCTCGACCTCCCTAAGGTTGGCCTCATTCCAGCACAAACAGCAAAATGTCTGCTCTCCTTACTGCCGGCCTTATGGCCGCTCTCGCCGCGTCGCCAGTGGCGGCCTTCTGGCGACTACCGTGCAAGTCCCCGATCGTCGTTGAGCGTGCCGACCCCATCGTCAATCCCGGTGCAGTGTCTGGTCACTTGCACACCATTATGGGAGGAAATGGATTCGATTTCACCATGGACTACAACTCTACCCAGGAATCCACCTGCTCTTCCTGCACTGTTATAGGAGACAACAGTAATTACTGGACTCCCGCTCTGTTCTTCCAGCACCCGGACGGAACGTTTGAAAGTGTCGACCAAGTGGGTGGTATGACTGTCTACTACCTGCAGCGTAGCGGCGACGGGGAGACGTTAAAGGCGTTCCCTCCAGGGTTCCGCATGCTTGCCGGAAATCCATTCAAGCGTACCGGTGGGGATGACTTCGCCTCTCAAGCTATCAGCTACAACTGCCTCGACTACAATGGCCCGGCGAAACCAGAGACCCCGAACTTCCCGAACTACAACTGCCCCGACGGTCTTCGAGCTCAGGTCTTCTTCCCGTCTTGCTGGAATGGAAAAGACCTGGACTCACCTGATCACATGTCGCACGTTTCTTACCCGGCCGACTCTTACAACTCTGGAAAATGCCCGCCGGAGTTCCCTGTCCACCTGATCTCCCTGTTTTTCGAGGTTATCTGGGACACGGGCAAGTTCGCCGACCAATGGTACGGCAACTCGCAGCCATTCGTCTGGTCCATGGGTGACCCAACTGGCTATGGTGGCCACGGCGATTTCGTGATGGGTTGGGATGAGGATTTGCTCCAATCCGCCGTCGATCAGTGCACGAACGACAGTGGTCGTGTTGAGGATTGCCCTGTCTTCGACCTCATTCCCGACTCTCAAGCTACAGGTTGCCGGATTCAGCCTCAAGTCGACGAGCCCGTCAGTGGTATCCTCGATGCCCTGCCTGGCTGCAACCCCGTGCAACCCGGCCCAACTGCTACTCCTCAGTCTGGCTGTGGCGCGCCTACCACCTTTTCTCCGTCCACCGCCACGTTCTTTACCGATATCACCAGCCAAGGATGGTCGTACGTGGGGTGCGGCACTGACAACTATTACAATCGGATCCTCACCGGCGCAAGCGAATCCAACGGTCAGATGACCAACGAGGCTTGTGCCGCCTTCTGCGAGAGCAAGGGCTTCTCTTTTGCCGGGACTGAATACTCCAGCGAGTGCTATTGTAAGTAGCTGTCTTCATCGGAGTTGACCACACTAACAGATTTACAGGCGGCAACTCTATTCCTGACAGCGGCAAGCCTATTCCTGGCGTTGTCGGGGACTGCACGATGAAATGTTCCGGAGACAACGCTGAATTCTGCGGTGGTTCGGGCACCATTTCTCTCTACCAGAAATGCTCTGGCGACTCTTGCACAAACGCTCAACTTGGTCCCGGTTCCTCTGCTCCTGTCCAGGTCGCCAATCCTCCGCCACCGGCCTCCTCCACACCCGCTTCATCGCCTGCCTCGTCGAGCGCTGCGTACACACCACCCAGCTCCCCGACTACACTCGCCACCGTGACTACATCCAAAGCAGCGGCTACGCCTGCTTCTCCACCTTCCACCCCAGTTTCGGTAAATACGGATTCTGATTCTTCCTCATCTCCTTCATCCGACAGCGATGGAGACCATGATTCGTCTTATCCAAGTTCCGGCTCTCCTTCATCCGCGGCTTCCTCCCCGGGTGGTTCAGATGCCGACGCAGCACCCAGTTCTCCATTCTCCCCATACCCCGTCGTGAACTCAATCTCAGATGGCCCTTCCTCTTCCAACACTACCCGCTATCTCTACACGACTACGTCGTCTTCTACCTTGTCCTTGACCACTCCGTCAGAGGATATCAGCTCCCCTTCCTCAACCTGACCCCAGCACATTGCCCTTTGTTTCGTTTCACTTGCTTATTCTATTTTCCATATGATCCAGTCCAATCGTCGAGGTAAACGTTCAACACGCCTTCTGACATTGCTCATCTAGCCCGACCAACCAGTCAGCCCGGTGCCAGCTGCCCCGTCTTCTTCGTCATCCGCCCCTGCGTCATCCCCATCAGCGCCCTCGTCACCCGCTTCCACGCCTTCGACGTCCAACCCTTCTTGGTCCTACACCGGCTGCTTCACTGACACCGTCTTCCCACGCGTCCTCCCTCAATGGTCGAACTTTAACGGCCCCCAGGTCACCAACGACGCTTGTATCGCCTTTTGCGACAGCAGGGGCTTCCCTGTTGCTGGCACAGAGTACGCGGGACAGTGTTTCTGCGGTACCGAAATCACCTCTGCACAGCTCGGCGAAGACCAATGCAACATGGCGTGTACCGGGGATGCCAGCCAAACCTGTGGCGGACCAGGCGCCTTGTCTATCTGGACGAAGGGTGGTGGTGAGAGCAAGAAGACCAAGAGGCATCTGCATGGTATGGGAAGGCATGCCCGGAAATATTCACAGGTGTAAAAGCCGAAGAGCAGCACGGGATCCTGTGCCCGAGTCTGAGGGGCCATATGATTTTCTTCATGTTGGGATGAACTTTACCCATCTTTTCGATTCTGATACTGTCTATATTATCGATGTACTTCTAACTTGAGCATCACAAAAGCGACCTGGCGGGTCTGTCTTTTTGCCCAGTCCCGCTTCCTCGCGCACGAGATGACGCTCTGAGGACATCTTCATGTTTATAATACCCTCTACGAGGTACCTCGTACGGAGTAGTCTATCATAGACTGGAGGGAGCCCCTTCCCTGCCCGCCCTCTTGCCAAGGAGATCCTGTTTCTGCACACACGCCCAATACGCTGTACCTCGTACGAGGCACTTCAGCCCGGATCGAATGGCCCTCGGTGGCGCCAGGGGCATCAACACACATCTTCCCTTATCATGACATTCCATTCCATTCCATTCTTCCATTCGAGCATCACCATCACCAGCTGGACTGACCCTAGGGTTTCCAGCCCCGCCGAGTCCGCCACGCATACAGTACGAGGCACCTACTTCATATTATGTACCACGCAGGCACGCAGGCCGTGTCCCGTGCATGTACCGCATATCCCGACGCCAGATTTGGGTCGCAGTCGCAGTCGCACCTTGGAGGATTGAATGGTCGCCGCCCGTCCGCCCGCCCGCTGCTCTGGTTGCTGAATGATTTGACCGAGCGTGGAAAAACATGCAGTGACGAGGAGGCAATGCCGGAGAGTGGATGTTTATAAAAGTCAAAAGTACAGGCACAAAGCAATGCCGAGGAGTGCATATTTATAAAAGTACAGGGACAAAAGGAAAAGATAGAGGTGTGAACGCAAAGATCTTCGGTTCCGGGAATGTTGGCAACTGGGGCGATGGGACCAGTAGATTTGACTGGATCGGATCGGATCGAATGCATGACTCGATGGGCGAGGCGATGGTCAAACCGGAGAAAAAAAGAGGCGTGATAATCCATCATTATGGAATCATCAGAGTCATTGCAATCAGAGGGGTGCTCGCAAGGGAAGACAAGACCTGAGGTGAAAGTTGAGAATTGATGTGGAATTCTGCCAGGCGCTAGCTATGTAGATGCCACAAAGTGCAATAAGACAGCCTCAGTAGTAGTGGTTGGGGGTGGATGATATGTAGGAATACAAGTTTTGCTTTTTCGACAAGCTCACTGATAGCGCCGTCATGCCCTCAAGCCGAGTAACAAGCCCGTATTCTTCCCTGAGCCACCCTCCCCATCGCTCCCACCGGGCAGGTATGTGACGTTGGGGTTGCTGGCCAGGGTCTGGGCAATGTCTTTGCTGGCTTCAATTCTTCTGATCTGGATCAGGCCGTCTCCTGCCTTTGCCACCGCCCTGCTGATGATGTCTGCGGATTCGGCTTCGCCCTCTGCGCGGATGACGTTGGCCTGTCTCTCCTGCTCGGCCTTCTCGACAATGAATCGGGCTCTTTCGGCGTCTTGCTGGGCGATCTGCTTCTGCTCGACAGCCCGTGTGAATTCGCGGCCAAAGGTCATGTGGGTGATGGAGACGTCTTCGAGCGCAATGTTGAATTCCTGGGCTCGTTTGGTCAGGTCGGCCCGGATGCGCTGCGACACGGCTTCGCGCTGGGTGATGAGCTCGGCGGCGTCAAACTGGGCCACGATGGCTTTCAGGACTTCGTTGCCGATCGAGGGAAGCACTCTTTCGTCATAGTCTTGACCGAGCGACTGGCACATTGTCAGCACATGCAAGCAAGTTGCCAGCTCGTCTGAAACACCTCACCTGATAGATCTTGGGCAGCTGTTGGACCTCGGGACGGTGCAGCACTCTCAGGGTCAAAGAAACCATTTGCAAATCCTTGCTTCCGGTGGTGGTGCTGATGTTTCGGGGCTTCGTCCGCACGTCGTAGATGATGGCCTTTTGCAGCCAAGGAACGAGGAAGTGGGTGCCCTCGTTGACGACTTGATCTCGGACCCCGGAAAGCCGGTCGAAGATGACTGCTCTGGATCCTCCTTTCACATCGTACAGGGCGGACTGCGCTATTGAGGCGCCGATGAAGACGGGGATGGCCCATCTCGAGATGGCGTTGAGGACGTTGGGTGCTGCCATGATGGGGGGACGCGAGATGAAAGGAAGGGTAGGTGACGATTCAGGCGGATTCAACACCAGACACCATGAATTGGGAGGGACGTTGGAAAGAATGTCGTCGACATCTCCGCAGCCTGAGTTGGAGCTCGCCTCGACTTTCGGGTCAATTGCCCTTACATTACATAATCCGCCAAGGAATGGTAAATTCACGCCCACCTCACGCCCACCTCACCCTCCTTTGCGACGAGGGTGATGCCGCCATGTGCTACACCTATTCGTGGCTTCTATCGATCCGGTCTAGTATGACGAGACCTCTCTTCCAACCACCCTCCTTGTCTCCGTTCAGGTCACGACGGTAACTAATTCCCTCCTTTCCCGCTCAAGCTCCCGCTGCCCTCCAATGCGGCCGGACCAAAGCGAGGGACCTTGACCTCCACCTTAGGACCATGAGGAGAGCAGTTGTACCACTTCCGGGCACTCCTTGACTAACTGGATCGGAGTCAGTCCAGCGTTGTTCTTCGCCTTAGGATCTGCTTTATGCTCGAGCAGCAATCTGACATGTGCTGCGTGCCCACGTTCTGCTGCATAATGTAGCGCGGTATATCCACGGGAGTCCTTTGCATTGACGTTAGCCTTTTTGCTGAGCAATAACCTCGTGCCAGGTAGGGCATGGGAGTTGTAACAGGTGATCATTAACGGCGTTCGCCCGGTTGAGTAGTCATAAAGCCCGGATGACCCTGCCTCAATGTTGGCGCCTTTCTCCAGCAATAATTTCATCACCTTTTCATGGCCGTCAAAGGCTGCAGAGATGAGGGCTGTGTTTTCAGGATTCCGACCCATCTCGTTGGTTGGTCGTTCTTCAACATTAAATCCCTTCTCAAGCAGCAGCTCGACAATCTTAACATTACCATGATCAGCCGCATAATCTATCGCGCGAATAGCTTCTTGCCCTTTGATATCGACGATCTGTCTGTCGAGAAAATATTTGACTATCGCGGCGCCCTCGTAGGTTTGGGCTGCGCTTCGAAATACAGTCAACTTATGTTGGTCCACCGCATGTATGTCGGCCCCCTTGCTGAGAAGGAATTTGAAGATCTCAATGTGGCCTCTGTCAGCTGCATGATGTAACGCTGTTGCTTCTCTTTCCACAGACTGTTGTCGCTCATTGCTTACCATGTATCTGGTTTTGAAGTCCGCCCCATTGTCGATCAGGACTTTGACGACAGCGTCGTGGCCTCCTTCGATCGCCAATTGCAGCGGCGATCGTCCCGAATTAGTCAATGCCTTCGTGTCGGCTTTACTGCCGAGCAGGACCTTGACAACAGCGTCGCGGCCGCTTTGGCTCGCTAAGTGCAGCGCCGTTTGTCCCAACCAGTCTCGCATTTCCGTTCGGGCTCCTCTGCCGAGCAGGATTTTGACGGCCGAGAGCTCGCCCCGTTCAGCTGCTTCATGCAACGGAGTCCGCTGGTGGACGAAATCCTTCGCGTTCACGTCTGCCTTTTTATCGAGCAGTATCGTAAGAATGGTGATAAGACTCTTTTCTGCCGCGAAATGTAGCGCAGTCGCTCCTCTCGGGAATTTCGCATACTTCTCTGGAAGATTGACATCCGCTCCTTGATCGATCAAGATCTTGACTGTCGTCTCATCTCCAGCTATCACCGCGCGATGTAGCCGTGTATATCCATTGCTATCCAGTGCGTTGATGTCAGGCGATTTCTCAGAGGTTGGTTGGGTGATAGTGTTATGTTTTTCGATAGTCAGGTTCTTCACCGCGGTCGAGCTACCCGTTGCATTGACGCTAGCTGGCTTTCCAACGGGTGTTTGGATGACGGTGTTGTGCTCTTGGATTGTCACATTCGTCACCGTCGGGGAGCCATGGACTTCTGTCGTTTGAGTCCTGTCTCGCTTCTCAACTAGCACCTGGATGACCGCCGCTTGATTCTTTTCAGTTGCGTAGTTCAGCGCAGTCAGCCCGCGGTTGTCTTTTGCTGTAACATTAGCCCCTTTGCCAATAAGCATTTGGACGACCGCCGTTTGTCCATTCTCAACAGCAACATGCAGAGCTGTTTTTCCTTCACGAGAGTCCTTTTGCTCAATACTGGCCCCATTGTTGATGAGGACGTTCATGACTGCGATGTGGCCACACTTTGCCGCTCTCTGCAGCGGCGTTTGTCCTGCGTTGGTGGTTTTGATATCCGCGCCGTTCTTGAGCAGGATCTCGACGGCCTTGTCATCGCCCGCTGCCACGGCGTAGTCTAAGGCGGTCAATCCATCGCTATCCTTCACGTTGACGTCAACCTTCTGCTTCACCAACAACATAACCACACTGGCATTTCCGCTCTCGGCTGCCTTTTGAAGGGCCGTCCTTCCCTTGTCATCCTTGGCTGTGATGTTTGCTCCTTTCTGTATGAGCCAGCTTACCACTTCCACGGGAGCTGTCCCTGCTAGCGGCAGAAGAGCCTTCGACGGAGGCTGCCCAGGGAGATACTTCGAAACCCATGCTTGTGGATCGACCGAGTCGTTTGCACTGTTACTCTCCTGGACGATCACTTGCACACTGGAGGTCTCTGCTGAGGTTGCCTTATTCTCGTTAGCGCTACACTCGAGAAATCATTCACCTTTCAGCTCAGCCTTATGAAAGAGAGGGGGCATAAGGCAAACTGAAAGGCGATGGGCCCCTTACTATGGTTCGAGATTGGACGACTGTCTCAACCTTCTTTCTGGAAACCGAGGTATCAGCGTCCGGCACGACAAGTTCTGACTCATTCGCCAAATCTCCTGTAAACTTCGCGAGGAGTTCCAATTTGCATTGTAGTCCCAGCGTCTTCATATGATCGGATGTGAGATGAGGTACGGCCTGTCGCCGCCGAAGTTTGTGTACGAGATGTGCCTTTAACTCCAAAAGCAATTCGGATATGAATGCATCCGCAAGCTTGTCGGCGCTGTCGTGAATCGGAGTCCCTGCTGCTGCCATTTTCAATTTCTTGACGGATGTTTCCCAGAGAGATTGAATACTGTTTTACAGAGCTTCATATGGCAATGGAAAATGGTCGAGTACATATACCGGCAAAGGGGGGTTTTCCTTCATTGGGCTGGTATTGCTAGTTTGGGCCAATTGCATCCGAATGCGCAAAGCTAGAGCGCCAGCTGTAACCGGTGAATAGATCAAAGCATCAAGTATGCCTGCTCCTAACCGGATCGAGGTGAAACGCATGCACTTCGCCGCAGGAAATGGACCGGCGGCTCGTAATTGACATCAAACTGTCCAAATCGGAAAATTGATACAGGTTCAGCTGGCCAAGTGAGTACCAAGTGCTCAACGGCCACGCAACAGCTTCTGAACGAGGAGGAGAGTACAACTCTCTGAGAGGCCGCGACTTTGATCGCCTCGCACTCAACATATCAGATCACCTTCGACTGGATCCATAGCGCGCCACGTCACACCATTCACAGTGGGAGCACATGCTCCATGAATCATTCTCGAGATTTGTAGCTTTGACCGTGAGCAAAGTTGGCAACGCGGCAGGCCCGGCAGAGCGAACTTTTGGGTCCTGGAACCGCCCCGTGGCCCGGCAGACACTCTTCTGGCTATCAGCGAATCCCTCTGGGTACATATAATTCGTTGGTGTTGGAACAAGTGCTCTTTCAGACGGCTTGGAAAGCCGACTTCAGCATGGGCTCGTCCGTGACGCCGCCGATCATGGTACACTTTCGTATAGGTCGACGACGAATGTAGTCTGGATCCGATACCGCTCCGGATGAAGATCAAGTCCGCAGACAAGGCAGGGTTTCTTTTGTGAAATTGCTCTTCGGTCGTCGCTTGTTAACTGCCAGCTTTGACTCCACCAGCATTGTGCGGATAATTTGGTAAAGAGGGTCCCCACATCAGGATCAGATTGAAGAGGTCAGTGTCTGCCGCGTACGTACATGATACACTTTTTTCGATCCTACTTTACGATATCGGTCCCCGTAACTCGAGCGAACTCGGCAAGAAACAATTCAGCCACGGTATTCAGAGAGTCGACGGTCGAAGACTCCGTCAAGCCACGGGCTGCTCATCGCGGCGTAGAAGCGCACGAGATCTCTAATGGCTGCCAGGTCAGGCGCTTCCATCTCGGGTTAGAGAGACTGCTCTCAGGCCTATTCCTCGTCAAGGGGCGGTAGGCCATGCTAAAGAGCGGAGTGCTGCATTTCCAAGAGTGTCCAACTTCATGGCCGATTGGCAACCCTCAACAGTAGACTAGTAGAGGAGGCGGCGGACAAGGAATTGGGGAGGCCAGGAGAGAGGATGGGAGACTCGCAGGACATAGCGACGACGGGTCACGTCTTGACCCTTCTTGCTTTTACCGTTATGCTTTCCTTGCTCACGAAGTTTGTCCTTTTCTTGGTGTGCGCCTCGCTCATAGCCTCGAGCCGCCGCTCGAGCTTGGAGCTCGCTGGTCAGACGGCGAGTAGATGTGTCGTGCAGATTCGCAGACCCGGAGATCGAACTGAGAAAAGGGGCCGCGGGGGATGTGGTTCAGGTCGGGAGATGGAGGTGAAAGAGAAGAGGGATTGCATTCATGAAGAACCTCCCTCATTTTGTACTTCGAAGGGGGACATATTCGTGGCCCATCCCAACCCGGCGGGTTGAGTGTTCTTTAAAGCGGCGCGAATTTACCACACCTTAAATCCGCCAAGCCATTTTCGGGACTGCGACTTGGAGCTCCTCGTCCTTCGACAACGTGATCGAACTTCCATAGCGACCACTTCTTTCATTTCAACCTTGGCCTGCACCACCGGTATAGCTCCCAAGATGCGTCCTACACCAGCTTTGCGGCTACAGGCCACCCGCATCCTGCGCGGTGGCCACAGCGCCGATCCGAAGAACGGAGTGTTGGTCTCCCATGGCACCTCGAAAGCGTGGATAGCTCACTGACCATTTTGTGCGCAACAGCTACATGGGCTGGTGGGGAAGCTTAGGCTCGCCGACCCAAAAGAACATTGTGACATACTCAATGTCGGCCAACCGACTGAATCCCACCCACCATATCCTTTCCGACGCCGTCTTCAATACTTTCCGCCGCACTCGCAACCAGATCCTCTATTGGGTTCCTCCCTTGTTGATTGCCTATATGGCCATGGACTGGGCCATCGAGAGGTAAGTTCAGCCAGAGCAAGTGTGAGGGATCAATGCTGACGGCGCGGCCTTGACAGGAACGAATACCTCAACTCGAAACCAGGCCGAGCAGAGTACGGCGAGTAAATCATCCTTCAACTAGTGGATGGAGCGGGCAGAACATTGTACATAAGCAGAGGATACAGCGGAATAGCAGACAAGACAATTTCATTCTGGACCAAAACCCATTCTGTCGTTTGAATTCGTGAAGATTCGAGTCTCGGCCCAGCATTGCTGATGGTGGTCCTTGCAAATGCCCTCCAGATAGAGACTGGTCTATGGAGAGTTCTCGTTGAATTTCTGACCGAACTCTTACTGAAAATACTCGGCGATAGAGTGCCTCTTTGGTCTCTACGTTATCCCGGCCCGATTCTCGGCATGTCGTGATGTTCGCTCAGCGAGCTGAGGTACTTGTTGAGCTCCTCGACTCGCTCCTTGTGCGTCTTGACTCCTTCTCGTTTGAGTCGTTCCTCGAGCTGTACAGGAGGTTGTTAGACTCGATCCGTCCGCAAAGTGACATACAAAGAATGCCAAGCCAGGAACGCCCGCGCAAACATTTGGGAGATGATGGAATCAGACATACCCTTTTTCGTCGTTGCTCTTCGTACCGCCTTTCAGCCTCTGTCTTCACAATCTCCCCTAGCTCCTCTGGTCTTTGCCCTGCATCGCTATCGGCCCGCTTCTCGCCTCTCTGGTTCGCCAAACTCCGCCCCTCCTCGTTCGCCATCGCCTCGTCTTCTTCCTCCAACTTCTTCAACATGACAGATCGATCGTTGAACTCATCCTTGGTGGCCGCGGTGGGAGCACTTTCCTCGTCTTCCTTGTGCTTTGACGACGACGACTTCTTTTTCTTTTTCTTGTCGACCTTCGAGTCCTTCACGCCTTTGAGTTTCAGCTTGCCAGAGCCGACTGTAGAGTACTCATTCGGCGCCATTTCTCGAAACTGGCAAGAAAATGATCCCCGCTATACCGAACCAACCAAGCGTTGGAGCCTTGTTGCTGGCGGAGGGATTATGATGCCTAAATCCAATGGAGGGAGACGATGTGTGAAAACTGCGCTTGAGGACGCTGAAGTGTTCCGTATTTTTCCGCCACCCTACAGTACCACTTGAGCCGAGCTTTATCCGAGTCGCAATATACACCAATGTGCCCTGGGTGCCTGGGTGACAGCTCAGCTCTATTACCGGCGTAGCCATAGATATCCTAGGTCAGGATTGTCTGTTTTTATTTTGATGCCCATGCACCGTTCACTCCGGGTTGCTTGCTTCATTCATCCATGCAAGGCCCATCCTTGCATCAGAGAGCGAGGATGTTTAGCGACTACAGCAAGTGAGATGAGGCTTGGTCCGTCTCACATCCAGTTACAATTAGGAGCACGTGTAGAGAAGATGCCGAGTTTGAGCGAGCTGTGTCCTGTCAAAGCAGTATTCTTTGATCCAATGACCAGGCACGACTCTTGACCCTCATCTTGAATCACCAAGGCACTTTCTCGAGCCGCCAGGACACGCGTTGTTTGTCCCTCGAATGGAGGAAACTAGTGGACTCTAGGTGAGAGTCGACTTTCCATCCATCCATCCGCCTCTCGACCAGCGATCTACGGTTGATCGAAGATGCTTGCCACTTAGTGATAGGCACACAACAGTCTCGGGTCCCCCACGGCAACGACTTCTTCGTCAGACCGAGCCAAGGTTGCGTGACAAGTTTACAGGACATGGCTACGCTACGCAACCTAGCGTTCGTCGGTGTGTGAGGTGAATTCAACTATTGTGGCAATTTGTGGCTCTTGAGTCTGAACAGTTCAGTGCTCAATGCGCCTTAGCCTCGCAGGTTGAGGGTCTATTGGTTCGTCACTGGGACTGCATTGTGCTGATATTTTGGGGGAGCCTCCATAGAAACCTTGCATTTCCGATGCGGTCTGGCGTGTGCTCTCTGGAAGGCTGTCGTTGCATGGTCGACGTACCGAATTAGCCGGCACGGTCATGCGGCCACGTAGCCGCACCAGGCTTGACGGAACGTGGCTTCGGAAAGAGGCACGTAATACGCATGCGTACTCGGTAGGGTTCGCACGAAAGCTGCAACTCCACAGCAACCCCAGATTGGCTGTGCTCTGGGCCTTTGGCTCTATGGCTACCCCAGTCGGAGATCTCGGGTCGAGCTGGCTTGAGCCAAATATCAGAGATGGACGGGCTCGACGCTGCCAAGGGCATCTCATTCTGTATTAATTCTAGAAATCCTTGTCGGATCACTTGTCCATCCAGGAGAGTAATACCATGATGGGCTCACACATTCCCCAGGTACCCGTAAGTATACCGGCGGTCTCAGACATTCTTAACAACTTACTTCTCGATGCGCAATCCAGGATCAAAGCTCCAGTGCGCTCCATGTTGTTGTCGTCGGTGCCGGAATCGGAGGCTTGTCTTGTGCGATCGCCTGTCGTCGGGCAAAGCCGCCCATCACCGTCACTGTCGTTGAGCGGGCCCCCAGGCTCCTCGCCATCGGAGCGGGAATCCACATCCCACCCAATGCCTGCCGAGTGATGGACCACTTCGGACTGGTGCCGAAATTGAAGCAGGCCGGAGCGTATCTGGTGCAGGATTTCACCCTCAGGAGATACCAGAATGGTGCAGTGATCGCGGAGAAGCCTCTTGGGGAGAGGATGGAGAGAGAGTACGGAGCAGAATGGCTGTGAGGATGCTGCGATGCTTGCGATCAAGCCAACGACTGCTGATCGGTGGACGTCTATAGTGCCATCCACCGTGGGGAATACCAAAACGTCCTCCTGGGGGAAGCTCTGGACTCCGGAGCCGCCATCTTGACAGACGCCGAAGTTACTGGTGTTGAGCCCAACACGTCTCCCTGGAAACAGAGGGTTTCCCTGAAGGACGGGAGACAGATCATGGCGGACGTGGTAGTCGGCGCAGACGGTGAGTCAGAACGTGGCTCAATTTGCGTCGGTCGACGGGGTGACAGCTGCGCACAGGCCTTTGGTCGACGATGCGGGAATACGTCTTTGGTCGGCCGTTTGCTCCAGAAGAAACTGGCGATCTAGCATATCGGGGCACCTTCACTCAAGAACAGCTGCGTGCTCTCGAGAATGAAAAGATCGATCATTTGACGGAAGCATCCAACGTGCAGGTGTGGTTGGGTCCTAATCGGCATGCTGTCTTCTACCCGCTGCGCAACCATACCGAGTATAACCTGGTTCTCCTGTGAGTGACCTACCACATAATACCATGGCTGGTTCTTACCGGCATGAAGATGCGCGGACGATCTTCCTGAAGGTGTCCGTACGTCGGCTGGCAGTGTCGAGGAGATGGCGGCCAAGTTCTAAGGGTTTGATCCAAGGTCCGATCTTCCACTGGCTTCGCTGCTGTGAGCTGACCGTCCAACAGCCTGAAAATGATAATATCCTGCCTACAGACGGCGCTAAAGTGGAAATTGTTGCATTTCAAGGAGCTTGACAAATGGACAAGGGTAAGCTGGCAATATGCAAGTCTTGCTGTGCGTTTGCCGCTGACAGTTGGCCAAGGGTTCGGTTGCCCTGCTGGGCGATGCTACTCATGTTAGTTGTCCACTCGGCTGGTAAACTCGAAACTTGCCCTGACTTGTCTGTAGCCAACTCTGCCATACCAAGGCCAGGGAGCGGCAATGGCCGTGGAAGACGGCGCCGTTCTGGGGTTGCTGCTTGATCGGCTTCAAAGTAGAGGTCTTCCAGCACAACCGGAAGAAAGGCATGCACAACTGACTAGCTTGCTGAAGTTGTACGAAGACATGCGCAAGGAACGGACCAAAGTCAATGTAGCCGGCGCAGTACTCACTCGACATCTGTATCATATGGAGGATGGTGAAGCGCAGATTGCGCGAGACAAGGAACTCTCTCAGATGGCGAGGACAGAATGGCAAGGGGCGTCCAAGTGGAATTGGGCGGACGCAGCTTACCAAAAGAGCCTGCTGGGCTTCGACGTGCTCGCCGATGCCGAAAGGAGATTCGACGACTGGCATGACAGCAGACCGGGACGAGTTGATCTGAGTGTCTTGTAGATAATGGTGATCTCGAAGACATCGATGTAGGGTCCCACCCCTAGGTAGTCGAGGGAGCCCGCTTCGCGCTTGGGGGTACCGGACGCCTGAACCTGAGGCACCCGAGGCACCCCAGATCTTGCTCCTGGCGCTGCCTAGAAGGGTTTCCAGGGTCCTTGCTTTCTCCTGACCAGCAGCTTAAAGTGCCTCAAGTGAGGGCTTTGGGTAATACCTATTTTGTCTCTTTGCAGGCATAATGCATTTTGGACAACAGCCTTCTTCGGCCATCACGCACAATGTTGGGTCCCACTGCAACTGAGGGTTTCCCTCCAGGGCGCCGGGGCTTGTAATCATTGCAGGAACCGCTCTCTTCATGCCAATATGCAAATACTGCCACGGCCGGTCAGGACCAGCGACTCGGAGCCCCGACATCAAAGGAAGCCAAACCCAATGTAAGCTATACAGTATCAACTGGGAAGGTCGGTCTCCTTGGCATCAGCCATCACGCGGGCAGCCAATGGCGTGTACTGTAGCAGCACGGCAGCCCCCGAGGTTGAGCGTGCATGATACAGTCTCGCTTTGAATCAACGTCAACAATAGCATGCTGCCCATCGAAATATGTCGTGTCTCTCAAGGCACCAGTGTTTCTGGCCAATATGATTTGTGATCAGCCATGGCTCGGTCTCCGGTCTCGACTCTCGACTCTCGAGGGATTGTCATTTATACCCCGTCGACGCAAGCTCGCCAATCACAGCCAACATCGGAATCCCGTCCTTTACTGCGCCATGTGAAAGATGCAGGAGGTGTACGGTGCTGCTGGCAGTATAAATCAATCTGGCTTCATGCTGCGGTCTCTGTTCTCATCCTGCACCCCGGTGCTCGCGTCCTTGTTGCTTGATTGTCGGTTCAGAGCTCCTGTTTTTTGGGCGCCCTCTCAGTCTCAGTTGTCCCATCGAGCTGCAGAATTTCCATTCAAGAGGATTTCGTTAACCTCGAAACAACAGTCAGCCAGTGCCGTGCTGTGCCATCGCTGAGATGTCGTCTGACTCGAACGGACACTTCAAGTTCTATCACTATGATCCCTCGTTGGCCGCCGCCTGTGTTGGTGCTGTGCTTTTTGGCCTATCCACCATCTGGCACGCGTTCTTGATAGCCAGGTTCCGGACTTGGTATTTCATCCCATGTCTTACAGGGGGGATTGTGAGTGGTGTCGTCTCTTTCGACTTCGGTCGCCCTCATCTTCCAACCCCCGACAAGAGACGTCTGCTAACTTCCTCTCCTGCCAGTTCGAGATCGTTGGATATGCCGCGCGTGGAGTATCCCATGGGCAAGCGCCAAACCCGACTCTCGCTCCCTATGTTATCCAGACCCTCCTTCTGCTTGTCGCGCCGGCACTGTTCGCGGCGAGCATCTACATGGTACTGGGCCGCATCATCGTCACCGTGGATGGTGAATCTTACAGCCTGATCAAAAAGAGGTGGTTGACCAAGACCTTCGTGACGGGCGATGTGCTCTCTTTCTTCATCCAGCTTGGCGGTACGCTTTGAACGATCCCACGCCCCGGCCCGTGCGGGTTCCAATCATTCTCTGGCAGGACCTGCTCTAACGTGGTACAGGCGGCGGACTGATGGCGAGTAGCAAAGCGGCTACGGCAAAGACAGGCTCCCATATCGTCTTGACGGGACTGCTCATCCAGATCGTGCTTTTCGGGTTTTTCATCGCCGTTGCGGCGGTCTTTCACCTTCGACTGCGCGCGGCGCCTCGTGCCTCTTCTTCTTCTTTGCCCTGGGAGAAGTTTCTTTGGATACTCTACGTTGCGAGCGCGTTCATCATGATTCGATCACTTGTCCGCGTGGCTGAATTTGTCGAGGGCTTCGACGGGACCATCATTCGCCACGAGGTGTACCTCTATATCTTCGACGCAATCCCCATGGCAGCAGTGATGGTTCTGTTCAACGTCTGGTATCCGTCACACTTCTCGAAGCAGGCAAGAGCAGCCGGAGTGATGCGGCAAAGTTCAGACTCCAACCTTGAACTTTCAGACGTTGAGCGAGACGGGGCAAGTCAGGGCAAGTGAAGGTGTGTGTGGAAAAGCCTTGAACGGGAACAGGAGAACAGTTGGAGGTCCTGGATGGAATATTCTGCGTCGCGTTTCCACAGCCTATGTCCAATGCCGTGAGGAGGAGAAAGTGTGCTTGCTCGTGGTGCGGGAATGCTTCGCGAAGACGTTTGACTTCACGACGATATGTTGCAATAATCAGACTCCGAGAATAGGCTTCATCAAAGATCTATCCGGCGTAATTACTCTTTCTCTTCCAAGACTCCCCGGGACAGGTGCAAATCCCGTGGGTCCAGTACGTCAAAAGAGTAAATGAGTGTGAGAGAGCTACCTACCTACCTACCTACCTACCTAGTCGCTTGAGGATCCCAATTATGGTCCCATTCAAAGGGAGCCGTGGGCCGGTAATCGACATCTAGAAATTTTAATTTCGTATATATACAAGGTAAGGACCAAACAAAAGTAAAAGATTACTGACGCCTCGGTCCTCTTTTGCATTGGTATTATTGTTACAAGACTGTCCCACATTCCCCAGGTCTGATCGAGTCAATCGCCATTGTATGGGAGAGTCAATCGCCATTGTATGGGAGAGTCGAGGACTCTTCGCAGCATCGACGGCTAGCCAGCCGTCTTCAAAGGCCAGAAAACAAGGCACAGCTCTCGACTATTTCCTGATCCTGAGCTCGCGTCGTGCAGCCCAGCCTTTGGCCGAAAGCACGAGGATCTCATAGGCCATGATAAAGGCGGTCAAGCCCATCGCGACGGTAAAGACGAACATACCCATCAGGTGCTCCTCTTCCATCCAGTGGACAATGTCTTTGGTGCTGGCCATGAAGACAATGCCGCCCGATATCAAGCAGAACGAAGCGACTAATTCGGACGGAGGCCGACTCGCGTAGACTGAGGCTGGCGGAGAGATGAACATCATGATATAGGTGAGCATCCGCATCACCGAGAATCCCGCAAGCAGCATGCCCCACTGTTTGTGAATTGCGGTTGACACGACGGAGCTCTGGTGGTGAGAGGACATCATAATGCCCAGCAGGAGGATGATCAGTGCCGGCATCGGGTTGATCGAGTAGTTGCACGCCGCCGGGCGTCTGGGTAGCCCTGGAGCATCGTTGAGTGTGCGAGCCGGCTCGATGGTCGTGTCGAGCCATTTTCGGATCTTCTTCGACTCGACCAGCAGGCCACACTGTGGATTATCGTCAGCCAGATACTGGAGCTGTAGAGGGACAATCACACATGCTCACTTACCAAGCCACCACTGAAAAACATCACGGAGATGGAAACGTGCTCGAGATCTTGTGCAGTCCACGCGCCGCCCCATGCGGCTAGATGCTCGAGGAACATGTTGCTCAGCCCATACAAGAAAATGCATAGAGACTCGACGAATTCGGCCGACGGAGCAGAGCTTGTTAGGGATCTCGTGTTCCACGCCCAGCCATACTCGGCAAAGCAACCCATCCACCGGCCCAGAGTCAGAAGTCCATACCAAAAGAAAATACCTCCCTTGATGAAATGAGCAAGGCCGTTGAAGATGTGCTTGCCACGCTGGTTTGATGGTGTCAGTCATTTCCTGCGTGAGACACGCCGAGACTTACAAAGATGCCAGTGTAGGTGACCCCTCCCGTCACCAGAGCAAGAAAACCCAGGCCCAAAACAGTTCGATCAACAATGCCACAAAGAGTCTTCAATGTTCCCAAAAGCCGAGGTGGTGCTTTAACGGTGAGTCGAGTCCGAAAGAACCAGTCGAGGAAGCTTCTGCGGAGGCGGGTTGGACGACATGGCAGGGGCACTTGAGATTCTTCTTCGTCGTCGTCGTCGTCGTCGTCTTCTTCAGAGTCTGACTTTTCGGAGTCTTCACTCAGTTGATGTAGAGCAATTGCAGAGCCATTGCGACCATTGCAAGTTGGGGAGGCTCTGGATTCTTGGTGACTGTCCCCCATTAGAGGGAGGAACGCGGCTCTTCCGACTGCTGTTAAGCTCATGGTGTGATCCTGTCCAGTATAACAGAATACCACGCTGAGAATCCCGTGCACAGTCGTGATCCATGTTGCAATCCATCCAATCGTGTGATGTACGTTGTTCTGATATAGATCGGGCGTGTTGGCGTTGTAGATTATTCCAAGCAAAACGCCTAGGCTGTTCAAACCCATAAATATTGACTGGGGGAAGATTCCGAGACGAGATTTCGCAATGCTGAACATAACGCCTAGTGATGTCAACACTTAGATTGACTCTCAGCCATTGTAGGCCCCATACCTATTGGCAGGACAAAGAACCAAGCGACAAACATCAACACAATGTGGGCTAAGACCACGCCCGACCGTTCGGACATGCCTGCGTAACTGGACATACTGTATAGGTCGCTCCGTGTGGCATTGGTGGACACAGCGTTTTCAGGTATTTCCAAGCCAGCGTTTCCTACACCGTGGGCGTCGTTGAGTTCATGAGCCGCTACCAGAGGAGCGACTTCCAGCAAGATTACTGGCAGGACGTAACGGTTGTGCATGCTCCCAGAACTGAATTCGAATTGCAGTGTCCAAACCAGCCAGGTAGAGAAGAAGGAATTGGTTAGTGGTTACAATGTCAGCCAAATCTGCAAGGGAAAGGGAAGGCCGAGTTCGCTGAGATGAAGACTCACAGTTACATCTTCGCCGGCAGCGAGATTCTCAGCAAGACTTAAAAGAAACGGCCGCTCACCTCCTAGGCTGTCGATCGGGAGGCCTCATCTGCGTTGTTTGAGCAGACAACCCGGTTGTGATCACATCGTCTGAATAGATCGAGGCGTGTGGACGTGTCCATTTTCGACTTGGGAATAGCGCCCTCAGATCGGAATTCCGGTCCTCTGCATTGGGTTTAGTCCAGGCGTAGCACGTGCTCGGCGCAATTTGTGACGGTGCCTGGCCATCGAGGCTCGGAATCCCGTGTCCGCGTCCGTGTCCGTGTCGACGTGCTCCATTCATGGGTTTGTCGACAAATGTGACAAGATCAAGATTACTCCGTCCGCACTCGTACATGCTCGAGGAGACGTCCTGTGCTCGTTTGAACCGTGCAGCGTGGGCCATTGAGCGCAGATCCAGCTATGCAAGGATTGTCCCCACCAACCGAGACCGAGGGCGGCCGTATACCAAAGGCTTGCCTGCCGTGCGCCCGAGCCAAAGTACGGTGCGAAATTGCCGCTGGATATACGAGTTGCAAGCGGTGCGTCTGCAGTTCGACCTGGGATTCTAACCCCTAACCTTGACCTAGATGTCAGCGTCTGAAGAGGAACTGTACCGTCCAAGCGCCTGGTGCTCACCGACGCCAGAGAGCCAATGTATCCGCGGTGGCGAGTCTCGGGGAGAAGCGACATGGCGTGTCTGCCATTCTTGCAGCCTCGAAACAGATTCCGATTGGAGGGGCCCCTTGCCGGTCTCTCAACTCTGTCGACATGACTCCCGCGGAATATCTCGATCTGTCCATCAACAACGGCCGAGAAGCAGAAATAGTCTTGCAAAGCTTCCGCAGTGAAATGGCCCCTCTCTTTCCCTTTGTGGTAATCCCACCAAGTATGACCCTCGTGGAGATGAGACAGAAGAAGCCCTTCCTCGTCCTTGCGATCCTGATGGTTGGCTCCCGTCAAGACCCAGCACGACAAACAGCAATTGCCCACCGGCTACGAGAGATGGTCAGCCACAACATGCATGTTCAAGGCAGGAAGAGCCTCGACATGCTTCAGGCTCTCCTCGTATATCTCAGTTGGTTGGTGCAGATATTTCGGGTTTGGCGTTGATAACTTGCTGACGATTTGTCCACGTAAAGGTATCACATTCCTGTCCATCAGAGCTCACAGGTGGGCAATGTCGTTCACCTCATCATGGCATTATTGTCCGACCTTCGGTTGAACAATGGTGCTGTGGTGCAAACTCTCAAACCCTCCTTTGGTCGTTTAGAGCCTTTCGGTAACGATGGCTCTGACGCCTCTGCCATGCGGCCAACGGGTAGAGCTGCTCGAAGCTCGTCGACCACAAGGACTTTGGAAGAACGGAGGACATTTCTCGGGTGCTTCTTTCTTATCTCTGTGTGAGTGTTGACAGCCGAGAACTACATCACATCGCTTACAGGCTGCAACCTAGAATCTCCTTGTGGACTCGAGAGCTCTTCCCGGTGAGGTACTCGAAATACGTGGATGAGTGTTGTCGCGCCATATCTGAAGCTGCGGAATATCCTACAGATCTCTCTGTCGTCCACCTGGCGCGCCTCCATAGCCTGGCCGACAGAATCGCGCGTTCTTTGACTTTAGAAGATTGCCATACCATCCCTGCATCCACCTCGTTACCTCTCGGTGCGTGTGTCAAGCTCCTAGAGTCGGAGCTACTACAGCTTAGGACTTCATTGCCGGAAGGAAGCCAGAATGGTGAGCTGAATTTGCAATGGCATGGTTCCGAGCTGACCACTGAAGCTGTTCTTCTCCTGCACTATCATGCCATTGAGATCCTGTTGTACGAGGCAGCACTCAGCGACAGTATCGGCCCCTCCAGGTACGGGGCATACCCTATTTCTCGTCTCAGCATGCTTTACGCGTGCTTGAATTCTACCAAGCTATGCTTTGAGACCGCCTATACCATCCCCCACTTTGAATGGTTCGACCTCCCTTACGCTGTGTGGTCTTTGCTGGGCCACGCAATAGTGGTTCTGTCGAGACTGTCGCTTTTCAAGACAGATGGATGGGACCACGAGTACGTTCGAACGACGATCGACTTCTCCGCGACCATGGACAAATTAATGCGGCACCTCGATGCTGCCAGCGATTGGGCCGAAGCCCAATCGCGGTATCCTGACTCCAACCAGCTACCGCGAGTTGTTCCACAGCTATATATGACGTTTATGGACAAACTGGGGCGGATAAAGGCTGCCCACGAAGCCAAATACATGGCACAACAAGCCAGTATCCCTGGAGTGACGACGATTCCAAGTCCCGCACAAACCGTGATGATGCTTGCAGACGACGAAATAGGCACGCAGTACACATCTTTTTTCTGCGATTTCCTAAACGATGATTTCTGGGACCAGTTCGCTTGAGCAATTGCCAACCAACCCACGGAGAGCGGTTGTCGATGAGAGCCTCACAGAGTACCGCATTGAGCTACGAGGAGAGGCCCCCAGCGATCGGCTACACCGGCAATCTTAGACACGCTCCCTCTGAAAAGGCAATCGATTCATTCATCTCTCAGAGCGTAGGCTCTACACTACTCACTAACTGCCATCGTCATCACTGCTAACCGCGTACTGTGGTCTCGATGAGCTTACCGCGTTCGTGTCTGCCCTTCAGAGAAAGGTGGCATTGCTGGAACAAGGGAAACGCGATCATACTGAGCATGACTCGGTTCAGCACCATACATTGATTCTTGGGGAACCCGGTGATGAGGACCGAGACAGTGAGTCCCACAATGCTTCAGCAGGGTCACCAGTATTTGCAGGTCCCACGAGCTCAGATTTCAGCCTGGGGATGGCAAGGACTATCCTGGAGCAAGACACCGGCGCAAGCATACCACAGCCTGGTTCTGAGATGGAGCTGGCTAGTTCTGCCAGTTGTGGGGAAGAACAAGGCGAAGATGGACATGAAGATTCTTCCCAAGAGGCCATGGCTGCGAATGCCAACCGGATGTACGGCGTGCATCGGACTCTTGCATTCTACTGTCGATGTTGAATCACTTGTGCAACAGTGCAAGGTGGCGTGGCAATCGACACACAATCTGGCCCTGGCTCGACTATCAACTCTGGGCTTTACCGAAGATCAAGCACACCTGGAGATGGTTCTGGCCATCGCGCGCTTCTCCCAGAAGGGGGAGGCTCGGATGCAGTTGCCACGAAGATTTACAACGATCTTCAGCTGGCAATCGCCAACCAGCTGCTTGCTAAACAGTTCACGCTGCGAGGACTGATCCTGCTTCTTTTAGCTGTAAGTCCTGTGTCGTGTCTCACCGCCGGTAACTGACATTGACCTTGAAGGAGGACTCGAGAGCATGCCTTGAATTCCTGCGCCTCGTGCTGGATATCCGGGCTTAGACGGTTTTGATATGATCAACAACAATGGCATTCAGCCGCCTGTCGGCTTTGACGACCCTTCACCTCTGCCGATCCTGGGCACGAGTCCATTCGTCACTGCAAACGACGGCGGTTTTCTATACGAGTACGTATGGTAGGAAGCGCCGGACATCATGTTCTCTCATGAATTCACTCTATTACAATGTGGAAACTCTCCACCTGAGCGTTTTGGGAGTGACTGATCTGTAGGAGTTGAGGGCATCAATTTGGACACGGAATGGCCCCAGTTCTCTGTTCACAGCCGGTCATGCCTCTCACGCCCGCCGTGCGACGCTGGCTCAATGCACTGGGGGAGCCGTAGCGGCACCATGAATATTCGTACAGCCTCAGTCATCGTTTCCGCTGAATGGGATCTCGCCCTCACTTCGCCCGAGGAACTCTTTCAGTTTTTGGTCTCCCACCTGGACGGCTTGCGAATCCTGCAAGATGTACACCACTCTGGTCCACTCAGTCTCCGATGGATTTCTCCAAGCATGGTTGGTGCCACGCTGGATGCAGCAATCCCCTCTCTGCAAGAGCTGCTTCTCCCCGCTATCAAGGATCAATTCGATACTGCCCTCCACGACAATGCCATAGTCGAGACTCCGCGTCCGATGCATCATACTTTCAAACCCAGGGGCGAAATCGACATATCGCAGGACCGTCCCCCTGGGATTTACAATGCCCATTTTCCCGCTATTCGCCCTCTCATCATGCTTGGCGATGTCTACGTCGTTATCGAAGGAGACTGGAAACTCCGATGTTGTGTAGGCCTCTGCGTCGTGGTCAGAGACCTGGAAATTAAAAGCACGATTGTCCCTCTGAACTTTCGGCGGGACCCTAGAAGCTTTGGACAGGTAACTCACCATGAAAACCCATTCCGTCGTTGTCAATTGACCTCCAGACTGCGGGTCGGCGTTCCTGGATCCTCGTCGCGCCTGTCGAAGGGTTGTGCCCCGTAATGAAGGCTGTTAGTCCTGGCAAATCCTTGGCCAACTGCCCTTTAGTAGGAGGACGCGACTGCGAGGCCATGGTTGAACTGGAGTCCACGCTTCAAGCGATCGGTATTCTGGCTGCGGATCGCCGTGATTGAGGTAGAATATTGTGCTGGCTAATTTCGAAGAATGAGCTCCGCCGAAGTTCTCGAACTCTGACGGAGAGAATGATGTTCAGACCGACAGACTACATCCTGGCAACTCGGTCGGACATCTTTGCCTTTCGTGTGTTGACCCTCCCCCAGTTCAAAGCCTCGTGCATGCGCAATGCCAGTCGGAAACGATCTGGGGGTCTGTTTCCGGCGGCTCCACATCTCCACACTTGTCCCAATCTTACATCCGGAGCGTGGCATGGGGTCGGTCGGATGTGATGGGGTAATTGCCCCTATGTTTCCAGCGCACTCTTTTCGCGACAGATCTTCACGCAGTACGGTGTCGACAATGGGGTAATTAACATTGGTGAAGAGATAGCGGGAGTACGATTTAGTTCGACGTGGCAGACCGCCATGTCAGTTCTGCAGCACACAGTTTGGGTGGTGCCCCGGGCAAGTGCTTGACGTTCTTTCGGGCCTTACATTTGGTCCCCCCAGAATACATACGAGTCTCTGCTCACTACCGTCCCGACCACCAGGACAGAGACACACGAAACAATGGGTCAGTGGCACCGGTGACGACGCCGAAGGTAGTCAGTCGTATTGACGAGCCCCCCTCTGTAGAACTCACACCCGTGCACTTCTTCTCTCATGGCTCGACGCGCATGCTGGAGGCCGAGACCGAATCCGGGGACTACTGGACGCGATGCGGCGAAGAGGCCCTCGCGCATAACGTCAAGGGAGTGATTATGATGGTGAGCTCCCTGCAACGCTCATGGGACATTATTGTCCAATGCGCGAATCCGCTAATTGATTGTCCAGGGCGCGCATTGGGCTTGCCTGGGAGACAAGATCGAGGTGGCCACGAACCCGAAGCCATCCAAGAGCGCGTGCCCGTTCGTCAACCCGGCACTGTACAAGGACTGGGTGCCGAACGCGGACCTGGCGACGGCGCAACGGTGCATCGCCATGCTGCGGGCCGAAGGGTTCCAGGCGTCGGCGAACGGCGACTTCGAATGGATCCACGACACGTTCATGGTCCTGATCAAGATGTTCCCGGACTTCAGGACGTGCCCGCCCGTGACCATCGTCAGCATGAACGCGCGCTACGACCCGCACTTCCACGTCAAGGTCGGGGCCGTGCTGCGCCCGCTCCGCCGCGAGGGCTACCTGCTCGTCGGCACCGGCGGGGCCATCCACAACCTGTACCGCAACCGTTGGACCGAGATGCTGCTGTACCGCGAGTCGCTCGGCCAGGAGGCCCCGCCGGAAGCCTGGGCGCTCAACTTCCGCCAGGCCGTCGAGGACGTCGTGCTCAAGAACCGCGGGCCCGTCCTGCGCAAGGCCATGGTCAGGCTGATGCAGCACCCCGTGTATCGCGACGCCCAGGCCACCGACGACCACTGGATGCCGGCGCTGTTCGCTGCCGGTGCTGCCGGGGATTGGGAGGACGAGAAGTACGCCAACCTCTTGGGCGCCGAGACCTGGGAGTTGACCAACATGTGCAACTCGCAGTTCACGTTCGGGAGGTATGTGGAGAAGCAGGACGAGCAGGAGAAAGTCAAAGTCACCACCGGTGTCAGCTTTGGCACAGGCATAGACACAGGTACAGGCAGGCTAGCGATGGTATCTGCATGAGCTGAATTGAACTGAACTGAACTGAACTGAGCCGAACTGAATTATTAGTGGCCTGGCGTGAGGTGGCATTAATGATCTTCGTCCTGTGTACTTGGTGCCCTAGATATCAGAGTAGAAAGTACTCATAACCGAGAGATTGCCTCCATGTTGTCAGCCCTTCCATACACTGCGTAGGGAGGCCATGTTTGTACAAACAAGGGCGCATCGTAGATCGTGTAAATGAAGCCGGCTCAAACATCTCACACGACGATCTGTAGCCTGTAGTCCTGTAGTCCTGTAGGTTGGTACTGTACGCGAGCGATGTGGCTAGATGGAAGGACAAGTATCGAGGTGCCGACGCACTGATCTACGAGTACACCTTCGAGACAGGCGTGTCAAGGCTCGTAACGTCGCATAAACCCCGAGTCGCGGACGTGGAAACAGAAGCAGGAGCAGGAGCAGGAACAGCAGAATTCTCGCTTTCAAGGGCGGGAGAAATACGGTATGCATGTGCAAAACAAGGCCAAACTCCTTGCTCCGAGCCAGGTGTCTACATACCGTGCAACCATACACTGACTGGGCTACCAGTGTCGACTCACTCACTCACGCACACACGCACTCCCCCAACCACTCATTTCAGCGAAAGCACCGACTTCAGCACCTCCTTCAATTTTGCCGCGCTCCCGTCTTCCCACTTCTGGCTCCTCCACGCCACGAAATAGTCGGGCCGCACCAGCACGCAGCCCGACTCGTCGACGTCCCGGATCTTCGACCAGTCGAGGTACATGTCCTCGTAGTCCTGGCCGTATCCGATCGAATATGCGGCGATGGGGACACCGAGTTCATTGGATATCCCCTTCGCGGCATCCTTCCATTTGTCGCCGCCAATCCCCGTGAAGAGGGCAAATCGTCCCTTCCCGGAGAGATCGATCGTGGAGACTGGCTTGGAGGGCACAGCTCCGTGGAGCCACACATGAGGCACACGCGCGCCGGGGTACGTAGTCGGATGGTAATACTCGAGCGGATCGGTCGCGAACGTGGGCATCTCGCCCTGGTCGGCCTTGTAAACCGCCGTCGACGTGTACCGTTGGTTCATTTCGATTCCCAGACCGTGCTCTTCCCGGTTGATCATCTTCAGTGCGGCGGCGAGCTTTCCCCGACGGATACGGCCCGCCTCTGTGTCGGCGGAGAGTTCGTCGTTGGCTTTTATGCGGTCCTGCACGGTCGCTTCGGTGTTCCCGAGAATCTTCCAGATGTTCATGTGGTTCCGGAGCGACGCGTTTGCTTGGGTAACGACGTCGAGACCCACGGGTTGACGTTCAGCGTCGAACGTATCTAGTAGTTCTTTACCAGCAAAACCTGCGAGGCGAGAATGGCGGTTAGACTCATGGATCCGGCAGGCTCTTGGTTCTGCACACATACCTTTCTCCACGTACGCGATCTTCCATGCTAAGTTATGGGCATCTTGTATGCAGGTGTTGCTTCCCAGGCCGTGGTTGGGCGGGTGTCGATGGACGGCATCGCCGAGACAGTAGCTAGATACCCACGTCAGCAAATGACAGGACGGAGACGCGAGGGCAGGCGTAGAATCGACTCACACATCGCCCTTCGAATACTGTTCAGCTGCTGTCTCATTGATCGCCCACGTCGAGACACCGAGGATCTTGACTTCAATCGAATCGTCTCCAATCATCTCACGGACGCGCTTCAGGTACTCGTCGTTGGATCGGATGGTGCGTTCCGCTGTCGGTTCCGTGAAGATGATGCACAGCCACTCATGCCAGGGCTTGACCATTCTCATGCATCCGATCCATGCCCATTCCGGATGCTCGATATTGGGTTGCAAGATCCAATGCAAGTTGCCCATGCGGTTCTCCATGAGGTGCGACATATCGGCCTCGATCAAGATGTTGATGGCGAAGCCTTGGCCTGGACGCTTGATCATGGGAAGCTGCAGTTGTCGGACGATCTTGGACCGCGCACCGTCTGCACCGAACAAATACTTCGAATGGATGTTATACTGCTGCCCTGTGATCTTGTCGAGCAGCGTGGTGGTCACTCCACCATCCGTATGCTGTCTGAACGACACAAACTGAGTATCCCAGCGACAGTGGAAGCCGTGCAAGGTAGCCCAACGTATCAATAGGGGCTCCAGGAGTGTTTGCGGCAGATCCAGTGGTTGAGAAGGGCTAGCTAATTCGTAGTCGCCCTGTTCCCGGTATGAGCAACGACAAATTATCGGTCCCTAGTTTGGGGCCAGCGGCTCACCTTGCGCTTGGGATCATTGCCCCAGGAGTAGATACGCGCATATTCTCGACCAGCCATCGTGTTCGACCATCGAGTGTGCTTCATTGTTTCGTTCTGAGTTCCGATTTGATAGCATTCG
This sequence comes from Phialophora expanda, assembly GCA_016109585.1. Lineage (NCBI taxonomy): Eukaryota > Fungi > Ascomycota > Eurotiomycetes > Chaetothyriales > Herpotrichiellaceae > Phialophora > Phialophora expanda. The sequence goes on from JADWPR010000019.1 coordinate 174,533, forward strand.
GAATCAACACCGATGTCACGAAGACAATCGATTGCCGCCATATTGGTGATGTGCGCTCTCGGGGTGTCGGCATTACTCGGGTCCTGACTTACGACGAGGCCAGTCAAGCCTGTAGAGACGCCATCAACTTGGGCCTTGCAAGAGGAGCAGAATAGCGCGTTACAAACGATCGCACGTTGATGTCCGCTTACCATTTTGTGCGAGGAAGCAGGCCAACGCAGCACCGGCAGGCCCAGTGCCGATAATTAAAAAGTCGATCGTTGTTTCAAAGGCAGCAGCAGTTGATGTTGCTGGCTCACCATGACCGTTGACGTTGCCCACGCCATTGACACCATTCATTTCTGCCATGCTTGTCGATTGTTTCACACTACACTTCCTGCGACTCAAACGATTGTTGTACTTAGCTTTCTAGCCTCTGCAGGTGGATCCCATCCGTATGATATCATCACCTCTTATTGATGCCTTCCTTGGGGCGCTTCGATTTTGGTTTCGCCGACTAGGATATCTTATGTTGGTGGGGTATCTTCGTGCCCATCCCTAGAAAAAGACCTAGGTTCCGGTGCTGCACAGGGCTCAGCCTGGCCATTGGTTCATCGGGGCATCTGCCTCTGATGGTCGTCGGATTTGATTCGTGTACCCTCGTAAGCGCGCTAGGAAGGCTTCCCCCAGAGAACCGCCTTTTGGAGTTGCTTGGGGCCTGGGGCAACGGATAAAATGGGGTACTGGGGGAGGTCGCGGAACAAGGTTGGAGACACATTCCGGTGAATGGAGGCCAAGAGATGGAGCACACTCGATTGGCACAGTGCGATCAACTCGGGTCCCACTGTAAACTCGTGTCTCTGAGTAGAGTCTGCAGAAGGACGCGAATCCGTCCTGGCTAGACCCTGACCAAAGCTAGGCTAACCACCGAGTGCGGCGGGGACCATGTCGACGCCGGATATGGCTACATTCCACCCGAACACGCTTGGTAAACTTAGGGGTGTCTGGCCCATCACCAGCAATACGCTGATTGATGTGCAATTTGCGTCGACATTTGTGAATCATTCCTTCATGAGCCTGTCAAGTGTGATTGCCATAGATGGACAGCATGGCCAGGGCAGCTGCAGAATCTCGTTCTTGAACATGCTCAACACTTTCAGGGTGCCGTACTTGAAGTCATTTGAGGGCCGATGCCGCAGCCTTTGCCAAATAACCAGAGCCGAGAAAAACAACACCATTGGAAGCCAGATGCTCAGCCTCCTCGGGGTTGGCTCTGACTGCATATCGGAGCTATCGAGCACAAGCCAAGCAAGGTCGAGCGCTTTGTCGGACATTTGAGACTGCTTCATCTTTTCAGGTGGTATAGGCGTGAACTGGAGGCCGGGGTCGTAGCCAGCCAGGCTCGGGAGCTCTGAGATGCCAGGGCAAACGAGGCAAAGGTGGGAAAAGTGATAGAGAGCAAGGATGTCTTTCTCCGCAACTCGTCCGAAATGCTCTATCCAGCGTTGAAGCGCTGTTCGGATTTGAGCACTCATTCGAGAGAACTCGGAACGTGCTGATAGTGGAGGATAAGGGTTTCGGAATGGCTTCTGATCGTCGGGCACTGTGTCACCCCCGATAGTTCGTTCCAGGGAGGGTGATGGCGATGGTGTGTGCGGATTGCATCGATGCAAGTATATGATATCGTTCAGCAACGCTGTCAAGAGAAGAAGGCAGTCCTCTCTACTCTTCACATCATCCGGCAGACGGGAATGGCCGTGAAGAAGCGCCCCGTAAACGGTGCGAAACGAGTGGTTTGACGACGGCATCTTGATGCAGATCTCGCTTGTGCAGTAGGTCGGCGCGGCATCGCAGTGAATAGCATGAACAATATCAGTCAAGAACATGTACGCCATGAGAGAGCTAATCGAACAGCCGGTCAGGTTCTTGCTGGGTCTCTGCTTGACGCAGGTGTCCCTTACCTCTTCATGATCAAACTCCTGTCTATCGACTCGCCGGACGAATTCGGCTGTGAGAAGCCATCAGTCAGGCGCAAGCGTCTGGCAAGCTACAGCTCTATCAGCAAGAGCACTTGCAACTCCTACCGTTGCTGGAGAACTTACCGTGGCTGTGTTGTGCACTAGACCACACGAGATCCGCCAATTCTCCTTGTGTGTGGAAAGGATAGCATAGGTCGCGAAGAGATAAGCCTGCCGTTCGTCGCGGAAGTGCGTTGTAAGAACTTGATGTCATGGCGGACGTAAGGACGATTCGCGACTCATACCGTGATCACGGCTTCTAGCCGACGTGTTTCGCGATTGTCTACCTCCATGACCACGACCCACAGGTTCAAGCCAGCGTGAAAAAGTGCACTCGAAACCTCTGTCTTGTGGGAAATCTCAACTCCAAGATTGTAGCCCATCGGATCGGTGTAAGGTGCGATTTCTGCAGCAAGGCAGGCAAGTGCGAGCTGTAGGTATGGAGCGGAAGACGTCAAGGTTGAATCTGGAATTGCAATGGCGTCGATGAAAACATGCTGTTTGAACGAGGTAAAGAAGGCTGACTGCAGTCGTGCGACTTCATCAGTGTCTGGAATGGTCGGGACATCAGACAACATTGACATTGGGTAAGTATAGACCTGGTCTGGGGCCTGCATCTGGACATCAGCGTTTTGCTGCAGTTGCAGAGGTTCCTTCTATTTGGCTACAGCTCACCGGGGGAGACGCAAGGAGATTTGGACCGTCGCCGTTGGATTCTGCGGTTTGCGATACGTCGAATTGCGTGAACGGCTCTCGACGAAAACATTCTTGACCGTCCTGGCTCTGGAGCAACGCGATTTTGAAGCGCTCTCGAAACGTGTTCTCCGGACTCTGGTTCGCCTCATGCACCTTGTCATTGTAAGTGTCAATCCTGAAACCGGAGGTAGCTTCGTGGCCTCCGTCAAGATCTGGTTTTCAACAAACCTCAAGTCCTGTGGGTTCCCAATCACCTGGCCACTGTCGCGAGGAAGAAAGTCTCGCTCCAGGAGCAGCTTGCAACTGCGATCCAGAGGGTGTACCTGCCATCGCTCGCATGACAGAGGCGGGAGGTCGGCCCAAGAAGATTGCGGCGTGGCTTTGAAAATCTCAGTTCGAATCCTCGACGACGCGTGGTGAACGGGAATCAAGGCGAAGACAAGAGTAGGAGAGACGCCAAGCACGTGACTCCGGCTAATCGCCCCTAAAGTCTAGGGGCTGCCTAGCCTAGAGGATGTACCACATACGGCCTAGACTGAGCGAGCAAAGGGGCCCCCGGGTCCTACTAGCCACCCCGCAGTTAATTCTTCCACCAACAGACGATCCCCGGATCTCTCAACTTGCCATTTGGCGTATAAATCTTTCTCTTCCCCAGTCCCCATGCGGTTCCCCATTCTTGCACTCCTCGCGCAGAGGTCACGCTGGGATCCCACGGCAAAGCATGGCGGACTCGATACCCTCTGAGACTCGGAAGGACAAGCAGGTTGGTTTCTGGACCCACCACGATTGTCTGTGTGAGGCCACGCTGACTTGTCATAGTGCTCGGTCTGCTCCCGGCGGTTTGTACGGTCAGAGCATTTGGCCAGACACCGCTTGACTCACACCAAAGAAAGGCCCTACGCCTGTACACTGTGCAACCGCAGCTTTCAACGCGCCGATGTAAGGGCCTTGCATGTGAGGAAATGCCGAGGAGTCTCAGCCGACCAATCCACCGGCGACAATGGACCGTCCAGCTCACCACGCAAGCGGGTGCGGCTTGCCTGCAATAGGTGTAGACAAAAGAAAATTGCCTGCAATGGTCAGGAGCCCTGTTCGCAATGTCGAAACGCTCCTGTAGACTGCGAATATGCCGGATCCAGAGACGCTCATGTGGCCCCCCCCGATGAGGATGGGCCAGATGCCAGGGCACCGTCTTTCAGTGGAGATCACAGCACTGGTGCATCTTCGACGGCACCCTTGCCTGCGGGCTCCGTCGACGACTCACTCAGTGCTGACAACTTCGCATTTGATCAAGGCACGCATCAGGTCACCTTCTTGCCGGCCACAGAGAAAGAAATGCCCGCCATGTTGCCCGAAGGGGCGGTGGCTGATGAGCTCGAGCTGGCACTGAATACGGGAGATCTCCTTGACCCAATTACCATGAACGAGATTTGGCAGATACTTCCTCTTGTAGGGCCCACCGTCGACTATGTTTGCTGGCAGACTACTGATGTGTACAGGACAGCCAATTTTGGCTTGATGGTTCCGACCTCAGCTGGAGCGAAGGCCAATTTGATGCGACGCTCCTTATGCCCGACTATTCTGCTTCCTCGGCATCGCAGCAGCGTATCACGGGCATGATGCAGGACTATTTTGATCGAAAGTCTCGAAAGAGTTCCCCGTCTGCTCCCGACAAGGCCAGTGTCATGTGGTATTCGGCTCCACCAAATCTTGACGACCACGACAAGGACGTGCTCAACGTCTTCGTGAATCTGTTCCATAAGCATGTCTCGGAGACATTCACCCTTTTCAAGGATATCCTCGTTCCTAGAAAGACCCGACCGGAGTTTACCTTAGCGATGGCGGCTACCGGAGGCTTGTTCTGCTCGGTTGCTGGCAGTGCTGACGTTGCTAAATCGATGTACAATGACAGCCGCAGACTTCTACTGGCATCGGTTCGTTGTAACCGTTCTCCATCGCGTATAAGATGCTGACTATCCAAGCACCACAGGAAGATGGACACTGGCGAAGACAATTTCAACCGGAGGGACAAGCTGCTTGCCGCATGCACTGTACGTTTATAGTCGACGCCATGCGTCTCGGGTACTTATAGAAGCAACAGTTCATTCTCCTTCAACTATATGGTCTCTGCAGCGGCGACAAACGGAGCTATGAGTTTGTGGAAGCCTTCTACGGAGACCTGATTCATGTAGGTACGATTTGTCCGGGATCAGGCACTTTTTTTGACGTTTCGCAGGCTGTGAAAGACTACAGCAGGTCGTGCGCTGGTCCGGGGGATGCAGCACAACAGAACGAAGATGTTCTGTAAGAGTCTCCTTCCCACTCTGAAGCTGGGCTGGTGAGATGCTGACAATTTCAAAGGCTACTTGAAAGCCTCTATATCTTAGATTGCTATCGAGTCATCCTCATGCATCGACCGCCGTGTTTTCCATGGCGCCACACAAACTCATTCGCCCACACTGCCTCCCCGGATGACCGGATGACCGACCTACTGGGTTACCCTGCGGCATTGACGAACATCGACCAACCGAGCGGTATCAATAACAATGACAAACACCCACTCTCAACTCTGGGATCCCTGAGTGGCTATCTCTGGCCGGCGACGTCACTGTCGGAGAATGTCGGTCTCCCTAATGATCTGAGTCCTGAAATCTCTCAGAATCCGTCTTTGTGGAAGTCCGATTTCGTCGAAATGGCCTGCGACACGTGGCTTCGTAGCCAAAAGGAAGTGCCGCTACCAACGCTTGTCGTCTACCACCATATCAATACCATGTTACATGCTAATCTCGTTCTTCTCCAGCGATTTGCGCATTCGTCTCCGACATCTGCAGCTAGAGATCCGCAGAAGAGCGTAATCGCAAAGGCCATTTGCTCCTGGATTCATGGCAGAGACTACGAAATCGCTCATTGGCACGCTGATCAACTAATCGCCTCGCTCGAGCTCGCTGTCGTCGCGTCAAAGAGCCCCGCCGGCCATCCAGACTCTCGGCTTAGCGTGCTGCCTTCATATCCTCCACCAGAAGCTGCACATCCGACCTTCGAGGCGCCTCATACACCTTATGCTGTATATGTAAGTGTTTCACCCGCCTAAGCCTGTGATTTTTCTGTCCTATCTTGCAATGCTAACGGCAGCCTAGTATGCCTCGCTCGTACTCTGGTGTGGTGAGATGGCTAGTGATTCTTCAAATTCAACGGCGGCGGCGGCAAAAGCACATCTTGTCAGAGGAGAAATGATCTTGTCTGCACACAAAGCCCGCATTGCTCAGCTTTTAGCTCGGGTATTGATTGAAATCAAGTGATGCTGCAAAGCAGCAGGGCTACGAAACTTGTTTTTCAAGCACATACCGTTTGCTGAAGGAGCAATCAATTACCGCCGCTTCGGTATCCCATACCGAAAACGCTGGGTGTTCGGCCCATTCAGCATCCGTCCTGGAAGCCAAGTCTTTGAAGAGCCGACTGGGGTCATGCAGGCTTGGGGTAGAGCTGTGGGATTCGGATCCGAGCTGATACACCAATAAGCACGTGGCCTTCTAGATGTTGCTTCAGCAGTTGCTTACAAGACGGCCGGCTTCTATCCATTAACCACGTCTGCAAAGATCTAACAGATTGGTATGCCGCCGTCGCGCAAATCCTTGCGCAGAGCAGAATCATCCCAATGTCACTACCAATTCGTAACGACCTTCACAAAGTCGACGACACGTCCTTCGACTATATTTACGAGGAAAATGTAACCATCCCATTGAAGGGTGAACGAGGCATTGTTCGAGCCAACGTTTTCCGACCCAAGGGATCCAGCACTTCCAGGTTCCCAGTGTTAGTGACCTACGGGCCGTATGGGAAAGATGTTCACTACTCGGTGTAAGCTGCCTCCAGACTCATTGACTGTCTCCTAGGACTCGATTGATGAGACGCGTACAGATTTCATGCCCAGTCATTTGCTGAAGTCCCGGAAGAACACCACTCTCCCCATTCGGCGTGGGAGACACCGGATCCAGGATACTGGACTCGTCACGAGTATGCCATTGTGCGAGCGGACGAGGTTGGCCTCGGCCAGTCTCCGGGAGTCTTGAACACGATGTCTCGGGATACAAGCCTGGGGTTTGTCGATGTGATCGAGTGGGCGGCGTCTCAGCCATGGTCAACTGGGAAGGTCGGTCTCCTTGGCATCAGCTATTACGCGGGCAGTCAATGGCGTGTAGCAGCAAGGCAACCCCGAGGTTTGGCGTGCATGATACCTTGGGAGGGAATGTCTGACTACTACCGCGACCGTTGCCGGCACGGAGGGATACTGTCCAATACTTTTATCGACTTCTGGTGGAATCGCCAGGTGAGCCCTTCCCTTTTTGACGACATTATCACATCCTGGTGTAAATCATGACCTATGCTAAGTCCAATCCGTGGTCAGGTCATTGTCAATCAGTACGGCCGCCCAGGGAGAGCTGCCCGGAAATGGGGGCCCGACACCATCGAAGGCACCCTATCGGAAGAGCAATTGCGCGCCAATTGCCACGATCAGAATGTCGACAATGTCAAGAACAAGTTTCTGGACGACGAGTACTACGCCAGCAGAGACTACAACATGCAGGACATCAAGGTTCCGCTCCTGTCGGTGGGCAACTGGGGGGGCATTCTTCTCCATCTCAGAGGGAATGTCGAAGGCTTCATGAACGCCGGATCACAGCACAAGTATCTCCGCTTCATCACTGGTCGGCATGACCTTCCATTCTACACTAAAGAGAGTGTCGACCTGCAGCGAAGTTTCTTGGACGCGTTTCTGAAGGATAACGACACCGCCGGCTGGTCGACCGGGAAGCCTCCCAAAGTCGGCTTCAAGCTTAGGGTTGGCGATGTCGGCTACAACGACGCCACGGCCGAGAAAGCATACCCTACACGCTACGAGGACTCATGGCCCATTCCCGATACCAAGTACACGCGATATTTCCTGACGCCGAAGAGGGAGTTGACAACTCTAGCGCCGAAGCCAAATAGGGACGAGAAGATATCTTATGAGGCCTTGGGTGATCTGGAGCACCAGCACCTCGTTCAATTCGTCAGCGCTCCCTTCGGCGAGGAGACGGAATTTACCGGTCACATTGTGGCACATCTCAACGTTTCAGTCAGCGCCACCGACTCCACCATCACCCCAAGCGACATGGACCTCTTCCTGACTGTGCGGCATCTGAATCCCGAGGGCCGGGAGATCTTGTACACTGGCACGGTCGGAGATCCGGTCCCGGTCACGAAGGGATGGCTCCGGGTCAGCCTGCGAAAGGTGAACGAAAAGAGCCCGCGGCATCACGAGTGGCACCCGCACCGCGAATACCTGTCTAGTGATCATGCCCCTCTGGTGCCTGGGGAAATCTATCCCGTGGACGTGGAGATCTGGCCCACCAATGTAGTCCTCCAGAGAGGTGACAGACTGGTGTTCGAGATCTCCTCCGGCGACACACAGGGGGCCGGACTGTTCGAACATACATCCAAAGAGGACCGTGCAGAGGGGACACTCAAGGGGATGAATCACATTCACTTTGGCGAACAGCATGAGAATTGGCTCCTTATGCCGCTCATCCCGGCACGCGCAGCTGAGCCAGGCAAGTAAGATGAAGTGCGGGTATAGTGTGGGCTATGGCCATGCTCAAGGTTGCCTTTGATACAGTAGACACAAAGACGCTGCCAGATTTCCAGGACTAGGTTTGTTTCTGCTCGAGTGCGACGCGCTGAGCGGCCCGTCCCAAACCACAATGTCCACCCGTTGACCACAGATTTCACCATTCTCCTCCGACTTTGTATCTCATGATCTTGTCATTCCACCTCCCCACAGTTGAGCGCCACAGCTTGTTCAGGTTCTGTCGAGGCATGCGTGTGTCAGTAGTGGTGTACACCCAAGTGGGTGGTTAGGGGAGCCTCTTACGCCCTGAAGAAACACACCCGTGAACATGAACACGACCATGGCGCCCTCCACGTTGTCTATTCCTGCGGCGCGGTCAGAAACCCGATGGTTCCGACTTGCTGCGCGGTACGGCGGCGTCCTGTGCCAGTCGGAGGGCCAGTTTGCAGGCAACGGATCTGACGACCTGGCCTCCGTCGAGACAGGCGCATCTTGTTCCGCGTGCCTCGTCTCGTCTTGCTGACCCGTATGGTGCGTATCATAAGTCCGCAGCACCTCTCTGATCGTGGTCGGATCCAGTTGCGTCTGTGTGCTCGACATGGTTCTCGTCTTCCGGGTCCGGCCAGGGTACCGAATGTGCGACGAGAGTTTACAGATTCGTGAACAACTGCGTCCATGTACCGTGTAGTAAACGCCTACGTTCCCGTGCTGGTGCAACCGGGTGATCTAGGCCAATTCTATCGGCGGTGTGTTCTCGCTCACCACCACTGGCCCGTTGACCACGGAGGGGTGGGCCCGGATGCCTTGGGGTCAATGATACTGTATGTCGCGGGCAAGTGGGTCTTGTTCCGAACCTCTATCCCCATGCTTCTAGCCTTTTCCCCCAGGCCTGTGGGGGAAGGATGTACTTACTGTACTGTAGTTCGTCCGCTCGACCAAGATGGAGGCCACGGCCTCAGCCAGATACCGACAATGGCCGGACGCGTGCCAGGAGAGGTACAATAGCCCGAAGCCACTGCTGAGCCGACCTCCATCTCGTAAACAAAACAGTGAGTTGGTCCTGTAGCACTCCGCAAGGCTGAGCGAGCCCGCCCACCACGGGTTCTCAAACCATCATGTCCGCAGAGCCTTTCCCACGGATACAGATAGCGCGTCTGGAAGGCAGAAGCCAGTCTCTTCGACTCCGCCAAACGCTCTTTCACGCGTTACATGCGACTTTGACGTCCTCGGAAAGCGCCATCAAGCAAGCCATTGCCGCCGATACCGGCTACAGCGACGCGGACATCACGCTCGAATATTCGCTCGCCCTCTCGGAGCTGCGAACACAGTATGAGTCTCTCGACCTCGAGACTGAGGTGGCGCTTGCCCACTCGCTCGAAAACCCGACGGGGACAACGAATGTTGGCATTGTCTACGTGATCCCAGCGCATCGGAACCTATTTTACTCGGTCCTCTCGCCGCTTTGTGCCGCGTTGGCAGCAGGGAATTGTGTTGTTTTGGAGGTATGTCCCTCAATGCTGGGAAAAACACTCGTTCTCTGCAGAGCCGAGAAGGTACTTTCGCTAATAACATCCCCTGCAGCTGCCGCCAACCTTGTCCCAAGTGTCGAGCACCCTTCGTAAGCTGCTTCCGGATGCACTGGACGCCGACGTCTTTGCGATCAGCAATAGCAGACCGCCGGACACATTCCTCTCGCAATGCCTCGTCGTATCGCAGCTGGACGACGAGCAACACCCCTTCTCCATTGCTGCGGGATGTCTATCCTCTCGGTCGTCGGCCTTGGCTGTGGCCGTCATCGACCGTACGGCCAACATCAGCAACGCGGCAAGGTCGGTTGCGCTGAGTCGACGTTTCTTTCAAGGCCAATCGCACTACGCGCCAGACATTGTCCTGGTCAGTGAGTGGGTTGCCGATGAAATGTTGGCCCATCTCGTTCGGGAAGTGGCAACGCCTCTGGTAAAGGGCAAAAGAACGTCTCCATCAGCCAATGGCCATTCGAAGAAGTCGAAAACCGAGTCTCGTGATGAAGCATTGAAGGATTTCGATGGGAAGGAGGGCTGCAAAGTCGTTGTATCTGGAGAACACGGTAGCATTGTGGAGATCACTTCTCGAGACAAGGGCCTCCTGCACCACAAGATCGAAGGACCAGTGACGGTCCTCCATCGCATCAGCAGCCTAGACGATGCCATCGACGTCAGTAATGGGTAAGTGGGCTCTCCTCTTCAAACTGAAGTCCGTGAGCCTCATCTTGCTGACCTCTGGATGATGAAGCCTCGGCTCGCCGTTGGACGCCCTGTACATCTTCGCGACTCCCGAGGAGGCCATCTATGTCTCCAGATTCGTCGACACGCGGACCTCCTGTATTAATCACATCCCGGTCGAGCTGCTAGGTAAGTCGAACATGGACGAGACCAGCTGGGTTCGTACTGACCTGAATGTAAAGTCGGCCCTTCTGCGCCTGTACACCCAACCATCCCCACAACGGCTACACCCCGTTACGCTCCTGCAATGTTTCGCCGACCTCAGCCACGTTCGGCCACCGCATCAGACCTGTCCAAATCAATATTAGGAGATTCGAAAGCGTCGACCCGTGCATCGATTCAGGATCAGTTGACTTCGTGGAGTCGAGCGGCTGCACGGCCTCTTCCACCTACCGGACAAGGAGATGGGAAAGCACTGGGATTCTTTGATGCAGCTTTCCTACTTGCAGGGGGGACTGTTCTGTCTGTAGCTGCCACCGGTATCTTTCTCATGGTTCGGTATTTGAGGCGTTGGTAGAGATACTTGAGCAACAAGGGACAGAGACAAAAATAGCGGACAAAAAGACACGTTCTAACGGACGAAGATCGGGTTTCAGCCCCCTAAGTATCTTGGGGTGTAGCCACCAGAAGAGGGAATACTTGTACGGAGTAGAAGCGAATCAGCACGAGGCTGCGACTGCCGGGTGTGAAAGCTGCTGTTCGACCGATCGTGAAAGTCTGAACCAACCCTGTTCGCGAGCTTGCTGGATTGGTAAACGCACGAATTCTCTCCTCTCTCACACAAGCTCTGTTTATTCGATACGTAGGGGCCGGTGAATATGGAACAGTCATCAGAAGAGTGGCGAGGGTGGAGAGAGCAGGGAAGGTTTCCTGTTTCGGCAGCGCGCGAGCATGCAGGTCCCCCGTCTGCCCCGATTAGGTTATACCACCTACTCATCATACAGTACTCGACGCTTGCGGACTTTCGCTGTGCGTGTCCATGGCGGCTGATTTGTCGGTGTTACATCCATGCGATGCCCAGGAAAATTAAAAATCCCGCGACCATACGTATACAGTTCGCGAACCGCGTTCGGGTGCTTGCTGTGCTGCAGCTGATGCATTGTGTATTGTGTCGTGGTAGGAGATTAGCAATCCAATCCTCCGATCCTCGTCGCTTTCAAGACGCGCATCGACGAACCCTCCCCAATGTAATTACATACTCCGCGCCGCGCGGCTGGAGTGGAATGATACGGTAGTCCAGCCGTACGGAGCGGAAGGGACGAGCATTACTAATGTGGTCGAATGCAACCTGCTGTAGCAAGAAGGGGGAGTATTGGCATAGCACCTGCACCTGCACCTGCACGGCGTTTCTGCGGGAGCTAGAGAGAGTGTGGGTGGGTGGGTGTTTGTGGAAAGTTGCTCTCCTAGTCAGTCAGTCAGTCAGTCAGTCGGTCAGCCGGGGGTATAAGTTGACGGAAGGATCTCGCCAGGATATTGAGTATCATCCATTCCAAGCCTCTTCATCTGTTTTCACATCTCCCTCGTCCTCGTCACCCTCATCTCTACTTCTTGTTCCACAGCCATGACGCGATACATTCTCACCGGGACGAGCGGGCGGCTGGGGTCTCGCGTGCTGACGAACATCCTCGAGAAGAAGCTGATCCCGCCCACGGACCTGATCATCTCGGCGACGGACCCGGCCCGCGTCCCGCCCATCGCGAAGCAGTACGGCCTCGACGTCCGGCGCGGCGACTACACGGACGCGGCGTCGCTCAGGGCCGCCTTCGCGGGCGGGGACGTGCTGTTCCTCGTCTCGCACACCGACCCGGGCGTCCAGCGCGTCGAGTACCACAAGAACGCGGTCGAGAGCGCGCGGGCCGTCGGCGTCCGCACGGTCGTCTACACCAGCATGATGTTCGGCGGCGAGACGGGCCTGGACAGCGTCATCGGCATCCAGCAGGGCCACGTCCACACGGTCAAGTACTTGACGCAGCAGCAGCAGCAGCGCGGCGGGCTCGACTACATCGTGCTTCGCGAGGGCTTGTACGCCCAGGCCTGGGCGTACTACGCCGACCTGCGGTACGGGATGTGGTCCAAGGGGCAGGTGCTTTTCAAAAAGGGCGACAAGAAACCCCTGGAGTGGGTCATCCCCAACGACGCCGCCATCGCGTGGGTCGACATCGACGACCTGGCCGAGGGCAACGCGCGCATCCTCGCCGAGTATACGCGCTACCTCAACCGGACGCTGCGCCTCACGGGCCCGCGCGCCACCTCGATCAGCGAGATCGCGAAGCTGGTCGAGCACCGCACCGGCCGCGCCGTCACCCTCCGGTTCGCCGGCAGGGACGCGGCCGTGCAGTGGCAGAAGGACCACGGCACCGTCCCGCCGGAGTCGTTTGACTGGCTCGAGAACAACTGGGGTGGGTGGTGGGCGGGGCTGGCCAATGGCGAGGGCGAAGTCGTCGACCCGACGCTGGCCCAGGTGCTCGGCCGGCAGGCGAAGGGCTTGGTCGAGATCGCCGACGACATGTTCACGCCGCAGTGATGTGGTCGGGTACTATACAAAGGACGACGGACGAAGGACGAGGGATGAAGCTCCACCGCGGCTCGGAAGGGAGGGTACTGTACGTATATCGATTGGCATGGCATGGCATGGCATGGCTGGTATGTACTATGTGCGACCGCCATCCGTCCAGTCGCCCTGCATAAGGCAATTATGTCCAGTCGCCCTGCATAAGGCAATTATGTCCAGTCTTCGCGCTGACTATCGAGCGAGATATTGAAATTGGCTTCAGACCGCCGAACTTGAAACGCACACACGCACACAGAAACACGTTCATCTCATGTCATGGTTAAAATCAGAATCGTAATCGCATTGGAGTTGCTGTCTGCTTACAGCCCGTCCGTCTACAGATGTATCTACCACCCCTACTCGTACCAACACCCACAATGGCCTCTAGATCTCCACGGCCTTGCCACGTTTGGTTTCCCGCCGGCGAGGGATCGTCATCACCTGGTGAAGCTGGACGCGAGCCGGTTCGAACTTGGAGACTGGTCAGCGACATGTAATTCACTTCACTCCGCCCCGCCCCAAGAAAAGAAAGAGCACGGATTCATTCACGATCACATGCGTAGCGGGAGCGCTGACTGACTTACCTTGTAGATCCTCAAGAGCGTTGCCCAGATCTTGTACAGCTCCAACTGGACGATGTTCTTGCCGATGCAGCTGCGACTGCCGTGCCCAAAGACAATCATGGCGCGTTGCATCCTCCAGCGGCGGTCGCGGAAGGCTTCGTCGCTCTCGCCGCTCTGCTGCATCCAGCGGTCCGGGTTGAAGACCCGGGCATCCTCGCCGAAGATATGCGGGAGCATCGACATTGAGGCGGCGTTCATGCAGACCACGGTGCCTGGTGGCAAGTGCACGCCGTTGGGGAGGCGGAGGCCAGCGTCGCCGACGAGGCGCTCGAGGTTGTTGGCCGGGGCGCCGAACTGGCGGTACGACTCCTGGATCACGGCGTCGAGGTAGGGCATCTTCAGCGCCAGTTCGAGTGCCGCGGGACCTTCGGTCTCGGCCTCCTTCATGGCGGCCATGTTGACGCTCTTGATCTCGCGGTACAGCCGTTCCTGCGCCTCCGGGTGTGCGGTCAGCCAGTTGATGGTTGCATCCATGGCGCGGGCGCTGTTGTTGGCCCCGGCGAGCACGTTGGTCGCAGTGATGTGCGTGATGCGAATGTCCGTCATGAGCGGGTATGATTTCCTGGCTGCGATGAAGCTGCCCAGCAAGTCTTCGTGACGGCCGGACTGCAATTGGGTTTGGGATTCGGGATCTTTGGCGGCTCGTGCGAGGCGCTCGCTGACAACGCGCCTTGCGAATGTGAAGAACATGCTCCTGCGGCGGCGTCAAGACCAGGGTTCGGTCAAATCGCCTGCTTTGAGGCCAAGGACGACTTACGGTTTCCTTTTGAACAACTTCAAGAGCGGGTTTCGCTTGGTCAAGGTGTCGAGAAACGGGAAGTTGTTGGCGACGCTGATGTATCTGAAGTTCTCCCTCTGAGCCTGGATCATGCCATTGAAGTCATCGCCATGATCAAGGAAACCGATGGGCTCTCCGAACGAGATCTTGGACATCACATCGAACGCCCCTACATTCGAGTAAGTCATTGGCGACAAACCTGACGAACCCAAGTGGACTCACAGAACTGCAGCCAGCGGGTCATGTTGATCGCCGTCCCGTTGGCGTCATGCTTGTCGAGCTCACCTATCAACTTCTCGATCATCTCGTCGATATACGGCTCGTATCCTTTCAGAGATGACAACGAGTACGCGTGGGCAATGGGTCGTCTGTACGCCCCGTGCGTTTTCTCGTCCTTGATGCTGACCAGAGCGGTCTGATCGGTGCCTATTCACGGTGAGCACAGGCTTGACCTCAATACGTCGGTGGGCAGGGACTATACCAGTCATGACGAAAACCTTGTACCCCGGGCCCTGTTGCCGGTCAGCGCGGAGTTGCACAGCATTCCTGTGAAAAGGCCTTGAAAAGCCTCAGCACACCAAACGTACCTTGTCGAGTCGCTCCCGAAAGCCGTATATCGTGTCGATTGCCTCGGGGTCATATACAAGAACATGCTTTGGCCCGATCCTAACGACGTCCCCGTACTGGCCGATCATTTGGATCTGGTAGTTGTTCACTCCTTCCGTATGGTGGTTGAGTCTCCATGCTTGGTAACCCCTCCAGATATCCGAATACTTGGCCAGCGCCGGGCCTGGAATGTGATCAAGCTTGGCCCTCTTGCTTTGTACAAAGAAATACACCACCGTGCTCAGCAGGAACCCGGCAAGCAGATACAGAGGCGATACAACCTGATGGATCAGTGGCGTGGAGAGCGCCATCTTGCCTCGAAGGGGTGGTGGCTCGAATCAAGGTTGGCCAAGGCTCGATACCCGTAGAAGCGACGGATTCGTTTAAGTGCTTGTCTCAAATGTACAAGCTCTCCTGCAAGCCAAGGGTACTTGATGTGCTGGAATATGCCACCCTGTGAGCCCTCGGTACATCGTATTTATGCTGACCGGGAAACGCAGGCATCCGTTTAGCCTTGTATGCTCCCCAAGTTCGCAACTGCCGACCTCCATCCAAGCGGGGGAAGACCTGGGGAAGCTCCCCGCTCTGCTGGAGCTTGTGACTATCGCTTGCATGCCGACTAGCCGTGTACAGCATATCCCATCTCCTCGATCGCCGTTTGAGACCGTCTTGGCGTTCCCTATATCGCAAGGATCGTGCCTGGTACCCATTCAAAGCGGTTTGTACCCCCAACTTATGCCGCGATTTCGCGTCCAACCTCACTGCCGCGGTACATGGGCTGCAGGGGATACGTCGGCACAGGCGTTCCTCGGACACTCTCCGTCTCGCGAAAGATAAATTATTGACGCGGGGAAGACAACGGCAGTGAGGATTGACGAAAGGACACAGCCGATGCATGGACAGTGCACACACGACTTGACACGTGGTAAGCTGAAACCTCGGAGCCATATCAGGCCAGTAACCTCCAAGTCAATCTTGTCGAGCCTCACCCAAGTTCCCGAATCCAAAATCTGCTGAATACTCCGATACGTGACCACGATGAATGACACCCTAGCAAACCGAGACCATGAACAGGTGGTGCCTGCGCATCCCACAGAAAAGCCAACAGGTGAGCATCATGAAACGACGGTCGAGCACGTCAAAGAAGTCAACGCCGCCATTGCTCGGACGGATTCTCACCTCGACATCGCCCATGTGCCACTTGGGTGGCGATCATGGCTCGTTGTCCTGGTCACTATGTTCGGGTAAGGATCAAAGTCCACCGCTGTCTCACAAAAATTTTGACAACGGCGACCAGGAACTTGACCTTGGTGTTTGTGGTCGTGGCTGCAGGCTCGGTCATCGCGTTCATCATCCGTGATATAGGGCACCCGGGGCTTGCTGGATGGATCATCCAGGTAGGTCCCCATCGTCCCCATCTCCCTGACTCCCGTTAATTCAGACACAGGGCCCGCTCCTCGTCCAAAGCGTTCTCTGTCCTATCGTAGGGCGTCTGTCGGACGTCATCGATCGGAAATACGTTGCGTCCTTCCAGCTCACCGTTGCCTTTGTTGGGTCCGTCGTGTCTGCCAGAGCCGAGACCATGAACACGCTGATCGGGGGAGGTATTCTGATCGGAGTTGGGCTCTCATCCCTGGGGATTATCGTGGCGATCCCCGCAGAAGTCCTGCCGTTGAAATACCGCGCAATCGCAAACGGTGCCAATTTCTTGGGCGGCGCATTTGGAGGGCTGTGAGTATATATCTACCTCTGGCGGCGTGACTCTCTGCTTAGACGACTCGACAGCATCGGA
The DNA here is from genome assembly GCA_016109585.1 of Phialophora expanda. NCBI lineage: Eukaryota > Fungi > Ascomycota > Eurotiomycetes > Chaetothyriales > Herpotrichiellaceae > Phialophora > Phialophora expanda. The sequence goes on from JADWPR010000019.1 coordinate 191,445, forward strand.
CAACTCGGTGCTGGGGCTGTGACCAACGCGGACAAGGGTGGATGGCGGAACATCTTCTGGATGCAAGCTGCTTTCCACGGCGCCACCGTCCTGATGCTCCTGGCATTCTATCACCCACCGAGACGCTCGGATTACCCAAAGATGAAGGTGGCCGAGTACCTCTGGTCCCTAGATCCCATTGGGGCCATCCTATTCATCGGCGGTGCCACTCTTATCATCCTGGCACTCGATTGGACTGGTGGGACCTATCCATGGCGCGATGCCCACATCATCGCCCCGCTCGTTATTGGCATAGTCCTCTTGATAGTATTTGGCTTTTATGGTAAGAAATCGTGCCGCCGGTTGAACTCCGATCAGCTAATTCGAGTATAGAGTGGAAGGGACGATCTGATGGCATTGTTGCTCATGTCAGGCTCCCTCTAGGCAGACGGCCTCGCCCATGCTAATTCTGTATAGGTCATGTTCAAGAAGGGATACAATTTTCCGCTGGCAGTCTTCGCGTTTGCGGTAGAAGGGTTCGTCCTCGTCGGCACGTCGGGAATGTCACTAACTTCGACCAGTTGGATTTTCTACAGCGCCGTCAATTCTGTGACTCCACAAGTCATACTCAACCTCGGGTGGGAGTCGACGTCGTGGCAAATTGCCATTCGTCAATTGGCATACCAGATTCCGGCAATCTGCTTCTCGATCCCCATGGTGTAGGTAGACTCTTGATCGGTCGCTTTGACTATCTCTCCTGGCTGACTTTTGGCGATGGCAGACTGTATTCGACAAAATTCAAAGACCTCAAGAACCCCCTACTACTCACGTACGCCATCTTCCTCATCGTCAGCATCTGCTACGCGACCATCAAACCTTCGGAGAACGGGCCTCAGTACGCCTTTTCCGTGCTCGCAGGCATAGGACAGTCAGGTCCTCTCACTCTAATCCTTGCTCTGGTCCAATTTGCCGCACCACATGCCTTCATTGCAACTGCTTCGGGCTTCGCCTTGTCTGCCCGTGCCATTGGCGGGGCTTTCGGCTCGGCAGTCCTTGATGCCATAATCAACGGTAAGATCGACGCCACACTTGCGCGTGATGTCGGAGAGGCAGCGACAAGTGCGGGCTTGCCCGCAAGCTCGGTGCCAGACCTCCTTCAGGCGATTGGAGCGGGAGAAGGTTTCGACACGGTGGCGGGCATCAATGGCACGATCTTGAAGCAGGCACTGCATGCGAGTCATGCGGCGTACGCGAAGGCTTACCGGTTGGCGTGGGCGAGTGTCATTCCGTTCGTCGCTCTGGCTATTGTTGCCGTGTGGTACATCAAGCACGTCAAGGAGTTAATGACGGACCATGTCGAGGCGAGCGTGGAATCGAAAAAGGCGGTAGCAGGGACGGATGTCGAAGCCAGTGGAAAGTGATATCCACAGGAAGTGTAGTAGCAGTATCAACATGCATGAAGATTCGGATTCTCGATAGTCATGAATTCTTCATGGTGTTTGGCACTGGCGGAACAGAGTTGATCCGGAACCGAAGCATTCACGTGATTTTTCCGACCACAACCACTCGGTCCTCGTAGCCCGGCCAAGTACAGCTCGAAATTCCACGATCAGCTTTACGACGATAGAGTCTTTCCCAAGCGCTGACTGAGCACTTTGCGCTTCGGTCTCTGTACTGTCGTGAAGGGGCGTCTGACTACCATCCGCCGAGACTGGCCTGCGGACACGATGTGTCGCATCTGCGGGCGCATGATAAAATGCATCTTTGATTCCATGCCCTCGAAGGCACCTTCCCGGCCGAAGTTGTGAGTGATATACATCTCGCGCCACGACAGTCGTAATATATGCTGACAGCTATGGCAGGGCTTTACAGCGGCCTCGGAAACCAACATCTCACCATGTGTCGTCGCGCACACTTGTCCAAAGCGCATTGAACATATCTCACAAGCACACCTCGCCTTCACAGACACTGCCAACATTCCTCCTTCCTTTCCGTTCTCGCGCGCAGCTTCACCAAGCAACGAGCCACCAATCCGCTACGACTCCGATCTCACAGTTTCAGAACACACAGCCCGAAATTCCGCCTTCATATCTCTCCAACCAAATCGAACAAGCAGGCTCATCACTCTCCGCTGACTCGACGACGACCGTCCCCTCAGGCACCTCGCCCCTGTTATCCAGACCCCTCGTGCTCTCCCGCTCCGTCCAGTCCCTGCTTCCGAAACTCCACGCCCAAAAACCACACTACATAGTCGCGCACATCCACCGGTTCCCTTACCTGCTGACAGAGGGGGACACCCTGCGCTTGCCCTTCCACATGAAAAACGTCTCCCCGGGCGATATCCTGCGGTTTAATCGCGCGAGCATCCTGGGAAGTCGAGACTTCACTCTCAAAGCCGGGACGTCGAGCACGGAGAGCTACGACGCCAAGCACACCGGCGAGCCGAATTACCTGGACGAGAGGCTCTTCGAATGCCGGGTCCGAGTCATGGGCATTGAGACCCAGCCGATGCAGTTCAAGGAGAAGAAGAAGCGGCGCAATCGGCATCGGAAGGTCGTCAAGAGCAAGCACAAGTATACATTATGCCGAGTCATGGACGTCAAGACGAAGGGTTTGGAGGAGTTGATATCGAGCGAGAAGGGGATGGTGTTGTTGGAGGGTGATGGTGATGGCGAGGCACAAGTGGTTGAGGAGAAAGGTGAGGGCAGAAGCGCCACGGGCAGTCACTCTTTGACGTGAAGGAAGCTACGCACTTTTGAGCGAGACGGAACTGTAGGATATTCAACTGGTAAAAGAGGTCGAGCGGCGAGCGCAGATAGTTCGCCTCGTCCTCCAACGCTCCCGGAAGTAGCATGTACAGCACACATATACCGTGGACATTAGTAGTGCAGCTTGTGGTCATCACAGTGTATGAACAAGATGGCTCACTTGGCCACCTCAATCTCTATGCCGCCACTGCCCCCAGGACACCGAAATTGATGGCGGTCTCCTCGCGCTTACGGATCAGGTGCAAATGGGAAAATGGCATGAGTATAGCCAGAATAATATGTAAAAGAATTATGAATACAGGAAGACCCGTCGCCGCTCCCGATTGCCAATCGCCAGTTGCCAGTAATCGCAATCGCCAACCGCAAAGATCATTGAGGGAAACCGGCGCAGCTGCCATTTCTCCCGTCACTCGTCCATCAGCGGTCTCATCAGTCATCACTCCTGGGCCACCGAGCATCGGCAACCCCCGAGTCGTCAATTCATTCTTTCGGCCAAGGGCCAGGAAAGCACAGGAACGCCAGGTAGAAGCGGTGTACTGAGGACTCGGGTCGTGAGATCCGTTAAATTCAGCCCTGTGCGCCAGAAACCAGTAGACGAGATTGACATTCAGTTGGATCTCAGGCGGTTCACCGGATCGTTTGTAGGGAAATGGTGCTTCACGGTAAGTTCACTTCCCTCGTGGTCTACTGTCGCCTCACCTCACCTCGAAGCCGGGGAAGACCATCCGGTCACGCAGGTTGACCTTGATCTCGAAGATGCCCTCTTCAGTCCCGGCATACCTGAGTCCACGTTGTTAGCACAGTCATTCCTATCCCGTGGAGATAGGAGCACTTACAAGAACTGCCCATCCGGACTGAACCCAATCCCAGTGGTGCCTATCTCAGGACTAGCTACATCCACATCCACTCCATCTGCCACTCCCACAGCGCCTCGACTCCCAGACGCCCCAGCGCCCAGAATCCGGTGCAACGCCGCCCCGGCACCTGGCGGCATCCAGTTGCCATTCGCATCGAGCGAGCGATTGCCAGACATGCCGCTTAGGAACATCATGCGTGCAAGGCGCATATCGGCATCGGGCACGCGACCTGCGAGTCCAGAGACGCGGAGGATGTCGACTTGACGGGTACCAGCAGGACCTCGGGTGGCAGGATTGGGGTTTGGGGAATCTCGGGGTTGGAGTGCACTTGGATTGCTAATTGAGGGACGGTTGATGAGTTCGGGTTCTCGTAATGCTGCACGCGGAGATGCATTGCTGGTCCTAGTGGAGTCGTTGGCAGTGGTGGCAGTCTGTGATGGGTGAGATTCTGCGGCATCCTCAGCGCGTGAACGAGTGGTATCTTCGACACCCATTTCCCGTTGGATGGCGTTCTCGAGAGTTTGAATGTCAATGGCGGCCTGTGCGACCCGTGACTCTGCTCCTCGAACTTGCCGTTGTAGATTCTCGATATGTGCTATCCGTTCACGGCGGGATTCAGTATATTCTGTGAGGACGTTGTTGATGCCTGATGGGCGAACACTGGTGGTGGGAAGCGTCGTTGTCCAGGCTGAAGAGGTATTTGCGGTGCTACTAGCCAGATCACTGTTCAAGATCCTGTCTCTCTCGGCCTCCAGTCTTCGCGAGTAATGTGTGGCAGTTCTCAACTCGCTTCGTAACTCTTCGGCTCGCTGGTTTAAGTAGTGCTGCTCGTGTGCAAGTTGTCTCTGCAGAACCCGCTCGAGTGAGGCTTCAAAACGGGCATTCGTCTCCCTTGCAGCCGCAGGGAGATGATCCAGCTGGTTGGAGGAGTTTTCCATGAGTAAACGTTGTTGTGTCTCAAGCTGCCTTCTGAGCAGAAGTGACAGTTCTCTTTCGTCAGCAAGTTGCTGTTCAAGCCGATTACCCAGTTGACGCTCAGCTCCCAAGGCGGCTTCGATCCTAGCAAGATTCACGCGAGGACCGTTGTTCGTGTCCCTCGCTGATTCGAGGGCCGTTTGAATAAGGCGCGAGGGGTCGTCTGATGGAATATTAGAGGGTGTCGATTGCGATGCCGCGCCTGCCACTAACGGAGTCAAATCGTCCCTGGACAGTACCGGTAATTCATCATCACTAATGCGACCTGGAGAGGCGGATATTCTGGCCCTGCGGCCGTCACTGACATCAAGATATCGACCCGCATTTACAGTTGACTCTGACAGGACCACTGAGGATCTTCTCCGCGGAGGATGGGCTTGAGAACTAGTAGGGCGTCCTGAATTTCGTGACTGCGGAGAGGCATTGGACGGTATCCTACTCGCAAACCAGCGTGGTGAAGAAGTGTAATTGATGCTGTATGGGCGTGCTGGGGGTTGTTCGACGTCGTCCATTGTCGTCTCGAGGGCTTCGGTGACGGACCGTTCTCGGGCATCCAGATCCAAGCCTCGGTAGCTGATTAAATCTTGTCGACTGTACCGTCTTGCAGGTTCCGTTGGAAAGTCATCGATACTGAGTTCTCCATCTAGTTCTCTTGTTGAAGACAAGCCGCGCATGGCCCTCAGCCTAGTGAGGTGCTGCTGCTTGATTTTCTCCTTGTGGCTGATGTTCCGGTACGACATAGGTGTCCCATCCTCAAGCTTGGTTTCTTCGGCTTTTCGAGGGTCAAGCTCCAGTATCTGCCGCCGCACACAGGCCCGTCTCACGTCTGCAACACCAATTCTTCCGTGATCCTCTGCCCACACCAGGAGATCCCACGGCGCAGGAGAAAAGGCCATGGATCTAACACATCCGAACAAAGCCGCTCGTGACGATCTGAAGCTAGAGATAATGGATGACTCTCCTAAATCCTCGTTCTTGCGCAAATGTTGCATGTCGAAAATGGAGATTGACCCGCCTTGCGATGAGGCCGCACATAGGTGTCCGGAGGGGGAGAATGTAACTGCAAAGCTGTAATCATCGTAGACCGGATCACCTGTCGGCACTTGAGGGTCTGCAAGCATATCCCACTCGTATTTGGCATACCGTCCGCAAGACCCGTCAATGATATCAGGGTCCTGGTACAATCGGCGTTCGTAGAAGTACACACGGTCTGAGTCGCCAACAGCAGCAATGATGCTGGAATCTGGTGACATTGCCGCAAAGTTCATAGGCACGGTGTGCGACAGGGTGGTCAGCACCTCCCTCTGCGCAAGAGAGTATATTTTGACTGTCTTGTCATTGTTGCTGATGAGGACAACGGGCTCGTCTGGTGTCCTGCCATTGTTCATGATGGTATGGATGCTCATGGAGTTCACTATTTCTCCTCCGAGCAGGTCATGATTGAAGTCATGGCCAAAACATATGGGTCGATCGTGCTCATCCTTCTCAACCTTGATGAAAGCGCAGTCTCCATTTTGTTCTCCGCCTACACATACCCAGCCCAGGCCGGCAGCCAGACATCTCGTGTCAAAAGGGACCGTCGCTACAAGCGAGTTTTGGCGGCTTTCAAGGTCGAGAACGTAGACATCCCTGAAGGATACGTAGTAGATGAGGTCTTTCTCTGCGGAGCTGATGAGATGACGCAACTGGTGGTGCGCAACCTGAATCTTCGTAGGATAGAATTTATGGTGTGCAGCCAGTTTCTCCGTAGGAGTAAGCCATAATTCGCGATTCGCTTTGGTCATGGCGCGACGGAGGCTGAGCGGCCTAGGAGTTGAGACTCATCTCCCGGCAAAAGAGGCAGATGAGGATGATCGGAAGCGGAGATGGTAGGATGGCGGCGAGCCTACACACTCGGAGGGAGGTGTACTTGCCACAGCTAGGATTGTAAATGCCGGTCGTAGTAGAAGCTGGTTCCTTTCTTTGTGCCAATGAGATTGGTGTCTGGTTGTAATTTTCTCATTTCACAATCCATTGTATCAAACTCCATCGCACTTCAATGCGGCCCGTGGACAAGGCTGAGAGCTGTTCCCGACAAGGCTGTGACTCCCAAAACAGCAGGTGGACCGGGGCGCGAATTGTTCCTCGAGATTCTGCGAGAAAATCTTCCATTGCGTCCTCCATTGCATCCTGAGATCATCTACTCTTCATCTCATTCTCCGATTCCTTCATCTTCAATCCTCCCCTTCGCGTCTGTACTCTCGGACTTGTGCACTGTCTTATACCTCTCCCTTCTTCCGCTGTGTACTCTTTTCAATTGAGCAATCATGATTGCTTCAAAGTTCTCGAGAGCTGTAGGTCCTGTTTCCACCTTGCTTCCTATCACTTCCTAACCAATGCACTAGCTTCCTCGAGCCACTCCCCTTTCTCGCCTCTCACAAATTCGAGTACCTCGCTCGTCTATAATCTCACGATATGCCTCCACCGATGCACCCGAGTCGACCGAGAAGGTCAAAGGTCAAGTGATTGGCATTGACTTGGGCACAACGAATTCAGCCGTCGCCATCATGGAAGGCAAGACCCCGAAGATAATAGAGAACGCTGAGGGTACCCGAACAACGCCCTCAGTTGTTGCCTTCACCGAAAATGGCGAACGTCTAGTCGGAGTTGCCGCCAAGCGTCAAGCCGTTGTCAACCCCGAAAACACCCTCTTCGCAACCAAGCGTCTCATCGGACGAAAATTCTCAGATCCTGAGGTCCAGCGCGACATCAAAGAAGTCCCTTACAAGATCGTCCAGCACACAAATGGAGACGCGTGGCTGCAAGCACGTGGCGAGAAATATTCGCCTTCTCAAATTGGTGGCATGGTCCTGTCCAAGATGAAGGAGACTGCTGAAGCATATCTCGGCAAGCCCGTCAAGAACGCCGTCGTCACAGTTCCTGCCTACTTCAACGATATGCAGCGACAAGCCACGAAGGACGCTGGTCAAATTGCTGGCCTGAATGTTCTACGGGTTGTCAACGAACCTACCGCAGCTGCGCTTGCCTACGGTCTGGAAAAGGAAGATGATCGCGTGATCGCGGTCTACGACCTTGGTGGTGGTACCTTCGATATCTCAGTGCTTGAGATCCAGAAGGGTGTATTCGAAGTCAAGTCTACCAACGGTGATACTCACTTGGGTGGCGAGGACTTCGACATCACTCTCGTTCGCCACATCGTTCAGCAATTCAAGAAGGAATCTGGCCTCGATCTATCAAACGATCGAATGGCTATCCAGCGTATTCGTGAAGCTGCTGAGAAAGCCAAGATTGAGCTGTCGTCGTCTATCCAGACTGACATCAATCTTCCCTTTATTACCGCTGATGCCTCCGGCCCTAAGCATATCAACATCAAGATGACCCGCGCCCAGCTCGAGCAAATGGTTGACCCTCTCATCTCCAGAACCATCGAGCCCGTCCGCAAGGCCTTGAAGGATGCAAACCTACAAGCCAAGGACATTCAGGAGATCATCCTCGTTGGCGGTATGACTCGTATGCCAAAGGTCACGGAGTCAGTCAAGAGTATCTTCAACCGCGACCCTGCGAAGTCTGTCAACCCCGATGAAGCTGTTGCCATTGGTGCTGCCATCCAGGGTGCCGTTCTCGCTGGAGAGGTTATGGACGTGCTGCTGCTCGATGTCACTCCCCTGTCGCTCGGCATTGAGACGCTTGGCGGTGTCTTCACTCGTCTGATTAACCGCAACACCACTATCCCCACCAAGAAGTCGCAGATCTTCTCCACTGCCGCCGATTTCCAGACTGCTGTTGAGATCAAGGTTTACCAGGGTGAGCGTGAGCTTGTGCGTGACAACAAGTTGCTCGGTAACTTCCAGCTGGTTGGTATCCCACCTGCACACCGTGGCGTTCCTCAGATCGAGGTCACCTTCGATATCGATGCCGATTCGATCGTCCACGTTCACGCCAAGGACAAGTCCACCAACAAGGATCAATCTATCACCATTGCCTCCGGTTCAGGTCTCTCAGACGCCGAAATTGAGAACATGGTGAACGACGCGGAGAAGTATGGTGCTCAAGACAAGGAGCGCAAGGCTGCTATTGAAGCTGCCAACCGTGCCGATAGTGTTCTCAACGACACCGAGAAGGCACTGAAGGAGTTTGAAGATAAACTCGATAAGGCTGAGGCAGATACCATCAAGGAAAAGATCGCCTCGCTTCGTGAGTATGTCGCGAAGAACCAAGCTGGCGAGGGAACTGCCACCGCCGAGGAGATGAAGGCCAAGATCGATGAGCTCCAAACATCGGCCCTCACCCTCTTCGACAAGATGCACAAGGCCCGCGAAGAATCATCACAGACTCCTCCCCCAGGCGGTGAGGCTGGCGCACAAGGTGGCGAGCAGAAGCCTTGAGGTTGAAAAGCATACTATGCGACTTGTATTTTAATGATATCCCTGTACTCGACTTCTTATTACCCGATGGAAGGATGACCATCACTCGGGGAATCTGCGGATCATGGCTGGCAGGCTTCTCTCACTGTGTTTTACATGTCTATTTTGGGTGAGGACAAATGCTTACTTGCTACATGAGGGAAAGCATTGCTGGATCATGACTAGACATGGGCGAGTGGAGGAGTGGTGGTAGCGGAGGATTCACTCTGACCATGACGCACCATCTCGGCAAACTTTGCAGGACAGAAAAACTGCCACGGTGTTTGATCGAGCAAAAGTGTCTTGACAAGAACGAAATATCCAGGGTTGTAATATGTAGATGGATAACTGGGTACACTCGACCTGCTCGCCAACACGGGCGAGTGTGCCTCGTGTGTGAAAATAGAAAAGCGAATCTCTCCTCATGTTCTGCTTGCGCATCAGCGAGGCCTATCGTCCCGCGGCTTGATACAACTTGGATATCACTGCGGCCGCTTGACCGGCCCCCGACTATATGTAGAAGGATGATGCTCGGAAGGGAATCGGTTTCATTGGTGCAGTGGGGAGTATAGCATCAGCAAAGTTGCCAATCACCGAGGAATGGGCCCGCTGGTTGCAACGTATACGCATGTATGACTAGTAGCCTCGTATGGCTGTTCCCGACCTTGGCCGTTAGTGGGAGGCTGACTCGAGGATGGAATAGTGGAGACGGTGCTGACGGCAAGGGGAGGTGTTAAAAAGGGGAGCATGCACTGTCCCATGGAATAGCCGCTCGGGATTGATTGACATGGATCTATGTTGGCCGCATGAGCTGCTTGTGTCCTGGTCCGCCGGGGGCGGTGTCGCACAGGGCGCTGCTCACAAGATGGTAGGAAGGCGGCAACGCAGCACACAGGGAGCCGGATGCGGCCATGACGATTTACGAGCAACCAGGGAGGAGTGTGATGCTACGCCGTACATCTTGTCGCAACTACGTATCCATTTCCAGATTTGGTGCGAGTCGCATGGAAAAGACTAAGTCAACACTCCCTGAAACGGCATTAGGGGCGGCGGGAGCGTACGTAGCGGACACTGATATTAACCGCCCGCCTGACAACGAGGTGGAGAATGTATGCGTAATACTGTGGCGCCCGAAACAGGCAACGGTGCACATTACTGTACAGGGTAGGGAGAACACGGGCGTCCATATAAAGGACCTAATATAAGCTGCATATGGGGTGTGAATAATCTGGAGCTACGTCCTGGTTGCACGCGCTCTTACGGAAGAGATGAATCGCCAAATTTCACCCCGATGATAAGAAAGAGAATTTCCACCATCTCGACGGGAGTGTGGTCCTTGGTTATCGGAAAGAAAGCATATCAACCACAGGAATGAGTGACTCGTATAAGGAACCAACAAGTTGCGTGCGTAGGCGATAAGGCAGCACCGCAAGGCGCCAAAGGGGCGGCTATACGAGGCTAGTTGGCGAGAAGTGGTAGCCGGAAACTATCATTCCAGGGGGCCCGATACGATTTATTCAAGTAATCGAATCCTAAGTCCCTTGCGGCCAGGCCAGTTCGGCTCACGCCAGGTCTATACTATGCGCCTATCAGGTGGTCGGCTGAGTGGTTATGCACTCCGCAGCCCACCGGCCAGCATGTGCATGCCGAGTAGTACTACCCGCCGCTGTGCTGGATGGGTATGATGGGGCACTTGCGAAGTGTCCAACACCTGTGGAGGAGGATCTTGTCCCACGGCCTTACTCAGAGGACTAGGAAATAAGGCCAACGGTCGAGTAATCATGATCATGAATCCTGGGCGCCTCCAGGTGGCGCCGGAAGCGTGGAAGCGTCCGAGCGTCTGTATACTGAAACAAGCAGGGAGCAAGTGGACTGGAGGCACACGCAGCTCCTCCCCCTCTGCGACTCCCCGATCGAGGTATTCCTCCAGCGTCGAGTCCTCTTCTCGCCCTTCAGGAGGATCTGTCCAGGGCGGACACTCGCCGCATACATGTCCCAGCTGCCACCACCTCACCCAGTGTACGAGTAGGATCGAGCTGTCGGTGTCGGCGAGCTATTTTCCCACCCTATCCATGGGAATACCCACTTGGCATGATCAAGATTACGGTGGACGATCCAACTCAATCTCGTCAATCGCTGCCCTTTTCAATTCATCCGGTTTGGGGAGGCGGGCGTGCAGGCCCCTGTACTGGGTCTGGTCTTGTGCGTCGTATTCACGATTGGCCAATTCGTCAATTGGACGCACAAGCGGCACTGACCCTCTTGATAGTCAAGATGGTGCCACACCGTGTCAAGCGAGAAGCCGCGTCCTAAATTCACTCAACTGCAGCGTTGCAGGCCAGTCGTGGGCTGGTGCTCTGGTCCACTCACGGTCGTTTGCCCTTGCGCGAGGGCGGAGTGTGTACAGCTCTTTACACTTTGCGCCTCGTTTGGTCCCCAGCCCTGGCGCAGTGTGAAGACGATTCGGCCGCCGCATCTCCTCTAAAACGCCTCTTCGCTTGTTGTTAACCTTGTATCATAGCACCTTCCCCAATTAAAGCGTACTCATACGGACTCTAGGCCACTTTTGCGCGTACCATTGCCTGAGCCTACTCATCCACCGCTGTGCCTATCTGGTCGTCTCTCCCTTTCCTTTTTCCCCTTCTCCCCTACAAGTTGTTCTTTCGGTTGCTTCAACCACCCTGCCAGTTACCGCCGTCAGTCTTTTGAGAGCTGTGCACCACCAGGTTTTGTCAACCTTGTCTCACCGTCCGCCATCGACCTTGATTGTTATCCTCATGTCACAGCGGCCGATTTGATTTTGCGGCTAGCCTCATTGGCGCTCTATTTCTCCTGCGTCGTGCGTTCGCTCGCAGCAGACAACTCGACATATTTTTTGCTCACCTGTTGGCCATGTATTCACGACCGCCATCTGACCAGCCACGGAAGGTCTCTCACGAATTCGGACCCGAGGTATGTTGCCATCAATTTTCTTCTCTCTGCCCATCACTGCACAAGTCTTCTGTCGCATGCGTCTGTAAAGACGTCATGACACAAAGGACAAAATACCTCCCTGGCCATGCAACCTTCACCCACTGTCAGTCCCTCTCTTGGGCCAGCCGACGACAATGAGACTGGCTGCTTGGCTTGCTGTCAATCACGTCAAACCACTTATTCACACGACCAAAATCGGACTGGCGCCCTGCACACTGAGGTATGAAAGACACGCCCCCAGGCGTCGACATGGGGAGACATTAATGCAACGACCGAGCCCTGGCCTGTCGTTTGCTAGCCTGCAGGCCACCTCACTTGGACTTCAGGCTTGGGTCAAGCCCAGCTGACCCTGCACGGGGCGTGTCTCCAAGCAGCGCTCGCATCAACGTGTCGGGGGCACCGCCTCCACACGCCTCGACTGGCCTTCCTTATCTTGGCGCCCATTCATACCTGCGACCCATCTCCGCTTCTCGCCCAATCGCCGTCGCGTCCAAATACAACCTCGCTCCCGTTCGGGGCTATTCAGCTGCACCCGCCTCCGTTGGCGCAATTTCCATCCCTCCCTAGCACGCTATTGGCATTCTTACACGAATTGCTCGTTTACATCAGTCTATTACCCGTTCCGGACATTTCCGTAATCAAACCTCGTCCATCACACTTCAATCTCGTTATCGGTGCTTCCAAGACTCCGACGGAAAAAAATTGCCACGGCCTGTCATAACTCGAGCATTACGAAGGAGTCCCGGTCACCATATCTTATCATCCACACCCCCTGATTCGTCAACCTCGATCACTCTGTTTTGTCTTTGTTTCGTCCTGCTCTTGGTGCTAATCACATGTTTTAGCGTCCGCGCTCGTCATGGGAGTCTCCATATCAGCAACCGCCGCCTAGAAGTTATCATCAACCGCAGCATTACCATCCGCCAACCGTGCCTGATCCCATGGATCCCGAGTCTTCGGACAGTGATGTCTCTGTAGGCGGTGGGGATGAATACAGGGTCGCCAGTCCTCTGACAGCTCCGATTCCCCTGCCCCCTCCTGCGTCGAAGCACGCTCTAGAATCACCAGACGCCGTCCAGGCGCGGCTCGACGAGTTACAGCGTGTAGAAGACCACAATGTCAAGAAGTATGACCTCCTCAAAGCCAAGCGCTCTCGGAAGGATGAGAAGATTCGCCGCCGCCGTGAAATTCAGGACCAAAGATGGAACGCGATCCTGGAAGCGCGTCAACGTCGAGACGCAAGAATCGAAGCCCGCCGCCGGAGAGAAGATGCTGCATTCTCCCAATTTGATCATGAGCTGGAAGAGGAAGAGAGCGTAGGTCCTTCCCCCTCCGTCCTCGCTTATTTACGCTGATTGTTTAGAATCTTCGACGTCGCCTAAAGCGGCTCAAGCGAGGACTACCACCCGAGGAGTCACCGAAGCCAGGCGGCCGAAGTATTTCTTCATCCTCAATGTCTCCGCCAGGACCAGCGCTCTCAACGCTGCCACCTCCGCCGAAACGTCATCAGGTTGGTCCCCCTGGTCAGCCAGATGCCGTCAATCCATCTCAGTCCAGGCCTTCGCCGCAGCCCAACTTTACACTGCCGACCAAGGGCACTTTGCCGGCGCCCCCTCCTGCCCCGCCTTATTCCTTTGCCCGAGACTACAGTTCTTCGTATCCCCGGCCGTATCATCACTCATCCTACTCCACTACCCCAACTAACGCCTCCCCGACGATATCCAACACTGGGCCTGGGGGGCCCGGCCACAATTCGCAATCGTCCTCTGATCGGATACAATTCAGCCATCTAGCCAGGCCGGCGTCCCCTCTTGCGAGACCACTTCCCAGTACTGTCCCCAGTAACCAGTCACCAGCCACTCCAGCTGTCAACCCGAACCCTCCGAGACAAATCTACGATACCCGTCCACCGCCCGCCACTACCTCATCTGGATTTGCTTCCATCAACGCTCCGCCGCCGCCACCACCCGCATCGGGATTCGCCACCATCAATGCCAGGACGACCAGTACGCCGCCAGCCTCACACGCGCCCCCCTCCAGGCCGCCGAACGATGTCGAAAGCAATAGGACCCCAAGTCACATGAACAATGGGATAGAGAACAATCGCTTCCACCCGTACCCAAGTGCGCCGAGTAGCTCTGTTGTCACCCCTGCCGCGGGGACCAGCACGAAACGAACCCCTTCGACAACCCATCCGTACCAGATGTCGGAGGCATTTGCAAATCGACATCACCACTGCGAAAGGGTGGACGGTCTAAACCGTGGCATCTGGACATCCTACGGCATCGGAGGGACCGCCGATAACCCCACGGGCCCAGCGGTTGAGATGTACTTGCGGTGCAATCACGACGGCTGTGCTCGCATTGACTGGCGCACCGTGCATGGTCTCCAATGTCACATTGTGAAGAATCACGAGCAACCGAAGGGTACGATTGGTAGCCTGGAGAAGGCGCTTGAGAGATATGGCGTTCCTGTGAGAGAGGTGGAAGATTTCGAACGAGAGCATGGAAAAGGCACCGCCGGGACCATGGCAGATCCTAAGAACTTGAAAATGAAGCTCAAGACCAAGATTCAAGACTTCGGCAGACGGGGCACACCTGGTCCATATGGTGTTGATCCTGATGCGAGACCTGCGGGATACAGACCGAGCCCAGCTGCGACAGACGACAGTCCTACGATGTCCGATGGTATCAAAAAGAGCCCGGGGACCGCCGCTACCAACGGCCACTACACCAGCACCTCGGCCGATAGTGCTGGACGGCAATCGGCTCCTCATACTGCGTCCGCATCTCCAGCAAACGCCTTTACTGCGGTCCGACCAAGCTGGGTGGGCGTTACTACGCCGCAATCAATGCCTGTCAAGTTTGACCCAGAACCAAAGAGGCTGCAGGGTGATTTCGGCTCGTCCGCCGCTGCAACCGACGAACGGGCGCAGACTCAGCACAAGGATGTCTCGAATGGGGGTACTCTTTCCACTCCGCCACCAAGTGTCACAACTGCCCCTCCTCGACCGGAACCCTCTGAAACGGCAACAACAGTCGGTAGCGCGCCATTTGCAGCCATCAATCAACACCCAACCGTACCAGTATCAGCGCCGGATTCAGTTGCCTCTGTAGCTCAGCCGCAGACCAATCATGCCGACGACGAGGATAAAAGGCCGAACGGTGACCCGCCCTCCACTCAAGAGCCGGCTGAACCCATGGCGAAGGATGGGGACGTGGAGATGACAGGAATGAACGAGAATAGCGAAGAGAAAGGCGAAAAGAACGGTGTAGAAACAGGGGAAATGAACGGTGTGGAGACAGGAGAAAAGAACGGTGTGAATGGCGAGGCCAGATTGGAGGTCAAGCCTGAATCAGAGAAGGTTGTGCAGCCCGAGGAGAACGCAGAGCCCCGATCCGAAACGCTTGAGGTTGAGAGTAATACCGGTAAAGACACCAGCGGGCCAACCACAAGACGATCCACCATGCAGTCTCCGTCAATGACGACCAGATCCCTCGCTGCAACCACTCCAGGCAGCGCAAGACGACCCAGTCGCCGCTCCAGTGCGGCACGGAAGTCCGTCGATGTTGATGGCGAATCTGGCAAGGCTGCGCCTGCCAGTGAAGATGGTGACAAGGACGTTAAAGATGGCAAGGATGAGAAAGCCGATAGGCCCGAAACTCGACGATCGCTGGCTGGACGTGTGCTCCGACGGGGGACGAGGTACTAGGAAAATGAACTGTACAAGCGCCATCCGTGGTCTGACCGATGGCGTTAATACGGTTCGAAAACACAAGAGCAGACAAGGCAAGCTAATCACGTACTCCAAAGCCGTAGCCTATGCGCATATTTTGGAAACTCGGGCAGAAAGCGACGATTTGAGCATTGGATACAACGACGGGCGTGTTGCGCCGTACGAAGTGGTATTTACGGACTCCATCTCAGAAGCGTTCGGGGGCTATGACAGCAGCATGTGGGACACATGCTCCAATACATGGGATTGGGGAGCGGTTTATGCAAAGCCTAGGTCGGGGGCGGCGCGAGCGAGCATCAGGAAATCATTGACCATGGGGCGGGCCGATTTGGCTTGTACGTTTGCTGTGCTCTCTGCCATGAGGGAGGGTCTTGGACAATGATGAGGGCAGGAGAGCAGCACAGAGTCTGGCGTCGATTCGGAGTTGACGTACAGCAGCTCTGCATTTTGGTGTTTGGTGTCAAGCTGGGTATGCGCAGAGGGGTTCCGACGGCCGATATTTTCGTTTTGCGAGTCTTGCAAGTATGTACTGGAGGTATCCTTGGCAGGGTAATACCGGGAATGAGCATCAGACAGCGTTTAATATCACAGTACATTGATTCGATCGACGATGGTGGCCTTGGGTGGAGACGCACGTTCCCGAAGTATGTGGATGCTCATACTGTCGTCCTACAGAACTAGGGTGTTCTTGAGCGGTCTCTCTCTCTACAGCCTACCTAGACCGACCTCTCGAGTCGATGCGCCCAGATGACCACTGTAGCTCAATTCGGCATCTGGTCCTCTCCGGCGGTAAGGCACAGCAGCCAGCCTTACTTACCCATAGACGCGACGCTCCCACCATGCATGCTTGGCAGGTTTTGTGCCTGTTGGACGACCAGTCGGCAGAATGGGCCTGGCTTGAAGAGCCGGATACCCCCAGACGATGGTGCCAGACTGTCACTTCCGTCCTTCACTCCCGTCCGTCACTCCCGTCTTCACTCCCGTGAGGTCTCCAAATCCTACGTGATGGTGAAGTTCGCACCGTCTCCATATCCACCCGAGAGCAGGGCCTGGAAATTTAGGGTGTTGGGGCAGAGCCATTTCCGACGCTTGGAAGGAAGATCAGACTCCGATTCAGAGTCGCTGTCGACCGATATGGCGCCCTCTTTGCGTTTGTGGAGTCCTGGGGTCAAGGTCTGTACCAAGTCCCACCGGATCTGGAGAGGGGCATCTGGAGGTGCTTGAGCGTCGCGAAATTCAGCTTGCCATTTCTCCGGGGGGACGAAATCCATCGGGATGACGTCTGAGTCGTTGGGAGAGTCGGTGTTTCGCTCGTGGTGGACGCCGGCCAGGGCGACGACCGAAAAGTCGGCGCCGCAGAACCGTGGCGGATCGGGGTGACCAGAGAGATAAAAATCCCGGTGTGTTGTTGTCCCCGGGCAACCCGTCGAGCTGTTTGTAAAATCACCGTCATCATGTGGCTCGAACCTGAACTTCGATAGCTTGAATCTCGAGTTGTGTTCGGTGATCAGATACTTGGGTACCCGCTGTCCGCTTCTCGTGGAACCGCCGAGGACCGCCGCCGCGAGTTCAGCGGGAGTGTGTGTGAATAAGTCAAACGTCGAATGTCGATTCCACTGGGTCTGCAGCAAAGGGAAGGGG
Organism: Phialophora expanda; assembly: GCA_016109585.1. Taxonomy (NCBI): domain Eukaryota; kingdom Fungi; phylum Ascomycota; class Eurotiomycetes; order Chaetothyriales; family Herpotrichiellaceae; genus Phialophora; species Phialophora expanda. Next base: position 208,777 of record JADWPR010000019.1, read on the forward strand.
TCGAAGAAAGAAACAGAGCGCTTGCTGTACAGCGGGACGTGTCTTTGCACGGCCATTATGAGATGGTTAGGCAGACCCTTTTTTGTCGCGCGGACAAAAGCAACAAGGCCGGGCATGGTCGATGTTCTCTCAGCCCTGTTGTACCATCCGGAGAGGTGGCATTCATATGCCCGTAGATGGTCCACCATGAACAGGAACGATTCAGAGAGATCCCTTTCCAACCGACGGAGAGGGCTCTGCGCATCCTCGTCTCTCAAGTCCCACGCTGGACACTCGATGGCCTCCAAACCTCGGACCAGAATCTCTGCCGCATAACGGAACACGACAGGACGGATCTGGGTGGTGGGAGCCCCGTCATCCAGAGACAAATGCATTTCGACAAAATTCTCGCCGTTGAGAACCGGAAAGATAGCCGAGATCTCGACAAAGAGCATGTTGATTCGAAAAGCCAGAAGGTAGACAAGCTCCGCCATCGCGAAGCGGGCATCAGCAAGGTCATGTCGAGTGGTTTCGGCTGTCCAGATCAAGTCAACGTTCCGCAGTAAGCTGTAGTAGCCCAGGGTGATCTGAATTTTGGAAAACAGATCTTGCTCTGCCGCGAAAAGCACCTTTTTCTGCTTCTCAGCCTCGGCCAATATCTCGCTCCGTTGGTTCCTTTCGCAAGGAATCTTCATGTCGGAATGTCCTTTCGAGAGCATTTTGTCCTTTTCGCGGGACAAGCAAGAAGATCTCCACATGGCCTCAAGGACAAATCTGTCGAAGCTGACTATATCGATGCACGGGGGCCGGGTCCCATCACCCGGCATCAATTGGGAAGCGAGATGGAGGTCACAGACAAGGGAATGTGTCTCCTGGATATCTCTCCTGACGGCCAGGTCTTCAAAGCCCAAATCCAGAATGATTTTACAGCATTCCCCAGGAGCAAATTCCGAGCAATAACCTTCATATGTGTGACGGTCATCCTGCAGTCCGCGCACCCCTTGACCCAGGTCCCGGCAAATAGAGAACCAGAGTGTTCGATCCAGGAAGCAGCGTTCTGCTATGTAGACTGGCGGCCTCTGCAGGCGTGTCAGCTGTATGCATGTCTGACACAAAGGAAGTCCAAAGCAGGGACGACGTTGGATAGTGCAGCTAACACAGGCAGGCTTTCGGTTTGACAGCGAGGAACCTGCGGCCACTTGGGCGGCTGATGGATCCGCAGAGTTGAATACTGAGGGAGAGCATGGCGAAATGGGAGTTTTATCGATGCTCCACGGTGTCCACGGATCTTGAGGCTCCTGACCACCCCGGTCATCAGAGCCAGTGCCCAAGGCGTCGTCGTATACGAGATTGTTGACAGTTGATAGGTCACCAGCATCTAGCACGATGTCGCGGGAGAACCCGGTACTGTCGAAGCGCACAAGGTTGCTGTGAATGTGCTGGGTGACTCCTGCGTCGAATGGAGGCTCGTCAAAGCACAGATCGAGTGGAATCTCTGCAAGCGCATAGTCACCAACGAAACCCCAAGTCACGGCCCTCTCAAGCGTTACGAGGGAGTGGTCGACGGGAGGATCGAGCTCGTCGGCACCGATAGTGGTGGTCATGGTGGGGATGAGAGTGCGGGATAGAGTCTAAGGTTGTCCCAGAGCGAGGAACCAGCTGTTCTTGCTTTGCTGGAAAGAGCTGGGGAGAGGTGATGGGCCTGCAGGATATCCTGGGCCTTTTTGTACCTCATGATCCTCCCCCATGTTTCACGCCATTGGAAGATCCGCCTATGTACTTTATTCTGCTGGTCTCCTGGGCAGTGCTATTTCGAGGTGACGAGACTGTGACTTGCTTCGGGCAATACCCATGCAGGAGCAAAGTATAGGGCTGCGCGATCTGGAGCAAAGGAGACGCCAGTACCGATACGATCTCTACTTGGTCCTCTCTGCATTAGCGTGCAAGCCAAGGACTCCGCGACAAAACTGGCTCGGCACAGGACCAAGGACGTTATGGGGAAATATTGCTTGCTGGCCACATGTAGAGATTCGGAAACTCGGTAAGGAACAGGAATAGGAGCTAGAAAGGGGAAAGTGGCCACATGCTGAGATTCGGAAACTCGGTAAGGAACAGGAACAGGAGCTAGAAAGGGGAAAGCTTACTTTGAAGTCGCGGACCCGGGGCGGGTCACGACGACATTGGTCGCTTGCGCCTGGCTGCTGCATGGTTATAGCAGGCAGTCTTTGGGTAAGGAACAGGAATAGGAGCTAGAAAAGGGAAAGCTTACTTTGAAGTCGCATGGTACGAGTACCGTGGGTGCCGGACCCGGGGGGTCACCACGTCACTGGTCGCTTGCGCCTGGACTGACGCCACAAGATTTGATCGCTGGCTGCTGCAATAGTTAGAGCAGGCGGTTTGTGCGGTGAGGCCAACGCCCACTCTGGAGCTGTAAGCGGTAAAATGGGCGTCAGACCTCTTAGGCCGATATCACAGGCATGTGCGGCGACAATGGAGTGGAATAGATTAGATACTCGGCAGTAGCAGAACGAGCTCTTGGTGACTGATTTGACAGGCTCATCAACGAGGCGAGGGGATTCGCGCCGCCTGCAATACAACATTCAGCGCCGCTGGGACGTCGAGATTCCAGTTCTGGTTTTGAAATCCTGCAACGGTTTTGGTCTGCAAAGGCATTCGCGTGCAGGGGTTTCTGGGGACCTTTGTAGATGGCTCTCCTTTGCTGCTATTCGATATGCGGCTTCTGGAGCAAGTCACCGTCAGACGACTGCTTAGCAGCAAACGCCTCTCTCAATCGATCTTTGTATCTTGCCTCCTCATCAACCTTTGCCTGGATAACAGCCGCTGCGCCGACGCTCCAGTACGGAGCGACGATTTAGTCAAACAGCCGCATGCTGCAATGGTCCGGACAGAATAATGGTTGCAGGTGCTCGTTGAAGAGTCGATAGAGGCCTTTCGGGCTGTTGACTGCTTGGAAGTACCAGAAGCTCCCGAGCTCCCAACACTTTCTCATGATGGGCGTTTGATACAAGACCGGCCCATGCATTTTTCTCTCTTCTTGCTCGAAGCTGTCTAGATACTCGCTCACCACCTGGCTGAACGTGTCCAGCGGTTCTCCCGGCTCGATCTCGTCCACTGCACGCCCGGAAAGCCAATAAGGAGGACATTGGAATTCAATTGGTAGTGAACACGCCCACTCCAGGTCGATCAGAGACGTGACGTGCCAGTCGTCGTCCACGTAGATATTACTCGGGTGCAAGTCTGTGAGAGTAAAAACAAAGGGACCGTGCCGATATCTCGGATTACAGAAGTGACGCAGCGTGGCATGCATCATCGTCAACGCCGCCATTTGCTGTTCGCCATCGTCTTGATCATGTATCGAATTCGGCTGATGGTAGATGCGTTGATCGTGACACGTCAAGAGATCAAGGACATAGGGCTCGACTGCTGTGTAGGTAGTTTTCCGATCAATGGCGGTGGGAACACCCTCGTTCTCCAGGGACTGCAGGCGCAGAGTCAGAGGGCGATTGGTCAGGGTGACCTGTCCTTGGTCATCGAAGATCAAGGAGCCAATCCTTGGGAGTGGACGTTTGTTTAGTGAAAGCGTGATCCGAGCCAGGTCATGGAAAAGGTTCGAACGACGGGTGGCATCGTGGCGGAAGGAATGCCAACAGGTCGACAGCATATCTCCTTGGCCACCCCGGCCAATGATGATATACCCGCCCCTGAAGACATCGGCATATCGTCGACGAACATATCGACCCGGCGAGGGTATTCGCAGCAATGAAAGCAAGGTCCGCTTCAGCGACCACATGAGACGAGTGAGGCGAGGGACATTTTCGGGTGCTGTATACTAAGAGAAGCGTCGGCCAAATGCACGCATGGAGGAACATTGCACTTACTCGTTGGCCGTTCGGGAACCCAAAGGCAAAGAGAGGAGGAATTGGGACATCAGGACAATTCTGTTGGATCCAGATATATGTAGCAACCTCACACCGAAGCTTTTCCTCTACATTGCCAGGAGAGTTTCTCTCCCCAACTTTATACGGCAGCGGCATCCTGACGAACACTGCACGTACTTTCGAGGGCGGACTGATATACACCGGGATGCAGACGTTGAAGCTTCCGGACAGCCAAGTCCCTTCATCACCCGCCCGACAATCATTGACACCAAGGTGAAATGACACGATGGCCTCTATTTCGGTCTTATGGGCGGATAGGTATTTCCAAAACTCTTGTCGATGCCGGGGATATTCAATCTGAGCGAGTATATTATCATCATCGTCGAGTGCTTCATCTAGTGTTATTTGTCGCCTCAGGAGGGGTAGTTTGTTCGGCATGCTGAGTTTGATAGACGTAATGAGAGCAATCGCAATGAGGATTTAATGTCATAGTGTGAGATGATGGGTGGAGGGAGTTGTGGACAAGGTGAGGTGCTGAATGCGTCTTCGACACGAGATTAACGAGGGAGGTCAAAGGTGTTCGCGTGCCATTCGCGCATGAATAGGAAGGCTGGAGAGATACTCGGCGCGACTGCATGCGTTACGGATACGAAGTCGCGAAGACAATAGAGAGGCAGGTGAGGCCAGTCTGAGGCATCTTCTTAAACCTAGAACAAGGCCGCTACTTGCAGCGAGAGATACAGAGAGAGGTGTTCACCAGATTGGACCACTTGAGCAGCCATAGGGGTTGGGATCAAGACGTGAGATGCGGTTCTCGACGGCTCGCCCCTTCATGATCGCCCGTCCCTGATCTGTTCGAGACCATCATGGCGACTCTCGCGCTCTCCGGCAAGTCGTATGCGCGAGGTCTGGCAGCCTTCGCCTCCTTCACCTTTCTTTCCGGGCCATCGGTGTGAGGCGAAACAAAGATGGGAGATCACGCCCTCCAACTTTTTGACGAAGTCTTCAACGCGAACCCGATCAAGTGACGCCTTCTGCCCCTCCATCGAAGTGTAGCCGGGAGATCTCATCAAGGCTTTTTGCTGGACCTTTGCCATTACAGCCGTAGTTTGGAATTCGCCATTCATGGCGCTGCACAACATATCACTGTTTCTCTGTCGAGAGTTCTTGCGTTCCCCGGCCCATCCTTCATCGAATAACACCCCCTACTCCAGCCCATCCCAGGACGAACCCACTCAAAGCCTCGGTGGACAATCCGCCGCCGAACCAAATCTCCCTCCACGCGCCCGTCCCCTGATTCCTCCCCGGCTTCCCATCCTCATTCAACCCCCTGCTGCCCGCAGTGCCGGCAAAGTATCTCTGCGGGGTGCCCTTGGCGAGGAGGAAGTAGAACAACAAGGAAATCAACGTGTTCGAGAAGAGGTAGAATGCGAAACCGTAGAGCGATTCAAGCCCAAGGATACCGGCGGCGATGCCCAGGAGAAGACCGGATATAGAGCGAATATTGGAGAGGATCTAGCATGTCACACACATGTCAATAGAAATTCCTTGGGGTTCGGCACAGGAATGCAGACTGGGTGCACATACGCGGGTGTTGTGTTGGATGGATTCGGGGACGAGCGGATCCAGGAGCAGTGAGAGCTCTTGCGGCGAGGCAGGCATGATGGAGGTCGCGGAGTGTTGGTTCTGGTCTCAAGTCGAATGCGAGATCACTGCTGGTGTCCCGGCCTCGTTGGCCGCAACTTGCTTTGCGATGAACCTTCAGGTTGCTCTCTGGTGCTTGGCCCAAGTGGGTCGGCAGCGGTCCAGTAAGAAATGGCAAGGCTCCGTGGCCAGGCTGAGCCCAGCCGACTCGCAAAAGGATATGCGGCGGTTGCACAGGCACGCAGGGTGTGGTTCTTGCAGAAGAAGCGTTCAATAATCAAGTCTAAATTTCCTTTTGTTCAACTAACATGCGTGTTCACATAAAAGACTCGTATGTGGAAATCGCTTATCTCATCACGCTATATCAAAACGTGAACTCGTCATGCCCCGACCGAACAGCCCGCCTGCAAGGAGAAGGTGAGACACGAGTACTTGTTGTGCCGGCCGCGATGTATACATTAGTAGAGTTCGGACCACGTGCACACTTTCAGAAGTGGCCACACGGGTGTGTTCCCTGCCGAAATGCCAGATTGAAGCAGGACATAGGTGCATGACAGCGCGATCAATACCGATAAGTTACTCCTTTCTTCCCTTCCTGCTCGTGAACCCGGCGTTTGAGGGGAGATGTGTCCTCCGGGAGCTTATTTTCCGCATGCTTTTTATCAGTCGTTATGCTCGAGGACGCCGGCGTGGAGGATGATCCGCTTCCCTAAAGCTTGCCCTCCGCCTGGGCCTCTTTCACTTGTTCAAAAACCTTGATATCAATTAGCATCCAGCTTGCAGCTTGGTTTTCTTCTGGCCTACCTTGAGCATCTTGTTTCGTGCACCCAAAGCATTGACGCCGCGAGCGTCGAGTCCTTTGTCATCCAGTTGAATGAGCTCTTCCCAACTCAAGTCCTTCAGATTATCGGTATATTTGTGCAACCTTAATGATCGAAGCCACGCCGGAATGTCCTTCAACAAGTTTACATCGGTCGGGTCTTCAGGAGGTTTACTACTACCTCGCCTGCCTCTGGGCGACCGTCCACGGTTGATTTCGGACTGGTCAGACAGATAGCCTTCGCCACCCGCACCAAATATTCCGGTCTGAGGAACCATGCCCGGCATGCCCGCGCCCATCATAATTGGTGTTCCGTCATATGCTGCCAAGAATCCATTGTGCTGAGGAGAGGCAAAAGCGGTCTGTCCCAGGGGAGTCTGCAACGGGAGACCAGGAGAGTTAGGTCGAGAGCGGCGTCCTTGAGCTGCAACAATCTGTTGCGCTTGGATCGCTGCCACCTGTTGGGCATTCAGGATCTGGCCATGATCGTTGACCATGATGGTATTGATGCCAGGAATGCCGGAAGCTGTCATCCCAGGTGTCAACGGCGGCTGACTTGGTGCCTGAGGCTCATTGGACCTAGCACGTCTATACTTCTTGACGTCGTCCAGGGCGATGCGGTTGTTCACGGTGGACAGAGCCGCAAGCTTCATGGCTGTTGCGTTAGCTACCATTTCACTGTGGGACTGGGCCTGGTTGAAGTTGGGAACCATCGGGGTGTTGGTCATGGACGCCCAGCTTTGATTCCCCACGTTGTAGGGAGACAGAAGCGGGTACTCGCTCGACACTGGGTCCGGCGCAGTCAAAGTAGTACTCTGAATGTTGCCACTCGTACCTCCCAGCGGGCGCGGCGAACGAAGGGCGCCAGCGGACGGAGGTTGACTGAACTGCCCCATTGGCTGTTGCAGTGATTGTTGACCGGATGAAGATTTGGGTCTGGAAATAGGAGGCTGGTGGGATTCTCCTCCACCTTGACGCCAGCTCATCGCGTCAGTCTTTGATTCCCTCGGGGCAGATATCGTGGGCGCCACAAGTGAGCTACGGTCGCCGACCACTGTGCTGTTCCGGTTGGACGGCGGCTGATTTCCTGTATGCTGGGCATATTCAGCCTTTTGCTGTTGGATTGCAGCCACGGCATCTGGGAACATGGCGTGGATAGTCGACTGGTCCAAACCCGAGTTGCGCTTATTGCCCGCAGGAGACACGGGCGGACGAGTCAGAGATGTCCTCCGGTCGTCCACATTCAACTTGGACATGGCATCGCTGAGTCGGCTTGACATGGCATCCTTTTCACCGAAGTTTGCAGGAGATAGGACACCAGAGATAGGATGACTTTTCGACATCTGATTGAGGACCTGAGCGAAGAAACGTTGCTGCATTTGAGTGGTTTGCTGGATCAGGGCGTAGGTGGCAGCCGTGCGCTCAGCCTCACTCAGGACTCGAAACCATTGCTCAATTGCGCTCAGCTCATCTTTGAAATCCTGGTCGAGTGTTGCCGCCGCCATCTCTTCCAACATGGTCTCATACTGTTCGATGTCCTGAATCCATTGTTCGCCCAGTTTGCTCGAGTCGTCCATGCTTCCTTGTTGAGATTGTTGGTTGTACAAAACTTCGGAGGCGGGGCGGATGGAACGCGCCGAGAGAGGTGAAGTGAAGGACATGTCGGCAGAAGAACGGACAGGCTGGTTATGAGGGCCGGATGTGCCGACGGTCCTGGAGGAGGGAGGGCGCAGTGAGGTCTTGGACGCCTCGGGCGTGCTATTCCTGTTGCCGATGATGTTGCTTGCCATTGTGGGCTTTTGTAGAGGCGCGTCCTAGGTCGAGTACCACAAAGTGCGATCACGGAGACGGTGGCCTGGGTAGTACGGAGGGACTGAGTGGTCGAAGAAGGCGGGATGGTCACACAGGCGGATTCTAGTAAATCATTGGAGGTCGATTAGGAAGCTTGACGTGACTGTCGGTCGCACAGCAGTCGATTGGATCCAGTCCAAGGCAACAACCGAGGGCGATGGCAAAAGGAATGTCGAGAACGCGCTTTTCACGAACCGAAGATCCGCGCAGCAACTTCGAAGCAGAATGTGAGGCAGCGCTCGTTGGTGGGAGGTGGCAGTACAGTTGCTCGAGGTGTCTCAGACACGACGACGTGAGCCGAACCGGATTAAACTACTGTAATAGACGCGTGGTATGTAAGCAGGCGATGGGGAGTACGGAAACAAGGCAGATAAATCGAGATCCGTCCAAAAGAATACACCCCCTAACAGGCGAATAGAGGCTCAGACGCAGGGAGAGATCAGGAGAATTAAAAATGAACTTGGAAAGTCGGGAGCTGAAATAAGACACGGTGAAAATTAAACACGGCCACCACGGCTCAACCGTGTAAAGTGCCCAGTCAGTGCGAGCAGGTGGGACCCTGACCTTCGAGAGCCGACAAGGCTCGCCCCGAATACAGGCGTCGAATTGGCCTAGAAATTGATTGCTTGATGCCCGGAAACTCCTAAGCCGGCAGCCTAGGGGAGCTGGAGCAGCTGAATCACGAGGGTTTCGTTTCCACACAGCAGCATCCAGCGGCCTGGACGCCGAATAGGCGCTCGCTGATTGCAAGCCTACCGAGTACTGTGGGCATGTCTGAGAGCCGCTTCTAGCCTCGTATGGGCTGACGGCCAACCATCAAATTGCACTCCTGATGCGTGCGCCACACTGTGGCGCTTTTGTTATTAGGTACTCGTAGGTTGACCTGGTGGCAATGCGCGAGTTCAAATAAATCTACATTTCGACATTGACATTCAGCTGGTTCAGACTTGTAATGCAGGAAACAGAGGCTGTTTGCGGAGGAAATTATTTGAGGTGCAGGAAGATGATCATTGGGTGGCTCATCCGCTGGCACACACAGAGGTGGTGCAAGTCAAAGGAATTGACCAACACTTTGGCCTCATTGGGTATTTTCTATCTTTTGGAAGATGAAGATATCTCCTCTCCAACCGCCTGGCCATATGAAAGTGGTCGATTCCTTCTGTGGTAACACGCAACCCAGCAAGCTCGATCGACATGTAGATGTAATGTAACTCGAGTGTGGAGGCGAGGAAGGTCACTGTATGCCTCGACGTCTGTTATGTCCAGTGCGGTCCAAGGATCCGGTTTTCATTCATCCTGCAGAAGCCTCAACGTATCCCAATGTGGCACGTGAAGGTGGAGGACCATAATTCTGTATCGTTTTTATGTGTGCTGCCCCGAGCCTGCCCTTCCATTTTGTACAGAAACTGTCATGACGAGCAGAGATCTTGCTTGCGAGGTGAATTTATCTCCCCGGTAACTGGCCTGATTGCATCATGGCCGCGTTCTGCTCTTGGAATCTTGCGCCTAATCTTTCGGATCCTTTCAGGAACTTGTCGACACATCGCATCACACATCCTTCTTCCCTCGAGATCAGTGATTTGGTGGTAAAGTCGTTGACGCAGTCGTCGAAACAGCGTTGAACGAGGTTTGAATATGTCTGCCATTTGCGACCAGTCAGCACTGTTGGCTCATTGGAGCACCTTGCACGTCGACGGGTCGTGGGCTATTCACCTTCATAAACTCCTTTAGCTGCTTCGCTTCCATGCGAGTATTGAGCTCTCGTTGTTCTGCGGGTGTGAGGCTGCGGAAGAAATCAGTGAGCCTGCAAATTGGCACTTGGAACGTTGAACCAACCTGTCCATTGTGATGTAGAAGGATCCGATGGTATAGCACCGAATTCTGGCTGCAATAATTCCGTGGTTGATAAGTATTCAGAAGATCATACTTTGGGGAGAACACGCGAGCAGAGCGCGAGGCTCCGGCAAACCTGCCTTCGAACTTGGTGACGGTTTTTTATTTTCTGCCTCGCAGCGCCTGCTTTGGTTTCTCTCTACCAGGACCTACGCCTCATTGCTCGGCCAGCCCATGCATCTTTTCCTCATCCGCCACGGCGAGACCGAACACAACGTGGCCGGCCTTCTTGCTGGTGTATCTGATTCCAGGTTGACAAACCATGGCGTGCTGCAAACGCAGAGACTGGGCCGCCACCTCACCTCTCACCGCAACTTGAAATTCACTCAAATTTATGCCTCAGATTTGCAGCGTGCCTACATGACCGCCGGAGAGCTACAGAGACACCAGGCGCTGCAATACCCGTCTGGCCAGGTGCCCGTGGTGGTCCAGCTCGACCTGCTTAGAGAGCAGAACTTTGGTTCTCTGGAGCTCGTGCCGTGGACGTCAAGGAGAGCGCAAAATACCTTGAACCCCAGAAACCCTGGTCCCACAGATCCATCATTTCGACCGCAAGAAACACCGGAGGCTATGACTGATAGGGCTGAAGCATTCCTGGCCGACTTCATCTTTCCTCTGTTTGCTGCGGCCGATGATACTTCGAATCCTGCACGGGAATGTGTGGCCGTTGTGTCTCACGGGCTTTTCCTGTCTGTACTGTGGCAAACGCTCCTGCGCAAATTCAAGACTGGCAGCGTGTCCCTCGGTCCAAAGATCGAGGTTCCAAGCCATGGTCGACCCCTGGAGAATCTACCGTCGTGGACTAACACCGGATTTTTAGAAGTTACCATCGAAAAGCCAATTAGCGACCTCCCTGCAGTCAACCCTAAGCCTGCCATCCAGGATCAGGTCTCATCCCCTCTCGGAGGCTTTTCGATGACGGTTCATGGTGTCAACACCAAAGACCATCTGCTGGATCTCAAGCGTGCACGTGGAGGATTGGGGTCCGCTGCTCATGATGCTAAGCAGCAGAGCCTCGATGGGTTCTTCAAGCGACCTACATAAATTTGACCTGCTGTTGTCTGTTCGACCTAGGAAGGTTTCAAAAGAGGCTTGTTTCCAGAGAACTTCGTGATTTACTTTTCCGGGCTGCCCTTGTCCACATTGTGTCCTACCGGGCAAGACTTTTTCACCTTGGAGATCTTCTGCTTCTCCAAGAACCACCTGGCAGAGGATCCTAGTCCTCTATCAGCATATCAGGGACCGCCAGACCAAGATGCAGAAGGTTTCGCACACTACTAGATGCTGAACACTGATTTTAAAGAGATCGATCCAGGATGCTACAACATCAAGATTGCAGGAAGGGAAAAACCTGTGGAATGCGAACTTTGTTCAGCCGCCACCAGAGTGCGAGGTGCTGTCGGCAGGACTCATTTGCCGAAGGTCATCTAGGTCGAGTGCGACGCGCGTTTGGTCAAGACTACAACCTGATACAATCAGATCGGATATATCGGGCCCCGATGGAATCGGTATGTCTCATTCATATCCTGCTCGATTTCTTTCACAACACCTGATGAAGCACAATTTCACACAGACCTGTTCTGAAACCCCTTGTGGAAACGACATTACATGTACCAACTGCTGTCTGATCTTGCCCTCACCCGACCTCGCTTCATGAATTCTTGGTCCGCATGAGGCTAACAGTTCCATTTGCAGGTGCGCGACTGTGAGACGTCCTCTCGTAATGTCTACCATTGCTCGTCTCGGTGTGTTCGAGTCGCCTAAGCTAAGCGCCCCCACAGGCGAGGTGTGGGACTCGGTGTCACGAGTGCCATAGAATCTCCTCAGCACCACCCGGCGTGTCGGGGTGCGATGTCCGTCGTGAGAATCATATTGAGCCCAAGGACATTCTTGGGGTCAAAAGAGGCATGCGACTTTACTGTTACTCTCCGAGTAGATGATGGGGGTTGCAAATTGCAACCAACAGTGGGAACAGGTGACCCTTAAACTTGGACATGCGCGGGCCCCGTCGTAAAATGATTGGTTGAAGCGACGCGTGGTCCTCGCCAATTTGGGTTGTGGAATCTGTTGATCAGGGGGGCCACAGGGGGGGCCTCCAGGGGCGTGTGGGCGGCTTGGGGGACTCGGACGGCTACTCCTTCTGACCAACTTAAAGATATCTTCGTTTCCTGATTTAACTTGCACTTTGCCCCTGCCCAGAAGTCTGGCGACATGTCGACGTGAACGCGGTTCATTGATCCGGCGCAGATACCTCGGTTTCCGTCCTCGAGCACAGGTTGACGCCCCCAAATCCCTGCAGTTCAGCCGCGACGCAAGGCGCGTCGGAAGGCAACCACCAGTGCCCCTCTGGCCATGCTGGCGCATATATGTTGCGATCACTCATCGATTCACGGCGAAGTGCCATAAGTCATTCATTATATGCCAGTCGTCTAGGGGCTGTTTTCAAGAATCGTTGGTTTTTCTCCCTTCAAATTACGGAGCTATCGCCGGACTCCTTCAGGATCCCAAGCAGAATGCGAGTAAGCTCACTAAGATTACACGGACTGCCTAAACATGAATGACCAAGGGACACTCTCCCGATCGTGCCTTCCAAGGATTACCAGCTGCCAAACGGACCATTGCTCACGGGAACGAGGCCCATCCCAAACCCAAGTCCCTTTGATCAATGGGCAACGAGACACTCGAATCCCCCAACGCCCAGCTGATGCCGTTGCTCGATCCAGTGGCTCCGCGACCTCGAACGCCTCCTGTGCACCAATTGGCGCAATGCACTTACTTCATCACGAAAAGGTGAGTACTAACGCTAGGCTCATGCCTTCATTCGGCCCGATCTGAAGTCGAATTCCAACGCTCGACGCTGGGTATCGATCAGATCTCGCTCAAAAATCTCAAATATAACTGTGTGCTCGGATGAGAGTCCGAGTGGCATCAAGGCGACGTCTCTCTTGCCTTCGTCCGGCACTCATTGTGTACGGCTCGTTTTGATATTGGAGAGATTGTGCCCGGTGTGCACGCACGCTCGCTGGCGGGGACGCCGAAGGTGCTCGCGGCAACTCTGTGGCATGGACGCCTGGTCTTCTTCGGTTGGCGCCTCCAGGAAGCACAATCTGAGCCGGCAGTAACTGCGTTCTTTTGAACTGAGCATCGGTGATGATTCGCCGGGCATGCATCCACTTCATGAGGCCAAAATCTGTCCTTACCGTGGCAAGCTGTTGACCTTTTCGGAAATGATCATGCACCATATGCGACAGCACGGTGTTCCAAGCAAAAGCAGGGTCGTCCTCGGGGCCGTTGACGTATTTGTTATCACAAAGGAAGCAGGCGGCAGTGGTCGGCAGTTCATGTCCCCGGAAGTGTGAAAACACATGCATCTTAAAGTGGACGATGTCGGCGAACACGCGATCGCAGTCGAGGATCTGGAATGGGCAAAGCAAGTCGGCATCCTCCTGGTATCGAAACGGCACGGTCAACACCCCATCTTGTGATTCCAGCATGTATCCATCTCCCAGTATGCTACTGGCCATATCAGTGTCGGCCGAGGATTCTGCAGAAGAGTCGGACGAAGTACCGCGCGTCAGTGGTGGTACGACATCTGTGTTGTTGGTGGTGGCTTGTGTCGACGCCATTGATGTGTCATCGTCCTCCTGGACGACCTGCACTGCAGAGGTCGATCTGGAACCTGTGCTCCTCGGTGTCATCAAGTCGACAGCCGTGCGACTATCTCGCTTCCCTGTCACCCTCGCAGAGGTTACGAGCTGAAGGTATGGCACAGATATGGGTTACGAGTGCGCTGCCGCTCGATTGTTGACGGTGGAGGAGCCTCGACACAAAATGGAGCAGGCCTGCACACCCGTGAGCATCCAGCACCGCACGATCGGGATTTGAAGATGGGACTCACCAAAATCATGGCGATGTCGACCTGGAGTTCTCGACTTCGAAATCACGCTATCGATAAGCCCAATTGGGCGGATTGCGGGGTTGTCACTCGTTCCAGGGAGTGACGGTTATTCAAACAGGCCACGGTGGACAAGATTTTCGAGCAGATGCAACAGATCCAGAGCAGACCTAGAGGTTCCTGCTGTCTCGGAATCCGATGGAAGCGGGGCGCAGGAATAGATGGGATGCATGAACTCGACAATCGCAGATCTCAAGGTCGAGCTTGGAGCCTCAATGGGTCTCCCTTGGAGAATTTCGTGACTTGCAGTAGCGACCGCTGACAAGTCCGCAAAGGGATCCAGAACGACCTGTCAGCTGCTGCCAGCACATCAGCTACCGTTGCTGGCCGGTCGACTTGATTGGTGCACTGCGATATGCACGAACGATTGCTAGTCCACCTTGGTAGGGTCTCCGAGGTCAGCGTCTGCGGAATGGACATGGCAATATCAAAGGACGCACGGATTTTTCATTGCAATTGTCATGAGCAATCTTGATATGGGGTCTGACAACGATCCAGAAGGTAGGTACAATTATCATGTGGACGGACCGTCGGTCATTGTAAAATCTATTACCTGACCATTGAAGAAAATATACCAGCTGGCAGATATAAGCCCCATTCAGTGGTGTGCCAATACCCACGCGATATTGGAAGAACAACACAGCTTTTGTGCTCCCCCTGCCGGTTGCTAATCTCCCCAGACGCCCGACACCGAAGTAAACGACACCTGAACTCGGTGCACGAGGTGAGTTCAATCATCATTCATCCGCCACGAACACCACCAGAGACTGGTTCTGGGATGCGCTGAATGATTCACATCAACCCAAGAAAGTCTTTGTACTGGCATCCGCCTTGAGCATAACCCGGACGACCTCGCTCCACATTTTGTCGCCAAACTTCTTGACCTCGTCAGAGGCCAACATCGGCCCCACCTCAAAGACGCGATCATTCTTCCACATCTCGCCGTGAATCTCGTCGCCGAGCTCCAGCGCCGCGGTGTATGTATTGGCACCGTCTTCCGCGCTGCGGGCAAAAATGGCCCAGAGCAACCACGTGAGGAGCTTGATGATTGGATTGCCTTTCCCGACCTCGCGGCCCAGATCGCTCTTGCACAGGCCGGGGCAGCAGGTATTGATAATGACCTTAGGCTTGCCGTCCGCACCCTTGACCGCAGGCGAGGCTGCAAGATGACGCACGGCGTATTCGAGCGTGAGCTTGGATCGGCCGTATTGTGTTGCACCACCGGCCATGCCGCCAGGAAAGTTCTCCTGCTGGCTTAGGGCCTCGAGAGGTTTTTCGCTGGCCATGAAGACCTTCATTTGGTCTGGTTGGATGATCCAGGCAGTGCCCGACGAGACGAATGTCAGGTGAGGCTTGTAATTTGCGTTCTTGCCTGAGTCTGCTGCCGCGATGAGAAGTGGCAGGATGAGGAGACCAAGGAGGAAAGTGCTCAGTGTGTTCACTTGAAGCGTCTCTTCCCAACCATCACTGCTTTGAATGTATTTCACGTTCATCATTCCGGCGTTCAGGACGGCGCCGTCGATCCCGTCCGGAAATCGTGCCTTCAGCTCATTTGCAAACTTTTGAACATCGGCGAAAGAGCTCATGACGAGAACCATCGGAATGATCTCTGTCTGCTTCGCATCGGCAGTCTTCGGTTGCAACTTGGCCCATTCCTCGATCTGCTTCTTCGCGACCTGGCCTTTGTCTTCGTTGCGCGCTGTGATGATCAGTTTGTCGGCATGGAGGCCCACGAGCTTTTTCGCGGCCTCCAAGCCCAGGCCAGATGTTGCGCCAGTCAAGAGGATGGTTCTGCCGGCGAAGGACTCGGTGGCTGGCTTCGGAGGATTCCATTTCTGATCCAGCATACGCTTTAATCCAAAGGCGGACATGTTGGAGACGTGGTTGCAACTGATGGGCGATCAAAACTGTGTCTAATGTTCGTGAAGTGCGGTGGTTGTGCCGGCTTAATGTGGACGGAGGGTGTGCGGAGAGGAAGCGGTGTGCTGGAGCAACCATATATAGTTCGCTCTCCCCCTGGTGCCTGGCATCATCTCTGTCGGACTGTTGTTTGCCCGCATGTCTGCAGCATCCAGAAGGAGGTTGACAAAGATGCCTTTGCAATTGACGATCCAATCGCCGACCGCTGACGATCGTTTAGGTTACAGCTGCCGAGGCTCTACTCTGACGGCCATCCCAACTCGGGGAATACCCTGCGAATGAAAGGGCATGGGGGCCGGTTCGCTATAGAGACTTAGTGTGATGATAGAAACCAGCACCCCATCGGTAGACACTTCTGGCATCCAGTGCTTGGGTTCAACGAGTTCTGCCTTCCTTTGTCATCAGTTCAGTTCAACGGCAACAGTTGACCAATCAAGCGACTGCGGGCATCGGAGAACCCTCCGTTCCGGCCGGCATTTTCACACATCTGCGCGCCTTGCGTCTGGCCAAGTTACCCGAAGTCCATCCGTGCCGCTCGCCAGCAAGGCCAGCTTAGTAAAAACCACATCTTCCGTCGTCAAACCCAGCCTGTAGCAAGATCTTTGTATTGTGTATTGTGTATTGTCACTGATCAGACGACCAGGGGCAATGGTGTCACCTTTGCCCGCCGGCGCAGATTCCAACGCCACGCCACGTTAAGATGCAGAAATCTTCCTGAGCCTCTTGACCAGGGACGCAGAGTACGAGGTACGCGAAGGTAACTGGTGTTCAGGCACTGTAGTACCTTGGGGCAATTATGAGCTACGAAGAAAGCACGCGCGGGAAGCCATGACAGAAGCCTCCCCCTGTCCTGTGAGTCACTTGGAAGAATACCTTCGTTCCATAATACTACCTCCTTCAGGTCGACTCCTTCCTTGTTTCTTCCAGCCCGTAGTGTTCAACTTTTCACAGTCCATGCTGTCCATGCTGCGCATTTCCTATGGACGATAGAGAGTACTTACGAGCCAGCACTAGCGTATCGAGTTTCTGCTTGCTATCATTGCGCAAGAAGACTCCTGTCTTCGTTCGTGACTGCGACACCCGGCGATTTGTTTCAGAGTCATGATTCCGACGCAGTGTTTGTGTTTGTCCAGACATTTCATAATAGTCCTTTTTTTTTCAAGTGGGGAGGGAGCGCTTGGTGTCGAACGACAATGGCGACTCCAGGGCTGGAGCCATGAGATCTCTCCTCGGCGGACTGGACGCATGCAGAAGTGTGCTTTCTGTGGAGCGAACCTGTAGCTAGAATGAGAATAAGATACGGACTTTGCGGTCAGCAACGTGGGCCGCAGCGGTCTTGACAGGCCAGATGTCCGATTCCTCACTATAACCTCCATCAACCACCCCGGCACCAAAGACAACGTCCTTTCTCAATCGCAGGATCTTGTCGCAGTGGAGCGGACATATTACAGCATCTCTTTCTGGTCAGGATAGCGGCAAGGTCAGGCCCAGTCTTTCCAGACTTCCGGAATGTTCAGTCGCATTGACTGTGTCTAAGAGAATGTTGTACGGTCGTGCTCATGACTATTCTTGTCGAGATCGCTGCCACGGTTACAATGCGTGAAGGTGGATGCGACCTCCTGGGAAGACCTCGCATCCCTCTTCCGAGAAGTCGTTGATGACCACGACACAGTAGACATTGACCGGCAAAGTCAGGTCTGGAATCAATCTAGTCGCCCGTGGCCAACGCGGTTGCTCTGGTCCTTCACTATCTGCTAAAACAAGATAGTTGGGGTAAATGTGATCATGACTACGACCGTCGCCGGTAAACTGCTGCTTGGCCTCGATAGGGGAGGGTGACTTCCAAGCGGCTGACCAAATCGATCCGAATGTCCAGGATATCGTGGGCATTCTTCGAGGTGTTCGCGAAGACTTTTATCCCAATATTTCCATCCACATCAATGCGGTTGCTCGGGGCTGGACGGCCACACTGCAGCTTTCTGGGGATCTGGGGCAGGTAGAATCCGATTCGCGGGGACTAGAATGCCAAGCTTTGACGCCCACTGCGGCGCTCAGCCTCGCCTAGGTGAGGCTAATCCACGACCGGATTGCCGAGCGCGCCTGCGCGCCTAATCAGCGCCCAACTGTCCAAGTGCCGCGCGGTTGTCTACGGCGGATCGTCTTGCTCATTCTGCCTCATTCAATCACTCACCCGTCTTGTCCTCGAGTTCACTGCCAGGACGCAACTGTTCAAATCCCAGCCTCAGATGATATTGTGTCTACATGGTAGCTGCCATGGTTGCAACTGACATCGATCGCTCCTTAATCGCTGCTAGAATCTTTCTTGTGCCTCACCGATAACCACTCGCACACAACTCGACCTTTCACCATAACTTGATTTTTTTTTCTTGCGACGCCTACCTTTTGCCATTCAGACGATGGAGCACCTCTCCCTTTCCGACCCTCCTGCGCACCCCTCGTCGCCGCAGAGACAGGCCCATCTACAACCCCATCTACAACAGCACCCGCATCAGCAGCAGAATGCAGTATTCCCAGGCCCGTCTCCGCCTCAAGGTGCCCCTCAGCTTCCCCCGCAGATGTTCACCACGGCGGCACAATTGCTCGATCTAACAGATAGTACGTTGTGAAAAAGAGGTCCCAGTGCCCCGGGAGACCGGCTTAGTTTCAAGGGCCTCGTCTAACTCGTCTCGTCAGAGAAACTTCTCCTCGTCCTCCGCGACGGGCGCAAAATCTTCGGCGTCCTCCGCAGTTGGGACCAGTTCGCCAACCTGGTCCTCACCGAGACGAGAGAGCGGTATTTCGTGACCGTCCCGCCCTCGGTCTCGACAAATCCACACACCGACAGCACACTCACGCCTTCGGAATCGCAACAGCACCCGCGGAATCTATACTGCGATATCCCCCGCGGGACGTTTCTGGTCAGAGGCGAGAACGTGCTCTTGCTGGGAGAGGTGGATCTCGACAAGGATGACGACCCGCCGCCAGGATATGAGGAGGGGGATGTAGAGGAGGTGTTCCGCTTGCACAAGCAGGCCGAAGGGGAAAGGAAGAGGAGGGATAAAGCGAGGAGCAAGAGAACCGCTTGGAGGGATCCCGAGGGGAGCGGGGAGATTCTTTTTTGAGTCGTCTGGGAGAGACGGTGCTTTTTGCAAGGGATGGAATGACTCCACCCAACCCCCCGTGCCGAGGGCGCAATGAAGAAGCTTCTCTTGTACGAGTTGGTGGCGGAAGCTGGGACTGAAGTTAGAGGTTCCGTCTGATTTTGCATGCGCGTACAATGAGGGACGGAAACATGCGTGCAACTGTCTCGAGGCGTGGCATCAAAAATATTTTTAGTGCGACGAGATCGCCGCAAGGGGAAAGAGAAAGCGTCGGGAACAGACCAAGAGCAGAATATTGTGAAATGCTCTTCTGGTCCAATAAAGGCCAGCTAAATTGGCATTGCATGGCATCTACAGCTTTCCCTGGTAGTCTGGCCAGACTTTGACAACCGATCATTCTATTTCGTACCCGCCTGGCCTTTAGGCTTCGTGTTTTGACTCTCTTGGCTTCTGGCTGACGGTGAGACACGCCTTCAACTCACTGCCGGGATGGAGCGATTGGTCTTGTGTACAGTGCACCGCTTGCATCGTCCTCGTGCCGTGGGAGAACCCCGGTCGATTAGAGGTCAGATGCTGAGGCAGGATAATAACACTTCCTGTGAGCTCACGCCATGGCCCATGCCCCGGCTACATCTTCGTCCTGCGTCACGTCACCACGACTTCTCTCTCTCTTCAACTACTCTCCAACCGGGCCAGCCAGTTCACTACCATCATGGCCTGCGTGAGGGCCACTTTCTCGCCAAACCGCACGCCGTCCCACGAGTTCGCCTGGACGGTCACGTTCCACATGCCCAGAGCCTCGACGTCGTTGTCCTCGGCGACCTGGCGCAGCTGGCGGTCAAAGTCCCAGATCTCCTGGTTGCCCTTGCGGCCGCGGATCTCGGTGTGGCCGCTGGCGGTGGGACCGATCCACAGCATCGGGGTCTTGCGGTGGGACTGGTCTGCCAGGGCGAGGAACTCTTCCAGACTGGAGACGGCGGTTTCTGCATTGGCGGTCGCGGGGGAGAGGGAGTGGATCACCGGGACGGGATGGTAGTTCGATCGCTTCTCGCGGGGCGCCAGGGCCTTGAACTTGTCAATCACGGACTGGGGCGCCGGGGAAGAGGTCACGCGCAGGAAGGCGTGCGGAATGCGGGCGCAGAGGTAAGGTGTTTCGATCTTGCCGGTGGCGACGGTGGCGAGGTCGGAGCTGGACGTGACGAAGTGCGCGGCGCACGTCGTCGACATGAATTGGTTGTCGCACCCGCATTGGCGGCGGGCGTGCTGGTCCATTTCCCACGTCTTGAGGGCCCCGTGACTGAGGTCTCGTCGCAGCAGGATGTTCAGGCCCGTGTAGATGGGCTGGAGGCTGTCGTCGCCGACGAAGATCACGGCAGAGAAGCGCTCAAAGATCATGCAGATCTCTTCCACCGAATACCAGCGGTAGTGGCAGCCTACAGTAAAGTCAGATGGTGGTCCGAAGGAGGAGAGGTTGGGGCTGAGAATTCGAACCTCTGGGAAAGTAGGGTGTGTCAAACCCGACTCGACCTCCGCTTGACATGGCTTCGAGAAGATCCTTGCGGCGGGAGCAGTAGCCTTTGTGGGAGACGCGGGACACGTCGTGGCCGAGAGGCGCGTAGAGATCTGCCATGCGGATGTTGCACTCAGAGTAGCCCTCGAAGGCGTTGAAGTGACTGCAATAACCCGGTGTCAGCTTCTCGGAGTTGGCCCTGATTTCAAAGTCGCAGATGAGACTCACTTGCTCGGATCAGAAGCGTGATGAGGCACTCTGTCCGACTGCCCTGTCAGTGACCAGTGACCACGGATCGGCAACAAACACCACGCCAGGTACAGAATGAGACACAGCCAGAACCAGGAGACAACATGGTACATGAATCTGGGGAAGTTGAGATCACGGATATAGTTGTCCCAGACTTCCGCCGCTGCCCAGGACGCTCGGGTGAGCACAGGTTGTTGCTGTGGGTTGCGAGCCTCGAGAAGGTCATCGTCACGCTTCGCAGCAGCGTCGACTGGACGCTGCGCAGTTGGAGTCCAACTCATGGTTGTTTCCTTTAGATCAAGCTTCTCGTCGTGCTTCTCGGGTTTGATCTGAGATTCGGGGACTGGGCTCGCGCTCGAATATGGAGGGACAGGTGGCTGAGAAACAACAAGGAAAACATCGTCGTCGTGAGACTCAGGAACGTCCGGGAAATTCGCAGCCAAGGTCATTCCCTTCGAGTGAATCTGCGGCTCTGCAGCGGAGGCCATAATTGACGTTGACGACTAAGCAGTCACAAATGCCCACGAACAAAGCGTGCAAATATGCCGGGGTGGAAGTGATGATAAAGCGGAGACAGTGGTCGAAAGATGATGTCGCTGTCAGCTTTGACGACAATCACAAGAGCGTGAATTCTCTCTTTCACCAAACAAAGATAGTTGTACCCTACAAGGCTCGTGGTCTGGCTCCTGAGGAAGGAACTGTTTGTTTTTCAGGCTCCGAAATTCTCCTGTGACCATCGTGTTCATTCACTTTTGATTCCTCAGCCTCGTCCATCAGCCTCGCCAGGGAGACATGCTTTGACATGGAAGCCAGGCCTGCTGAGCAATGGCCTCTCGCTGGAGGCAAGCTCATGTCCTCGCGTCAGTTCTCTCTCAACATCCTGCCCGGTGACTTCTTTGTCTGACCTCGTTGAGCGCACCGGGACATATTGAAGATTCAGGTATTCCAAGCCGCGAACGACAAGCAACGGACACAAGACGACCCTCCACCGAAGTATTTGAGCGCCGCACCACACCACATCAGTAGTAGACGCCGCACAGATCTCCTATTATCCTTCGAATCTTCCGAATTGCCAGAATGACTTCCCTGAGAGTAGGTCGGAGTCTGGTAGGGACAAGGGAGCTCCATGCTCCATGTGGCGCAGACAATTCCAGTGCACACAGATCTACTTACCAAAGGACAGTAATGATCTGGAAGCGTGTTGAGGCGGTCCGGATGTTCAGAAGCAGCCATCAGTGCTATATATATATTTTAGCAAGTCGAAGATCCGTACCAGGCCACCAACACAGCTCGAGGGGCGAGCACGGCAAGATCATGACGGCATCCAAGAGGATCATAGCGATGCTGGAAGTGCTTCGAGCGTCTCAACCGTTGAGCAAGCCTGCGAGGAGGTCCTTTGTTATTCCTTGTGCTTGATGCATTGCAGCATATTGCTGGGCTGATTGAAGGACAAAATGGCCCTGGACCTGTCAAGCATGAATTGTTCTCCCAGACGGTGTCGGCATCCACGACATACTTTTAGCCAGATGATGTTTGTGTCTTCGGCTACGCGATCAAGCATCAGGAGAGGATACTTCGCATTGCCTGTGGCGTTTCTGCGACCAACGATATGGTATAACAGTCGCAGTATCCCAAGGCATCTTTGTTACCTGGGCGTGTACGCTTTGGCCAGGCAGGACACTGATCGAGGACAAAGGCATACAGTGGCGGTGTGATCCAATTGCAGCTGAAGGATTCCCGATGACTAGACGCGTCCGGCCGGAGGGCAACAAGCGCAAGATATTGAGTTAGTTCTTTGGTGGATTGCTGTGTGGCGAGAAAAAGACCCATGGCTGGAACGCGTCAATCAATCTCGCATCGATAGGAGCGGCGAGAATGGACAACTACAGCGGGGAGTTCGGCAGTCCTTCGGCACGCAGAAGAATGGCCCGCTCGCAACAGCAGGTCGAGCCTTGTCGGATGGAACGACGCCGATGGGGCTTTCACACCGACGCCCGGAGCAAAGGGGAAAGCTAGAAAGGCTGGGGAGCAGGAAGGCTGACGCTGCAAAGGCCATCAGTCCCTAGGGCCGAGACCCAATCACCTCGGGGCCATTCACTCCACAATCAGGTGAATCGACAGCGCCTGCTCCGAAGCGGCGGTGGCTCGTGTCCCTTGTCCCTCTCTTGTCTCCACGGTCTGCGGGCAGTTGTTCACACGCACGAGTCACCAACTCATCGGTCACTTGCAGCTTCAGCTTTTCTTTTCCCGGTTGTGCTACACAGCAGAGAATCTTCATTACTTCCACGCCAGCTTGGGGACCCCCTTCGAGGACTGAGCTTCTATCTCCAGAACGGTCTCGCTCGAGCTCACTGGTCAGCGTCCTGCGTCATTGGGACCTTGAGGCTGCCTCGGCACCCTTCAGTCGGAGAACATCGGACCTCGACATCCACACGACTCGCTGCTGCAGTTTCGAGTCACAATTGCCCGTCATTGATTGCTGCTCTCCATACGCGGTTGCACGCCTTCAAGTTGTTCGTCCCTACTGAAGCAGGCCGTAAGGCCTGAACTTCATCCAAGATGGCCTGGAAACCTTCTGAGAAGCTCGTCCAAACCATTGCACACTATGCGAGCTTTCCACCCACCGGAGTCAGTCTCCGCCAGATGGTGCAGTTCGGAGACAAGCCTTCTGCTGGTATGTCATTGTCGGACGCATCCATTGACTACCATGACTGACCACTCATCAGGAACCCTATTTCGTGCCTCCCAGTTTCTCTCCGAAGAGCTTCCAGTCCGTCTAGCGCACCGAGTAGAAGAGCTGCGGAAACTACCCGATGGGCTCAATGACATGCCCTCGATCAAGAAGGTCAGAGACTGGTATGCTCAGTCCTTCGAAGAGATCACATCCCTCCAGCGACCCAATCTAGACCCCTCCACCCGTGACCGCCTCTTGAATCCTCCCAAAAAGCAAAGCACGAAACTATCTGCCACCACACGGAATCCCAGCCTGAAACACGACGGCAATGGCAAGAGTAGCATGAATTCGCGTCGTTACTTTGCCGCCCTGGATGACGGCAAGGAATGGCCTCCCGTCCTGTCCGAGTACAACCGCAAGTTCGCTCGAACGCTCGAGATCATCAAGAGAAGACACGACCCCGTCGTCACCACCGTGGCTCAGGGCATAAACGAGTGGAAGCGGAAACAACAACGGATGCAGATCGACTCCTCGATTCAATCCTTCCTCGACCGGTTCTACATGTCTCGCATTGGTATTCGCATGCTTATTGGGCAGCACATTGCGTTGACAGACCAGACCACCAACAAACACCCGAACTACGTGGGCATCATTTGCACCAAGACCAACGTCCGGGAACTGGCAGAGGAGGCGATCGAGAATGCCCGGTTCGTGTGTGAGGATCACTACGGCTTGTTCGATGCCCCGAAAGTCCAACTCTTCTGTCCTCCCCACCTGAACTTCATGTACGTTCCCGGCCACTTGTCACACATGCTGTTCGAAACACTCAAGAACTCTCTGCGAGCGGTCGTTGAGACGCACGGCGCAGAAAAGGAAGAATTTCCAGTGACCAAGGTGATTGTTGCCGAGGGCAAGGAAGACATCACCATCAAAATCAGCGATGAAGGAGGCGGCATTCCCCGATCAGCCATTCCTCTCGTCTGGACATATATGTACACCACCGTGGACACCACGCCGGAGCTGGACCCGGGTTTTAATGCTAGTGACTTTAAGGCGCCGATGGCTGGATTTGGGTACGGGTTGCCACTTTCACGGTTGTATGCACGGTACTTCGGAGGGGATCTTAAGCTGATCTCCATGGAGGGGTACGTTCCTGGATTCCGCCCGGGTTGGAGCCATTTGCTAACACGGTGTCTAGATATGGTACGGACGTCTACCTGCATCTCAACCGCCTCTCTTCTTCGGCCGAGCCTCTCCAATAACAATCAGCAGTCATGAGGGATAACCGCGGTTCCCAAGGATTGGCGCTGAATGGCACTGGCAATGCTGATGACCGGAAACGCATTCCAAGCATCAGCGGTGGACGACTAGCCGCAGTACGTTCACGTTTGAGGAGTGGGGAGGTGTCGGAGCGAAAGCAGGTGGGCGACACTGAAAGTATGATTAACGAGGAGCCCAGCGTCGTGCAACCGGGGGGGGCGAGTCAATGGCTGGAATGAGCAGAGGCCGTCAGGGCCAAAAGGTTCAAAACTTAACATGTTCGATATGGGCGCCAAACAGAGCAATAACATAGCATATTAGCTAGAATGGAATGCATGCCCCCGGTTTTCAGTGTCACGTTCACCACCCTTTCCACTGGCCCACAGTAGCGCTGACCTGGACGTGTTCCCCAGCGACTGTATCCGATGATCCTGCCACAAAAGGCCACCGTCGTCTACCGTCATGTTGTCGCGACGGCCAGGGAGGGTGTCAGTGTCACCATCGATGCTACACAAAGTGCGCTAGGACCCCGATCACTCGAGACCACAGGGGGATTTATTCCTTCCACCATATACTGCTGGGCAATGAGGCCTCCAATGGACGTTTGTAACGTCTTTCCCTAGTTCTCGCACTTCGTCAACTCATCTTTTAACTGGGGTATCCACACCACCTACGAGGATGGCGTCAGTCAGGCTAGAGAAGTCGTTTCGGAAGCAGTATGTATCACTTCTTTCGGTTTGAACAATGTCCGCTATCCTCTACGACTTTGCCGCGATCATTCCGACCCTCAATCTGGGATTCAGATCTGGATGGGCACACCATCCTCGTCCCAATTGCTTTCGAGATCCGGGCCTACAGTGACTTCTTGCGACCAGTCTAGCTTGTTAGTCTTCATCTGGCAGATAGAATTACCTAGCTTTCAGGTGTTGAGCTTTTCACTTCACCATTTAACAGCACCTACCTTTCGCTTGTCGAGCACCTGTATGGCATCTCCCTTCACGATCATGAGTCAGGCGCTCCTCATTAGAGTTTT
The DNA here is from genome assembly GCA_016109585.1 of Phialophora expanda. Taxonomy (NCBI): domain Eukaryota; kingdom Fungi; phylum Ascomycota; class Eurotiomycetes; order Chaetothyriales; family Herpotrichiellaceae; genus Phialophora; species Phialophora expanda. Next base: position 234,565 of record JADWPR010000019.1, read on the forward strand.
TGACCGAGTCAGGAATGTCCTTCACGTGAGGCTCATTCTTGGCATGTCTGCGGCGAACAACATCTCAACTGAATCGACACTCCCTGCCGATAATATTTGGTCTCGTGACAGTAGCAGAGAATGCTTTAAAATGTGGCCCATTAAAGCAACAGCATCTACTGGGAGTGCAGCCTCCAGCGGGCATCCCTAACGACGACCAGCAAGCCGAACTGCCCGGCGGTCTTCACGTATCAGCAAGTCTTGTCGAAGTGACTCGCTCCCATCGGTCTTCAGTTCACCATCAGCGTCGTGAGTGTTGAAATCCGGCCGCCTTCTCTTCTCGTCATGAATCACACCAGCGGCGGCTTCTCGGTTGAAATTTCCTGCTCAGCAACTCAATCAACTCGACGACTTTGTGCCGAATACGGACTCTGCCCTCCAGCATTCAGCCCTAGAGCAGCAGTGACCGGCTCATTTGAGGTCCGATTAGACCCACCCAGCTTACCACTAAGAAGACCACCAACTCTGTACTTGCACAGGAGGCTTCTGACACGGATCCTTTCGTTCTATCTTTCTTTCTCATCTCCTTGCTTCGGCCGCCATTGCTTTCGTTCATGTTTACACCTCCCAGAAGGCCCAGGCTTTTCCACTAGTCCAGGACTTGTATCTCCTCATCCTCCTCCTTGCATACATGGCACACGACTACCAGAAGCTTCAGGGCGGTGACTCGCTTGAAGACCAGACGCCCGCACTCAAAGAACGCCGCGCACGATTACCCTGGACGAAAACAGCTTCACTGGCTCTCTTCTCCCTTATTTTGCTTGTCACAATCTGTGTCTACTCGTTCTATCACATCTTTCCTCAGCTCGTCCATTCCACCCACTCACCATCAGCATGGATCGACTGTGGTTCTTCCCCTTCCGAAGCCCGTTCCCGCGGCTGCTTTTTCGACGTGATGAGCTTCACCTGGTCACTTCCAGACTGTTTCGACGCAGAATTGATGGCGCAGTTTCTCAATCATACACATTGGCGCTGGTATACCGAGGACAGCACGGAAATCAACAAGGACAGTGTCCTGGCAGGCGAGTATGAGTACTTGTTCGTAAGCGGAGAGTATCATGCTATTCATTGTACGGTGAGTACAGGTCGTCTATCATCGCCGGACCTTGTGGTCGTGAACGTCTCTCTCACTAAAATCTGGATACGCAGTTCATGTGGCGCAAGATGCACCGCGCGCTGCTCCACGGCCGGAACATCGACAGTTATCTAGCAAACTACAATCACACGGAGCACTGTGCGCACCGCCTGCAAAAGCAGGATGCGCTGCAGACGGATGTGAACACGGTCATCGTGACAAAGTATCCTAGTTGTGGCAGTTCGTTGAGATAGTGGCAACACGTTGCCCTAGTATTGTGGCCTAGTACAATTGGCTCGTTCCAGGCGGATTTGGTGCCTACCACGCACTGCCCGAAAGTTGTGTCTGTCGACCCCTGATACCTCCTGGCTGGAGCGAAGTCGCTAGTCTACCGGGTGGACCGAAGCCACGTGAACATTAGTCAACGGCCATGGGCCCGAAGGAATGGACCGGCATCGAGAAGGAACTGAATCACTCACCCTTGAAAACAGTCATTGTCAGACTCTCTACGTGCCATAACATGACATCCCACCGTTCTGTGTAGGCGGCCAGACGAATTACTGTGCTGGTACTCGAACTACACTCTATATGGAGCACGCCCCTAGCTAAAAGATGAAAACAACACTCCACGGGGTCCATGAACGGTACATCACACAGACATCACAGACATCACACACCGCCAATATGTCGTAGGAATCAGGATCCGTGGCAAGGCAAGGCGGGACCAAGCGATGCAAAAGGTACGGAGTACTCGGTACACGCTATGCAGTAGTAGTAGTAGGATGTACCTGCGTCCCCGAAGGACGCCACGCGGATGTACCTAGCCCGCATGTTTCACTTTTATTCATCCTTCACTTTTTTCCACTTTTCCACATTGCGTCTCGGCTACAGCCTTACTCGTCCATAATGTCAATAATGTCAGCCTCAACGAATTGCCTCGTGCTCGTGCTCGTGCTTGTTGCGCTCGAAAAAAAAGGGACGGATTCTCTTCCAAATGCAGGGTCAGGTACTCACTCGTACTCGGTACTCGGTACGTAACTGTACGAGGAGGATCGCACACCACATGGGCACATGGCACATAGTACTAAATCCACCATCCCACATCCCACATGCCACTATGGGACCGATGGAGGATCGACAGGAAGGAGAGTGCTTACTCGTACACGGCAGACTGGACCATTCATCCCAACTCCCTCCAACATCAATCACCCTCCTTTCTCGTCTCCCCAAACTCTTGACTCGATCCACCTCTGTACCCAACACGAAGCTGTCTTAGTCCCAAGCCACCCGGTGGGCTGGGGCATCCTGGGGTATCTTGAGTCGAGACGACGAAGCAAATTTCTGGAGGAAGCAGTTCCTCCTCACTTTCTAGGAAAGATAGGGTTGGCGTATCGCGGCTCGGACTGCTGTCCATGATTTCCGCCACCGCCATATGGTCCTCCTAAGTAGATATTGCTTGCCACCAGATTGCCCTCCCGTAGCAGGGGGAGGTTGTTGCGCTAGCTTCGTAAGGGCATTGTTCATTGACACCCGCGCGCTTGTCTATCTCCAATGGAGAGTGGTGAAAAAGACCACTGGGCCGACACAGCAACGCCTCCAGCACATCTATGGACGCTGCCTCCAGACACCGGGAGTTTCCCCCCCGAATTCGAACAATTGGAGGAAGCGAGCGCTCGCGGTGATCTACCGGCGGTCGAGGAGATCCTGAAATCCAACTGGCCGGGAGGGGTCCCCGGCGACGAAGAAACCGGTCGACTGCTTCGCTTTTCGGTCCTGCAGGCCCTAGACCACGACCACCATCACGTCGCGGCGTACCTCCTCTCTCACGGGCTTTCTTTTGAGATCGAGTATGCGCGACGAGCGGTGGAGAAGAAATCGTATGCGTTGATGGACATGTTGCTCACGCAGGGCTGGGACATCAACACTCAACTGGGGCCCGACGATCCGGCGGCCATCATGTAAGAGGACCTCTACTCATACCCCCTGAATGCTTACTCGCAGTGGAGAATATATATATACAAGACAGTCTGACGACGAAAAATCAAATAGACTGGCCTTCGATGACCGGCGGATGATCGACTGGTTCCTCTCTCACGGCGCCGATCCGAATGCTGAATGCGAGCTTGGGCTCACTCCGCTCTCGGTGGCCGTCGAAGTGGCGCCCTTGGACGTCGTCCAGCTCCTCTTCGACCACGGCGGCTCCGTCGAGCGTGGCGAGCTGCTTCATCTGGCGGCCTGTCGGAGCCTGCCCGACTGTGCGACCGTCTTACAGTTCTTGCTGGAGCGAGGTGCGGTAATCAATCGAGTGAAATACTGCGACAACGATTACTGTTTTCGCTGATATGCGCCCTTCGGTTTGGGCACGCCGCTACATGATGCCGCGGCCTCTGGCAATGAAGCGGCAGTGAGATACCTCCTGGATCAAGGCGCGAATCCGCTGATTCGAAACACCCGCGGCTCTCTCCCATCTGAAGTTGCGCGAAATACCCAACACGAAACCACCGCCCGGCTTCTGGAATCCGCTGCCGCTGCCTCTGCCGCCACCACGAATTCTACCTAATTCTGGTAAGACGTCCGGATGGTCCGACAGCAGCAAGCTATTCAACTGGCGAGCAGCCCGCATTGTCCTTTGAGAGCTTCCACCTTGTTCTCCTCCAGACGTCACCGATCCTCCACTGCTCCCATCGCGTTGACTCTACAATATCCCGACTTTCACGGTGTGCAGTGTTCCTCTGGCTTCTCTTCAGATGTTTTTGGTCGAGCTTCGGCCCTCGGGTCATGCGCTACGCTTCTGTCGACACATTACCAATTCGCGTGTTGAGTGGCATCGTTTCGATGGGACTCTGAGGGAATATGTTGTTGAATTGCTTGCTATATCATGGCCATCGTCGGTATACCTCAGAAAGGCGCTTCCATCTTTTCCACAGCCATAAAAGAACAAGAAGAATAGCTCTCAGGCCATTGCGAATGGCTCACGAGAGCTCTAGCGGCGGAACATCGTATTGTCTTAGTAAACCCTGGATGATGTTGTAGGCATGCGCCCCGCGATTGTATTCACTGCGCAGTACCCTAACGCGCCTGCTGACTCGCACTCCGTGCTTTAGCAGGAACCTTACGTTTTCGGGCCGCAGGTGGACAAGCGCTTGGATCAGCCCCGATTCGCCCACGGTCGACCCCTGAAAGCGGGTGTTGAGATCAACACAAGCCAAGAGATCTGCCATGACGGACTCCCCTCCGTCGATGGCGCATGGCGGCAGCCATGGTCGATGTCTCGAGATCGCGCTCTTGTTTCGTACAAGGCAGGAGTTCCTTGAAGACTAGGATCGAATTGGCGCCGACTGCCGCGCGCAGAGCGGCCCATCGGGCGTTTTCCACCGCTTCTGCAGCTGCAGGGATAAAATCACTGCGGAGGATGAGCTGGACGCTCTCGACGTGACCACGACTCGCCGCCAGCGACAAAGCGGTGTCGCCCCACCCCCCCTCGGAGAAGGCATCAGCCATCTTGACGGCTCCGTGATCAAGAATAGACTGGGCAAGTGTAGTGTCGTTCCGCAGACAAGCGGATAGAAAAAGCCTATCTCTTAGAGCAGGCTGAGATAAGTCGCGTCCATAGGACAGAAGAAGTTGGACAAGCTGCCGCCGTGTTGACGGCTCGGGACATCTCACCGCGCAGCATCGATAGCGCACTCATATTCCCAGCCCGTACAGCTTAGTCCAGAAGGGACGGGGTTCGAGTCGATGTTGCGAAGGTCAGATACCATGAGGCTGGCAGTAGGTCTTGGCATGTAATATTCCGTTATTTTACAGACTTATGGCGCTTTGGTTGTCATAAATACACGAGAGAGAACTAAGCGTCCAATGGCGGCACTAACCGCTTCCCTCCCACCCGCGTTAAGATAGAAGTCGACTTCTCAATATAGTAATTATTCGACAGAGTGTGTAGTTTAGCGCATAGCTTGGCGCTGATGCATTGATTGCCGTGAGACCCACATGAATACACACTACATACAGGACGTGGCCTAGGGTCCTCGCTCCGGCTCCATGGCGCTACAGCTGTAGTTGCGGACCCCTTGACGGTCCCGATCAAGACGAGTACATCCTGCAGGATCGTTGAACCCATTTTTTGAGTCACACCTCACGGACGCCGGTCTTCCCATTCCGACCACGTCCCGTTCTGAAAGTGCTCGATCCGGTCAGGCTATGTCTGGTGTCCACTATCGGCACTGCGTTCAGTGTTCATGCTCGTGTTGGTGTCCGTCCTCGTCGTCGTCCACCTCCTCATCCCCCTCGGGAGTCATGTTCCATGCCTTGTGCTCTCTTGCCCATTGAGCAATGGGCTCGTACTTCCTGCACACATGCGGTCCGTCAAAATTCGGCACGGTGCGGTTTTTGTGGTCTTTGCGAAAGGTGATGATATCGGTGCTGCCCTGGCACATCAAGGATTGCCGGATGTGATCGATACAATGGTCTGCGAAACACGATTAGCTTCTGCCAATGGCCTTGTTCCTGGAGCGTACCGATATGAGCGGCCCCTTCGTCCTTTGTCGGATCTCGACCGTAGAATACCTCGGGCTGCTCAGCCCAAACGTGCATCCGGAGGTGGTGCAAGCAGTGCAAGTTATGGAACATCTCGATCGCCCCGGCCGAGTATGTTGGATCCCTAGTATAGCGAATAGTCCGCTGCGAAAGCTGTGAAGTCTGGCTGTCGTCCAGTTTGATGATTCCGACTGCATCCATCACCGTTAGTGTCGGTGCACCAAGGGTCGTGGATAGTAAACTCACGTCGTGATATCTCCTTCCATGCTGCCGTATTGGTCTCGTTCGGCGCCCCTTGGTATATTGAGTGATCGCCCCAAAGCCCTTGGGTGAACGTTCTGATTTCATATTCGATCGAGGCTTGTAACGGTGCTGCGACGGTTCTTGATTTAGCTTCGTCGTGCGGACTTAGACACCGTGCCAGACATACTGTAGAGTTCCAATTCTTTGTCCTTGTTACTGTCCCAATATAATCGACGGGAAAAAACCAGAAGCGCCAGAGTCCAAATAGCAAGTAAGACTGTCGCGAGGATAGACCTTCGAGACGTCTCGTGCTTTGCTGGACGTGAGCAATCTAGCTCTGAATATTGGTACTTGCTCCTCCTGCCCAGGATCCATTTTGGAGTTGTCCAATGTTGAAAACGATCCATGATCGCTGTGAGTGACGACGGGGTGCGTTCAAATAACACTGTTATCGACCCTGGTCTGATGTTTGGTCTTGTAGCATCCCTTCGTGGCCTGTGTTCGAGGTAGTGCAAATGACTCGAGGAGAAATCAAACACCCGTCGGACTTGGATAGACCCGCTCCGGAGCGCGTGGGCAAGCCTGCTTCAGGTCTTCAGTCCACTCTATTCCTTTGACAGAAAGTTTTGCCTGGAACGTCTCTGGTTAGACCGAAATTGTCCTGTCCACTGACGTCTACATTTGTCATCGTTGCCAGCTCCTTCATCGGAGTAGTTCGTGCTGGTGGCATCCCTTCGTGCCAAATTGATATTGCAGCAGAGCAGAGGATCGGAGGATCCACAACTGGGCGATAGCGGAAGAGAAGAAAATCTTTGACCGCTTCTCTCGCCCGGGATAATGTTTGGTACCTCGCGTCTGAAATGAGCTATACCAGCCTCCTCTCCAAGACGGAAGATGAAGGCGCAGACGTAGACATAGTCGATAAGCAGCCACCAGAACGCCCCGGTCCCAGAACTGGACAAGGCCTAGCCCGTCCTCGACCCAACATGGTAACCCCACATCATGGCGTGCATCCTCCTGGATTGTGCGTGATCTCCCCTAGACTTAGTCAAGGCCGCGTGCTCGTCTGGAGGTCGCCTAACCGCAAGGAGTAAACATGTCTAGGCCACGGCACGAAACGTGGTGCGGCAGGGCCAGAAATACTGTCATCAAGGGAATAGATCATGCATGCCGCAAGAAGCCCCATGGCGAACTACGCTGTACCGGTACAAGCTTCGAGGGTCTCCACCGCACAAGGGCCCCAGGAATCTGGTTCCGAGTGGACCCAAGTCTATCGACTGTGCATATCTGCGGAAGGCGACAGGGATCGACGGAATGGAGTGCCGCCTCGTATCTTGTTTCTTCCGGCCCCAGAGCCCTTTGTGGTCACGTCCAACATACCGTCTCGCTGAAGGATTTCTTGCACAGCTTTTTATGGAACATATATTCGACCAAGTCGAGCTCATGATGAGCCACTGCCCCGAAGGATGCAGCCACCTCCCGGCTTTCAGCTCATCCACCGTGGTGCCGTGACCGCTCTCCTCTTTGGGGTTCCCTCCGAAGCTGGCGATGCTTGCGTATTGTCCTGTTGGCGGAAGCCTCTGTCCGGCACCGACCCTGGTTAAGGTCATGGGGCGGCAGAAGAGTCTGGTCGCCGCCATGAATAAGCTGCTGGCACGATGGATCTAACACGATGGATCTGGCGCCGCACTTGGTTGAAAGGTGTAGCCTCGCGTGTCGTCCGGGAAGGGGTCCGTTGGCCCTGGCTCCGCCATCGTGCTGCCTCCCGAGACACAATCGACGTTGGGAAAGGGGCAAAGCGTAGAGAAACCGAAGCCGGCCGTGGCCATGGCTGGTGGTTGAGGATACAGACTCCTATAAAAGTCAGCTCACCTCGAACGAAATGACCAAACTTCACATCACAACACGGGGCAGCAATAAGTCGACAAGTTCCAAACAAGACCGAGTTCAAGACAACTCATCAACATGAAGCTCACTGCCTTCTTCTCGGCCTTGTGCCTGACCAGCGCCGTTCTTGCCCTCCCAAATGCATCTGAACTCAAGGTCCGCGAGCCCGACACAGTCGACACCGACACCGTGAGCTTCATCCCGTGCACTCGCGCAGCCTGCGGCGGGGGTTACATCAAGCGTGACGACGGTTCTTCAGCTCCTCTGCCCTTGTACATTAAACGCGACGGAACTTCTCAGACCCTTTATATCCGGGACAATCAGCCCGGCACCGACACCGTGACCTTTGTCCCCTGCGTTCGTGCATCTTGCGGCGGAGGCTACATCAAATGATTGCGAGACACTATGTGTTAGGAGCACGGCCCAGGTGAGATGATCTCCTGCCCCGCGACAGCGTGGCCGGACTAACGTATCTTTTAGTTCGTTTGGGGTGTCGGTGAAGCCTTGTTGGCGAGGCTAGTGGGCGCAGGAGGCAGCTGAATTGGTCCTGTTGAGGGAACAGACCATATAGAATTGAGTTGTGAGGGGACTTGAAATGGGAGAGAGTTGAGGCGGAACAAATAAAGTAAAAGGACATTTGCGGCACTGTGCAAGGTGTCAATCCATCTCCAAAATTAGTTCATCTCTTCATGTCACCGTATCTGAAGGAGCAAGAGACGAATGGAAGAGAGAATGGATACTTATCTCATCTTCGTCCTCCCTTCCTGCCCGCAAACTGCACCTTTCCACCGCGGTGCTTGCCAACACCACTTCCGCCTCGAAACTTCTGTCTCCGCGGTCCATCCTTCCGCTTCTCAACGCCCAAGCCTCGCCGCTGCTGCTTGGGGTCCATGTTGCCGCCTGGTGACCTGGGGCTCGCACTCCCTTGCATGATTTGTCTGGCAACCTGTCTGGCTTCTTCGACGTCCAGCTCCATCTCATCGTTCTCGCGCTGACGCCCTTCTTGTTTCGCTTTCTTCTGCATGCCAGACTTGACTTTCAAGCGGCCCTTCTGCCCCCGTCGGACGGCGTCCGCCCCAGAAACGGCATCAAGATAGGCGTTAACCGAATTGTCCTGCTGCTCGCCCCCAGACATGGCCGTATCACCTCCAGCCCCGCCGTCTTGCTCACCGCCGAATACAAGTTTGCCATCTTCATTGAATTGAGCTTTGGTTCTCCTCGGGTTGACATCCGAGTCTCGCAGCCGTCCCAGTTTCTTAGTCGATATACTTGCCATGCTTCTAGGGTCGAGAAGGTCGAGGGGCTCGTCTTCTTCGTCTTCCTGACGAATGTACTGGTCGTTCCTCCTCTTTCCGCGCTCGGTAGGCTTCTTGATTGACACGCCTGACATGGCGTCGTCGTCGTCGTCTCCATCGTCACTGCCTTCGATCTCCGACTCGTCATCTTCGGAGCCGTAGACTGCCTCGTCGAATTCATTGTCGTATCTCTTGGTCGTGGTTTCCTCGTCCTCGTCAACACCATCATCACCTTTCTTTTTCTTCCTCGCTCGTTCCCTTCGCTTGCGGATGTTCACCACCATCTTCCTGTCCTCACCACCGACCCAGCTTTCCACCTGACCTGCGTCGAACCTGCGTAGACATCGATCCACAATGCCCTTGACCTTGACCCTCAGTCGGCCCTTGTTCTCCTTGCTCCACACCATCAACCCCGGCATGATGTTAGGCATCCTCGGTCCCAGCATCTGCACAGGCAGCACAACAACCATGACCTTTACAAAACCGAGCACTGCACGGACGATTTCGCGGTTGTTAGACTGCAGAAACATGGACACCGTGTCAACGAGATCCTCTTTCGTCTTGTCAAAGAGTTGGGAGTGGTACTCGAAGAACAGCCTGCTTAAAGCGATGATACTTGCAGCGATCATGTGTGGCGCCACGCCCGCCAAACCAGCGCTGACCATGGTGAAGACTTCTTCGATGGTGGCGGGCGCGTCTGGTGAGTTGTCTGGCATATGCGGGACAAGACGATTGCGGATTCTCGTGTCCGGTGGATTTGAAGGATCGGAGATCTTATTCGTCACGGCAATCAGGAGGTCGAAGCCAGCTGTTCGAGCTTTCTCGTTGCTGTCTTTACAGGCCAGCACCACTTCGCTGAGGATGCTGGGTATGAAATGGAGATCGGTTGGGGGAAGATATGAGACAATAGTCTCAATCGCAAGAATTCGATCTCGTCGAGCAGGAACGGGCGTCATTTCTGATGTACGCAGCATCAGCTCTTGCAGTTCCTTGTTTCGGCTCCTGAGAGCTTCTGTGCCGGTAGGAGAGGTCGATAATCTGGGTATAAGCTTGTAAGCCTTCTTGATAAGTTGTGGGTCAGACTTGAGGATGGCAGGGTTGGTGAGGATGCCGGCGGAAATAGCAAAGAGGGAGGCGAAGGTCGATCGGGGCAAGTGGACGGAGAGAGCAATGACGAGGTCGAGTAGAGTGTGAGACGTGGGCGGGAGTTTGCTGGTAGAAGTCTGGTTTTGTTCCTTCTTTGGAGGTGGCTGGTCCGCCTTGGGCAGGGCGTCCTGAAGCATCTTAGAGACCCTCTCATACGTGTCGACCAGGTCTTTCTCCGGCGTGATGCTGAGTTGACTATTGATACATTGCAATATGTACGCCCGTGACTGCGGGAGCGTTTGACTGTAGACATTAAAGAGTACAGCAAGCAAGTTGCTCGCGAATTGAGCCAGGTGCCGAATATTTTTGTCTGCGTCCGAACGTGACAATCTCCGTTCAAGCTGCAGCACTTCATCCGAGAGATCTGATGCCAGAAGCGCCTGATTGGATTCAACCAGGTTTTGCAGGCCTCGGCAGAGGTCGACTCGCAAATCAGTCTGCTTGTACAGAAGATTCGAGATCATCTCTGCAAAAGGCTGGTCAAAGGCAGTCTGCAGGTCGAGTGGCAGATCGCAGTAGCCCGGCAGGGTAGCCCAGACCTGCTGGACCACAGTCTCAAAGACCTTGACATGCACGGTCTTCTCGACGTTACCGTGGTTGATGACGCGTTGGTACATCGCTTCACTGAGGGGGACTAGATCCGATCTGAAGTGACCTAGGTTCGTGTTCGATACGTAGTCTCTTAGCAGAGGGAGCAGCCATGCTCTGCCCGGTTGACCAGGTTGCGGCTTGATGAGGTTGTGGGGAAGCACACTTAGCACGGCGCCGGGGCCAAGGTTGCGGACGGCATGACCAAGGACCTCGTCGGCTTCCTTCTTGCCTTGAAAGCCTTCATTGCTCCGCAGCTCTCCGACGGCTTTGACTAGGGGCAGGAGGAAAGGGTCGCCTCTCCATCGTAGAGCGTCGAAAAGAGCTGACAGGGTATTGAAAACTTCCATCCAGGCTGACTGGTATTTGACTGACAACAGATCAAGGGCCTTCTTCGAGATCTGTTCCAGCAGCTTCTCGTCGTACACAGATGGATCAGAGATGACGCTGTCTGGTATGCAGTTGGCGAAAAAGGAAATCAGGCATTCTGAGGCCGAGACCCTGATATTGTGAGACGGACTGGTCAAGTACACCGCAACAAGATCAAACAGCTCAGGCAGTTTTGCGAAAGTTTCTTCCGGCTCGACCACAGCTGATGTGCCGTAGCCTCTCGACAGAATCGCTATCCAAGACGGGAGCAGCTGTGAGTCGTTTTGGGGAGGTTTCAAGTCGACTATCGCCTCGAGCAGACGTGGTAACTTTGACGACGTGACTTCATCCTGCATGCCCTCGAATATGACCTCAAACACTTCAAAAGCGCTCATGACCAAGTAGTCATTCCTCGACCTGGATATCGACAGCAGCAATTCACATAACGATTCGATCTTCTTGCTCGGCCACCCACCTGAAGCGACAGCAATAGCCTTGGCCAGTTGAAGGGCATGTATCACCGCCGGCTCATGGCTGTCGTCCGGTCTGCCTCTTTGCCGCCGTGCCTGGTGCGCCAAATCCACCGCGTTTTTCAGGTTGTTCTGTGCAGCCACTGCACACAGCTCGGCGGCCGGATGATCAATAGCTGGTCCGGGTGGGGGATTCTTCAAAACTTTCGTTAATGCCTCTTGGGCTCGTTTTCTTATTTTGGGTCTTGAGTCAATGGCCAGTGTGAGCAGCACTGGCATAGCCTGCCTCGGGCTCGTTTGTGTCTGCGGGAGATTCCATGCTGCCGAGTCCTGGGCGACCAGCAGTGACTCGAGACAACCAATTGCCGAACGGAGAAGCGGCGCATTCGTTCCCGAAGTATTCAAAAAGGGCGCCAGCAGAGAGGCGATTGTATTGAACTGGGACCGGAGAAGGCTTGCGGGTACATGAGAGGTGACCAGGTCGAGCAGGTAGATGGTGGAAGCAACGACATCACTGTCAGGACCGGAGGAGGAAGATTGTTTCAAAAGGGCGAGTAGGGCAGCAAAGTATGCCGTGGGTGTGAATTTCGTCTTCTGCTCGGTGAGGGTTTCTTCGATCGACGACAGAACCACCGCCGTCTTCGCTGTGTCAGTATATACCTGGCTGTCAGAGAGGCCACAACGTACATGCTTTTGGCTTTGCAGATTGGGTGACTTGATCTTCGCCAACTTCTCCTCCAGAGACATCGTGGCGGCAACGGCACCTACGACGACAATGTTGGTATTGCGGTGTGTGTGCATGCATCAAATTACATTTACGCCCGCACTCGAAACTTTTCGATTGCAGGCCGAAGTTTTCCCGCCTGGATCTTATCTTATCGCTGCACGCCGCCCTTACCCAGGAAAATGTGCGGGCACGAGTCACGCCAGTCACTGAAGCCATGTGAGCCGTCTTGCTGATACATTCATTTCCTCTCATCAGAAATAGAGCCGTGATGTATAGCCACTCCCTGGTCGCTGATGGCTCTAGCCGTCATCAGCATGGATCGCAAAACAGTTTGAGCATCAGCTTTCTGCCTGCAGCTCAAGAAACTACGAAAACCAATTCTTGATGACCGGCTCCGATTCAATGCCCAACGACACCTTCCGAAAATAAGCCCTCGTCTTCGGTATTGACTATGGAAACCCTGTCAGTTCCACGACGAAGTATCACACGGGACTCGTTGGTAACTCACAATCCCGTTCTCCACGGCGTACTTGATCAATAAATCGTACTGGCCCAGGATCATCTCGGCGCGCTGCTTGCTCTGGATTTTCTCATAGTCCTCTTTTTTCCTGGGTGGGGGCGCTTGACGTTGTTCATTTGCCGCAGCTGCCTCTGCTTCTGCGGCGGTTCCATATATCCTGGGCTCTGGGTTGTTGTCCGTTGACACAGTGCCTGAGAACATGGTGTGCCAGAGCCAAAATTTGAGGATTGAGGGCAAGTGCCGCGCGCGGTGCGGGGAGGACAAAGTCAAAGGTACTACCGATGTGTTATCTTCCTCCCAGATAGTAACTAAAAGCCCGAGCTGAAAATGGTCATTCTCAGATCACGGTAAAGGGAGGCAAAACTGAAGGCATGATAGAATATGCCCAAGGTGCAACGGCCATCCTCCCGCGGCCCAGGAATGCCAGGGGAAGTATGTTCGTGTTTTCACGCATCAAACAAATTGGGATCAGTATTCAGCAGATTGGTGTGTTCAATTGTGCTTGCATTGATAGTACTGTCTTGACACGTCAATCGTCAATGAGCTATTGAGCAACACAAAGAATATTCTCACATCCACCTCCTCTGTCGCCAGAACTCCTCGGCCTGGCCATTGGTATCGACTCCTCAGCGCAATCAATTCATGCCAGACATTTCCATCCCCACGTCTTGCGGTTTTCCGGTGATGGCTACCACCCTCACTCTAAAGTTGTGCTGCTCGCTGAATGGACCGGGAAAAGTCATGATTCCCTGCTTCAGTCGTAAAAAAGGAGTTGTAGACAAGATTTTTGGATGCAATGATGGTACTCCGGATACTCCCAGATTTCCAGTCCTCCAAAATCAAACCCTCGTAAAACGCCGCGATGCTGATTTGCCATGCCGCTAAATCTTCAGGACGAAACAGACGTCTGTACAGGCCAGCACAAGCCGGCTATCGAAACTGGGGCCGCACCGAGACATTATGTATTAATATTAACAGCCGTTCACGAGCGAGTTCTTCGGCCACTCGTAGCCAGTATCAGCCCTGCAAATGTGCGTTAGCAGGAGATGACTGCAGACTGTCCTAGGCAAACTTACCAAGTTGTTATATTCGGGTTGTGATATACTTCGTAGTGGTTGGAGATGTACTCGGTCGTTTCATACCCTTCAGGGTCGCAGGTCATCTTGCCGTTATCGTCTTGATAAATGCGGATGTAGTCCACTCGCATGGTAGCCGGCATCAACGGGGCCAACCCGGTCAGGTTCAACGGCGAGAAACCAGGGGACATGCCAAAGTTGACAATGACGGACATGGGTTCCTCGGGGATAACTCTTTGCGCGACATTGCCGTTGGGACCGAGCGCTTGACCTTGCATACGCCAGACTGGTTTCTCGCCGACGAACCAGGTAACATCTCCAGTAGCACCGGGAGTATACTCAAAGGCGTAGACTTGGTAAGCGTTCCCATCGTACCACGCATTGTTCAAATTGGATAGGCCAGAAACTGCCTGCTGAAAAGGACCACCTTTGTATGTGTTCATGGCGGTAACCGAGAAATCAAACACTTCGACGAAGTCGTAGTTCGGTTGATACCAGACGTCGAAAGGAGCTACCTGAAAAGACTGAGAGACCATGCCAATCTGATTGCCAAGGCTGTCGAGTGTTCCCACGCTGGCTTCAAGGGCATCGATTTCAGGAACGGAGCGGGACTTGCCTGGCGTCGGGTGATCTTCGCCAGAGCATGTACACGCGGGCAGTCGCATGCCTGGTAGATAGCTGATACCGTCAGGGGAGCTTTGATTTGCAGTGATACCGGCGTCGCACACATCGGCGTAAGAGTAGGGCCAAAGGCCATCGGTAGTCGCTGCGTAACCCGGCCGTCCAAGGTTGCCCATTGACCAGAAACCGGGCCAGAAGCCAACCGTGTCACCCCGTCCAGGGAGAGATATACTGGCCTCTAATCTGCCGCCCTTGAAACACATCTGATTCCACGATTGCAGCATGCCGGAGCGATAGTTCAAGCCGTGATTTTGAAAAGCGTCAAAGCGTAATTCGAGCACACCGTCATTCGTAGTGGCTGCATCTGGGTCGTACCATTCCAAGTCTCGTGTCACACCGTACCAGATGTCCACTGCAGTCCAATACGGGTCGTCTCCCTCATAGAATGTTCGCCCAGGCTTGGAAAACTCGTCCGAGAAGACCAAATTCCACGTGTTGCCGTGGTAGTCCGTCTTCGTCTTAGCCGACTCGGGTGTATCGGGATCAATCAGGCTGGTACGCATGTTCTTCAAATGGGGTACCTTGCCGCTTCCTATACAAGCGTCGGTGCCGGCACAGGGGTTGGGTGAGGCGGTTATCTTTTGTACAAATGTCCTAGAAAGATATCAGCACGAGTATTCGCAAGCTATGCGGAGGAACGAACAGAATCGGGTATCCGACGAATAGGGTCAATATTCCTAGGGTAATGAACGCAAGACCGCCGATGTTCACCAAACCCCTCCTGTTGAATATGTCACAGTCGCGGTCCTTGTCGTTGGGGTCAGGGTTGTGCAGGTAGTCGTCTTTTTCGACGTCTTCGGGGAACAGAAGGAGGCCCGAGGAGGGTAAGATATTGAATTTTTCCGACACTGTCTGGGTGTTGACATCGTTGTCGTCGCTGCCAGCCCGTGATCCAGGCCTCGATTGACTCGAATCTCGAAAGGGGTTCTCGAAGCCTCGGCTATCCCTGCTTCGATCCGACTCCCAACTTGACCTTCTGGAAGAATAACTCGAGCGAGCAGGCGACCTCAAGGGTGAATCTCCGTCTCTGAGCCTCCTTGAGCCGCCAGATGCAGGCGGGAGTAGTCTTTCCGCCGAGTCTTGTACATGTTCTTGGGAGTAGACGGCGTTTAACTGTGATCTAGAGGTTGTCGGTCTTGAGGTTGTGGGGACCAAGGTCCGCGATGAACTCGCTGTCTCGCTATTCAGAAGGTCTTCCTGGCCCGAGTTGAGGCGGATATGGGGAGGGACTCGGGGAGGCGAGGAGCTGCTGTTGCTATGAGACGACATTATAAGATGGCGACCGACTCGTCGTCAGGGAGATCGATCGCCAGCACTGTGAACAGACGTGGAAGGCAGAGTGTATTTGTTCGGCTGAAGAAAAAGATCGAAGAGGGCTGAGTGATCTTCAGAGGACCCGTGGTCTGGCCGCAGTATACGAGGACGGACGAGGACGAGAGTTGGCCGATTCGCAGGCGTAAGCAGTGCCGATTAGGCGAACTGTAGTTGAAAATAGCAAGGCCGCCGCACGGGGAGTCGGCGTAAGAAGGGGGCTTGGTCTTGATTGTGATCGTGTGTCGTATGAATCTAGCAATGCAAAGTGTTCAGTCGGGTTCAGGTGGTGATGAGGCCGGGCAACGTCGTCGTACTCCTTTCTGGCCGGCAGGAAAGAAATACAGCTTCTGCCGGCGAAGGGGGAGAAGCACGCAGCGTCGGTGCGCGGCAGGAGGGTCGACTCGGCGAGGGAGCAGTGAGGCGAGGCCGAAAGAAAAGTCGTGTTGAAAACGAATGGATATGCTCGGGCTGCAGATAATCGAGCAAAGAACAAAGAACTCGTATGCTGGTATGCGGATGGGTGAACTCGTGATGGAGTTGTTTGTGTTGACTGCAGGTTGCAGGGAGTTCAAAGCAGCCTGTGCAAGACTCGGGAGTGGCTCCAGGCGAGAGAGGCTTTGCTGCTGGCCGAGCCCAATTACTGCGATGGGTGCCCTCCTTTAACTGGCTCCACTACCGACCCTAACGAGGACGGGAGCCGCAAGTCCAACTGTCCCTGTCAACACCCGCTAGCCTCATCCGCCCGGTTATGTGATCGCACGTTTCAGCTGCGGCTGGTGGGCAGATGCCAGGCTTCAGGTGCGACGAATTGACACCGAATCAGCAGTCTCAGCCCTGATCTACTGAGGCTTTTGCCAACGATCCAGAGTAGTCATTGAGACATGTATATATGTTGCTGCGCACTCACTTGCTTTTGATCAACACCGGCGACCCTCTTTTCCTGGCATCCGCATGTGAATTGTTGATTGCGCAGGGCAACAGCCAGCTCGCGACGGAAACACAGTTGGAAGTCTCAACTCCGAAAGTGATCGACTGCGGTCTCCAAACTCTCACTGTTGGGGCAAGACTTCGTATTCTTCTCTGCCTTCATACCCTTTGGTTTGAATCTACTTTCACCTTCCTAGAGGCAATATTTTGGCGGATGCACTTCCATGTCTACGTCCTCCGTCCTCCGTAGCGTCTTTCAGATCTGGGATTCCGAGATCCTCCCTCTCTTACCATTCCAGGTTTCAGATGCAGATCTTGCTTTCCCTCGACAGCTGATTTCCCGCCTCCCCTGGCCCAGACTTGTCACCAAGCAAAGAGAGACGGGATGCAGCATGTGTTTGGCCATCAACGAAAACGGTGCCCCGGCCCCCGAAAGGCTGCTTGACGCGTATCGTGGGCCGCAGTGGCACAGCAGTGCCCCATCCGCCTTAACTCGTTCTTTGCCGAGCCCCATGAGCCTGATGCACGGCAGAAGGCGAATCAGGACCGCAAGTGGCGCTCGCGCTGTCGAATCATGAGCTGCTGACAGCCGGAGACTACAACGGTGGGCTCCGATCTGACAGGCCTTGATTTCGTTCCTCACCCAGGCTGCGATGCGTTGATTGGCCCGCCTTCAAGGGGGAGGAAACAGCGCGACTGGCCAGGAATGGCACCTGTCCGCCTATGCGGCTTCTATTCTTACATCCTGCTGCAGCAGGTCAAGCAGTCCTCCGTGGTTGCTGGGTATGCGCTTTCGAAGCAGACGGCAGTCCGCGGTGTCAGTAGCCAGCAGGATGCATGACTCTCGAATGTCGAGACAGGACGAAATCCATCGTCTCGGGTTCTGCTCCGCTAATCCCTGTCCATGATTGGCGGCTATGTCTGAGATCGTTTCGCTTAAGACTTGAACTGTTTCCAAGAACCAATTTTTTCCAATTCAGTCTGACCGCGTGTACATATTGATAAGACCCAAGAAGACGCGTGGACATCATGATTGTATGCTCGTTTCATGGAAGAGTAGCATTGACGAAAGTGGCAAACCGTCGCGTGGTTTGCAGACAATGTGGCTTTCTTCTCCCCTATTGTTCGCATATCGAATGTTGCACCGACTCTATCCCTACATACACATATAACCGTCCACCCGAGAGGAGCATTTCTCAAGGCTGGTGATATCCTCTAGACCTCAGTGAACATGATCGCAACGATTGGCCACTCTCCGAGTTCAGGTGTCCTGTGCCGCCTCGATCACACGAAGATGAGGTGCACACACGCTATGCTCGAGCAGTGAGAAGGTGGATCCCTGTCGTTCCAGGATGCTCATATTTCCGGCGGTGGATACCGCACAGCGTGCTGATGCGGATCCTCTCGACGTCTTTGAAAGCTTTGGAACCCCGATCTGAGCAGTGGGCCAGTTACACGGCAGCATTGATTCATGTAGCACGAGCAATGACAGTTGATCTCGTCCTCGACAATCACTTCCCACAAGGGTAGCATTCACCGTTTTGATTCCAGACTTTGTCTATTACGGGGCACGGCAACAGAAGCGTCAGCCCTACAAGCACACTATCCCCTGGGAGCATGGATTGCAAAAATTGGCCGGGATGCCAATGTTTGTGTGCGATGATCAGCTGCAGTGGAAAGAAAGACTGTTGCATAGGAGATCAGAGTTTCTTCGCTCCTTGCCAATGCATTTCCCGGCTGTCCGCTACGTATTTTCTGGGGCAATGTGCATTCATGCGTGGCTGCGGCTTCCATATGATGTTTGCCATGAGCGGTAGCAAAGGACGAGAGAGACGTGATACCTGCTCTGACTTCACTGCTTGCGCTGTCAGCGCTCCCGGTCTCTAGCTCTCAACCGCCCTTGTCACCACCCCGATCAACTTCTTCTCGCCCACAGTCAGAATATAATATTCCACTCTGATCGAGCTCGCCTGCACTCTGAACACCTTGACACCCGTCTTTCCCTTTCCTGCTTGCTCGACCCTCTGAATAATCTCCTTGTACTCGTCTCGCGGATCGAAGTCACCTACATTCAACTCTTCTATTTCCACGCCAGGCTTTCCCTTATGGGCATGGCTCAAGACTGTGCTGAACTCGCTTGCTGAAGGCAAGCCCGACCCGGAAAAATTAAACAGCACGGGCTCAAATGGCGAATCCGTATCTGACGTAAACGTGATATCAGGGAGGGACTTTAATGACGCAGGAAGTGCGCCTAAGGATGAGGACGAGGTAGGATCAAACGACGAGCGGCGTTGTGAGGTTGATTCGGACTCGGCCATTGTTGAGCCCTGGCCGGAATGAGGGTCAGCGTTTGCCTTGTCGAGGAAGGACATGTATGCAGCGTCGTCCGACATGGTGTGGATTGTACGAGGATGATGAGGTATGCTGGGGGCTATTCGAGAGACGACCGCAGGCAGAGAACGGAGGCTTTGAGCTCGGCTGCCTCGTGGCCGTAACGGCAAGGGAAGGGAATCTTTCGAGGTAATCAAGCCCTTCACTGGTTGTCTCGGGTGGCAAGCAGATTTCCCGCCCTGAGGGGGAAGCAGTCGAGCTATACTTGACTGATGTAAATGTTTACAAACCTTGGTTGCGAACATGTGAGGACAGACGCAGTTCCAGCCTCAAGTGTGACTGACTGGCAGCACCGTTAAATTCTGGGAGTGATGTCATTGCTCCGAGCGTACGTGTCTTGGCGACACATCACAAGAAGAATCTGTTTCGAGCGCCACACGTGGCGCTCAAAGAGATGTGTCAAACCGTGCCGCTTTTAAACTCCCATCGTCCCAACCCTCAGCGCTCGCCCCTTCGCTGCTAATTATCGCTACCGGGCCTGCACGAGTTGGTGATAAGACAGCAGACATTCGGCCTCCAGCTCATGGTGTAACAGTTGCGCTTGAACCCGAGCCATACTGACTGTCCCCTGCGTAGATGCGGTAACCAGTCCCCAAAAGTGCACTTTCCGTTGACATCGTGCCCTGCTTATCGAGGTAGGGCTTGTCGAGGTTGACGAGTGAGCTGATGTGGTACTCGTGGAGCTAGTTGAGTGCGTGGAATTAGGTCTGGGCTTTGAAGGTCTGCATCTCGTCGAAGAAGTCGAAATAACTGTTTTGATAGAAACAGTGCTCGTTGACAGACTTACCCGGCTCCTCAGCCTCCATATGAAGAATATGCACCAGTTCCCGTAGCCTAGGTGTTTCCATGGCTGGTGTGTGATGTCGAGTTTGCCTGTCGATCCCGAACCCTTCACTGTACTTCATCGAAGGGAAGTGTTACCCATGTGCTAACTGTCTGAAGCAGGCTGATGAAGTCGACCTTACCCTGTATGATCCCTGGTGTGTGGGCGTGTGTCTCCTGATTTGAGGGGCAACGTGTGTTGTACGTGCTGGTGCTGTAACAACTCGTGATTTTGCTCGCATGCCTCGAAAAGTTACCGTTGGAAGAAGACCTCTTGTCACAGTGACTGCCACAAGCACAGGTATATGATTGAATTCAGACGGTTAATCTGTTCCTCCCAAGTTCCACATATCAACAACTCAAAACAATGTGCAATCGGTTATCCGGAAGTCATATCGACGAGAAGGTTGGCCTGCGAGACTCTGACTATTCATCTGACTATGACATGAGAATTGGGCTGGCGATTCAGCCTGCCACTGATGAAGGATGGTCCTGGGAACGTTTACTACCATGCCCCGATGGATATGAAAGGAGCAAGATGAACTTCATGGTGTTCTTCTAATTCATTTTCCTAGACTAATTTCCCAGCTGACCATTGTCATCTAGGCTGCTCAAAAGACAAGGACAAGAGAAGTCGTTGGTATCTTTCGTTTGCAGTGCTCGACCTCCATTGACGTGGACATGACACTACTATGTCCCTGCTCTGTGACGGGACGTTTGCGAGCAAGTACTGAAAATACACAAACTCCCCCGCCGGCGCTTACGAAGCAGCAACAAGATCCTTCTTGAGCGTACCCAGGAACTGTCTCTTCTCTTGAGGAGTCTGGTAAGCACCATGGCCGAATTTGGATGAAGTGTCGATCCATTTGAGCTCGACCTTTTCCAAGGCCTTGCGTGAAGTGTGAGGGAACATCGACTTGCGGAGAGTCATAACTCGCTTCTTCACACCTGGGACGGAGCCCTTGAGCAGGACGAAGTCGTTCTTGACCTCGCCGTAGTGGACAAAGCCGCCCATTCTGCAGCACCGTTAGTATGGATGTAAGACCTCCCAACGAAAGGAATGTAGACGTACGGTGTGATGGTCTTCTGTACCACATCGAAATCAGTAGCCGCGTTTTTCTCATCCTTGCCCTTGCCAATGCGGTACACCTTGTGGTTGACACTTGTACGGTGATGGTAACCCATCTGACCAGCACGAGCAACAGTCCACTGGACGTGCGAAGGATGCCAAGCACCGATACAAGCAACTTTTCGGAGACCTTTGTGTGTCTTTCTTGGAAGCTTCTTGGTCCCCCACCTTGATGTGACACCCTGGAAGCCGTGGCCTTTGGTGACGGCAATGCAGTCGATCATCTCATCTTGCTCGAAGATAGTGTCGATCTCGACGGGCTTCTCGAAGAGACCGTGGCCGAAGTCGACCTTGTCTGCGACGGAACCACCGTTGATCTGGATCTCCATCAAGTGCGCCTTTTTCTGCTTGAGGGGTGTTTGACGGATCTGGGTGTGCGCAAGGACACGGACGACGGTGCAGTACTTCTTGATACGCTCGAGTTCGCGAGTGATAGAGCTGCCCTTGCCCTCTGAGTGTGCTTTGGCATACTTTGTAAAGGCCTTCTTCTTCGAGCGGTACCAGTTCTTGTAGAAGCGGCGCTTGAGTTCGTCTGACAAGTGTTCGGCCCAGACAGTGGTGAGGGATCGGAGGCCTCGGGGAGTCTCGATATAGCCGACGAGGCCGACGACGATCATCTAGTAGAGGAGGTCAGCCTGCACACCAAAACAGACGACATTGGATTGTACGTCGGTGGGATGGGGACATACAGGAGGAGTCTCAATGACAGTGACAGCCTCAACAATCTCTTTCTTGTGCATCTTCGCGCCAGGTCTATCAAGGTCACGGACGATGGTGGTCATCCCGGCCTTGTATCCCATGGCGGCGGTCAGATGGACTGGTTTCTTGGGGTCATCCTTCGGAAAGCTGGAAATGTTTCAGCTTCGACTCTTTGCAAGTCATGACTTCTGGATAACCAGTGTGTTCTAACCGTACCTCTTGACCTTGCCGCGGTGTCTTGCAGCTCTCTTTCGGGGAAGGAAGGCAAGCGATCCTGTAAAGAAATATCATCAGTCCAAAGTTCTCATCATCAATACAGGATATGCAGATTGGGGCGATTTGTACCATGTCGCGGCGCCTCGAACTTTCGGTGAGACCTAAGTGATCTATTAGCAGAGCCGTGAAGCAAGATCCAATGGATCCTTACATCTTGTTCAGCAATGGACGAGGTGTCTCAAATTGTCAAGTTATTCAAGGTGTTGTAGACATTTGCAGTGCGTCTGCGGAGTTTGATTTCGAAGTTTGGTGCGGTGGGGCCCGCTAGTCTGCCAAGACTTTTGCATTGGCTGCTAAAGAAAACAGGCACGCCAGGCGAGAATCGCAGCGGTTCTGAGGATTCATCATTGTATTTCGTCAAATTGCGCGAAGCTACATTCCATACAAGATACTGGTGGCTTTTCTGATGACGGTTCTCGCCGAGCGTGTGCGCTATACAAGGTCTCCACACCCAATGAATGCAAAGGGAATTGTGTAATAACTCAAGGCAGAACAGAATATCTAAAGACTCATGCCACTTGCTCCTGCTTTGGCGTCGCCGATGGAAGTGGTCCACCTACTTGTGGACTTACCGCAACTGGGGGCGGTCCGCGCTGCTTGTCATCCTCGCTGTTATTGTCATAATCCTCATCCACTTCCACTTTGCGAGCTGCTTGCTCAACATGTTCCTGGCGTTCGTCTTTGGGACCATCTAAGATTGATTGCATCGACGGGATGTGCTGAGGAGGCCGGCTATATGGGTGATGTGCAGCCTCGGATGGGTAGTAGTTCTCATTCGCTCGTCGTTCCTGTTCGCGGCGAGCTTCAGACGGGCTGCGTCTAAAATGATCCTTGGGCGTAGGGAGACGGCCTGGGGGGCTGTTCCTGCGGATGGGGTCGTCTAGACGTGCACGGCTTTCTTCGCTGGCCAACTTCTTAGAGGGGCCAGGCTCAGCCTCCCACTCACGAGCTCGCTTCATAGCTGAGGGCGGTCTATCATCGCGGGGAGGACCGTCTACGGCGGGAAGAGGGGGTGGGGCGGAGGACACGCCGTTCGTGATGCTGGGAAATGGTTGGCCAGATTGGAAGGGTGGTGGGCGGAAACCAGGTCCAGGTGACTGGGGACGTTCGTCTCTGAGGGGCCTGAGTTCACTGGGAGGACTGAAGGGTCGTCCATATGGCGGTAGGGTTGAGCCAGAACCAGTGCCATTAGAATGCGGCGCGGGCGGCCCGTTCATGGTGGGTGACGGACGGACGCCACTACCAAAAGCGGGAGGACGCTCTTGCATTGAGATTTGGGGCAGCGTCTGAGGACCAGGGGGGAACATGCCTGTGTTGGAATGCTGCATCTTAGGAGATGGTGACTGCATCTTGCGCACCGGAGTCTGTCTGGATGAATCGTAGGCGCGGGGGCCATCTTGGCGTGGGCTAGGAGCACGGGGAGGCGGTGCCCTCATGCCGTCACGACCTTCGTAGCCGTTTTGTGCTTGTTGTTGCTGCTGGCCAGGAGGTGGATTGATGCCTGCAATGCCTCTAGCCCAATCATTGACACGTGCTGGATCAACCGGCGGTGGCTGTGCTTGCTGATTTGATGCAGAAGGTCCTCCCCACTGAGGTCCAGGAGGAACACCAACACCGTTCTGATAGGCTTGGGGATGGACGTCTTGAGGAACAGGTGCATTGTGCTGGTTAGGCCCAGTTGCAGCTCCACTTCTCAGGAGGGCGAGACGCGCCTTGATGTGGGTATTGGTGGGATCAAGCTCGGCCGCTCTGGCATATGCATCCAGAGCATCAGAAGTTTGGTTGTTGCATGACTCGTACTATTTTCACCATCAGTGACTGCGGCGAGGGTGGAGGCAATCGCTGTACTCACCAAAGTTCCAAGATCGTACCATACTTCGGAAATGTATGGATTCAATCGGATAGCGCGTGAATATGCATCAAGTGCATCCCTGTACTGATTGATCTGGTAGTACAAGACGCCAATGGAGCACCAAAATGTGGGATTGCGCCCATCGCGATACACAGCTTGTTGATAAGCTTCGTAGGCCTTGGGAAACTTCTGTTGTGCCATATAGCATCTGCCGAGAAGGTACCAGCTCTGTGCGTCTTGATTGTCTTCAAGCCGGTCAGCTGATCAAAATCAACGAAGTCCGCGGTGAAACATACCAGAGCTGACCGATTGTTCGAGGTACTCAATGGCCTGGTCTTGGCTTGCGTAGCTGTTGCTTTGTTGGTGATGCAACCACCCGAGCTGCTGTAGCACTTTGGCGTGCTTCGGGTCTCTCTCAAGAACGCGCCTGTAAGCAGCTTTTGCGGCTTCGAACTTCAACAAAGTTAACCAAGTCCATTGCCGAGGATAGGCGGGACTTACATCTTTCTGCTGCTCATAAACGTGACCGATCTGGAACCAGATGTCTTCCTCATTAAGTGGGCGTGGCGGATTATTGACGATGTACTTGAAGCACTGCGAGAATGTTTAGCCGCAGTCAACGCAAGAAGGACATGTACTCACTTCAAGACTTTCCTGGAACTTCTGTTGCTGCTTGTATATTATTCCAAGTCTGAAGTAGATTTCGTTCGCCTTCTCAAAGTCGGGCTGCATACGCATGACTTGAGAGAACGCTTCTTCGGCGTGTTCCAAGGAGCCATATCGATCATATAGGATACCGATACCGTACCACAGTTTCGGTTCCTACAGGTGTTAGGTGAAGGATTGGCTGGGTGGCGAGCGACAACTTACGTTTGGCTTTGCGAGATAATAAAGAGCTTGTTGATAGGCGGTGTAAGCCTCTTGAAGGTTATCCATCATCAGGTAGCAGTGACCTGCTGCTGTAAGCTGACATTCAACCGAAGCGAGAGCTGTCCTTACCTAAATTTCCCCAAGCATCACCATTGGCAGGCTCCACTTTCAAGATGTTTTTGAGGTACTCCATGGCTTCAGGGTACTTTTCCTTTGTGCGGAGGATGCATGAGATGGCATTCAAGGTTTGTGTTGACCATTGGTTGTGTCGCAAAGCTTGTTCGTATGCAAACAGTGCTCCTTCGTGGTCACCAAGTAGCTCATTCAAGGAGCCTCATTATTTCGATCAGCAGGTGATTATACAGACGGGCAATGTAGCACATACCTATTCTTTGCCAGGTGGACTCATTCAGCTGTGCCAGAAGGCGTTGGCGTTGCATATGCGCATCAACTGGGGCAGCTCCATTGATCTGGCCGAAGTGACCCCCCGGCTGCATACCAAGGACGCCAGGAGGAGATGGATGCGGCACCAAAGCCATGTTTGATCGATCGTGTGGCCTGTGCGGGCCGAGTGGCGGAGACAATTGAGGTCAGATAGGACAGGGTGTTTCTTGATAGAAGCAGCCCTGGTATAGCAGTGGTTGATGCTCGGGCAGCGCAGAAAGCCGGTCAATGCACCCTCCTCTTTTGATGGCGCAGTTGTGTATGACAACAACGAGGAGGCAATCGACCATAAAACCAACCAGAGCTGCAAAGGAGGAGTGAGGTCTTGAGAAGCTCGCTTGCTAGACTGGCAACAATCGGCCCTCGCGTGGTTGGTAGGAAGGGCAACAAGGTACAGAGAAAGTGGTAAGAGTATGTTCGTGACAAAGGAAAATGTAACAGCAATGTAAAAGGCACCGATGTGATTCGCTAGGCAAGATTCATCAGGTGTTGGTAGGTAGCAAAGAGAATGGTGACTGCGTAAGGCGACAGTGAGAAGAGAGGCTTGTGGAGGATGACGGTGGGAAGGACGGGAAATAGGAAAGAGGGCTTCCTTCGCAAGCAATGTTACGGGCGGCTGCGCTAGAGGTAGGGTTGGATCTCGTACTGGATCATTTGTCGGCGTGCAAGGAGGAGAGCCGGGCACTTCAAGTTGCCATCAGTGGTGCTGCGGCGCACGGGCTCTTCGTTCTAGCTGCTGGGGCTTGCAGCAAATAGTAACGGGAAGCAGGGGAGGGTGGAGACTGTGATGGAGCCATGATTGATTGGTGTGGCCAGAGCGGGACCAGATAGTGCTCGGATCAAAAAAGCATGGGCTTTCGATGGCATCCATGGTTCCTAGGGTGTCGAGATGAAGCATCAAAGAGTGGGGTTGCTACGCTTGCTGGTCCAACAGAATGGAAGGACGCCGGGGGATCAAGGATAAGGGAGCCGATAGCGCGTGCGAGGGCCTGGGGGCTTGGTGGGTCTTCACCCGTCTGACACTTGCTGGGTAAAGCTCCGCCATGCCTGCCACCTGGGCTGCCAAAAAGGCTTCCTGACTAAGACCCAGGACTTTGAAGAAAAGAGCTTGGTGGCGCACAAATTTGATGTGGGAACAGATGAGAGGGGAGGGGTGGCGCTTCGCCGCCTTGAGTAAGAGATGGCATTAGGCAAAGATATAAGTGTTGACGTGACCTCTTGACAGCAGAGGTAGAGTCGAGGGAAAGAACAATCACTTGGGGAACGAAGCCGATCCTTTCAGTGTAAGATAGACTTCTCTTGGGATAATTCGAAGGCGTCAGATGTTCTAGGTACGGGTATGTGGCTGGCGAAACAAGCACACTGCTGAATCCTCCACCTGTGCTCAACAATGTACGTACAAAGAACGCTCCGTAATTACCCAGGACAGCACCATCGGATTATCCAACTTGAGCACCGAGTCCCGCCCGCGTCTTTCCATGGACAAAACCGGCTCTCTCGTGAGACTACTCGTAAAGAGAAAAGAGCTGGCCGGAGTCGTTCTCGCTACCCGCAACCTAACCAAGTTAACGAGGCCAGGGGCTCCCCCAGTTGATGTCTGCGGTCAGGCTTCTTGTGGGAGCCACGGCATATGACGAACAGAACGAACGGGTGTTGTGGGCCGGGCCTCTCGCCCAATTGGTGGTTAAGCAAGTCTGATTTGGCTCCGTCATAGCCCAGGGGGCCTGGCCGGGGCTTTTCAGGTGTCCGTTTTCCGATTAGGGCCGCCACCAACAGGCGGCAGGTACCTCCTGCACGCATGGCTCTAAGCTTCGCAAGCTGCCACTCCGGCGCTCTCCCCTCCCTCGCTTCGCTCTCGCCGCTCAACTCCTCCAGGATTCATCGCTGCATCTGCGTCGTTCTCTCCACACAGCTGCCTAGCGGCTTAGCACGCCTTCTCCTCTCCAGAGTTCAGCCCGCTCGCCTGCCAATCTTCGCCAATTTTGAGAATTAGCGTCAAGCCACTCCGAGTACCGCGTCAACCCTCCGGAAAGGCATCCAACGTGCCAGCCAGCCGCACCTGACCCTAGCTTTGGCTCCACAAGTTGAAACTTGTGGTTTCATGCCTCAATCCCAATCTGAGGAAAGGTTTGCTGGACTTCCTCGTTAATGTCACGGGCATGAGTGTGCAATAATGAGCGGAGATAGCGTACACTACAAGGCCACTATTCACAGTCATTGCCAAAGTCTCGTGCAGGAGTCGTGGGAAAGGATAGCCTCGGTCAACCTCGCCAGAATCCAGTCCTTGCAGCCAGTACTATTCTATTTCGGTGCGGTCTAACGGGCTAGAAAACTGGCGCGAGCCAGGAACCAGACTAAGGTTAGGGGGCGTCGCCAGGATGTGGCGGCCCCGGAGAATAGGGAGGATAATAAGCTTGGAGCGCCTATGACACGGAGCAGGCGTGTCTGTTAGCTAGCCTCCTGCAGCTCATTCGCGTCCACTGGGTGCCGCCCAACCTGTGATCACTCCAAGCACCTGCCATAATTAACCGAGAGTGCCGTGTTGTAGCATGTGGGGCACCAAGTGCACGAGCATAAGGAGGACTCTCTGTCCGATGCGATTGAGGATTTCATCAGCCTGATGGAAGTTGCTCAAGCATTTCGAACATGTACCTCACAATCACCAAAGCACTGCCTTGGCAAAAATGGTTCGTGAAGCAGAAGACAGCTAAACCACGAAGTAAGAGGGCGTTTGGTACCCGCGAGTTTGTCACTCCATTTTGACAGTCTCCCGAGGCCGATGCCACACAAGTATGAGGTACTCGTACAGTATGTCGCTATGGCATAGCACCATCTTACGAAAGCCGATGACACCACGTCAACCCCTGTGCCACCCACGCGGATATGATATGACGTGCCACAGAAGAATGTCAACTCGGAAGCTCGCTCCGGTTGTTTGCTGGAAACGGTGCCTATATGACCCTCGTCGTCTGCAGGTTGAGCACACTGGAGATGTTTACTAGATTGTTAGTAGATAAGAGCACTTGTACGAGTACTGCTCCGGTATTACTTGTACGTTCAGCTTCCGGTGACCACATGCCGATCCCGACTCTGCTAGTTGGAGCACGGGATGTTCCAGGATATCTGCTGGGACGGAGCTGCGGGAGGCGACAGTCGTACTACCACCGACCTGGGCTTCCAGCCCGTAGTTGTACGAGAGGTTGAAGGACTGACCGCATATTACCAAACGTCGACCTCATGCGCGGTAAGTCTAGATATGTCGTACAATTCCGTGTTTGAAACATTGGGGTCCGCCCAAGGCTCGCAGACTTGTCTTGGCGAGAATATCACAGAAAGTTTGGTCTCGAGACGCCAAGCATTATCGTTCTGGTGACAATCGAAGACATCCTGGCTCTATCGCAGCGTTATTCCGTAAGAGGTTCAAAACCATTACCAGTTATTAGGACTTTGTCCAGCTTGTCGAGGCCACTGCCACGAGTTCGGCGAGAGGTGCATTGATCTGCAGCTGGCGGGCAGCCTCCAGGTCCAGAAATCCCAAATTTGTCGCTGCAGACTTTTGCGGACCAGTGACTTGTGTATTACTCGTATCCGAAGCAAACCTTTTGTGGATATCGTCTACCTCACTACCCCTCGTCTTACGCATTGGCCCTTTTTTGATGAAACAGTTCTACTTTCGGATCTTCATATGAACGTAAGCCTGATTGTTTCGGAGAGTTTTCGTGCGCTAGGGCTCAAAACATCCTGCATTCTCTACCAAAACAGTCTTAAAGCTCTGGCCTCTGACCCAGATATTCTCAGAAATCAACGCTATGCTTTGTTGGTCAATCCTGACCACCTCTTAAAGTTGCGATGATTGGTGAGCAATGCTGTCTTTACCGTTGCGTCAAAGTGTGTGGGCAGAATTCTCATAGAGCACCTTCCTTTCCACCATGATTCCTTGGTGCAACATTGAGTGGGCTTGCCGAGCCAAGTAGGATATCATCACCGGAAAGACCAACATTGGAGATAAGATAATGATACAAATGATGTTCACGTGCCGGTCTCCCTATCGTCAGTCGTCAGTCCAAGCCGCCTACTATATTGGAGTGCCACGCTCCTGGACCTGTCTTCTCTGTGTGAAGATATTCGACAGGATCAAACTTTGACCGGAACCTCGATGTCGGAGGAACAGGCGGCTATGGCTAAGTGCCTCAAGGAGTCCGACAGTTCCGTCAACAAGGGCGCCGCCCAGCCCTTATGTTTAAGTATTCGCTGGCGCCAATATACCGCCAAGCAAGTACTAGTGTTCTTGAGGAATATCTCCTCGCGGATTATGACACGGTGTGCAGCAGGACCTCGACAAGCTTTCTCCAAGAGGTGATTCGTACACTACTGACCATCCATCATTCGTCGGCCTGCTGCAAGACGAGACAATGAACATCTGGGCATTATTTTTTCTCCTTCCGTTAGTTGCCTTGGGCAAGTTCGAGAGCGAGCGGCAATGACGGCCTTCCATTACTTCGCCAAGGGCCCGCCCAGCGCTGCCGTGAGTGTCCGAGACTTCGTGCCTAAAGCCCTGCAGCAGCGGAGAAGAGCCAGACACCATGAACAAGAAGATGCCGAGTCTGTCAGAACACTGTCCCGGATACGGTGGCATAAATGATGTTTCTCGGACCTCTGCCCGGGCTTAAGACTTGCCCTTGATAATGTATGAGACCGGAAGTGATGGGACGTGTGAGGTCTGCGAGGGTGGAACAAGGAAAGATAGAAGAAGACTAATCAGCGAGGTGACCAAGTCCGTGCCAAAGTCATGAGGTACGGTGTGGTTGCTCAAGAAGTCAATGTGTCATGGCCCCCCTTCTAAGTCCACGACCGCCGAAAAGAAGCTCCACGTGACGTCGCCTCGCCTTCGCGTCGTGGCACAGCGTCGCCAATGAGATTGATTGCGGTGTGAGGAACAAAAAACCAAGGAGCGCAATGCGTATGATTTTCCTTGGGCAAGGGGAGAAAATTGAGATTTGTCCCGGGCAGGAGGCTTGGAATTTGTGCAGTGTCCCACCGCCCAAGGGAGCAGTCGGTGGTGAGGACGTAAGGCGCACAATCGGCAGGCGTGTTGCCGCTTGACCCGCAGTTTTCTTGCTCCTTGCGCCTGTCACAGGCAAGTCTCGCGCAACCGCCACTTGCCAAGCCTTCATGGCAGGCCCGTCGACTCTTCAGTTTCTCGACTTGGATAAACAGAAATGCCAAATAAACGGTGTAGCAAACCGACAACGTGCAACTGAAAAGGCGCCAACGACGTCGCCAGGCCTCACGGAAAGTCGTCTCCGTCTCAGGGCAACGCAAGCTGCCGTTCTTCAAGCCCATGCAGCAAAGGGCCAAGATGTCGCCTAGACAAGAGCCAAGTGCCCAGATCTTGGCCGGGGCGCGACGCAGCGGAAGTGGAGGATTGGAGCCAGATTGAGCGAGCAGGATGATCAGGACCAAGACGTTCGTGTCTCTTGAGTTCTTGGGTTCCTTCTCGTCGCCAGAATCATGTTGGTATCTCATTACATCTCTGTTCCCCATGTTGTCTGTGTTAGAAGCCGTCCCTTTGCAGCTGCTCTCACCTGTCACCGATCAGCTCACCAGCTCTTGCCGCCTGCTCGGTGATGACAAGGACTTTCCCAACGAAAGCCCTCCATGACCATCAGCATGTCCTCCGAATCGGACTCGCACCTCACGAGGCAGTCTCCTGCGTACTGTGATGGCAACAACGCCTCTGCCAGTGCTCAGACGCAGTATTACCCTTCAGCTCCTCGTCCGTTACAGCAGCCTCCGATCGCCCGAGTCTCGCCGACCCTTCGAAGTCCCTCTGTGCCGCATGGGCTAGACCCAGTGCGATTACAAACCTCGATATCAAGTGGAGAGTCGGTCTCGACGCTGGGGACCGAGTACAAGCAATATCCCACATACAAACACTTCCAATACAGTCCTCAGGTGGAGCGGGGCATCATAGAAGAGTCGATACACCGGCAGTCTCGCGCGGGATCCCAGCATTCAGGAAATCGAGCAAATGGAAGCCATCATGGCGGAACGCCCGTGGTCGAAGACAACTCGGCCGTCTTTCAATATATCCAAGAAAAGTCATTAGCGGCCGAAGAGCCGCAAGAAGATGATCATGCTCTGTGGATTCTGGTAAGGCCACTCGTGCTGTTTTGGATGACCGTCGTTGACCTGTTTCAGCTGTGGATGTCTTTTCTCGACCCGTTTCACTGTTTATTCAGTGCCCTGTACTCGATATTCGCCGCCATCCTCATTACCATCCTCGCGCCTCTACGCTTATGCAGACGGGAGTGCTCTCCCAGCATATCCCTCGTCCGGATGGTGGCGCCAGTATTTCGCAATCACCTTCAATTGATCTTCGCCAAATCGTTAGACAGTGCTCACACATTTGAGTTCAGTCCGTTTTGCCTAGTCCTGATCCACGTTGTATCGCCAGTGATCAGCATTGGAAACGCAGTTGCCGCATGGATTGTGGCTGTATTCTGGGTCTTCGCGATCATCATGGGAAATCCAGATGGGACCGAGAGGCGAGATGACGGACGGGCCACGGTTCTCCTCTTGAGGGACTGGTGGGAGAAGTGTTTACTGTTTGCTATACGGAAGTGAGATATTTGTTACTGTCTGGATATGGAGTCACGAAGAACATGACCCAATGCTTTTATACCTCGAGCGAGCGGCTTTTGTCCTGGGCATTTCGGCAGGCGTCTGATTTCAACTAGCATATACCACGGCGCTGGGATTCCCTTTACCTCCGTATACAGGTACTATTGAGGCGGGGGATTGAATGAACGCAAGGTCATCGTCGTCTCCCTGAAGGATGTACTCTATTCTGGTGGAGCCAAGGCAGCTGATCAATACTGTCCAGCTTGAGACGACTTCGAGGACTGGCGATGTTCGTGTGGGCTGCAGCCTTCGGTTCCACTCTTCAAACGTGGACTTTATGGCCTTCAAGAGGGCCAAATCTACAGCATGCTTCGAAGACTCGCATTGCACGTCAGCACTGGGCGGACAAAAGGTCTTCAGCATATCACCACATCCTTGACCAGGTAGAAATTGTGACGCTGTTCAGTCCCCTTACGTCAAAGTAGTTTATGCTCCCCTACACAGCAAGCATCGTCACCTTCATAGCTGAGGCGCATATCCTCCCACCGCTGTACTGGGCCTTGCCTCTGGACGGTTGTTCTTCCGATGACCGGGCAACCTCCTTGTTGTTAGTGGCCTACTTCTGTTCACCGACTCTAGCACCTACAAGGCATCGAAGTCGTAGCATTGACCTGACCATCCGCAGCATTACTCAGTATGTCCGTTCGCTGCAGGCTGCGGTATCTCAGACTCTACTTCGCTCTACTAGACGTCTGACACATGGGCTAAATCTCTCTCAGATAACGTTAGGGGCTTTCGAAGCTCACTGGTGGTGGAAACTGAAAGGGCTGAGACCTCGTATCGTGCGGCCCGACGCCATCAACACAACATCCAGGCTGATAGCTGGTGTGCACTTCGTTTCGTCCTGGTCACCTTCGCCAGCCCTCGACAACCTTGATCTTTCTTGAACTCTCTCCACTATAAATTTGGCCTTTGACATCTACAACCGATGTGAGCGTCCCCCCTCTCTGCTGGACCGAGATGGAGTTTCTTTGGCGCATGTACGGCCATGCTCTGTGGCTGGGCTATGCAGGTTGTGGACGAGTAGCGACCTGGAACCCTCAAGTTCAACTTACTAACTCAGTCCAACAGTATCGCGATCTCTCCAGTGACTTCGCACAGCTGACATCCGGGGTATCCAACCTCGATGGCCTGGTCAAGAGGGGTTGTCGAGATGCCTCTCGGAAGGACCAGCGCTTGAAACAAATTCAAGCAGGCAAGCAAATTCATCTCGTTATTCAAACGTGCTCAGGGAGAGTGAGAGCCTCAGCTCGAAGAGCAAAAGGACCCATGAGACGCTCGGCTCGAAATATGACACCCAGCGTTATCATGGTATCCGCCCTCTACGACGACTTGCAAACGTCTTTGGTTGTCCGACTCGGAGTACAGTACACGATGAACTGCATCCTCCCCTCTGAAGACCGAAATCAGTCCGGACCTCATGGCTGTTCCTCCGTGGCTGGTGTCGAATCGCGCCCCAAGCATGGCAATCGGCAATTCGAGATCGGGAAGACGTAGGAATTCGTGCCAGCGATGCCATCGAGCGCCGCATACAAAAGTACAATGGTTTGCACAGACACAGCCGCAAAGGTTTGGACGTTGATGACATTGACGGGACGGCAGATGCAGAGTGCCTGGTCTGCCACGGCACATACACACCCTGATGTGGATTGTCTGCTACAAGGACTTCGTCTGCACCATCACCGCCGGCATCAGCACCCTCGAGCCCAGTATCCAATGTGCCTATCCTAACGGTCTACGTTCGCGATGGGCCGGCCTGTCTCGGATCGTGCTCGAATGTGTGGGACTCGTTTGATTCTTTTCTACCGTACTTCTTCAGCCCTGTACTGGATTTGCGACCAGCCACGCCCATCGTTCAGATACGTTATCCCAGGCTCCACTGAACGACCCATGCAGGTACATATTCTCCGATTGCAACGTCGTTTCCTCAACTGATGTCTGATCTGATCCAAACATTGGTCCAAGATCCAGACAACCTGGAAACACACGTCCAGGCTCCATGTGGCCAAAATTCGGCTCTGTATTGGCCGCCGCACTTCCTCAGCGCGCTCTCCAGATCCGCGGCTCCACACCGAGTCAACCATCGCTCATGTCGCATCTGTCCTGCACACCCGGACCTACAATATAAGTTCGAGCAACGGCCGATTCTGGGCCTGCCACGTCCACACTACTACACTCCGCTCCGCTCAGCACAATAGCAATTAGCTCTGTACCTGGCCAGGGTTGTGCGGCGCGTCAAGTCCGGCAGTGTACACGGATGTCAACCGCATCGTGTACATTCATGCGCATTCTATTTGGCGATAGTACGGAGTACCTGCACTACCATGCTCAGCTTCTGGAGATGATGTCCCTTCGCGAATTCGCGCCCCCTATCTTCCCGGCAATGGCGATGGGGAGGGGCAGGAGATGAAAGACCAAGATGAAGCTGGACCAA
This sequence comes from Phialophora expanda, assembly GCA_016109585.1. Taxonomy (NCBI): domain Eukaryota; kingdom Fungi; phylum Ascomycota; class Eurotiomycetes; order Chaetothyriales; family Herpotrichiellaceae; genus Phialophora; species Phialophora expanda. The sequence goes on from JADWPR010000019.1 coordinate 269,059, forward strand.
GGCGACTTCCTTCCCCTTGCCCTTGCCCTTGAGAGCACGCTGGGTTGGTCTGGTCCCGTCCATTCCAGCCCAGCACATCACGTATTGTATTACTGTTCTAACAAGAATTAAAAAGAATGGTAAATGCCTCCTCGCCTGCCACGACCGGGCTGACAAGTCAGATTCCGAGAACGAGACCAGCAGAGAACTACTGCTCGTACTCATACTCGTCCCCTCTGTTACCCTGATCCCCTTGACAGAAGCGCCTGCCGTGCGCGCTGAGCCCTGATCAGTCTCCTCCGAGCCTTCGTCAACTCCACCTCCCCGGCGAACCACTCCATCCCGTTTCTATGCTCGGCGTTCCGTCGGCGCACTTCGGCCAGAGCCCAGTCAATCTTTCGATGGATGCGAAAGGCTCCTTCGCGAAGTTGATGGAGGGTTGGCTCGGACTGGTCGTCGTCGTCGTCGTCGTTATCATGGTCATTGCTAAAGCACGATGAGCGGAAGGAGGAGCAGGACGGAGAAGAAGATGCCGGGAAGGCCTCATCGCCACTACCACCACCACTACTACCACCCCATGTGGATTCCCAGCTTGCGTTCTCTTCGTCTTCGTCTTCGTCTTCGTCTTCGTCTTCGTCGTCAAGCGTGCTCGCTCGGGTATCATCATTTTCTTCTTCATCATTGTCACCGGCTTCGAACGAAGTCGACTGCCCCGTGGCATTGGAGTCATCCTCCCAACACCGACGTGGCATCGGGGTCCGGAGGACGAGGATACGCCTGATACATCGTCGACGCCCCGGATCGGGTGACGGTGGTGCTTGGCGTGTCGAGGCCGGGAGGGGGTGTGCCTCCTCCACGTCGACGGGACGGTCACCGCGCGGTTGTCTACACTGCGAACATTCAGAGAGGAAGGGGAGGGCAAATCCGAATGCGGATGTGAATGCGAGAGTTGGGGGAAGACTGTCGGGGGAGTTCTAAACCCGATCTCATCTGGTGGCGATGAAGGATGGACGCTGCATCGTGGGAGGTGCCCTACTGCTGCTGCTGTTGGAGGAGGTGATGTTGGTGGTCGACGGGTGGATGTGATGATGGCGTGGAGGACACGCCGCCGTCCACGATGCCGGACTCTTCTTCGTTGGACAGGAAGCCGATGGCGACCATGTTGGAAAGGGCGAGACTCTGTAGCATATGATATACGACGAGGAGCGGACAACACAAACGCAAGGAATCTGGACGTACAGCTCAGTGAGAAGGGAGGAGGGCTATATATGCTTGTGATGGATGGGATAGCACACCCCAGGTAGGTCCTCGTCGAACAGAGTTTGGGACGGTTAGGGAATCAACCATTAGAACCGTTCAGGACGCAACGGAGAGAGAGGACAACCAGACTTTGCTGCCAGAAATCCCGCAGGAATAGGAGAACCTTGGGGTTTTTCTCTCTCTGTTTGATGCCGAGTCTTCGACTTGCGCCGTTGCCATGCATGTAAGAGTAAAGGGACTTCGAAGCATGCATTCGGACCCCCGGGCTCATCAGCCTTGCAGTAACCATACTCCAGCGGGACTGGTTGTAGCAGAGAATGAAACCCTTACGACAGAGACCGAGGCGCTCGCGGTTCTGCTAATCCGCGCCTTCCCAACCCGAGTTCTGATCTTACAAATTCGTCAAGTAGTCTTCTATCTCGTCTTTGGTGAGCTTCCGGAACCGTGGCCCGACTGCTCCTTCCACACCCTCGTAGCCGAGCAGGTGGTTTGCCGGCTCCCCCACGATGCCAATCTCGACAGTGTCGCCGTTCATTTCTCCCTCGATCGTCTCCTTAAGTGTCAGCAAGGCTATATGGATGGCATCCTGGGATGGCACGGTCAGTCGCTTGCTCTGCCCAACTCTACTTCGGGCGGGTTCTCTCACCTCCAGTTCCAGCGAGTCGTTGTATCGCTTCTCCAGGAACGTCTTTGCGCTGGTCGAACTCTTGCCGATGGCCGTGGCCTTCCAGGGAAAGTAACTGCCGCTGGGATCGACTTGGTACAAGCTGGGCCCACCCTTCAGAATGCCGCCGGTTTTTCTGCTCGCCAACTTGGCCTCTGCTTCGGTCTCGCCTTCTTTGGCCTCCTTAGTCTCCGGCTCGATGCCGTCGTCCCATCCAGCGATCAGTAAACTCACACCGTACGGTCTCACACCGCCAGACTGTGTAGCTTCTTGCATCACCCTAGCCACGTCCTGGACCAATATCCGTGTTGGGGGATATTCGTTGTAAATGCGCTTGTAGTTCGTATGCGACACTTTGCGGGCCTTGTCGACCAGGACTCGGTAGTCAGGACCCATGCCGCTGTAGACCATGCCGATGTTGGGCGTGATGAGCGAGACTTTCGAGAGGGAAGGTGGGTCGATCAGCGGGGAGGACGATTTCTTTTCCGTTGCAAGCACGATCCCGTTCGTCGCTGTAACACTTTTGTAAGGAGGATGATACTAGCAAGTCTTGGAGCTCGGGGGTTGGGTTTGTTCGTACCTTTTATGCCTAAGGATGTGACACCTTGGTTGACTGCGTTGAGGGCATATTCTGAATATACAATGAGCTTCCGCACACGGGTGACCGTCTCAGGGGATGGTGCTTTACCTATTTGAACAAGCTTGCCGCTGTTGCGAGTCAGCTCTCCGGTCCTTGCGCATACAAGCAAAACACAGGCCGACTTACCTGGGCGAGAAAGTCGTGAGCGAGAACGAATATCGGTCCGCCATTTCGGGCGTGGCTGTATATTGACCTGACGGGACGGGCACTCCTCAGATATCGTGGATTCACCCAGACGCAAAGAAAGACGTGGAAGGATCAGGCGACCTGGAAGACAGCACAGGATATTTATGCGAGATGAAGATGGAGGCTCCTTCATGCGGAGGACGAGACGAGGCTGCAGGTCAATGGCGCGTTCAGCTCGGAGTCGAAGTAGCGCTATGGTCCACCGTGATTGTACGGTGGATTTTAGCCCAATGCCGTACTCGACGCCTCAGTTAGTCAGCAGGAGATCACATCCAACCACTGATCTAATCCTGCAGACTGAGGTCTTATCCATATGCTAATTTCTGGTTTGGGTATTATCATCCCAGCGCTGGTGTCGCCGATGATCCAGTGCTACTATGACCTTCCGGGCAGGAATGGACACAATCGTGAAGCCACATTTGTATTCGCGAGACACCCGGCCGGTCAAACAGTGCGATCGAGGAGCAAATCCCCTACTTTCGGAAAGATCAAGACAGCCTTTCGAGGATTTATAGACGTTTTCCACGACCCGCGTTAGAATGGCGACCATTATACGAACACGGTTCAAAGGGCCACAGAGGAAGAAAACAGAGTTGAGCCACGTCTATAATTAGCTCCATCCTTCAGCACTTTCCAAGCCTTGTTGGCTCCGACGGATCCCGCAGCCTGAATCCTAAAGCACGACTACGCTTCCATCGATGTTGTTCGGTTCTGGTAAGCTGATCCTACAACATGGCGTTTGGACCAGCGGTGCCGGCCTTCATGGGCGGAGCTCCATGCTTCTCATCCTTGCTTACTGTCTGCGATGATGGCCAGTATTGCCTGAAGTCATGGCTAGACTCCTGTTAGTTCAGTCCAATCTAGCCACGCTTGGGAAGGCTCTGGGACTCACCCGAGAAGATATGCACTCTCCAACATCTTCCTTCGAGCCTCCGGCGAAGTATTCATGGTCTTGAAGGGCTCAGCTGAAGTCGCTGCCGTCGCAGGGTCTGTGTCTCTCAATGCGCAAGTGTTCCCGTAGCTGACGGGATTGGTGATCTCCTGGTACTTCTGTCTCCGGATCTCGGCGTATTTGTCTAGCAGCGTCTCGTCGCAGCCCTTGCGAAGCACGCCTATCAGACAGTCGGCGAGCCCGCCTGCGTCACATATGCCGCCCGTCAAGCCCATTCCTGGAACAAAAAACAATAGTCAGTTGTCTGCTAACCCCACGCTGGGGCGAAGATACGATTCTCACCGCCGAATGGAGAACACGCGTGCGCCGCATCTCCGGCGAGAAAAGCTCGCCCTTTTCGATACGACCTGGCGCTCCGTTGATGAATGCGGTAAGGGCTGACTACCTCGATCTTATATGCGTTCTTGGAGAGCGGTTTTGGTCCGGGGAAGATTGCCTCGAACTTATTGTGCACGTTCGCCAATACCTCCTCCCTGGTCAGATGCTCCTCCTCGTTATACGAAACGCGGTACAAGCCTGTGGGATCAATCTTTCCGACCATGCAGAAATGCTTGGGGTGGATGATGAATTGGCCTCGTTGGAACCCATAGTCACGGAACGGATACCTGACATTGCAAGCGACCAGCCATTGCGGCAGCGTGAAGCCGTCATACCCCAAATCGAGGATCTTACGCACAGTTGACTTCCCGCCATCCGCCCCAACCAGGTACTTTGCTGTGATCTTCTTGCTGCCTGCCGGCGTGTCGACCAAGGCGGTTATGGAGTCTTCGTTCTCCGTGATGCCGCTCAAACTGTGGTTGAAGAGGATCTGGCAGAATCGTTAGCATTTGCTGGGGACTCTCATACGACGCTTCCAAGCTGGAAACTCACTTTTGCACAACCGTAGTCCCTGAGATGCCGCTGGATGATTTTCGCCAGCTGAAACTGGCCGCAAATCACGGCGTCAAAGGACCCAGGAATCTTGTCCTCGGGCTTGAATTCGGCAACCACCTTGTTGTCAATGGTGATCCATCGGAGCCTGAAGTCATAGTCCGAGGGTTCCATGCCGACTTTGCGCGCATCGGCGGCGATCCCAGCTCGTTCAAGTTCGACGACGGCTGGGGCCCCGTACGCCATTGCGCGGGGAGAGTCATCAATGTCTGGGAGGGCCTCGATGAGAAGGACATTAACGCCTGCTTTGGCTAGTAGGAGGGTTGTAAGAAGGCCGACAGGTCCAGCTCCCACGACCAGAACCTCCGAATCCAGTGGAATCATCATGCTGACCGTTTCTGCCTCGAAATACTTCCTTTCATAATAGTCGCGGTGACGTTAAGATTGCTGATGATTCTGCAGACTCCCGTAGCCCTCGCAAATCCCAGACCGATGCCGCGCTTGCTCCAAATATGCCTCGATGAGATATACCCCACACATGCCAACTTGCCTTCCAGTCCGGGGAAAGTGGGGATCGAGAGCCCAGCAAGGTCCGGTACTGGCGTGTACCGAGAAGTAGTGTGTACTCCGCATGAAGGGGCCCGTTGGGGGAAGCAATTCAAGGACCGACGCCGTGAGTGGTATCGGACAACCCCCGAGTTTGCCGCGTAGCAGGACGTCGAATCTTTTTTCTCCCCGAGGTTGGACTCTCCTGGGATATTCTGCGTGACGCCCCTGGACTATACATACGGACGGGAGACACGAAGTATCCTGCCACAAATCGACTAAGCACCCAAAGGAAGCAGGATTGGGCACGAATAGTGTCCTGGCGCAAACCGCGGTCCAGTAATCACCGTAATCAGGCTGGACCATACCGCCAGGAAACAAGATGTCGCTCGACCTCTCCATCAACAGCTCCCGCGATCTGACCCTCGAACTATGCACCTTCCTCACCGACCTTACGCTCTCTGACCTGCCTCCAGACCTAATCCACATGGCCAAAGCAAGCATCCTTAACAGCATCGGTTGCGGGCTCTCCTCGGCGCCGTCGTCACTCCCCTCGGCCGCAAAGCTCTACAGAGCGATAGACACACTGTCGAAAACTCCACGCCAAGCAACAGTGCTAGGGATGCACGAGCAAGCGACCCTCGACGATGCAGCACTGCTGAATGGCATGAGCATGACAGCCCGCTTCTACGACGACACGCATTTATCCACGCTGGTACACCCTTCTGGTCCGCCCCTGGCTGCCATCTTGGCCTATGCGGAAGTAGAGGGGCTCAGCGGGCAGGATGTGCTTCTTTCTTTCATCGTCGGCGTCGAGACGGGCTTGAGCATCGCTAACGCGCTTGGTCTTGGGCCCTACAAGAGGGGCTGGCATATGACCAGCATAGTGGGTTCGTTTGCCGCTGCCGCCGCAGTGGCGAAGCTTATGAAGCTCGACACCCAGGGAATGGCGACCGCGCTGGGCCATGCGAGCAGCATGAGCAGCGGGTCGAGGAACGTGTTCGCCACGGACACCTTGATCATGCATGCGGGGCGGGCGGCGCAGAATGGAATTCTAGCGGCGAGGTTGGCGAGGGAAGGATTCGGGAGCACCACTCATGCGGTGGAGAAGTGGATTAAGTTGATTTCGTCACCGGATGAGGGCACTGATGTTGGCCGGATTGCGGACTCGTTAAATGCTAAGCAAGGGGGAAGAAGTTGGCTGTTCATGGAGAATGCGTTCAAGCCGTATCCGTGCGGGATTGTGATCCACCCACTCATTGACGCCGGGATCGAAGCAAACGCGTACTTCTTTAGGGACGGCCAAAGTCCCCTGCGCCACAAGAAGCCCGAGGACGCGCTGGACGTGTTCACCAGGATTGAAGCGACTGTGACGCCGATGACGATCCGACTGTGCGGCGTTCAACAGCCCAAGAAGTTCATGGATATCATCTTCAGCAGCCACCACGGTCTAGCCGTAGGACTCGTCTATGGCAAGGGTGGCATACGGGAGTACTCGGAGGGTGTTGCGAACGGTCCTCTGATCGTCGCGCTGAGAGATCGCATTACTCTCGTGCCGGACGAGCTGGTCAAAGATGATCAGACGTGGGTCAAATTCTGGTACATCGCGGCCGATGGAACAGAACAAGTCAAAGAGATCCGCGTGGAGCATGCGCTCGGGTCGTTGGAGAACCCAATGAGGGACGAGCAGCTGAATGCGAAGTACGAGGATCAGGCAATCGAAGGAAGATTGACCGAGGCTGATATCAGCGAGAGCATCGCGCAGTGCTGGGCGATGGACGAGATCCCGAATATTCAGACATTTATGCGGTTACTGGTACCAGTTCCGGAGTTGAGTCCGTAGTATCATGTTTCCCCACAGATCAAGTAGACTTGCCTTACACACAGTTTCATATGCTTCCCTTCATAAATTTCATGACTCGTCGGTGGCGATACTGTGCGGGAAGAGATCGAGAGGAATATGAGTGAAAGGTGAGTGAAAGGTGAGCGAGGGAGAGGAAGATGAGTTGCCCAACTGGATGCCAAGACAAGCTCCCATTGGCCGGTACCTTTTTCGCAAGCTGCGTTGCTGTTTCCGCTCGGAGTTGGCCAGAGCTTCAACATTTGCCAACAGCTCGCACCGATCTCTCAAGTCGCAATCATCCAGGCCTCACGCGAAGAAGTAGTCGATCCATAGGTAAACTTTACATCTGCTCGTGCTGGTAGTGGTACTGACTCCGTACGGTACAGCTTTCAAAATGCCGGACGACAATGTTTCGGGCCCTCCCTTACCGGTCGCGAAAGGAAAACCAGTTAGTGAAGCTCTGCTGAACGAGAAGGTACGTTGGGGAAGAGACGGCCCGAAGGCTGCGAATACTTTCGTTCAGAGACGAGGAGCGCAGTCTTTTAAGAGTGGCCACGGAACGGCTATCTTCTCTCTGACTGCAACGGGTGTTGGAGATACAAGACCACATGCTGACGAGGTCTCCAGTGGGATCGTGCTATATCCTCGTTTGTGATCAGATCAGGACTCGGGTTTTCTTTCGGTGTCATATTCTCGGTATTGCTCTTCAAGCGAAGAGCGTGGCCTGTATGGTTGGGCACAGGTTTTGGCGCAGGAAGAGCTTGGGAAGAAGCTGATGGTCAGTCCCACGCTGCCAGGACACATCCAGCTCTGCTGACCGTATGCTAGCAAACTTTAAGCGAGGCGATACATTCTCAACGGACGGTCTAAGGAAAGTGAGAACTGATAGATGACGGAAGCGTGCAGGAGGAAGCCTCGCTTTGCTCTGCGAAAGCCATGACTTTCAAAAGTACAACATGTACAGTCCTCGCCGGAAGGAACACGCGGAGTTCTTTGGCGGTTGAATCTTTCCAGTCTGGTTAATTTCTACACTCGTCCCGGGCACGCTCAGAGCTGCATCTCATCTGCCCGACTTCTCGTTCTCTATCTCCCGGCGAATGCTTTCGAGCTCTGCCTCTCGCTTCCTCAGATGCGACTCGAGACCGTCGATCTGCTCAGAGACCAAGGCAAGGTCATCCCTCAGCCTCTTCAAGTCTCCGCCCGATTTAGTTGCATCCTCGGAATTCAAGGCCACGTACTGCCGTTGCTTGTATTCGAGCAGCTGTTGCGCTTCTCGCTTGACCAGAGTCCAATTGGTCTTTCCCGGCTGTCTTGAGCCTCCGTTCTCCGTTCTTTGCTTCCGCCTCCTTTCCGAGGCCGCAATCGCTGCATCGTGTTGGGCCTCCAGCTCCCTCAACTCTCGCAGGAGCCGCACTTTTTCGAGATCTTCGTCCTCGACCACATCGGAGAAATCGGTCCCCTTCGGCTCGTAGGCGGAAGCGCCTCTGCCGCCAATGCGGCTTAGATAGGCATCGCCAAACTTTGCTTTTCGTCCAGTGGAAGTGTCCTCGTCATACTTGTTCGGCCTGTTCCGGACACTGTCGATTTGATAGTCGATTTGATTGCCTTCGAAGCTGGCTCTCAGACTCGGAGGGACGGTGCGCGGTATCCGGAAACCTTCGTGTCGGTAGTTGAGAATGTGTAGAAAGGCGAGACAAGCATCCTTCGATATGGTATTGCTGCCACTCGTATTGACCAGATTCCAAGCACTCCTCACATCCGTGTCGGGCACATCGAGACTGCTGTAGAGGGTATGCAAGCTCTCGAAGCTGATCTCTCCTCTGCGGTCCTTGTTGGCCGAATAGATCTCCTCGTACTTGCGTCTGTCACCCGGGCTCATGTACCAATCAAACCCATCTTTCAGCCCAGCGTCCTCTTCGTCATCCTCGATCCTCTCAAACTGCGCCTGTGAATGGCCGGTTAAGGCGCGGTTCGCCTGGACCAGGTGCGCCTTGCTCTCGGGGATCAGCCAATCTGGCAAGCTTTTCGGCACGTCCTGGTATTCCCCGTTGACCAAGTCAAAGATCAGGCGCATGGCGACGCAGAACTCTTCAAAGTCCAACTCGCCGTCGCCATCGACGTCGGCGAGATCCCACACCCTCTCGAGTTGGTCGTCTCTCAGCTGCGAGTTGCGGAGGACATTGGCTGCCGCCTGGTTCGTCAGCCGCGAGGATGGTGAGGCCGGTTGTTGAACCAGCGAGGAGAAGATCTCCCAGTATCGGTCGATTTCCCATTTCTCGATTCGCTTGGTATTCGACATATTGGAGGGACGCGCTGATGACTGATCTGGGTCGAACGGCTGCAGGAAGAGGTAGGGTGCGGAGGAGGAAATCAATAGAGGGAATCAATGCTCAAACGAAACATAAGCCAGACGCTCCAAGAAACGCTCAACCGACGTTGGACCCAATATCTGACGTATTGCAAATTGACGATAATTAGGAGAGGAGCAGTTGCTGCGTTGCGCAAGAATCACTGTGTACTGTGTACTGGTAGGGTAAGCGACTCCGGCGACAGCCTTAGCTCGAGCCTTAGCTTCAGCCTTTGGTAGCCTCGCCCAGAAGGGCACTCATAATTACTGCACAGTATAGTGCTCGGTGAGTGCGAATCACGAGTTGGCTTGACGTCACTCTTTGAGGGAGATTACTGAAGTGGCATCTCTGCTACTCGTACTTTCGCACCCTCCCTTCAGGCGAGACCGACGCCCTCGAGATGTCGACCCGTATGCAGATCTGCTATCCCATCGCACAGTTTATTGTCCTTCTTTGGCCGCCACTTGCCGAGATAAGGCCATCCTGGAACAATTAGGAGATGGATATGAAGACGAAGACGAAGACGATAGCGACTCAGAGTGATGTGAACGCTTCCCCTGCTGGAGAGCCGTTACATATGACCCGGGGACCACAAATGACTAGCACTACCAGAAGAAGGTACGTTAGATAAAATCGGGCGTTCGGGGTTCCTAGAAACATGGCCATAGTGGAGTGTCCCGACTGATAAAACATGGTGCCGGTGTTCGAGGTAATGCCACCGGGTTGGAGGATAGGTGTTTCCGGGAGATCTGTCCTGTTTGACCAAGCGAACCTTTGGTGTTTGACGATATTCCCATGTACTACTATCGAACCCTACCCCAATACAGTACGTACGAAGCGTTCCATATTGCGGCGTTTGACGTTTGTTAGGTATATGGACAATATAGAGTGCCATCTACTGTGTCCGGAGGTTATTACCTCTCACGAGTCCACGAGCTCCTCCTTGATGGTCAATATCTTGTGCTCGTGTTCCTCGACCTTCACGGGCCCAACAAGCGCATCTGCACTGATCTCGAGCTTCTCTTTCTTGACCCTCCTCTCGCTGGCCTTCCACCCCCTGATCTCCGCCTTGCACAAGCCCGTGCCCGCCAGATCACACTCCCCACATCTCCGTCCCACGGGCAAACAAACCGTCTGCCCCAGGCCGACCAACATCTTATTGATCTCGTGCCATTTGTCCCGGGGCAACCACCCCTCCAGCCACATCCTCGTTTCCTCGGGCGTCTTTGTCTTGTGCCACCCCCAGAGATTCGTGATCCGGTGGACGTGCACGTCCACGCCGATGCCTTCGTCCCTGCCCCACGCGGCCGACATGCACAGATACGCCATCTTTGGCCCCACGCCGGGGAGGCGCACCAGGCCTTCGACACTGTCGGGGATGTCGGAGTTGTACTCGTCCCTCAGGATCGTGGCCACCTGCTTGATGTACTTTGTCTTATTGTTGTGGAAGCCGACCTTGCCAATGAGGCTGTCCAGCCATTTCGCGTCGCATGAGATGACGTTCTCGACCGTCAGCGCAGATTGCGCGACCTTGCCCTCCCCGCCGGGGTCCCGGGGCCCCAGCTCGGTGTGGAGGCGCTGCATCGCCGCCGCTGTGACAGTATCCTTCGTCTGCGAGGAGAGCATCAGCGCGGTGAGCGTGTGGTATCTCCTGTCGCGAGGCGGGGCATCCCGCCAGTGCAGGTCTTCACACCCCATGGTGTCGACCGGGGCGGTGGGGTTGCGCTGTCGCATGGCTTTGACGGTGCTGTAGATTTCCTCCCAGTTGGAGGGCGCTTGGAAGCGTACCCGTCCTGTTCCTCCCCGAGATGGAGAGGCCGTCCTTCGTGCTGGGATCTTGGGCTTTGCTCTCGCTCGTACCTCACCCTGTCTTGGTAATGCTTTAGATACGACGGCCTCGTCGGCGTCTGTGGTGTCGTCTTCGAGCCTCTGAGGCGACGTGCATGCCGCCTCCTGCTTCGTCACTGTCTCCGTCGCCACAGTATTTGTCAAGGGCGTGTCGGCCCCGAATTTCCTCTTTCTCCTCGATCCCAGGGAGGGAGGAACTGCGTCCTCGATATCTGGAATGACACAGCTCCTGGGGCGCTCTTCATCTCTCGTTGCCCCAACTTCTTGTCCTTGCCCTTCTTCGTTCTCCTCCTTCTCCTCCTTCACCTCAACTTGTCCATCGTACCCCAGCGCGAAGGATGCGAGTCGCTTCGAACTCCTTGTCGTTCGTCCCGTGCGCGCGTTGGGCGACAGGGCAGAGAAGATCCGCGTCGTGTCCTGAGAGATGCGGGACGTGCGCATATTGAAAAGAATGGGCGTGAGGTTGGAAGCAGTTAGACTAGACGGAAACCTCAACTTGACGCGCCGTCCGAGTACGGAGTAGAAGGGAAACACACGTTCGACAAACTCTTGCATTCACCCACTGCACAGTACGAGTACTCGGTATGGTAGGCAACTACAGGGATCGCGTCTAGCGACTTTTAGCGGGTCTCCCCCCCGCGATTTACGGAGTAGGCGCGCATCAGGCAGAACCTCGGCTGGAGTTTGAGGCTCGAAGCTCAAGACTTTGGAGCTCAAGCTGATTGATGGAGTGTTGGCGCGCGATGAGGCTGCCCTGCCAACACCAACGCTTCACTCCATACACAGTACGTGCGCCCATACTGACTATCTCGGTGTCGGTCCCCAACTCGCTCTAATTGCACCGTCCTCACCCACTGTACAGTAGCCTGTTCTTTCCCTCGGACGCATTCTGTGTGCCGCGCAACCATGACATCCACCCCGCGGTCCAGCAAGTCGTCCTCCAAAAGCGCGCTCCGACGGCTCACGCAGGAGCTCGCCGACCTGCAAACCAACCCCAACGATGCGGTCCTGCACCTCGGCCCCTCCAACGACGAGGACCTGTTCCAGTGGGAAGCCGTGCTCAAGGGCCCCCGCGACCCGGCGTCCCCCTACTTCGGCGGTCTGTGGCTGCTCTCCATCGACGTGCCGCCCACCTACCCGATGGTGCCACCCAAGGTGCAGTTCATCACCCCGATCTGCCATCCGAACGTGCACTTCTCGACGGGCGAGATCTGCCTGACGCTGTTGAGCGGCGAGCACTGGTCCCCGATGTACACGCTGTCCACCACCATGGGGGCGATCCAGCAGCTGCTGAGCACGCCGGGGCTGGACAGCCCGTTGAACGTGGATGTCGCCAATCTGTATAGAGAGAATGACACCGTGGGGGCGGAGGGGCTGGTGAGGTTCTGGACGGGCGCGAAGAGGTGGGCTGGTGAAGGCAAGGGCGGCTGGTTGAGTGAGAGGAGGAAGGGAACGGGTGGAAAGCTGGGCGAGTAAACTGCGCACTCGCTTCAGGTGGTGGTGGTGATCGTCGTCGGTGTTCATGGACGAGCAAGGTACGCGTGCGGCGCCGCACATGTACAAGCAGGGATTGTGCCGTGCCGTGTCCTGTCCTGTCGGGAATCAAGTGTGTACGGTACGGTGTATGGCGTTTTGCAGCCCGCTGACCTTGTTATGAACCTTCATGTATGTACGTGTCTCTGCGCTGGGTCTTGAGGAACATCCCGCGAGCGTGCCATGTACAAAGTTTACAAGTCTGCAAAGGACCAACTTCGCCTTCCCAGCATTGCCATACGATACTATGTCAGCCACCCTCTGGAGTGCTGATCTCATGTCAATTGAATGGCTGGCCACCTCGCTGATCCGAAGTTGCTTCATCCAGTTCATTGTGCTCCCACGAGCCCAAGATATCGTGGCCACTATGGTCAGCTCCAGTACGAGTGCTAGAGTTGGTTGACACTACCGCAGCACTGCAAGGATCAAGAGGGTCATTGGCCGGCTGAATGGAGGACAGTGTCGGCACTGTTCCACTATGCTGGTCCTGGTCGAAGTCTCGCATGACCGCCTGCTAGTCTGTGTGGGTATCTTCACAAATTGCTGAGAGCCTCTATATCCTCCCAAAACAAACTCTAGAGTCGTGGTATAGTGATGCATCAATTGTGGCGTAGGGATTCAAACTCTCCCGCCGTCTCCTTTGACTGCACAAAGCTGGTGATGCTAAAGGCCTCGGCCTGAGTATCACCTCAATCGGGCAGACCAGTCTTTCCGCCCCTGCTGATGATCAGCAATTGCGGAGTCTTCCGTGCATCTCGGCGTGCGACATGTTGCGGCATTTGGCGAACAGACTCATGTCAGAATGGGCAGTCCTTGAGTGCATCTCGAATCTGGTTCGCGGTACCCTTCGATTGCCTCTGGGAACTCGCATCAACTGGTTTTGGGGCGCTCGTTTCCTGAGGTGCTCCCGCTAGGGGAGTGTTTTATGAGAAGTGTCTCCCCTACCGTGTCTGTGACATGATATCACCTGGGGCCGCCGCCGGGGAGGAAAGATTCAAGCTAGGCGAACCATCCACAATGGCACTGGAGCTCTCTCATCTCATCGCGGCCCGTAAAGGACTTCTCCCACAAGAGAAATATCCAAAGCGCTCACAAAGTACCAGAGAGCAACAGGCGTGTGAGGTGAAGACAGCCAGGTGCTTATGTAAGGAGCCCGCTCCCTGCGGGCGATGCCGCTACACCGCTAACCGTAAATGGTGAGATGGGCCCGCTGCATTTTTTCCGAATCAAATCATTTTGAGGTTCGCGTGAAAAGGCAGTGAATTCTTCTTCGCCTAGGACAGATTCGCTCAGTTGAAGAGGTCGGGATTTCCGGGCGATCCTTGACGGACTTCAGTCACTATGGCGAAAATGTCTTTCGAGGCAAGCATGGCCGATCTGGAGCGAATGCAGGGGCCCGCCGAAGTTGTTCTCGCGGAGGCAGCCAAAATCCTCGAAATCGACCTGGAGAAAAGCATTCAAAGGAGCGTCGTTGAACCGCTGTACAAGACGACGGCCACATCACAAGGCTTCAAAGAGCAATGGGTTTTGCGTTGGCTCTTGAAAAAGCTAAAGCTGGGTGTCCCAGACGCGAAATCCAAGAGTGCAGCTGAAGAAGCTCAGTCAAGGTATGGCACGCCCATGCCGATGTTGGATTGCACAACGTCTAACAGCTGCCCAGTTTCATCTCCAGTGCCAAGTTCTGGTCATTACTTCTCAACGTGACGTGCTCTATTCCCAATGATGTATGCTCCGAAATCCTCCTGGAGCGACACTTCTATGAAGCACTCACCGAGTTGATCCAAGGTGTGCTTCGCCACCAGGAACGTGATTCGACGACGCTCGACGCTTCGGCCACAGACGCCGAACATGAAGGTCCGCCGACCAAGAAAAGAAGGTTGTCTCGGTCATCCGCCCATCCGCAAAACGGCGAAGTTGAGCTCGACGCGATCATTTGGATTGCTTCACAAGCCGCCTGTCGCTGCGTCGACCTTTTCGACTCCTCGTCCTCAGAAGTGACTACGCCGCGTCGTGTCACTTCGACGTGGACCGGTAGCCTGCAAACCCAGGCTGCCTTGCTTGGGATATTGCTCGAGTCGATCATTTACATTCTCAGACACAGTCCCAGAGTCGGAGACTGTGATCTAATTGTGCATATGCTCGGTACGTTGCTGGCCTTCTGGGACGACAGTGTATCAGCTAGCAGTTTGAGGGACGATGAGCGGCAACAAGCTTTCGCCTCCCACTGCTTGACGCCCTGTTTGTCTCTCCTAGACCATTTAATCGGTGCCCGCTCCGACCAGACGTCCCTCACGGAATCAAGGAATGCACTGGAGCGCCTGATCGCGGTAAATGTGGTTTTCCCTTTGCGCACGACATTCAACGAACAATTCACAAAGAAATGGAGGGCCACAGCGGACATTCTGCTCTACGAACAAATGGATACGTTGCTTCAAGCTTATAACCGTCAGACCCAACCCTCCGAGGGTGGCTCTGATGTCTCGCGGGTAGTAGCTGGATCGTCCTTGCAGCAGTTCTCGTGGATCGTCCTTGATGTGGCTGCACGATCAATCCCATTTATGGATCTCAGGAGGCGCCAGCAGGAACAGCAATATCTCGACTCTCTATTAATTTGGCTGGTGCATGCTACCTGGCCTCACGTCCCGCGTGTCACTTCAACAGGTGTTCTGCTACAGCAGTTCGCTGAGGACCAAGGCGCCTGGGTGACCCCGCTGGAGACTCTACTCGACGTAGCTCGCTCGCGGAAGCTGCACATCTCACCGCCCATCATCAGCTACATCCTTCAAGCCGTGCTAGCAATCGAGCCTCGATCAGCACCTTGGCCACTTCTAATCAGCGTCATTCAACTGGGCTCAGACATTTTAGTGCCCGTTTCTAATTCATCTGGTTCGAAAAGCTTTTTGAGTCAAGTCGTGAGCAGAATCGAATCCAGCAATGTCACGACGAGCGAGTACGACTTGGTGCGAGATCAGCTTGTTCTCCCTTTGATGCGCGACTGTGCTCGGTCGAGGGCATTTGGCGTATTTGTTGAGGTGTGGCAACAGTGCCTGGCGGAATCAATGCGAATTCGCTACACGTCGAAGCACAGTCACGACATTCCGACTGTACTGGTGTGGGAAGACGACGGCGTGTTAGAGGAGTTCAAGACCCTCAGTGTGCTGCATGCGCCACCGGGCCTGGCCGGGCGAATGCTGAAAGACCTAATTGAATCCGTCAAGGAACTGGGAGGAAAAATCGGATCTACGACTAACGAGTTCGCAAAGTTGGCCATCTTTTCCGCTCTTCTGGAGAGCATACATTCCAGTGGTGAACAAATAGGGCTCGCTGTGGATCAGCTGGCTTCCCTCTTGCGCGGGTCAATGGAAGTTCTGCGTCGAAAGTCGGACTTTCAAGGCCAACGCTGGAGGTTAAGAAAGCTTATACGACTGCTCATCGAGTCCACAGACTCGGAGGCGCTCCCTCAGGAGGTTGACTCTCTATTAGAGCCCAGTTCCAACTTTGTTTCTTTGAACGACGTCTGCAATTTCGATCCAGATCACAGTCGCACGCAGGCAGCGAAGTTCCTCGAATGCCTTGAGTGCTTTTCTCTTGTTGTTGAGCTTGCTGCTAAATCGCCTCGTTTCAAGCCGAAGATGGAGGCCGAGATGCATCACTTGCAAGAGGCCGCAGCGGCTCACATGTCAACCCAAGGCCATCTGTGGAATGGACGCAGTGTCGAGTGCTGCGATGTCGAGGCACTAGTGATGGGCTGCATTGGCAGGCTGTTGCAGAGAGCAGTTGTATTCTCAATGTACCCTGATTTGTTTGGGAATTTCATCAGCCAATGTGTCAAGGAAGTGACAACACCTTCGAAATCGATGCTTGCCGAGACAACCTCGCCGAACCTGCTTGATCTTCCAATGGCTGCGCTGCAAGATGAGCAGGTCGCTTGTGCTCAACTTCTCCCAAAAGCCCTTTTTGATGGCATCACTGCTGCCCTCTGGTCAGATGAAACCGAGCTGAAGGTGTGTCGAAGTGTTCTCGAGAGTCTCGGTCTCGAAACGATGGGCAGAGCCACGGTGAACAAGCTTGCTGATGGAATACGCGATCGATTGTTCCGGAAAGCTGACAGGAAAAGCATGAACTCGATCGCAAAAGACATGAGTTATCTGATATACCTCGATACACTCTTCCCCGGAACTTTCATCAATACCAAGCATTTGGACGAGTGGTCGGCTTTGTCAGAGAAAGAGTTCGAGTTCAAAGACGGAAGCCACTCCCCAATAAGTGCGATGAAGAAAGCCAATCTGTCGAATTCCTATCTGCTGGCGGTCGACATGCTGAGGCAGGTGCTTCAGGCGATGTGGGTACGAGCCGTCGCGGCACACAATACACCATCTCTTCTCAACCTTGTTTCATGGGTGGTCAAGAAGTTTGAGGAGTCTGAGAGGCACCTGTCACCAGTGGAGACACTTCCGTTCTCCTGCGTTCAGATTCTGTGGCTTTGCGCCTGTCGCTCTACTCGTAGCCACCAAACCATGCTTCAAGAGCAGCAGCTCCAGGAGATGGAGAAATTCTATCTCCAACGAACTATGCTTCATCTCGAACTAATGTCGCAGGAAGAATTCAGTAAGAACACTGTTTTCCTGCTGAAGCTCGCTGTCGATGGTATTGACAGTCAACCCGCGACCGAGGCGAAAGAGAGACTCCAGCAAGCGACCGCCGTCCTCCTAGACAAGCTGAGGGGCTACAACCAATCACGCGCAAAATGTTCCGATGCGACGTTCAATGGTCAAGTAGCTCTGTCGATCCGACGCAAGTGTCTCAGTGCCGGAGTGCAATCCGAGGAAGAAGTAAGCGAATGGTTACAAGGGCTGCCCTCTTGTGACAATCACTCGGGACTCTGGACGCACGCCACAATCACTTCTCTTGCAGCCAACGCAGACCTCTTTATTCGCCAGAGAGGAGCCGGAGAATGGTCGAGTCTACTTCAGATCCTTCGTCGAAAGGGCCAGGACGCTTCGTATCAACCTGCGTGCGCTGTCGTAGTGGCTTCAGTCGTCACACATGTCAAGCAACAACACATCGCACAATATCCACATCTGGCTCAAGAACTTGCAGAAGTTGCATCTCTGGCCAGTAATGCAAAGGGGTTACACCAACATGGACTGGCGCTCGCCTTGGAAAACTGCAAACAGGTGCTTGAGCTTCACCCAGGCGTTGTCAACCAATCGACCCTCGACCGATTACTCTCGTCTCTCCGAATCATCGCCTCGTCCACAACCGAAACTGCGGGCGCAAAGGACACGACCAAGCTGAAGTCAGCTCCCTCCTCGGGACATGTATACGAACAGCTATGTGCCGTGGTCGGGGCTATACTTGGGAGACACCGGCGCCGCCTCTCCGACCGTTACCACATGTTGCTTCCTGTCTTACAAGCTCTTTTGCGGTGTCTTTTCTGGCCCGGGAAGCACGCCGCCGAGGGTCAACGAGGCACCGCAGTAAAGCCTCTTATTACATTTGGCAAGACCCTGCCCAGCTGGATGCGTGATTCTAGCGAGCCTCTGCCACTGTCCTCGGCCGATCAAATATCGAGGCTGTTCTCCTCGGTATGCAATCCAACGGTGTCGGCAGCACGCTCATCCCACAAGCGGCGCAACGAGCTCAACGACGAGGTGAAGAAAGCACGGAAGTTGGCAGGCCAGCACATGCAGTATCTCGTCACAGAATACTGCAGATGCTTCCTTGACGGCCAGATAGCGCCCTCGATGAAGGATCAGTTAATGGCTGGCATGTACCGAGTCTTGGACGCGATCGATAGAGATGTCATGAGGGCGATGAATGCAGGCATGGATCCGAGCACCAGGGCAGTCTTCAGGACTCTGTATGAAGACTACCAGAAATATGGCAGATGGGACAAGAGCTAGATGACGGGGGCCCACGACGGGAGCCATCTCGTAGCCAAGATCGTGAAACATCATCTTCTCTGTGTGAATATTCGCTTATCTAGTACGTACAGGAGGTACGACTTGGTACCTATCAAGACCAGCTCTCACTAACGTGCTCGCGCACGACCGAGGAAGTCGGTGAAGCCGAAGCGAAGCGGGCTCTCGGTGGTGATTGCTGGAGGCGGGCATTTGAGTTCGACCATCTTAGCGACAGCATGCAGGTTCGAAGAGCCCAAGCCAAAGCGAGAGCTCGATGCTTCCTTCTCCGGAAGCCCTATTCTTACCAGCTCCGGCCTGGCTGTCTCCTTCCCGCTGAAGCTGCCATCGAGAACGCCCTGGCTTTGCACAGCCCGAGACTTTGCAAGACGTCTCGATGACGGCGTCTCCAAGCCAACATCAAACCCATGCCCTACATGACCACATGATGCCGCACGTAGATTCTCTTACTCTACACGACCACAAAGGTCGTTCTCTACCTTTCGGGGCAATCTGCCGGACTTTCTCCCTACAGGGACCAATTACACGACCAGGGTTTTAAGATCCCGGGCTCTGCACATACCTTCGTTGTGGCAAGGCGCAAACACGAAGCTGCGTCCTTCGCACCACATGGAGCTGCATCTGCATCTGCATCTGCATCTGCCAGGTCAGAAAGCCTCGATGCCGGCACTGCATCGAGAAGGCGCAAGGATTGGTTTGACTCGATGCTTAGGCGGGGGTGCTCTGTAACGGATGTGGTGCTCGCCCAAAGACGAGCACAGGACCACGCACTGAAATGCTCAGTCCACGGCCCCTTTGGAGGAACAATATCCCTCATCTCGCAGATTGGCAGCCTCACCCTGGAAAACCATGAGCCTAGTGGCTGGTGGCCGCCGTGAAACAGGTTCAGGTCCAGTCCAGTCCGGTCGAGTCCAGTCCAGCTCTGCTTTTTCAGCCGGACACCTCAGCACCTGCCTGCGGATGGGTTGGTACTCGATATGGACGAGACTGAGTTTCCTGCAAACTTCCCGCCGTGTTTCCACATGACCCGGTTGGAAACCCAAACGGCTGACGTAGCGGGGTTAGATGCGGCACCCGGGTGCTCCAGCTGACCTGTAATGCGAGGATAGAGCATGTTCAGAAAGCTGTAACAGGATGCACCGGGGGGGAATGTCGTGCTAGTGCTTCTGCGCGACGCGGCACAGTAATTTACGAGGCCGCCCAGCCACAATGGGAGTCTGCGTGATCACAGGCATGCAGGATGAGCCTTACCAGGCAGGCAAAAGTTTACAGGACTGCAACTGGGTTCGGAGGCAGAGAGAGGGCAGTGCAGACGACTTTCCACTGCGGCATCGGGTAGGGAAAGAGGCTGAGCGACGAGCGTTGTACACTGGGGGGCCCAGCAAGATATAACTCGCCCGGGCTCCCTGGCAATCAAGCCCGGAGCAACGAACCAAGCGACGCTGCAACGCCCGACGACATGGTGTCACGTGGCGACGTATGGGCTGCTGTGTGACCTCAGGACGCAGGTGGGGGATGCCAGAGCCCTTCAGGCCCGAGCGGGTGAGACGTGGCTGGGTTCTCAGACAAGGGGGTTGCTCTCGGACTGCCACATCCCTCCCCCTGATGAGGCTCAAAGTGGGGTTCTGCCTTGTTCCGCTTCTCCCTTGGTTTCCAGACTGCATCTTGCTCAACGAGTACCTACATACATGTCCGTTGTGGTCTAGTGCGCCCGTAATCCTACACCGGCTCCGCGATGGAGTCTGACACTTGAGGCTCTGCGAGAACTCTGCTCTTCGCTCCCTTGTGCCAGCCTCAGCCTGACTGTCACCAGGATGGGGGTGGTGGGAAAGGAAAATCTATATGGATGGGCTGCCCTCCCCGGCCTTGTTGCCTTCCACCAAACGGTGCACTGTGCTTGCCCTCGCAATGATCCTGGTCCTTCTTTGAACGCCGTTCCCACGCCTTCCACTATGCTGCTGGGTGCCGTCACCGCACCGCAATCTCGGGTCTGCTTATCGACCGCACACTCCATCTGCTCTCGTTGTTGGGGATGTTCGCTGGCCTCGAGTTACTCCCATTTGACGTCGTGTATCAGATCGCACAACGACTAGATATCCGCTCTTACGACAGCCTTGCCAGGGCCTGCAAGCCGCTCTATCGACATCTTCAGAATGAGCACTCTGCCAGGAACGCCTTACAGGTTCGGCCGTGGCCATCTTGAATCTTGAACTCCAATGCTGACAAAATAACGCCAGGCCAGCCTCCCATGGCATCTCTGGGTGCAGCTCGCCCAATCGCCACCGTCTGAGCCCGGCCAGAGGCAGACGCTGGGTCGCATCAACCAGTGTCACGCAGCGTTGCAACACGCGGCGCCATACTCGGCCTCGATTATAGCATATGCCTCCACTTTCGCCTACAGCGCGGGAATGCTGTGTTACACCGCGGGTGGCAACCTCCGCATTCTCAATTTCAATGTCCAGCGGGCCACGGAGAAGGTGTTCGAGGGCCGTGTCCTTGTCAATCACATCGCCGTCACGCAACTGCAGACGGGACTGCTCGATCTGGATGCCCTCCACTCCATGCAAGTGCTGGGCTACGCTGATGACATAGCGGTTCTACACTGTGACTTTGGCGCGTTCGGCCAATATGTCTTTGCGATCAATGTCTCTGACCGCACGCCGTCGAGCCCTCGGGCTGATGGTCTCCATCCTCGTGTCCGTCTCTGTGCCCATATCCGGTCCAATAATAAGCTTTTCGTCAGGCATACGGATCAGTACCTGGTCATGGGTTCTCATTCGGCGACCGGCAGTGACGGCCACCACGAATGGCTGTTGCAGGTCTTCCATCTAGGCACGTCCGAGCGTGTTCACGCAGAACCGTTGCAACTGCAGGGGTTTTACGGCTCCGAGATAGGTTCGACGGCCTGTTTCACCATCCATCAAGGTGACTTCTACGCCGTGACCACCCAAGCGAGTCTCGAGAGCGAGGAGGTCGACTGGACAAGCTTCTACCACGTCGTCAAGTTCCGGGTGGACGACCCGCTGCCGGAGCTGGCCATCAAGGTCATCTGGCGCCGCCAGCACCTTGAGGGGCCAATCAATGACGCTTGGACTGATCTCGGGTTCCAGATTGATCAGCGGACTGGCGAGTTACTGATCGTAGAGTGCCGAAAGGAATGGGCCAACGGAGGCAGCAGGTCGATCCGCACCTACTACACAGAGGCCCTGGGCCGGGTCCAGCTCAAGGATCTCAAAGACGGCATGCGCCATCCACCGACAAACGACCGCCTGATCCGCACGCTGGACGAGACTAGTAATAGTAGATATGAGGAGCCCGGGGTGCGGATCCACCGGTACGTGCATGCAGAGTTTCCGGCCCTCGACGAGGAATCTGTCAAGGAGTATATCCGGGCCAAGACGAAGTGGAACGGCTACAGCTTCAATGCACAGTGTTTTGTCGACCTCGTCATGGATGAGTTCGTCCCGGAAGGAGAGTGGCGGCCACGGCAACGGATCCGGCTTCGTGTGGTAAGCAGGCAGGAGCTCTGTCCGCTCATCAGGGATGACGGGGCATTGCATCCCGCGGCGTTGAGAATTCAGCCGCGGATCAAAAATCGAGAGGAGCAGGAGCTCGAGGACAGTGAACGGCTGTTCTCGCCCAGCAGCGTATATCTGTGGCCGCCGGACGACGCGCCCCAAGAGCTCTACGACGTTCTTTGCCCCCAGGGCAGGGCCGGCGACGTCAAAGCCATTCTCGGCGACGAAGGCATCATCTACATGGCCGGTCCGCCTCGAGAGCCAGGCTCCCCCGAACGACCACTCGTCTTCATCTCCTTCGATCCCACCTTTGGATTCACGGGCATGAAACGGCTGGACGGCACGTTTGCAATGCCACGGCGAGAGAGGAAGCGAAAGACCGGCGGCTTAACTGGTATACCTGGCGTCAAGGTGGATGTGCCACCGATGGGAACAGAGGAGACTCAGCAAATCTCGGGCTCAAGTCTGACCGAACGCCCCAAGCGACCGAAGTTCGAGGATGGGGCGGCGCACAATTTCGGTCCCAACACTGATCCCTTCACTGCCTACCCCAACGCGGCGTCTAGTCTTTCCATGCCTGCAGAGGAGGACAAGTCGGACCCCGAACTTGCGGTCCCATCTCAAAGAGACGTTATATCCCGGGCCCTAGGCCTTGACCCGCCATGTCCGCCCGTGTCCGTCAGCCAACCATCCAATCGCCTTCCCGGGGGAGGGGTCGACCCGGCCGTCGCGATGTCAGCGTCCGGCGTCGATTTGCCATCTATCGCGCAATGCCTGCCAGACAGTCCCAGAGGCAGCCATGGACATGGACGAGGAGCTACATCCGCGCCTGATGATGAGCTGGACAAAGGGGAGGGGATTGAGAATGAGAGAGCCAGGGGGGCTGAGAATGGGAATGGGACAGGCAAGGGGAAAGGCAAAGCCCGAGCCAAAACACCTCCCACCACACACACTGGCACGCACACTCGCACTCGCACACGCACAACATGGCGCGAGAATGCCTCATACCTCGCGATTAGTAAGGGGTTCTGGCTACGATGAGCTAAGTGAGATAGATGTAGCAGTGTATGTCCCGAAGGGAACAATGAAGGGAAAGGCACGAAGAAGTAGGAGGAAATAGAATTCCAAACCTCAGTTTTCCAACACACTCGCTTTCTTCACTCGTACTGTATGTACAACACAGGACAGGACATTGTAGTGCGCTTTCCTTGCGCGTACGCCCTGCCTACCCCCGTGTGGCGAGATGTTCCTCCTGTATACAATGAACCGTGTCCTCGTCCTTTGTCCTTGTCCTTGTCAGTGAGTGTACAGTCCTCGTCCTCATACATCAAGAGGGTATACCACCACCGAGAACCTCGCCGTCCATCTCAGCTCCACATAAGACGGAGCACTCCGTGCATGGCTGTATGGCTGTATGGCGTCATTCTAAGTGGATAGATAGATAGTTCTTTTGTCGTTGGGATGGGATGGGATGGGATGGGTATAGAAGTGGGTATAGAAATAGAAGTAGAAATAGAAATAGTCTAGACTAGACTTAGACTATATTTCTCTCAAGCCATAGTCATGGTCAGATTCTTGGATATCCGGCATCTTCTATTCCGAGCCCAAGTACTGGTCGATATCCTGCGCAGTGGTCAATATCTCGAGCAGTGGTCAATATCTCGAGCAGTGGTCAATATCTCGAGCAGTGGTCAATATCTCGAGCAGTGGTCGAGATGTTGAGGAACGGTTGATTCCTCGACCAATGGTCGGAAATTCCTTATGGCCAACCAGTGCTAGCAACAGCGGTAGATATGAATTACTGAGACTCGGTAATACTGAGTGAGGGAGTGTCAATGAGTGGTCCTTCCGACGCGAGATTCACCACACCCTCTCCTGTCTGTGTCGGCCGAGATACTGGATGGACACTGAATACTGAACACTGAACACCGAACACTGGACACACCCTGTGTATACGCTACGCTACGGTATGCTGTGCTGTGCTATGCTAGCTACACTACCTCGTATGTAATGCCATGCTATACTATGCTATGCTATGCTATGCTATACTGTGCTGTTGTGCTGGATACGTCACGTCGAAGTACAAGTGTACTCGTACCGGGACTTCATTTCTAGGTACACAATCCACAAAGCACGATACACACTGCATGACGCACAGTCCTGTTATAGTATATGAGTGGTAGGGTAGTGTTGGGTAAGGGGATGGAGAAGACTCGACAGCGGACGTCGTGCCGTGTTCATGTCATGTCGTGTCGTGTGTGCAATTGACTATCTGCATTTCAGACGTGAGACATTATTCTTTGATTCTTGCGGTAGTATTTCAATCAATGGACCGTGACCGGGCGTCCACCCGTTACTGCTTGGGCTGGGATGGGTAATGAACAATATATTGTTGGGATAGCCTCTCGAGCACTGTGAGACGCATGCCATGTGAGAGGTGGTGGTACAGCAAAACAGGCTGAAAATGAAGATAAACAGCCGGTTTCATATGAACATCTTGATCATTTATAGGTACGTAATGTACTTTCCGACCATTCATTCTACCAAAGAGTCCGCCAATGCTAACCAGCACTCCGACACCATGCAGGATCGTGGTTTCCAGCCGCTCACCGTCTAGTTCCCACGGGTCAGACTGCTCAAGTCTGCCCAGGAAATCGCATCAACATCCAAGAATTCGGGTCCTCCGAGCATCTTACCAGGCGTGGGCTCGTTCATACACTGGTGGCCCCTAGTGCTGAAGAATACACGTTTAGAAATATGCGCATGGGCGACGATTGTCATATGTCACATATTTATTGTCACATGAATGTCCAAGGTGCATGCCCGAGCTGCTAATTCATGCGCACATAGTTTCCTGTATGATCCCATCAGCCATTTGTGCAAAGACGAAACCCCAGGAAGGAATACAGGCGCTGCGACAACGTAAAGCCCAACTTACCAGGAAATTGTCCTTGTCGCCCGTTGACCCGCCCCGTCCACCATTCGTTCTCATTGGACGTTCTGTGCACGATCTCGATGACATCCCCGGTGAGGAAACTGAGATCTCCTTCCGCCTGGGCTTCGTAGTCGTACAAAGCCGTACAGGTCTCGGCGGCTGGAACTCCGCTCAGTCGACTCGGTTTCGGCTTCGGTGGTGGAGGCTTCCCTTTGGCTGCAATCGCCGCGCCCAACGCAGGACTTCCGATCGCTGGGCTGCTGGGCGCACTCGCTGAACCCGAGGGAGAGTATGGTGGAGGTGGATTGGCGACGCCATCCTCGGCGTTGGCCGTCCTCCGACTTCCGTATGGTGATTTCAAGCTGCTGTTTGCCTCTGCCTCCTTGCCCTTGGAGCCGAAGTGGGCGTATTTCGAGACGCCGCGCGGTTTCACCCCTCCTGCGGTCTTGAAGTGGACTATTGAGAGGGCCTCTGCTCGTTCCTGGACGTCGCCTCGCTTCATTTCAAAGGCCTCCTCGATGTCCAGGTTCAGGTTGAAGTAACCGATGTTTATGGCCTGCATCTTTTCGTGGAGGGTGTAGAAGACGTTTAGTTGCATGTAGTAGAACGATTGGAAGAGCGGCCGGATGAACTCGGCTTCCAAGGCGAAGAGTTTAGGTAGTTCGTCCTTGAGCAGGTTGTTGAAATATTCGTAGTCCTGGGTGGCTTGTTCGACGTCATTTTCGGCTTTGAAAAGAGCCTTTTCGTCCTTCAGAGTCTTCTCCTTCTTGTCTTGCAGCTTCTTCAGCGTGGTCCGGTGACGGTCATAATCCAGCTGTTTGTGATCTCGCTTGGTGTTGACTTTGCGGATGATTTTGATGACTTCGAGTAATTGGTCGGCCGGCGCTATGACTCGCTGTTCGATCATTTCCAGCTCGGGTTGGAGTAATGCCTGCAGCTCTCGCACGATTGCCTCATATTCTTCGCAGGCCCGAATGCCTTCCGGGTTGCCTTCGGGAATCAGAGAGTTCGGGTCGGAGACGCGGCCAGATATGGGCTTGTAGATCTCTTGGATGGCCTTTGAAAACTCGATCTGGTGGTTCAGCATGCCTATGACAGTCAGCATGACGGTTATTGTCACGGTTGCTTTGGCGCAAGCTATATACCATTAATAGCCTCAAAATACTTCTTCGACTCGTCGTGCAGCTTCTTGGTCTCCTTTTCGAGCTCCTCGAACCGTCTCTCTGCATCGATATAGACGGCATCCTTGGTGTTTTCGCCAATGTTGAAGCGCTGCTTGAACGATTGCGGCGCTCGGGTAATGCTCTTGGTCACACCTTTCAAACTCATTTTGTCGGGTTTGACTCTCCGCTCGTTCACCTCGTAATACACCCGCGAATGCGCCGGAGCGTGGTGGGAAGGGCGGTTACAGCGCAGAGGTGTAGATGTGCCGACGGTGGATTTCCTG
Source organism: Phialophora expanda (assembly GCA_016109585.1). Classification (NCBI taxonomy): domain Eukaryota; kingdom Fungi; phylum Ascomycota; class Eurotiomycetes; order Chaetothyriales; family Herpotrichiellaceae; genus Phialophora; species Phialophora expanda. Next base: position 295,552 of record JADWPR010000019.1, read on the forward strand.
GTGCCTAAGCGGGAGAGACTGCGGCGGTGGAGGGATCGAGTAGAGGGGCGTTTGGGCGCTCCCGGAGGATGCGGGACACTTTCGCTGGGCACGGTCTCGGCGACAAGAAACAATGACGCAGTACGTCCGCGATGTGGCCGTGCGCGAGGTTAGAATGTAAAGCCACCCAAGACACCTTCAGGCCTACGTTTTGCACTGTGCCGACGGAGGTGTGGGAGAGACAAGCCGAGATGTACGCAGAAGGATGTGACTAAAAGATACCTACTGGACTGTGTCTCTTGCAGTGGCATTGAGAGGCCGTAGTTAAAGGGCTTGCCAGGGAGGGTTGCTGACTGGGCGGTGCTTACCTATCCTGCAGGTTCACCTGGAGCTAGCTTAGCACCTTTACCTGGAGCGTGTCGGTGCCGAAGCCAGGGAGACCGAGTCCGGCTGGAAGGTCGGCCGAGATCACTAATCTAATCAGATCAAATCTACATCATCCGCTCGGATTCTCGCAATTTGACCATCCTCTCTTCACCATTCTTCCAACCACGAAATTCAGCTGGTCCGCGATAACCATCATCACCATGTCCGGTCCTGCTTCGTCGATGGTGAGGCAGGCGTCACGAGCCTGTGCTCGAAGACTTACCCTGCCTTCGTCGCATTTGAGAGCTGCATCCATTGCAACTCCGCGTCGCCACTATGTCTCCGAGTCGAAGCCAGCGAACGCCCAGGTCGCCGACATTGATGCTGCCATCAAAGCAGATCAGAAGAAGTTTATTCAACAGAGTGGCAACGTTCCTTCCGAAGTCAACGTCCCAGGGACGAATATCAGTGCCGACACCATGATGAGTCCCTCTGCGGGAATTTTAAAGCAAGCCACAATCATGGACCAGGGTACTCGTCCCATTTATCTCGATGCCCAGGCTACTACACCCGTCGACCCCAGAGTTCTCGACGCCATGCTACCCTTCCTGACTGGCCTGTATGGCAACCCTCATTCTCGGACGCACGCCTACGGGTGGGAGAGCGAGAAGGCTGCAGAGCAGGCAAGAGAACACGTCGCCAAGCTCATTGGCGCCGATCCAAAAGAAATCATCTTCACCAGTGGCGCGACTGAAAGCAATAATATGAGCATCAAGGGCGTCGCCAGATTCTTCGGCAGGTCAGGCAAGAAGAGACACATCATCACCAGCCAGACGGAGCACAAATGCGTCTTGGACAGCTGCCGCCACCTCCAGGACGAAGGCTTTGAAGTCACATATCTTCCGGTCGACTCCCACGGCTTGATCAACTTGCAGCAACTGGAAGAGGCCATGAGACCTGAGACCGCCCTTGTCAGCATCATGACCGTCAACAACGAAATCGGTGTCATCCAGCCCATGAAAGAGATCGGCCAGCTTTGCCGGTCGAAGAAGATATACTTCCACACCGATGGCGCTCAGGCTGTCGGCAAGATCCCCATTGATGTTAATGCCTGGAACGTTGATTTGATGTCAATCTCTAGCCATAAGATTTACGGGCCCAAGGGAATTGGTGCCTGTTATGTTAGGCGACGACCTCGCGTCAGGATCGATCCCATCATCAGCGGGGGAGGTCAGGAGAGAGGCCTCCGCAGTGGCACGCTTGCTCCCCATCTGGTCGTCGGGTTTGGAGAAGCCTGCCGCATTGCCAAAGAAGAGATGCCGGTAAGTCCAGTTCTGCGCCTTTGCACACGCTTTCTTTTTATGATTATACGCTTTATTTAACATGCATGGCTTTCTGAGCACGTGGCTTCAAGCACGATGTCACCGCATTGATTATCATAGCAGGGGTTATGATTGGATCTGATTGTTCTTGTTCTTCTCGAAGTCTTTTAAGCCAGGAATTCTTGCTGACTTGGGACTTTTCAGTACGACTCCAAGCGCATCAATGCGCTTTCTAAGAGACTCACCGATGGCCTGCTGGCCTTGGAGCACACCTCTTTGAACGGCGACGCTTCTCGGCGTTATCCTGGTTGCGTCAATGTTTCCTTCGCCTACGTCGAGGGCGAGTCACTCCTCATGGCGCTCAAGGATATCGCCCTGTCTTCCGGCAGTGCCTGTACTTCTGCGTCATTGGAGCCTAGCTATGTCCTTCGGGCTCTCGGAAACAGCGATGAAAGTGCTCACAGTAGCATTCGCTTCGGAATTGGGCGTTTCACCACGACCAGCGAAATTGACTATGTCCTGAAAGCTGTCAAGGACCGAGTTACTTTCTTGAGAGAGCTCAGTCCATTGTGGGAACTTGTCCAAGAAGGAATTGACTTGAACACCATCGAGTGGAGCCAGCACTGAAAAGCTGCCCTTCCTTCATCATACAAATTGTACATTACCAGCTTTTATGTCGGAACGACCATGTCAGCTCAAGTTGCCCTATTATGTCGACCCTCACTGGCGCAGCAATCGTGCGCAATGATTGTGGGCCGTTGAACCGAACCAAGGTTGCCGATATCACAAATGGCTAATTCTGGCGGGATCTCTATATCCATAGCCTCGAATCATATTCTTGATACCCCGTCCCTGTTTGGTTGCTTCCCACGCGTCTGTCGCTTGCTCAAATTCAAAAATGGTGGAAATCAGGCTTTTGAGGGGCAAGGTTCCCGCTTCGAGGACATCCATGGCGACCTTAAAGTCTCCTTGGTTATACCTGAAAGCTCCGTGCATATGCAACTCTTTCTCACTCATGGCCAGAATGGGGAAGTTGATGACCGGCTTTCCGAGTCCAGTTTGCACACAGTGGCCCCCGGGGCGAAGAACGTGTACGGCGGTGATGATAGAAGCTTCTGCTCCCGTGGCCTCGATCACGGCATCTGCACCCAAGCCCAGGTCGTTTTCTCGTATCAACCGAGCGGCATTCTCTTCCGGTGAAAGAGTCAAGTCTGGCTTGAACGTCCTCGACTTGGTGAAACCCTTTGCAAATTCCAGCTTGTGATCCAGGAGATCCACCGAAACAATCTTCTTGGCCCCAAAGATCCGCGCAACTGCACCGCACACGAGACCGATGGTGCCAGCGCCAAAGATAACCAGATTCTGGCCAGGTTTGAGTCCGATCATCCGCACCGCATGGGCTGCCACCGCGAGGGGCTCTGCAAGGACGCCTTCCTGCAGACTCACCCCGGGAGGCAACTTGTAGCAGAAATCGGCGGGGATCTTGAAGAATTTCGTCAGACATCCTGGCGTGTCTGGAGGACAGGCGGCAAATTTCATGTCAGGGCAGAGATTGTATAGCCCTTCCTTGCACCTGTCGCAGGAGCGGCACGGTTGGCCAGGTTCGATGGCAACATTGTCACCGGGCTTCAGATGTTTGACGGATGAGCCAACAGCGTAGACGACTCCAGAGCATTCGTGGCCCATCACCAATGGTTGTGATTCCGAGACAAACTTCCCATTGAGGCCGCCGTGATTCCAGAAATGGACCTGTAGGGGCGTCAGTCCCACGTGCCGAAACAACCTGCTGAGGACCGGCTGCACACATCACTCCCGCAAACCCCTACGAACTTGACTCTGACTATTGCGTCGGACGGGTCTGTGATCTTCGGCTCCGGCGTGTCTTCTATACGTGCCTTTCCGGGGCCATATAGGAAGACGGACGGGTTCTGATGGGTCAGCTATCTGAGCCCCGGTCGCAGCTGGAGGACTTGCGTACTGATAAAGCCATGGCGCTATGCGGCTGCGTCTTCAATCGCTGTGTGTATCGCCCGCGAGATTTCACCAAGTCTTCTCACAGTACGGAAAGCCATGTTGACAGCAGAACCCCGCGTGTTATACATGGCTCAATCACAGGAGCCCACGAAGCCTCTGCGAATGGAAAGTGAGATGCATCGGGCCAACTCGCGCCGGTTGGATGGGCGGGAACGTCCCCCAGAAAGGGTAGTCGGCCCTTCTCCCGCCGATGACGCTTTCATTTGATCATAGACTGTCATTCCCATGTTGAGAGAATACTCTTTCCCATACTGAATTTCAGGTCTCTTTTTCTATGTGCGGCGCCTTGGGATCCGGCGGTACAGAATGCGCAGCGAAAGTCCGGAAAGCTCTGCTTTGGAGCAGAGAAGCTCCACAGTGTGAGTGGCAGCATCGACCTGTACTTCCCGTGACTAACATACTCGTCTAGATGCTACCTGTGCCGACAAAGGAAGACAAAATGTGACCGCCAGCTCCCCAACTGTTCGTTCTGCGTCAAAGCCAAAGTGCAGTGCCAGTATGTGACCAAGACGAGGAAGCGTGGTCTTCGCGCTGGCTACGTGACTCAACTGGAGAATCGCATAGGTACCGAACAGAGGCCTCGATAGTCCCGCGCACCCTATCTGACTTTGCAAAGAGTCTTTAGAGCGAGAAGTCGACAGGCTCAAGAATGAACGCACAACGCCGTTCACAGTGGCGCCAGAGACAATCCTCACCCCTACACTTGCCACTTCCATCTCAGCACAGCCTATCTCCATCTGCCCTTCGCCAGCCCAAGCTTCGGTCCCCCACACTCCGGCTGTTTCCAGCAGCCAGCGTGCCCATCAGAGTCACAGCCACGCGCAGTCGGATGCGGCTGTGGCAGACTTGATGACGTTGCCACATGCCTACCTGCACACCTTGGTAGACCTTTGGTTCAAGGAGAGCCAGCCATGGCTACCCATCATGAGCCGACAACATCTGCAGAGTGCGCTGGAGGCACTTCCCGTTCCTCTGACCCATATCGACGATTTCGTCCTCAAGGCGGTCATCTCACTTCAAATGGCATATTCAAGCCAGGCCATCTGCCTGGGATACCATGGCCGGCAACGGCTCTCGCGCTACCTCAGATCACAGGTGGTAGACGAAGCGTTCTCGGAGGCGTCGTTGAAATCTCTCCAAGCAATCTTGGTGGTGGCCATCCTCGACTACGGGTCGGATAACGCGCCCAGCACCTTTAGTCTGATGTCAGTATGCCGACGGATCTGCGAAAACATTGGATTATTCCGCAAACTGTTGAACCAGATGCAGACACAAAGCCCTGCCCAAGTCGGTCCGCCTGCGATTGGGACCAACACTGGAGAAGAAGTGGCTGTCCCGTTGACTTGGGCGTCGCTTGCCGTCGATGCGGTTTCGACGTTGGGCATCTCATGGCGGGACGTGTCGGCTGCAGTTATGGATCACTTGTCCAGCGTGGCCTATGTATCGACACCAGATCTCCGCGACTCGTTTCGGAGTCACATCCATCTTTCGGCCATAGGACTGCAACCTGTGCACAACTTCCTGTACGAACATGAGCAGGGGAGATACGAGCAAGCTCACGCGCGCGCCTTGGCCACGTGTGATGAGATATACCACAACCTGATGAACTACGTTCGAGTCCAGCCGCCTAGCAGCTATACACTGCTGGCAGACGGCCTGATCGATTTCGACCCCAATCTTGTCCTCACCAGCATACTCTCACATGCGAGCGTCATCATACTGTATGCGCGGTTAGTTGAGGGTGAAGGAACGACTTGTCATGAGGTCCCCTTGCGGCGGTCACTCCAAGCTTGCGAAGAGATTGCAATGGCACTCCGCAGCATCAGCGACGCAGACCTGGAACTTAACACGCCCCTGTTGAGCACCATGCTCTTCGTCGCTGCACGCTTCAAACTCATCATGTACCGCAAGATGAGTCAGCAAAGAGAGCCAATCTTCGACACGCTGATGCATGGGATCAGCATGAGCGGGCGGCGGTGGGCGCTGGCTCGACGCCAGGATATTGTTCTGCGGGCGGCGATTGTGGAGGTGGATACAGGGAATGATTCGTCCTTGCCGGCCGAATTCTGGCAGATTAAGAAGAGTCACATAGATATTTCGGAGGTGCTGAAAGAGTGGGTGAACGAGAGGAAGCAGTCGTTGTATGTCGGGGCGTTGAATGGGCCATACATCTAGCGGCAGAGCGAATTGACTGATCTGAGGATACAATACAGGCGTGTTTCACCGGGGCCACAGGGGCATCCCGAGTACATCGTACTTCACACCAGAATGCTTATCGCTTACGTCAGACGTGCTTGGCGGTGGTCGGATAACCTTCCCAGCACATCCACGCATCTGAGCAGTGTGGCCGTCACGTGAGCCCTCCGTCTCGGATTCGTGGCCGGAATCGGAGCCGGCAGAAACTCGCATAAACTTGGGAACCCGAGGCTCAAGCTACGGCGACGTCCAGGCCGATTTAATGACGGTGCAACTCAATTGCTGTCCCTTGAACTTGCGAGCTGCCCTCTTTCCTCCTGTCCTTCCTGGCGAGAGCATCCAGCAGACACGATGCTCCCAATAGCTCGACACTCAGCCTTGCGGGCAATCCGCGCCCAGTCAAGTCCCAGACCCCTCCTTACACCCTCACAATCGTCATTTCTCGCCCGACTGCTCTCCACGCTCGCGATTCTCGAACAGAGGGAGGGGAAACTCAACACCGGCTCTTTGGGTGCAGTCACTGCGGGCACCAAGATTGGAGGCCCCGTGCACGGGTTCGTGGCTGGCAAAGCTGCAAAGACGATCGCCCAAGACGCAGCGAAAATCCAAGGACTTGAGAAAGTGATCGCCGTGGAGAATGAGGCGTACGAGAGGGGTCTACCGGAGAACTGGGCACCACTGCTGGTGGAAAATATAAAGAAAGGCGGATATACACACGTCATCGCCTCCCATTCGGCCTTTGGGAAGAGTTTATTACCGCGAGTTGCGGCCTTGCTGGACGTCCAGCAGATTTCGGACGTGATGAAGATCGAGAACGAGGACAGTGGGTACCGCCCTACCTCGCCCAACCTCACCATCATGCTAACTTTTGTACAGCATTCGTGCGCCCCATCTACGCCGGCAACGCAATCCTCACCGTGCAATCGACTGACCCGACGAAACTCCTTACCGTGCGCCAGACATCCTTCGCCCCTGCAGAGACGGAGGGTGGGTCCGCGTCCGTCGAAGACGGTGTCGACCCCAAAGTCGCGTCCCCCACGGAATGGGTGTCGGAGAGCCTGGCCAAGTCAGACCGACCGGAACTTGCGTCGGCGGAGAGGGTCGTCTCAGGGGGACGAGGCTTGAAGTCGAAAGAGGAATTCGAACGACTCATCCCTCCCTTGGCGGATGCGTTGGGCGCGGCCATCGGAGCCTCCCGCGCAGCTGTGGACAGTGGATTCGCGGACAACAGCCTCCAAGTCGGGCAGACGGGCAAGAACGTCGCGCCCCAGTTATACCTCGCCGCCGGCATTTCGGGTGCGATTCAGCATTTGGCGGGCATGAAGGATAGCAAGGTCATCGCATGCATCAATAAGGATCCTGATGCGCCGATTTTCCAGGTCGCCGATGTGGGACTCGTGGGCGATTTGTTCGAGAAGGTGCCTGAGTTAACGGAGAAGTTGAAGGCGCAGTCATAGGTGGAACAGGCAGGTGTGGGCGGGTAGAACATGCTGGCGTGGGCATGGTGATGTTTTGCATCGGGCCAGTGGTAGGACGATTCTGGATCAAATGCGCATGACTATTACCTCCCTGTTATGGATTGAGCTATCCCTTTCCTGGAAGGTGAAAAAAATGTCTCAGTAGCATGGACGGAGTTGGTGAAGACCAAGGAGGGTGGGAAAATCGACGGATCCCTTGACAACATACATAGAAATGAGGAAGCGTCGAATCCAAGTCGTAGTGCGGAATAGTGAGAGTCAAAGACCGCCCCATGAGGCTGCGGCGCCTTCGCCACGAGGAGATGCCAGGATTGAAGGCAGTGGCATTTCCACATAAGGAGAGAACCACCAGGCCGAGCTCGAGATCCGTATATGGGAAAGGAAGAAGTGGGACATTGAATATCACATGGGGTATTGCATTCAACAGTGCTCTCTCTCTCTCTCTCGCGAGCATCAGCAGGATCAGAATCAGAATCAGAATCAAATCGCCGTTTGCTACAGTACGAGTAATCTACGGACGAGTGCGCGCTTCGTTCGTTCCTGGATTGTCGATTGTGGGTTGCCGAAGGAATCTTACTGTGTACATCCGTCCGTAGTACTTTTCAGTCAGAAGGCTGGGACAGGACCATGCCTTCCAGGATGTACTCGTCCGAGGAGCGCGGGACACCGGTTCTGTGTAAATGTTCCCTGTATGTGCAGATCCATATATTACTAGGTAGTATAGACAACTCAGGTAAAGGCACAGGAATGGCACCCGACCTCCCAAAGAGGTTGTTCAGACGAGAGCGTATCAAGGGTGTGAACTTCAGATAGAGAGAAAAGAGCACCTCTAACGTGAAGTACTCTATTCCCTCTTTCAAGTCGGCTGATGCTCTTGACTCATCCAATACCACATGAAGTTAACATGGAAGCTCATGTTCATGCTCATGCTCATCATGTCCTACTCGGTAGTGAAGGTTCGCCAACGCGAATACGAGCGTCATCTTGGCTTGACAATCGACTCGACGACCGAGCCGCCTGGATTAATCACGCAGACTACTTTGCAAGACTATTCTCCTTGTATCTCGCATACAGAGTGCTGCCCCTTGTCCCCCATTCCTTACAGTACACACGTAGCCCGGGGACTTGAACTGTGTGGACTCGCCTCCGTGCCTCCCCTCGTCCCCGACTACGAGTACTACATACATACTCCGTCACGCCCTACGCTGCTCCGTACGCTGGCACCAATCACCGTGAGGGCTGGAGATTCTGCCAAGAAGCTGCGCACTCGTGGCCACTGCATCAAACAAACACAATGAACATGACCGCACCGCGCCATGTCTATCGAACAGAAGTATTTTCAGTACGAGTATTTTGACTCGACTTCAATCCAGTTGATCTCGCCCCGACCTGCTCTGCCCTGCCCTGCCCTCCTCTCTGCCTTGTGACGTCGAGTCGGAGTCTCTCTCGCGTACGTATGTTAGTCGTTGTCGTTGGGCGTGCAACTTGGGGGCATTTACATATTTCCATTGGGGTCCTCGTACTCGTAACTCCCATGCCAACCAACTCCACTCCACTCGACGCCACTCCACCGGACTCCACTCGACTCCACCCCGATCGCGCGAAATGAGTCAGAAGGGCTCGCACGAGGACGCCAGGTCGCAGTGTCGCAGTAAGCAACATATGCCAGCCAGCCAGCCATAGGTCCGTACGCACACAGACACAGAGTGAGGGCGCGGGAGCGCGAGAGTAGAGCCGCGGCGTGGCAAGCGCACAACAAGCACATCGTTATGTTCCGTACGCTACTCGCCGTCTGATTGGGCGCGGATATGCGCGCGCCTCGAAGGGGTATGTTATGCATGTATGTATGTATTACTACTACGCGCAAGGCATAGGTATTGGCGTTCTGGATGTCGACGTACAGTCAGCCAAGGGGGGCCTACTCGTACGCTTTGTCCGGACGCCAGGCACCAGCCCAGCCAGGGTAGGCAGATGGGTTATAGTACAGTATGTACATACAGCCAAGGCAAGCAAGCCAAGGCAACGCAAAGCAAAACGTAGAATAGAGTTGAGTGACTTAAGCACCAACGCCACGGCTGTAGATGAGTGGAGTGGAGAGGCCAAGACCAGGAGGGACCCCCCCCTGTACCGAGACCGAGTAGTTGCTTGTCACTACTAGGTCATGAGTCCACTATCGCTTGCTTGCTAGGGGGAGTTGGTTTGTTCTGTTTCTGGCTGGGCGAGCTTGCGTCGACGAGTCAGAGTCAGAGTCAAACTCAGAGTCAGAAGTCATGAACGGTAAGGCAAGGTAAGGTAAGGTTAAATCAAGGTAGGGTGAGGCATATAAAGAGGCCTTGAGGGCCTGGATTTGAAGGCTCGTTTTCAGGCTCGCAACTACTCATTCGGATCCAGACTCAGACTTAGACTCAGGCTTCGTTTCCCTTCTCTTCATTGAGAAACCGGGCACGGAATCAAACCAGAACTGAACCTTGCGTTACTTTCCTGTATACACAACACCACACACTACCCGTCAGGCGGATAGTCCCCCATTATCTGGAAACGGACCTCGAACACGGGAAATCTGGTATACCGTCCATTTGTATCGATCGACCTCCACACCACACTACACCACATCAACCCTACCTCAACCACCAATACACCTTACCTTACGGCCCGCTTGACATCTCACACTCTCACATCTCACATCCTCACCCTGCCATGCCTTCGACCGAGAAATCCATTATGGCCGAGACGGCCTCCGTTCGCAGCACCTCGACAGCTTCCATCTCCAGCCTGAAGGCCCTCCTGCCGCGCAAGGCCAGCAAGGATGCCAGCAGCAAGGAGAAGCCCCTGACGAAGTCGGCAAGGGAGACTCCCGAGGAGAAAGCACTCCGAAGGGAGGCCGTTGCCGGGTATATGAGTATGATGCGGTAGAAGGGGTTCTAAGAAGGCAGATGGGAGGGTGGCCGAAGGTGGACAGCACATTGGCGTCGCGAGTGCAACACGGGAGGTCATGACAGGCCGGGATAATATATGACACGACAAGATGGGATATGACACGCCGAAGACACGTTCACACAGAAGAGCCGCGTCAAGCATCGCTGGCTGTGAGGTGTCGGAAAGGACGAGCCGGCTGGTCTCGGCTGGTATGATATGGTTGTTGGGCTTTTTTTCTGGACTCGGCGGGCCACGTACATACATGCCATGGCGAGCATTGGTTTCTTTTTTGGTTAGTTGTGCTGCTGCGAGCGAGGGCCAAGGTGGCATGGGTTATATATAATCGAATAGCGGGGGAAGAATATATTCCTTGTAACGCTGATAGCTTACCTGCCAGGATAAATACCTTACAATGCTGGTATCTTACCTGCTAGATCTATGTCCTTCGCCACCAGTCCTGCAAGACATGTGGTTTGTAGGTAGGTTCGGCGTATACCTCCAGAGACAACATGATTCGTGGGCGTCACAGGTGGGAATTGCAATGAAACATGGACCCCGAGCGACGGTGCCACGCATGTGTTTTGTCCGTCCGTGGGATAGTCACCATGAACGAAAGCCGCCGTATTAGGGACCGTAGGTGTAATTGAAGCTCACCAGCGTTGTGGTCGTCAAGCTTCAACTCGACCTCATTCAAGCACGTTTGTCTAATTAGTCCCCGAGTCAGAGTCGATACGTAGAACAATGGTCGCGATAAGGGCGTCTCATGGTATCCGAGGGGATACCATATAGTCACAGTGTACCGAGTACTATGTACTTATGTACTATGTGCACAGTAATCGTGCTGTGGTGGGCGGATGACGGGGTAGGGATCGGAGAAATCAGCAGGAAGCGGACAGACGTGTCAGGCGCTCCAGTCAGCATAAAACTCGTACTATGCAAATTCCATACCCCTCTGCTACTTCGGCTCGTTGAATCAATATAAGAGGCGCGCGAGGATCTCGCGTCGTTTCTCATCCTGCGGTTCGGTCCTCGCGAGTCGCGTGGCGCCGAGAATGACTCCCAACTCCCAGACGAGAATGTCGATTGCGGCAGAATGGCTTACAAGGGACAGAGAGGGACAACTGGACCATTCAACATTCCGGACTGGGAAAATCAAGTGACGATAACTTCGTCAATGGCACGGGGAAGTTATCGTCACTGAGGCATGGCAGCCTGCAACAGTGGCTGTTAACTCCGCGCTTCGCAGGGACCAGCGTCGCGGTGCAGAGTGGTCGAGTAATTCACACACAGGCACCTCGCACTCGGTACCGAGGACAGTGTTAAGAACCGTGCTGACAAACCGCCACGAGATCGTCACCGCAGCAAGACAGCGTTACTGGTACACCTCTGAACGGCACAGGCCGTCCCTGCATGGAGGCCGGCGTGGTTTAATACGTACTCCTGCGTAACGCCGAGCAGGTGGTTTCGAGCGAGCCGAACACTGGCCCTTCGTACAACACATCGCAGCACGGATCAACCACGGACGGGGCCTCTAGCCCAGATTAAAGACAGTCGGTCCCTCCAATGACAGTGGTCTAGGCGACGGCGAAGCTGCAGCGGTGGATATCGCATCTGCCGAGCCCTTCAGGGGACTTCGCGCTTTCGTAAGGCCGAAGCTCCTATGTACATCGGGGTTTGGACATGGTCGGCACCATCTTGACCTCCATTCCGATCTCTTGATCCAATATCAATCTAGGGTTTTCTTTCTTGCTTTGCCGGCTTGCTTCTCTTGGTGCCACTCTCCCAATTTCTCGTCGCGTGTCGAGAAGAGAAGCCGTCGTTCAGTTCTGCGGCTGGAAGGTTTATCTTGTTTGTACGATACCAGTGGCGACTCGTCGAACCCGCCCTTCCCCTCTCCCCTGGGCGCGCTCGGCTCAACATTCCACAACGGCCGTCACGATGTCGACAGATGTTGAGAAGCAACTGCCTTTGGAAAATGACGCCCACGGCAACGAGCTCACGACAGACGCCAAAGGACCGTCAGCCGCATCGACAGGACGGTCCTCTTTAGAACAGGCTGTACCAGTCGAGGCTCCCAAAGCAGCAGCCAGTCCATGGGCAGACCCTTCCTCGTTCCCTGACGGCGGTGGCCAAGCGTGGTTGACCGTTGCCGCCGCGAGTGCCTGCTTTTTTGTTTCATGGGGGTACGTCGGCCTTGCGCTTTGATTATCGCGTGTCTGCCGAGTGCTAATGTTCACCTAGCTGGATTAATTGCATCGGAGTGTTCCAGGAGCGGTACATGAGCGTCGAGCTGAGGCAGTACTCGCCCAGCACGGTCGCCTGGATCCCTTCGGTCGAGACGTTCTTCATGCTTGCCACCGGCCCCGTGGCAGGCTTCATCTTCGACAACTACGGCCCCACCAAACTCTTGATCGCGGGCAGCTTCATGCACGTCTTCGGCTTGATGATGGCCTCGATCTCAAAGGAATACTACCAGTTCATGCTCAGCCAGGGCGTGTGCTCGGCGATCGGAGCATGCTGCATCTTCACGCCAGCCGTCGCTTGTGTGTCGACGTGGTTCTACAAGAAACGCGGCATGGCCATCGGTCTCACGGCCTCGGGCAGCTCTCTCGGCGGCGTGCTGTTCCCCATCATTGTCAGTCGGATGATTGAACGAAACGGCTTCCCATGGGCGATGCGGACCTGTGCCTTTCTCATCCTCGGCCTGTGCACCTTCGCCGTCCTCACTCTCCGCGCACGCTTTCCACCACGACCCCGCCCTTGGAGTCTTGTGGCGTTTGTTCGACCGCTCAAGGAGATGCCGATGATCTTGCTCACCCTCGCGACGTTCTTTTTCTACTGGGGAATGTTTCCTGTCTTTTCCTTCGTCACCGCTGTTGCGAACGGTCGCGGCATGTCTCTTGAGTTGGCCCAGTACCTGGTCTCCATTCTCAATGCTGGGTCAGTCTTCGGCCGAACCCTGCCTGGGATCCTAGGCGACAGGTTCGGCCGGTTCAACGTCATGACCATCTTCTGTACCTTGACGGCCATATTGATTCTGGCCGTCTGGATTCCGGCCGACACCAATGTGGGCCAACTGGTCTTTGCGCCAATCTTCGGCTTCGCTTCTGGTGCCGCCATTGGATTGACACCCGCCTTGATCGCACAGGTTTCGCCGATCCAGGAGATTGGTGTGCGAACAGGCACGGTGTTTGCCGCGGGTTCGCTGGGAGCTTTGACAGGCTCGCCCATCGGTGGAGCGTTGATCACCCGCGACCACGGTGGATTCTTGTACCTCCAGCTGTTCGGTGGCATTGTCTGCTTTGTTGGGTGTGCCCTCTTCGCAATCGCTCGGGTGTACCTGGTCGGATTTAGCCTGAAGAAGAAGGTCTAGGTGTGGTATTTCGGGAAAGAGGGCATTAGACACGACAAGCATGCTGTATCATGTAATCATTAGCAATAGACTCCACTTCCGGGTGGGATTGAATGGAAGGCATCCCAGACGAGGCATTCATAGAGACCGTGTAACATGACGAGGCGGGCTTCTGGGTTGGTTTCGTGGCGGAGTCCCGCATCTCGAGGCAAGCGAGGCAAAGAATCTCAAAGTCGCGCCATGGACATCGTCCTTTCCTCCCTTACAGGGCCGACGGACTCGATGCTTAAGCGTAACAAGCTGGTTTGGTTCGAAGTCGTCCTCCGAAGGCCAGTGGTCGCCCGCGCCGTCGATGACTCTCCTCACGGCAGGCGGGCTCATCCTGCATGATCACCATCTCAGGAGTCCTTGACTTCTCGAGCCTCCTCAGGGCAGGGCCATCGTCATCGTCGTCGTCCCCTGTTGTCGGCAACAGACTGGAGCGCCTTGTGCATAGCCTACCCTTAGCCTGCGTGGCTTGCTCCCATTCGCCGAAACATCGAATGACCGTTTCCAAGTTTCCCCGCGGTGCCTGCTCTGAATCGGTCGCGGCGATCTTGTTGTCAGTCTTCTTGAAATGGTGTTGGACGTGACGAACCGCTCATTGCGAGTCCGCAGCTCGACATGCCGCTTCTTTGGCTCTGACGGTTCGATGCGCGCTGCTTGCGCCTCCTTTTGAATCTCGACATGTGATACACCAACTCTCCTCGCTACGAGATCGGAAAGCTTTATGGATCAGCAAACCAGCGAACTTCTATCTGGACAGGCTGATATTGGCACGCCTCGACCCGAAGGACCAGGCTGCTTGCAAGCAGTGCTACGATGATGACAAGAAAGGGCAGGGGCCGACACACTACACTCCTGTGTCGCTTGGCCATTCGGCGTCAGTGACTTGGAGCTCTTCCCATGGACATCGTTGTGTACGGATGGCCATTGGAGGGAGTCTTTGTGTCAACGACAGTGGTATCGGTCGATGATGACCACTTGAGCCAGCGCCCGTTAAGGCGCTGACCGGGACCATACAACATGCTGAGTGCCAGCGCCACCAAGACCGCATTGTATGCAAGAGCTTGGGTCAGGGAATTGGTTCCTTCCACTGGGTCATCGTGCCTGTCTGGGGAGGCAGCCGCGACTGTTCAATCAAGATGCGATTGTATTTTGAGGATTGGGCCAGACGTCTGTCATGTGGCCGGTGAAGGTCACCGGAGCATAGCTCGCATGCATGTTGCCCAGCAAAGTGGGAGGCGGGTGGTTGGCCGTGCGTAAGTACAACGACATCCTTGACGGCCCCTGAGTTGTTCTCCTCCAGCCCTGTGTGCCCGCTTCATGCAACATCCCCAGTCCGCTGGTTGCTGTCTCGACAGGTGACTGTTTCCGGGCGCTGAGCTCATGACGCTGACCATGAAACTGACCTCAGGATGCAGCCACTGCCACTGCTTTGCAACATCTGCATTACGGAGCGCTGCTGGATGGATGCACCCTGCAGCTGTCAACTGCTCCCGAATAGTTGCTGGACACGATATGCCTGGCAAGGATCATGACTGCTGCCCTTTCCGGGGTTGGCGATATCATTGAAGTCGACGCATGCGCCTGTCTGCACAGCGACCGGTGACAGGGGGCTAAGACGCTCGAATGGTTTGAAGCAATCAACATTGGCAGCGGCCAGATCTCTGCACTCCTGGTTTGCTTCATGGCTTGGGCCTTGCCACCAATCACTCCGGTAACCGGGCAACTCGGCTTACAGTTCTTGTGAGGCGGAGTATGGATTTCCGCCTTGCAAGCTGGCCCTGCCAACTGGCCGACGCCTTGGGAAAGCGACGTCCGGAAGATCGAATGGGGGTGACGACCAGTAACTGCAAGGCGCCACGTTCGTTCTGGAGCAGAGTCTATCTACGAAGATCTCACCACCAATCCTCAATCCGTCTCAGGCATTTGGCTTGACATGAGTTTATTGGATCGACGGAGAGGTACGGCCTACTAATGCGCTGCAGCGTCCGGATCGTGATCTGAATGGGACAATCCGCTGGCTATGCTCGCAGCCAACTTGGGACGACACTCGACCCAGCCAACTTCCAACGAGATAGCCTTACCGTACCAGCCTCCGATTTCTTAACTTGCGATGGACCATAGTTGCGATGCCATATGGCTTCATGACGCGAGAAAGACGGGGTAAGCACTGAAGCCACCGTCCTACCCATGGCTAGAATTCTACCCATCACGTGTCTAGGATATGATGGGCGCGAACCAACCCTTGTGATGCTGCTGTTATGCTGCAAGGCAATGCCAACACGCACAAAAGGCAACCGAAAACGCATCAGCTTGGTACCCTGTCGATCTAACTGGAAGCACGGGCAGGTTTGGGCAACAAGTGATGCCCTTCAGACTCGAGAATCGTATCTCTTCCAATTGCAGCTCTCGCGGTCGTTGGCGGACTCCCTCGCTGTCGATTTAGGTGCGAAAATGACAGGGGGCACGAAGGAGATCGAGTCCCGAGCATTAAGTTGGTGTAAAAGGAATTTTAATATCATGGTAGGTCCAGATTTGGTCCGCCGAATGTGTGGTCTTCGTTAGCGTGGCCGCTGGAGCATCCTACACCGCCATGGTGCCCTGCTTTGCCCAGTCACAGGTGCAGCGTGTCCTTGCAGGTCGCCAGGTCGCCGTAGCCTTGTTCGGTCGAGGCCTTCCAGCATATTCGTTCATCTCACTCCGAAGGGCTCAGTAGAAGAAGGTGGAATACTGGAGAGCTTAACGCCAAATGCTCGTGGAAGAGAAAATCAACGGCTGGGCTGGGAAGCGATCGCACGCCGCCACTACCCGGGCACCCAAGCTCTGTAAGGAATCGCAGGCCTTGACAAATGAGGAAAGGGGCTGCTCGAGCGCACTCTCATGCGATCCTTCTTGGGCCTCAACTGAGAGAGCGTCCTGAGAATGTCTCCCGCCTATGGGAGCAGGACTGAGTGCATACGTGTGCGGCGACGTCCATGCATGCAGTCATAGCATTGGACTCCTGCCTTGTTCTTTGTCCTGCGATCCATGTCGAAGCTTGAGGTTGCCCGGTTACTGCGTTCAATGCAGAAACAGGATGGCCCGCATCTGCCCCTCTGGAGCGCAGCGCGTCTTGACCGGTTGCCGTCGCCTCGCCACGGGGTTCCGTCAGCGTATTGGACCATGCAGCTCATCCAGAGCAGGCTGCAAACGCTGGACAGTTTGCGACCTGCGACAGTGAAGCCTTGGGTGTTGGCTCTGTTGTATGTCTGGTATAAAAAGGCTCCTCTTCACCATGTCGGGACGAAGCTTCTCCATCTTCATCTTTGGACGACCGACCTAGCTCTTTAAAGGATTTATTCTTATATCGCCTGTCACACATCATGGAATCTCGGGGTATTATATGGTACGTGCAAGCTCCCTTCAGACGGCATTCGGCTTCCACCACTAACCTATTGCCCAAGGACAGAGCCACAGGTTGGCAAAGACACGCCGGCCTCCTCTTCAGGGGGCGGCGGGGACGACCAGCAAAACCATAAGAGAACAAAGTTTGTCGATGCAGGGCGGCTAAATCAAGGTCTAGGGAATTGTGATCAATGCCGCAAAGGCCGTAGGAGGGTAGGTCTTCAGGAACGGAAAGCTGCCACCTCCCGGCTAATGATGTACCTCGCTCAGTGCGTATTGTTGGGAGAGCCGTCTCAGGGATGTGAGGAGTGCAGGAAGAGAAGAAAGCATTGCAGCTACATGGACATACAAGAAGAAGCACAGAGGCCTTTGGCCGGAGCATCGGCACCAATGGACGATGAACCAGCTGTCTCTCACCAAGCTCCTCCTGACGGGGCTGCACAAAAGTACGCCGAAAACGATGGTGCCACAAGGGACAACAAAGCTGACTTGGACAGTGTTGCTCTCAACGGTTCCCAGCAGGCATTACCATTGATGAATTCCCAGCCGTACGAGCCAGCATTGCCAGTGACGAATTCCCAGCCGTACGAGCAAGCATTGCCAGTGACGAATTCCCAGCAGTACGACCAGCAGTTGTCGCAGTATCCACATCCAGCACAACTTCCAGACGCGGGACTCGGACAGAACGAGTTCGTCGCTGCCACGATCCCTCCACAGCACCCAGGGGAACTAACCTTCACCGAATACCTTGAACACGATCCTTATGCCCGGCAGAACATCCCTCATGCTCTACCAAATGACCCTCATGCTCTGCAGAACAACCCTCGTGCTCTGCAGAACAACCCTCGTGCTCTGCAGAACAACCCTCATGCTTTGCAGAACGACCCTCGTGCTCTGCAGAACAACTCTCAGGTTCCATATACCCTGCCGCAACGCTTCGATGATCACGCTGTCGATGTTGGAGACATGCCCGGTCCGAGCCAACATCCTCAAACCAGAAGATGGCAGCGACGACCACGACCGGTTGAACACCCCATCAAGGGAAGATACAGGGGTATCTGAGTAGAGCCGCACCTGCGATAATACCGACTACTTACATGGATATTGCGGCAGTCGATTTGGTCAGACCGGAGCAAGATCAGAGAGGCTTAATGTAACTCACGTTCTCACACACTCACATGGTTCGTCTGGTGCTTCTTCGGCGTGTACTCGTAGGAGCTCATAAGCATAAGCCACTTCGACTGTAAGCCCCCAGTCCACCACCGCACATGGTGTAATTCGGGATATGTCATATAGAGAAGCACGGCACGAGGAACAGGTCACGAGCCATGCCTTCCGTCTCTGTGCGACCGAACCACGATGCTGCAGATCCAAACAAGCGCGTCTCTAGACTCTATGTCGCGAACAGTCTTTGCCGAGCAGACGCTCCATTCGGGGGGTGGTACGGCGTACAGTACCCGTCAAGTGGATCGAAATGGGCCGAGACGCAAGCCGCCGAGCTCTGCCCCGGCGAGGGTTCCTGTGTGATTATGATTATAATTATAAGCATCACAGCATGCTGTCCCCAGGCGAAGCGAAAGGCTTGGACAGCAACGGACACATTTGCCCCGCCTCCAGAAGAGTCGACATTCCCAGACGGCTAGCCTGCCGGAAGAAAAAAGACATAAATCTCACGAGAACCTGGTGGCGCAAACAGAAGACTTTGAAGATGCGAAAGCCCTTGGACGTCCCCGTGGGTACTGCCTCTTCGGCTAATATGTACTGTAAAGTACGGAGCTCGGTACATATGTAAGTGGTGCCCTAGTGGTGCGGTTCGGCGCTCTGGTTGGTGTACGAGTGAGGTACTCCGTACGGGGTACGGGGATGCCCTATCGAGCCTGGGAGCGAGCCACTTAACAAGGCTTCGGGCCTACCCTCCTAGCCTCACACCCATTTACTCGTACTGGATGAGCTTGATTAGAGCTATAGTAGTAAGTACTATGTTCTATGCAGCTGAACAGACACACTTTACTTTCGTCCTTCTTGTCTTCCGTCAAAGTTCATCTCTGTGAAAGTCGGAGGATACAGTGAGTATCCCGACGGACTCGAATTGCTTTGAATTGCAGATCCGTCTCTTTAACTAATGCGTCCGAGCAGCGACATATATACAGTATTCACGGAGTGATGTTGGCTCGACCTCGCAATGGCGCGGCGTTAACAGTGGGCAGGGCAGCAAGCAGCCAATTTTGGGGTGACTGGGGGTAAGCAATTTGATCAAGCACACATGCGTCGAACTATGTATCGTGATAATCACTCCTTCTGCTTCCTATCGGTGTTACAGTAGGTCCCTAGATGTGTCTGATAGCTGCTCCGTAAGCAACACTGTAACTGATCTCGGTCCCAATGAATACTTAGTACTGCATAGAGCGATGTTGCCCAAGACAGGTACTCGCAGGTACCTTGCTATACTCGACACTCCGTATTGCAGGAGGGAGTTTAAAGTGGCTCGGCTGTCTGAGCTCGTCCGGATCTGTTTACGCCCGTGATCCGCTACGTACCAAGTACAATCAGACCAAACGTCCTTGTTACCCGTCACCTACCCGTACATATAGTGGCTAAATTCACTAATTGGGTGCAGATAACGGGCAAAGTTGAGGAGTGTTCGACGGTGATTGCGCAGTGCAACAGTCACACAGTTCTCCCAACAGCCGAGACCCGGACGAAAAAGCAAACCCTGCACCGGTTGCCGTATTCAGAACACCAAATCAGTGATCAGAGAGTTGTTCTATTTTATGGACCATGCTGTCCTCCATTCGGACACAATCCACCAAAGACATAGTACACAGTGAACTGAAGGCTATTTGAGAGCTTCGCTGATGTTTATCTGAGATTGACCCTTCACTTTTGTTCTACACCTTCTAGTTTGGCTTGGCAGCTTGTGTCGCATTGAAACTTCTCGAAATAGGGGGATATCTTGTGCGACGGGCTTGCAGTCCCGCCAAGGCTAGGGAGTCAACTGTGTGTTTTCCCTTGAATAGCCGTTCGTACGTGACGCCTCACCTTGAGAACTGTTGACACGAGCATGCTCACTGAGGCTAGCTAGAGACTTAAACAGCACTAAAATCTACCGTCGTCATGAGCATTGACCCTCGTGTCCGCGCCGTCGACGGCTTCACAGCGACTAAGCACAAATCTGTGCCTCCAGGCCTGGATCCTTCGGCTGTGAAACTGCCAGAGGCGTACGCGGTGTGCATTATTGGCGCGTCGACCGGCATCGGCGAACACATCGCGTATAGCTTTGCGAAAGCCAATGCCGCGCACATAGTCATCGCATCTCGCACGATCGGTGACCTGGAGGGAGTGGCTACGGAGATGCGCCGGATTCATCCCCACGGCGTGGTTGCCTGCAAGGCATGCGACGTCTCGAACGCCTCAGATGTCGAAGCACTGGCCGAGTACGTGAAGAGTGAGGTTGGGCGGCTGGACGTCTTGATCCTCAACGCCGGCTACGCGGGACCGGTGACAACCAAGATGGATCAAGGACGACCGGAGTGGGTGCTTAAAGCTTTCGAGGTCAACGCCATGGGAACTTACTTGGCGGCACACTATTTCGTGCCCTTGCTGCTGCAGTCTCACAATGGAGCGAAAGGTTTCTTGGTCATTGGGTCGATTGCGGGCTGTATCAGACGGGGGCCTATTGCAAACACCGGATACACGGTCAGCAAGATGGCACAAATTCGACTAGTCGAATATCTCCACGAGCAGTATTCTGACGAAGGGTTGGTCAGCCTTGCGATTCACCCCGGTGCGGTGATGACGCGGATGGCCAGTGGGAATACGCCCGAGGTGTTTCTGCCTTGTAAGTCGCGGGTTTCATATCTGGAATACACAGTATTTCGACTTTGGTACTCGGGCTTGATGTAACTGACATTGTCGGACAGATCTGACGGACGATGTCGATCTTTGCGGAGCTGTCTGCGTACACCTGAGTAAGCATATCAAGGACATCAGTTGGCTAAGTGGCAGGTTGGTCTCTGCCACATGGGATATGGAAGAGCTGATGGCGAAGAAAGAGCAGATTGTGGAGAGAGATTTGCTCAAGTTTGTGCTGTTGACCAATTAGTTGTTGGAGCTATGAGAGTCTCATCCGCACATTGCGGAGGCAGTCCTTGGTTGTTGGCACGAGACGTGCTGAAGTCCCGGCTTTCTTTATCCGTTTTGGTGGTTCTGCAGGTTGGGATGACGATGCAAGGTACCGGACGTCAGTGAAATTTCATCCAGTCGATTGCTCATGCCTGCAGCGAAGTGACACCCGTCATGCGATCTGCAGGCTGCACTGCAGACAGAAATAGAAAGTTCGCAATGGCCAGAACATGGCCACGCACATGTGATCGGTATTCTCAGTCAAGTTTTTCAGTCTTGTTCCAATGTAACCATTGTGGCCGGGAGGTTGACTCTGCCGTGGAGTTCACGCTTCGAACAGTTTACGATCCCCCTACTTGTCACAGATGAGCTGTTACACAGGTCCCAGATGGAGACTTTCCCTCAAGCATACCCGTAGAAGCGTTCGTCTGGAACACATGACCGTTCGGTGAAACAGGCTGTTGAACAATAAGCGGACGTTTCATGGACACGCCACCGATGCAGCGACAGAAGGATGACGCAGGAATGGAGCAGGAAAAGGGATCTTTGGAGACTCCAGTGTGTTGGAGAGCCCCGATTGAGGGCGATGGAACACTCGAGGCCAGAAGCGACACCCCCAGGAAGGCTGCCGACCCGAAGCCTGACGCGTGATTTGCTCAGTTTGAGGCAAGCCCAACCCCGCCGGGCAGTGCTTGGCACGCCAGCGGGAGCTGGTGTTGGTCAAGTTCCACTTTGCCGTCGGTGGTGGCAAAAGGCTTCCTTCGGCGTCGAAACTGTACACACAGTAACACAGTCAACAGAGACATATCCCGATTCGGTTTGTCAGCTCAAGCATACCATGTTGCGCGGAGGGGCCGCAAGAGGTCAGTCTACCAGGTACACAGAGCAGACATACGCCGGCCACCGGAGACGCTGGCGGTGGGCTGGACTGGTGATAGTGGCGTGCATCGCAAAGTGGACCGTCTGCCGATGTTCCGCTGAGAAGCAGGCTTATGAAGACTCGCATGGCATTTGGCTTGCTCGGCTAGCCATCGACTTATCTGGTGCGTGGGTGTCTCTCCCGGCCCACGTGCTGTCGACTCGTAGCTGTGCCAGGCAATCGTACGGAGTGCTCGAAATTGTTTCCACCGACGCCGCTGGGTTTGAGCCACCAAAACGTAGTGAGGAAATGGGATAGAGCACTGGTCGATATCCAGCGAGAACACGAGCTCTCAACATTACGGGCGCTCAGGTTGTGGTACAGAGGCCCAGTCATTCGAGCCGACGTGACTACTTGCATACCCGCCTGGCTGGCCGCGTCTGATCTGACAGGGTTCCCAGGCTGAGAAGATCCTGTTTGTGTGGCCATATCAAAGCCACGATTTTCCGCTAGTTGCTGCACCCGGCGTCCAAGCACGCAGCTCCCCAGCACCCAGGCGAAAGTCTCTTCACTGGCACCTCCGAGACTTCCACCCTCAGCATCGCTGCAGTGTGGAGAAGAAGGCTTCACCATCCTTCACCAGCCTTTTTATTTCTACCACCCGCCTTCTCACTCACACCTTTGTAGTCACTCACTACTGCATCTGTTCGGTACAAACCTACCTTCGCTTGGTCCAATCCTTTCATCGTTCATCCCTCTCCGTCAACATGATCGGCCTACGACACGCATTCGTTTACAGCACTCTGCTGCTGGGCACGCTCAGTTCACCTGCGCATCCCCCAGCAGAGGATCAATCGCTACACAATTGGGACGCCTTCTCGGCATTACTGGATTCGGTCGATCCTGCCGCGCTGCACTCTGTCCTGCACTCCTTGTCGCCCAAGTTCCAAGACGGTGTCTTCAGCAAGGACCGCGCAGCGATCGAGCACGTCCACTCCGAAAACCCAATTATCGCCAGCAAGCTGGTACATTTGGCGAAGAAGAGGCAAGCCAGCAATTCAACCACGACGTCGACAGCGACGCCCTCGACTCCTGCTCAAAGCAGTGCTGCCTCGGAATCGAGCTCTCGAGCAGCTAGCGTGTCTTCCATCCTCTCCTCCGCTATATTCGCGTCGACCGTTCCAGCAGCCACGACGGTGACGGTGCCCCCGACCACACCACCCTCCGCGACACCTGTCGAGACGGACAGCGGCGCTGT
Organism: Phialophora expanda; assembly: GCA_016109585.1. Classification (NCBI taxonomy): domain Eukaryota; kingdom Fungi; phylum Ascomycota; class Eurotiomycetes; order Chaetothyriales; family Herpotrichiellaceae; genus Phialophora; species Phialophora expanda. Next base: position 318,863 of record JADWPR010000019.1, read on the forward strand.
CGTGTTCAGTACATTTGGAGGTGGTCTGGTGACTCTGACATCATCGGCGTTGAGTGTGCACTTCACTCCCAGTACATCCACTCATCTATTCTACACGACCGCCCCCGATGGATCTGTGCGCACGTCGACGTCAATTGTGGTGGTCAATGCTCCAGTCACGGACACGGCTGACGCAACGGGAGCACAAGGCGCCGCAGCTACCACCGGTAGCGACCCCAGTCTGCAGAACGTCGGTTCCTCCCTCCAGGTGGGAAGTGCTGTCGCCGTGCTTGCCGGCCTAGGAGGTTGCCTCTTCTTCGCCTTATAACCCTCGCACGAATGGCTCTAGCCATCGACCCTGGCCATGTATTTCACTGGCGGCACCCTCCGTACATGACCTTGATTTCCAGTATATAACGATGATACGGCTCAGCATTTCTCTCCTTTGATCAACAATCTGCGACCGCGCATAGCTTGTGGCGTTTAAATCACTCTTTAGGGTTGGGTGATGTCGATTTTGGACCTGGTCGGAAACCAACGTGTACATGAAGGGATTTGGTAAATGGGAGGACACTATAACTTGATGAAGACCAAGGCCGTGGTGGACGTAGCAGTGACCAGCACGGGCGGCGGGTAGCCAAGTAGTGTATAGTTGTAGAGACAATCGATCAGATTATCTCCATCAAGCAAGTCATGACTCGTACTAGTATGCTCCTGCCGACACTTTTCCTCTTGCTTGTCATCGTTCCGACCACGCTTACTTGAACCAACCTTCCAGCAGTTTGGCGTCCATTCGATGCTGCGACTCATCTCGCAAAAGAAGCCGCAGAGCAATGCATGCTTGTCATTGACGAGTTCTCCCAGGAAAAGAATATGAATCAGCCGTTGGGTGTCGACAGGGACTATCGTTCTCCCAGAATATTTGTTCACCACTTCTTGGCATTCAATCGAAGAGCGAAGACAATACGAGGAGTCGGGAAGATGATCACTTTTCCAACGAGCACAACGCTCTCCCTCAAACTATATACTCACAAGTCTGCGGAGGATTACGACAGCCTGTTTAATTAACAGGTATACAAGTGGGTTCAACAACTTCACCCACATGTCAAAACTACAAACTCAGTTGATTTAATCTGCCAGGCACCCATGCGATCAATTTAATCAAGACCTCGAATGACAGGAGAGGAGACGTAGATCCCTGAGAACCAGGTGCACTCTCACAGCAAGGTTGAACAATCTTGAGACAGATCTCAAGATGATGGAGTAACCTTGAAACAAGCTCCTGTTCATCGTCGTGGCTGTGCAAAGTCAATGCAACGACTCTGGAGGCTCGCTTCGCTTGCGGCAAATTTGGTCTTGATATCCAATGGCTCGGCACGCCACCCAACCCCATGAGCGCGATGCAGTGTCGTCAGGCTGATTCAACCACCAGCTGCGGGATGGGCAAATATTCCTGTTTTCCCGAGCTGGAAGGGCAGGCGCTGCAGGATCTGAGTTGCAGCAAAATATTTTTTGTTGGCTGGGCCAAGTGTGGTTGGAAAGCCCTGCAGCATGTCGACAGCGTCCCTTGTGCGCAATTCAAAACATGTGCCAATCAGCCCCCTACCGAGACGGAAGGGGCGAAGATCAGGAAGGTTTATCTGCACGCCGGCCGATGGTGGGCTGGCTTTGAGTGGTCAATGCCCAGGCCTGGGCGCACGAAAGAGGGAATCAAACAGGGGCAGCCCCGCTGCGCCGTGCAGGGGCTGCAACGATCACCAACCTGCCCGCGTCACACTGGCAGCGCATTTTGCTGGGCACGCTCCTGCCTCGAATATCCTGTCTTGATCGTGCTTTGTGCATCTTGCATCTTTTCTTCCTGCCCTCGTTCTCGTTCATCACGGAAAGAAAGAGCAGTCACTCGTCGTTTGGGTGTCGCTCCTCCCTCGCTATCATTTTCTAATACTTCAGTCTTCTGTCGGGAACTCCTCATTCTCTTGGATCCGACCTCAGTTACATTTTGATCTCCCAGCTGCGAGTTCATTTCTAACCCCCCCTCGCCTTGCATTCAACTTGAAATCGAAAAAGAGAGCTTTTTATCCACAGGTTTCTCACTTACCCATCACCATGCGTACCTCAACGCTTGCGACGCTCGCCCTGGGCGCCGGTGCTGCTTCTGCAGCATCCGTCAAGAGACAAAGCAGCTTGCCCTCCGTGTCTGTCAAGGGAAATGGTGTGTTCCACGCGTCGTTTTCGTCTTCACGCGTGTACTGACTCCGACCAAGCCTTCTTTGCAGGCAATGACCGATTCTACATTCGCGGCGTGGACTATCAACCTGGTGGCTCCTCCGACGTGGCCGATCCCATTGCCGACGCAGACGGTTGCCAGCGAGACATCGCGGAATTCAAAAAGCTGGGCATCAACGCGATTCGAGTTTACACTGTCGACAACACTGCGGATCACGACACCTGCATGAACGCCCTGGCAGATGCTGGCATCTACCTTATTCTGGACGTCAACACCCCCAAGTACTCTCTCAACCGAGCCAATCCTGGCCCCTCATACAACGATGTATACCTCCAGAGCATCTTTGCTACCATCGATGTCTTCCAAGGCTATAGCAATACCTTAGCTTTCTTCTCCGGTAACGAGGTCATCAACGACCCGGAAACTTCTGCTGCCGCTCCGTATGTTAAGGCTGTCACCCGCGACATCCGACAATACATCCGCAACCGCGGCTACAGAACGATTCCCGTCGGCTACTCCGCGGCTGATGTGGCAGAGAACCGTTTGGAGATGGCCGAGTACATGAACTGCGGTACCGACGACGAGCGTTCAGACTTCTTCGCTTTCAACGACTACTCCTGGTGTGATCCTTCATCCTTCACTATTTCTGGGTGGGATCAGAAGGTCAAGAACTTCACCGGCTACGGTCTTCCCATCTTCCTGTCTGAGTACGGCTGCAACACGAACACACGTGACTTTGGTGAAGTGGAGGCTCTCTATGGCAGCCAAATGACTCCTGTCTACTCTGGCGGCTTAGTGTATGAGTATTCGCAGGAACCCAGCAACTATGGTTTGGTTGAGATCAGCGGTGGCTCTGTCTCAGAGTTGCCAGACTTCGGTGTGCTGCAAAAGCAGTTCGCCAAGACCGCCAACCCTCAAGGCGATGGTGGTTACAACTCCACCGGCGGTGCTTCTGGCTGCCCTGCTTACTCCGAGCCCAACTGGCTCGTCAGGGATAGCTCTCTTCCAGCCATTCCCGACGGAGCCACGAAGTACATGACTCAAGGTGCTGGGACTGGTCCTGGTCTTGATGGCCCTGGCTCGCAGAATGCTGGTGGTGCTTCTACTGGAACCGCCACCCAAGGCAGTGGACAGCCCACCCAGACTGGCAGCTCTGGCAGCAGCTCAACCGCTTCCGGCAACGCTGCTGTGTCCGTCATGGCTCCGGAATGGTCTTTTGCTCCTATGATGTGTGCTGCTGTTGTCGTCATGTCAACATTCTTTGGCGCCGCTTTGTTGTAAAATTTGGCGGGTTGTGGGATCATTGATTTTGCACATTGAGGGAAGTTGGCAAGCGTCGTCGGACTCGGCATTTTGGGGAAGCCACATGCACCAGAACCATTGATTGTCTTTTCCTTGCGTTTGAATGTCGGGACAGGCTATATTGGACTTGGCAGGATGTGAAGTAAGCCTAAGCCTGGCATATGCAATTGGGCGTCAGATGTGCAATAGACTTGCGCGCCTTATATCGGACACAGAGAGCATGCTACAAAACAATACAAAGTAATCACAAATAATCAGGGCTTTGCCTTCTGCCGCTGTTTTATCACGATCTTCAACGCTGCCCGCCCCTTTTCCATGTCAAAGGGTCCGGTAAACCACACATCCTTTGCCACAAGCCGTCCCTCCTCGGTAAACTGGACCCCCTCGTCGTTCAACAACTTCAATTTCATGGTCTGATTCACCCCACTGGGCGCCTTCTCCCAATCGCCCTTGAACCCACCGACATAACCATCACTTGCGATGACCCGGTGACAGGGGACATCCGGTGCGTAGGGGTTATTCCGCAATGCACCGCCGACGGCTCTCGGACTGCTGGAGAGAGATTTGGCAATCGCGGCGTAGGTGCTCACTTTGCCGGGCGGGATGGAGAGCAGGTGGATGTAGACTTGCTGCGGGCAGTATGTTAATACCATCCCAGGATGGGGGAAGGAGAGAGGGGGGAGAGAGAAAGCGCTGACTTCTTGGAATTCCGTGATAGCCATGTTCAAAGCTGAGAACCGAATATGGAGTCCTTGTTGGACACTGGGCGTCTGTATATACACAGTACAAGAGAGACAATCTCAGTGCTGGACGAGGTGGATATTCGCACTTCGAGAGACCCGACAGCGCGTGCCCATAATATTTATGCTCGAAGACGGACAGATAGACAAGGCGGGCTCACGGATCAACAAGGAGTCACGAATTCACCGCCTGCATCAGCTAGAGGACCTTCCTTCCTCCTTGCCTACCTAAACTACTGCATATGTGTCCAGCTACTCGTACTTTACATGTCACTGTGGAAGCAAAATGTTGGCTTATTTCTCCCGGGACGCATGCTGATAGGTCACTTCCAGAGCAACGACCGATGCGCGGGCGTGCGAGTGGTGGAGGCGTATTGAGAGAGCGGGGAGTGTAAGCCACATGTCGCGAAAGTGGCGCGGCTTCACGTGGGCTATACACAGGAGGGCTATGATTCTGGGCGTAACAGGAATATTTTGGATTGTATCCTTGTGCGTCAGAGCCTCGGTGAGAGATAAACGATCTTCACTGAAAGGGAAGCGTGAAGCGGTTGCCCACGAGTAGTTCAAGGGGATTCGAGTCCATTCTTGTGGTCCATGTTGCGGAAAATCCGACAGAGACCCGTGCAGCAGGAGGTCTTGTGCTCCGCCGCACGACTGCGCTACTGGCCGAGTGCTTCCACTGTCGCAGCTACCTCGTCCCAAGGTCAATTGATGTGTTGAGCTTCATACCCAGTCAGCAACTCCCCAGCGCACTTCTTCTGAGGACTGGTCACGCAAGATGACGGTCATAGAGTCGGTTAAAGAGGCCGTCGGTCTCGGCGATGGTGCCGGTATGTCGTCTCCCTGGCTCCGACGAGCACATTCGAATTCAAAGCTAACATGACCGATTCTCGATGTCACAGCTCCTGCATCCCGACAAGCCATGTCTGAAGCCCGAGTCCCACTCGCCTACAGAGACAGCTGTGCACACCTCCTGATCCCGCTGAATAAATGCCGACATGACACTTGGTTTCTGCCGTGGAAGTGCGAGGTGGGTTATTCCTTCACTACCCTCTGATCCCCAGCAAGAGATGGCCAGCACTTCTCTGCTCTAGAAGAGCGAGCATATGTGCTGATGTGATGATGATTGATAGAATGAGCGACACGGCTACGAGAAATGCCAGTACGAGGAGTTCAAGAAGAGAGTCGCGAAGATGGAAGAGATCCGGGCAAGCAGGGCGAACGAGAAAAGAATATTAGAACAATGAAGCGAGATTCAGCACAGGGGTGCTTTTCCAAGGCAGAATGACCGCTTTGGCTGTATATATGGGCGTGCTACATTGCCGGCGTCGAGGAAGGCAGGCGACGTGGAGGACTTGACAAGAGACCAGCCAGGCGACTTACCGCAGAAGCGCACTTCCAGCACGAACAGCACTGGGCAGCGAGAGTCTATATCAACACAGCACAGCACAAGAATGGATTGGCGAACGACAACTGCCAGCGCAGGAGTCACGTGGTCCGATACAACTGTTCCCCTGCGCTTAGTGATTCGAATGCCGACGCTGGCACGTCAAGCGCCGTCAGGGGCATTTCTGTCTGATTCCAGTCCTGACATCGATCCTGTCGTTGAGCATGTAGTTGGTCCAACCTGCAGTACTCCGTAAAGAAGCCGCAATCTCAACCCAGCGGGAATGTTTCTTGGAATGGTGCGTGAGATGCAAGTAACTCCTACGGTAACGTCCCCACGTTTTGCGGTCGATTGCTGCGAGCGCCTTCAAACTGCTGCACCGGTGCGGATATCAGCGGCATCCTGCGTGACTACGGGAACGCCGCTCTCGATGTGTCAAGGGACTCGGACAGGCAGAGCTGACCATTATCTCGGGCGTATCTGGACGGACCATCCCACACCCAGCTAGCATGTCAAGTGGTGTCGATGCATCAATGGCGGCACGGATTACTAAAACGTAAGATCCCGTGCGTCGACGTCGAGCCCGTTTCTTAACGGCGAGATTTTCTCGGCTGTCGGTGCGTTTGCACCACCAAGAGTCTAAATCACCCGCGCTGTGAACTCGCACTGGGTCGTGTACCTGCGACGGGCTGCCGAAGAATTTTCGACTCTCATCCACTCGCGGCTACTTCCGCCCGCAAATCTGCACTTGGTGACTGCAAAAAATTGAATCAGAACGTCACGACCCACGCGCGTTTCTACACGATCGCCTCTGTGGCAGACGGTACACCTGCTCCTCTCGATTGGTTCCCGCGTAACCATGCACGCCCGGTGAATGGCTTCTGCGCTCCAGCCGTGTGTCGTCGCATTTGCCGGAACCAGGTGACACTTCGCTTGATGGAGTGACCTCGCTTACCACGATTTCGTCGGCTTCTTGAGCCAGTTCTTTCGGCTGCAAATCTACATCTAACCACCAAATCTGCACCATGGGCCTCTTGTAAGCCGTGTCGACGCTGGACGTCGGCCGATGTTCTAACCTCAATTCACAGGGCGTTGGGCACGGCCCTGGACTGGCCGGACGCAAAGAAAGCGGCAGCTCAAGTGCGTGAATGGGGTATCGAGGTAGGATCTGCCACCGAAAGTACTGGTATAGGCGAGATCTGGAGACTGACTCTGTCCGAAGCAACTGCTCAGTATATGGCGTAAGGCCAAGGGTAAAGAGCGGGATGCTCTGCTTTGGGGTGACGAAGTAAGGTCCCCTCGGCCGAGTGCCGGTCCGGGTCACTGAGCCTTGTCCAGATCGAATATCTCGTCGTCGCAGTCGACGATGAACATAAAAAAGTCCGTTTGTCGCTGTGTCAGGCGGATGTGTTGAAGGCATTGGCCAAAGACGAGACTCTTGCGGGCCAGGATGTCACGGTTCCAGATCTCCAGAATGGCGTCGCGTGAGTTCCAGTCGCCGCTCATTGTTGAGCCCTCGCATTGACTTGACCAGTCCCACCGGTGCTCTTCCAACCTTTCATCCTGAGTTCGGCCGATTCATGCTGGAAGCTACGCCCGGGAAACCGTGGGGCATCGACTTCAAGGATCTCCTTGCCGTGGAGGACGATATGAAACTCCGACGCGAAATCGCAAAGGCGCATATGGATTCCGACGAATTCCCCATCACGTTAACGACCTTTCCTCGCCTCGGTCTCCCAGATACCATTAAGCCCGATTATCCTCCTTCAGGCCCGGCGTTGCGGTCGCAATTCGTCCCCGACGAGATCGCCAACCCGCACATCCGCTTCCCTACCTTGGCAGCCAATATCCGATCACGAAGGGGGAGGAAGGTCGAGCTGAATGTTCCTGTTTTCAAGGATAAGAACACGCCGTCGCCGTTCAATGACCCGACCGTCAACTACGATCTGCACAACTGGCCCGAAGACGATGACGTTCGAAACGGTGCGGTCAAGCAAGGTTGCGTCTACATGGACGCTATGGCCTTTGGCATGGGCAGTTGTTGCCTCCAGATCACGTTCCAAGCCAAGAATATCCGCGAGGGTCGGACGCTTTATGACCAACTCTCGCCCTTAGGGCCGATCATGCTGGCACTCACTGCCGCAACCCCAATCTACAAGGGTTTTCTCGTCGACACCGACGTGCGGTGGAACCAGATATCCCGAGCAGTCGATGACAGGACGGCCGAAGAGCTCGGTGAGAAACCGCTGAAGAACGATCGATGGCGAATCCCCAAGTCTCGTTATGCCAGCAACAGCACCTACATCGCACAAGACCATCGGCTGCGACCAGAATATATGGACCCGAACCTTATCGTCAACGAAGAATTAAAACAGAAACTCCTGGATGGCGGCATGGATGATCTGCTGGCCACCCATTTCGCCCACCTTTTCATCCGCGATCCCATCGTGATATTCTCTGAAGACCTGAAAGAGCTCGACCCGGAAGGTTCAAATCATTTCGAGAACATCCAGTCCACCAACTGGCAGCATATGCGGTTCAAGCCGCCTCCGCCAGGCGCGGACATTGGCTGGAGAGTGGAGTTCCGCAGCATGGAGATCCAGATCACCGACTTTGAAAACGCCGCCTTTGCCGTCTTCATCGTCCTCGTCACGCGGGCGATATTGAGCTTCGACCTGAACTTCTACATCCCCATCGCGCGGACGACGGAGAACATGGAAACCGCACACATCAGGGATGCAGTCATGAAGGAGAAGTTCTGGTTCAGGAAAGATCCCTTCCCGAAGAAGAGGACCCCGAAGCACTCGCCCGTCCATTCGCCGGCGCTCAATGGAGTCAGCGAACCGGCCACCTCCTCGACGGGTCCTTCGACGCCCACACCCCCGCCCCAGAACGGAACATCGGGATTGGACGGGTCGATCGACACTCCTCTGGGTCCCGTGGAGGACGAATACTCACGCATGTCCATCGACGAGATCATCAATGGCGCACCGGATGGGTTTCCTGGCTTGATCCCCCTCGTGGAATCATATCTCGACAGCGTCAACATCGACATCGACACGCGCTGCCGGCTGGCCGTCTATCTGGACTTGATCCGGAAGCGAGCCAACGGCACCCTGTGGACGGGCTCGAAATGGATACGGAACTTTGTACGCACCCACCCTGCGTACAATGGAGACAGCGCCGTCAGCGACGAGATCGTCTACGATCTGTTCGAGGCAGTCCGGGAGATTGAGAAGACTGAGGGAAAGAAGCAGCACGTAGGTTGGGAGATGCTTTCCGCGAGAGAAAGGCCGAAGGGATTAGATGACTGATTGATTAAGAAACACTTTGACACTGTGAATGCTGTGATTGTGAGCGAAGTAAGAGAGAGAGACGAAGGGAGAGCAGAGCAAACTAGTGCGGTCCTGTAAAAGATTGAGTCCACGCTTGACGGACCAAGGATGCCGATTTTCTGCGTGGGAGAGCGAGAGCGAGAGGGAGACGACCTTGATTGACCAATCGTAGCATTCATTTCATTATCACTATTGAACAGCTCGCGTCTTCGACTGTCCGGACCGGACCAGACCAGTTTATACGGAGTGAGTACACGGGATGGTATACAACGCAGCACATCATCAAAGCAAACAAATCATCGAGAAAGCGCATCCATACCTGGCGTAGTGCCCTCATCCTTACCTGGGCTCGGCGGACCAGCTTGATCAAGCCTTGGGCGCGAGACATTCACAATCACTGATCACGCATGTGGAGGTACACACGTACATGCGCACATGCGTCGTTGAGGGAGGTATCCTCGATCCTCGTACATACCACCAAGGTCTAACCTCAGGCTTAGGGAAGGCGCAAGGAAGGCGCAGGGAAGCAAGGCTCAAGATGTGATTACTGTAGCCCCGGGCCTTGCCTGCAGGTTGTGTATGATCTCAATTGTGTACCTCGTACTGTAAGGTGTCCTCTGTCCGGTGTGGTTGTGAGGATTCTGTGCGTCCATCCCTCGTCTCATAAACCACCCATATATCCTTGTATATTCATTCATTCGTAAGGGACGGCTGCTTTTCGCTTCTTGCGCTCTATCACTCACTGCTGCGCATATCCCCATGGTTGCTGCACGTGGTATATTGGGCACAATGACCCCGTGTATGTACCCGATGTGCAGGTCTAGAACAAACCCTGTGGATCGCCCCTTCCATACGAGGGAGGAGTACCTCGTACCGACAGTGTATTCGACCTTCTCCCGGTCTGACTAACATCCCTCCTTGTTCAAGACCTCCTCTTGGTCTACGGTGCCCAACGTCTAGATCGAACTTGACTCTCCCTCGTATGGGTCATCCCGTGAAGGTTCCGTCGACAAAGTGGCCTCTTGGGTCTCGTCCCGGTAGCCGGTCTTCTTGTCCTCATCCCTGGGCCCATCGCTGGGTGAGCTGCTTGAACTCTCTTCGTCAAACGAGGCAGATGTCCCATCCACGTATACAACGCTGAAATGGCGGTCGCCTTGATCGCCCCTCTCGCACCACATACTACTGGTCTCGGGAACGGGCTTCCACCAGCAGACAAGGTAGTATGTCGCCATTGCGACCAGTAAGCCAGCGAAGAAGTTCACTCGGTAGATATACACCGCTCCGATCGGTACCTGTTGAAAAACAAAATTGTTTAGCTTCAACATTCTCGCCGGGGGGAGTTATTCCGGACAACACACCTTTGTTCCGACGGCATCAGCAAAACCAACCACGTTGATGAGAATACCACAAATGTATGCGGCGTACGCTCTCCAGGAGATGCCGAAATGGAAATAGTATGGCGAGCCCTTCCGTGCCGAGTAGAGGTCCTTGAGAGAATAATATCCGCGACGCACCAAGTAGTAATCGCAAATGATGACTCCGGCGATGGAAGACAGGAAGACGCTGTAGGAAGATAGGTAGGTCATGAAGTTATTGGAAGTGCTCAGGAGATTCCAGGGGCACATGCACAACCCAACTATCGCGCTGCATTGTTGTTAGCGTCAAGAACGGGATCGGGATGACCAGAAGTGTGAAGGGCCAAGCGAAGGCGGTACAGGTTTTGGAGTGGACTCACCAGATGTATCCTCCTCGGCGGATGTTGAGGTAGCGAGGTAACAAGGCTGTCAAGTCCGTCCCTGCTGAGACACTATTTACGGCGATATTGGTACCAAGTTGGGCCAATACAAAGCCAGTAGCGATGATGAAGACACCAAAACGCTCAGCTGATGAGGCATCGTCTAAGAGGAACTGAGACAGGAGATCCAGGGGGTTCCAGATGGCAGTGCCGTAGATCACCTTCGATGAAGAGGACACGATGATACCGATGAAGGAAGTGACGGCGAATCCGAAGGGGATTGTCAGCAGCTGGGGTAAGAAGGCATTGCTCGGTTTCTTTGCGAAACGAGCAAAGTCCGGGTCGTTGACGATCAAGGTCGCAAAGTTAGCAATTGAGCTCATAATGCCTGCCACCCAACCCCAGGCCAGGGCCGAGCCGGAGGAAGTTGCAGGTTGATGGACAATAGGGCCGATACCATGAGCCCTCCCAATAGCCCATCCAAAGAATGTGACTCCAGCAATGGGAACGAAGATTGCTTTTGCTGTGAAAAGGTGGCGGATGGTTTGTACTGGGAACCTGCAAAGTTGTTAGTAGGTGTATATGAGGCATGACTCGACCGTAGGATGGCATCGCCGAGTTCAGCTTCAGCAAAATGCCATCTAAGCAAATGGCCTGGAGGCGGAACAAGCAACCCGAAGAGCAATTCGAACGTACCAAATTGCAGGAAGAGAGCCAGCCCAGAAAATGAAGAATCCCACAAAGTCTCGGGTGTTGGTTCCAGAACCTTTCATGGTATTGTGGAGGTTGTTGAAGGAGGGCCAAATAGCTCGGATCATCAGCACTACACAATTACCGCCGATCCAGGCCTGCACGCCATACCAAATGCACGCCATGACTGCTCGGTTGAAGACTGGCCATAGCGAACCCCAAATGCCAAAGGAAGCCCTCGAAACAACCGGGAAAGAGATATGGTAGGTGGCGCCGATGCGTCCAGTCAAGCAGATGAAGCAGGCTGCGATAAAATATCCGATCCACACGCACAACCACTGTCGATGGTCATTAGTTCATGGCAATGCTTGCGCAGACTCGGATCAGACAGAGGATGACTCACGGCGTGCCACCACGCGAGACCGTACTGCGTGATCGAGGCTGACGCGATCATCCAGGTATTGATGTTAAACGAATCGGCAATCCAGAAAGCTGAAGGCCGTCAGCGAAAATGGCTCCCGGCACTGCATGGAGCTGTAGGGCTAAACGCACCGACGAAATTCCAGTTTCCCCATTTGCGGCGAGCCTCTTCAACTGGTTTCAAGTCATTGTTCGTGAGAAACAGTTGCGCATTTGTCAAGCCAGGCTCCGAGTCCACCTCGAGCTTACGTAGCAGGCGAGCCGCCTTTGAGCAACAGTTGGCGTTGCGCGACACAGACGTGAAGAGCTAGGCCTACTCGCAGAAGAGATTTGCTCGTGAGTTGATCATCGCTTCCCCACCCCCGACAGCCACTCGCGCCTCGTCGACCACGCCGTAGCTGGCCTTTGCGTGAACCGTGTCGAATGAAATAGACCGATCTCGAAGCTGAGAGCCTATGCTGCCGTTGGCCTTTCGGCGCAGAAAACTCTTTCAGATCATCGGTTGTTGCCGCAGAACAAGAGAACGGAGATAGCGAGAACCTAGACAGGGGGGTTGTGCGGGGCCGATGGCTTGATGTGATCTAGTAACCCCAAGCCGCCTAGAATGGAAAGCTCATGCCGCCAATATTCGACGCTTTGCGCTTCAAGACCCAACAAGATCGCAGCTTGGGTATGCGTAAGCGACGGCCAGATCTGCTTCTGCGGCCGCCAGCTGAAGCCGTTGCTCGGAGCTGGCTACGTTTTACCCGAGACGACATCCTGTCGCAACACGGCGCGTGGAGAGGGTATACATGCGAAGAAGGCGCAAGATGCGCCCAAGCTATGAACCACACAAAAGGCGCAAGAGCTTGTTGATAATCCTTGGTAAGAACTTCTTGGCGATCTTTTCGGCTCCGTCGTATTGTCCGTGCTGCTGCTGCTGGTGCGGCGGCGGCGCGTGATGCTGCGGTTGCTGTTGATGATGGGCCTGTTGGCTGCCGGAATAACCCTGCTGATAGTCAGGGTAGTGCTGGTATCCTCCCCAGTTGTTGAAATCGTGCTGCTCCACGGGGCTGCCGTCGAGCTTGACATATATCCGGCCCTCGTTTTCTTCTGTGTAATATTGCAGGCCGAGTTGCTGGCAGACTTGTTCAACACGAGGCTTGATCTTTTGAACGTGACTCGCGCTATGATTGCCTTTGCCGACGATAACATGCAGGTGGGTTTGGCCATGCGATTGCGCGTATTTGATCCGTTCTTCGAGAATATCCTCGGCCTCCTCGACAAACTGCCCATGCAGATCGATTGTATCCGCAGGCACCCTCCCGCCAGCATTGTTTTCGCGAAAGATGAACTCCGACGCCTGCTTGTTGTACATCTCCATCTTTGCTCCGTGCTCTTTGCCTTCTTGTGAGAGCGCATGCGCCGCCGCGCCATCTCCCTCTTGATATGCCTGTTGCGATCGTTGAAAGCAATTGGCGCGTTTGGACGCTTCTTGACGTGCAAGGTCCCGGAGTCTGTCGTACTCCTGTTCGGCGGCTTGAGATTGATTGTGGTTGAATGCTGAGTGAGAGCTCTGTTAGCATCGCCCACACATGAGAACCCCAGGCGCAAGGTAGAATGGCCTTACGTCTTGCTCCCACACGCGTTCCATGCTGCGTCGACATTTCGTATGACATGTTGCTGACGCGACTCGACGACAATTCGGTAGATCGCGCGATATCGCGTGAAGTACGGGGACCCGAAAGGAACTAACGCGCGACTGGATATGTGTCTCAAATACTCGGTACCGCTGGCGCAAGACAGAAGTCGTCGAGAGCCACTGAACAGAGAAGCGCTCGGCTGTGAGATGCGATCTCGGAAGCTTCGCCGTGTCTGGGGAACCCTGTCTGCTGACTAAGCTTGGATTGGGTGAAGAGTCACCTAAGAGTTCGGTGATAGTCACCGAAGAGTCACCTTCAAAGTGTGGGAGCTTCGCACATTCTATCTCAGCGTGGAATATCGGAGGCGTCGGCAGCCAATGTTGCGTTTCATGGCAGTGGACTTGTTCATTGCCGCACTGTAGCGAACCGGCAGACTATCATGATTCATCGGTCATAGAGCTGCCAGCTTGCTCTCATAGCACATCGCCAGCTCCCGCAGGATATTCGCCATGCGAGGAGTGACGCCCCAGACCCAGGTATCGTCGTAGAACCCCGCCCAATACCGTGCCAGCTTGGCCGCTGATGAAGAATCCGTCTCAGTATCGCATCCGTCCTCCACCTCGGAAAGAAGATTCTTAACCGCCCGCATGGTCTGCGTCTCGAGTTCGCTGATCGGACCTTCTTTGCCGGACCGCGTCTCGACTTCAATCGCGTGTACCCATTTCGTGACCAGTAGTGCTGGTATCGAGAATTAGCGACAGGCGTCGGACAAAGATAGCTGGACACAGAGATGACTTACCGACTTCCCATCCGGCCAACGCATGCCCAACCGCCCAGGTCAAGGCCGCCGTCTTCTTGATAAGCATCGTCCCCGCTTTATAGGGTATCAGCATGCCCTCAAATGCTCGGCTCACGGCTCTTGCGACGAGGCTGCCCCGATTTTGTGGCATTGCAACGAACTCCTCGATGGAAGCGGTAAATTCTTCCTGGCTCTCCTTCAGCAGCATCATTGAATCTGCCGCGCTGTGTCCTGTAAATGCCCGACAATAGCTGACCCGCAAGATTGCGAGGCAATTGAACAGCAGCGGCGTCTCTGCCTCCGTCCACGGGTAGTCGGCGTCAGAACTCGCTTGCGTGATCAGAGCACGACATCTCGAAAGTGCAGCTTCTGTTTGTGCAAGGGTTTGTGACCTTGGAGTGTCGTCCGCCTGTCCTGGGCTCGAGAACCCGCCGAAGAAGTACGAGCCTTGTGTGATGTGCCAGATGTGGATGGATATCACGTTGATCACAACGCTGATAGCAAACGGAGACCACTCCCAGCATTCTTGCGGCACGCTCTTCGCCGAATTGCCGTTCATCACCATCGAGACTGCATCTTTGACGTTGAGCGGTGAGCTCTCGCCTTTCCGTAGTGCGGCTTCGTGCCACTGGTCTTCTGTGAGGGCGTCCCACAGTGACTGATCGCACGGCATCTCGATGTAACCGTCTGAAACCACCGAGTACCCGGGCGGGATACCATATGTCATTGTGACAAGGTTGCCGAACATTATTTGGCCGTAAAGTACTCTGGGCAACACGTCAGGAAAAATTTGCCAGCTGAATTGACTCGGCTACCTTTTGACGCTCTCTCTCTCGATCCAGTCTCGCCATGTGAGCGGCCCTGCTTCGTTTCTGCGACACCGTACAATGGGTGCGAGCTCGCGAAAGTCCTACGGCCAGGTCAGAGGACATCTGTTTCACCAGATCGCGTCATACTTACCATAAGAAAGTCGCCGAGATGCACGATAGCCTTCGAGATCACTTCTGTATCACCACTGAAGCAGCTAAGCATGGCAATTAAAAGCCGAGTTTGACTCTGCCAAAGAGCATCGGGCGTCGACTTCCGTGACTGAGGTTGGGGACGAACCCAGTCTTCCAGCAAACGTGGCTTCTTGTGGAGATGGTCACCACGGTCGACAACGGTGGCGGCGAGTGCTTGATCGGCCTTCAGGTATAGCGAGGCCGACACCTTTCTTTCCAAGCGATACTGTGCGCCAATCGCGCATATAGCGAGGATCAGAGGAGATGGCGTGCTCTCGAAATCCATGGTTTGAATATGAAATATGGGCAGGTGAACATGGAAGGCGTCGACATATGTTCGAATGCACTTCTGAAGTGCAGCGGCGGTGGGCAACCGGAAGTTGCTCAGTTCCTCAGGACACAGCCGATCTGAGAGGTCTTGTAGTAAATGATATCTCATTGACTCCGTAAAGACAAGCGGTGGCTGCTTTGACTGCTTGGTCTGCGGAATATGTAAGCTCAAAGGTCCCTCTGATTCGGTGCGGGTTGTCGCAAGCGCCTGTCCCGGCGTCTCGTCCCATGCGGCCGAGTATTTTCTGGTATTGGATTCCGTGTGGATTGTTGGTCCCCACGTCTGACTGGTATCATCGATGGACGGCGATTCATTCGTGCTTAGAAGATGAGTTTGCTTAAAACCACAGTCTTGCATGGAAGTTTGGCTGGAACTGGAAAAATTCTCCAAA
The DNA here is from genome assembly GCA_016109585.1 of Phialophora expanda. NCBI lineage: Eukaryota > Fungi > Ascomycota > Eurotiomycetes > Chaetothyriales > Herpotrichiellaceae > Phialophora > Phialophora expanda. The sequence continues at coordinate 334,822 of JADWPR010000019.1, forward strand.
GGTGACCAACCATCCATATTGAGAGGAGGCAGTGTAAAGGCTTCAACCTGCTTAGCAGGTAGACCCAAGAAAGGGTCGAAGAAGTCGAGGAACTCCAGATCCCCATCCAAATCAGGGAGAGGAACAGAACTCGGGAAAGTCCGCATCTTCTCCAGGTCGGAGACGTCGACGCTGAAATCGGCCAAGTGCAGTCCCATCGTCGACGGTAGATCCTGAAGTGTGGCAGATCCAGCTCCGGCGCTTGGGTTCATCGAGTGATCAATTGCGAGATCTGCATTTTTTGCGTGAAGCCGAATTTTCTTCGCCGACGGACTTGTTGATTTCGCGATGTTCGACTCTGTCGCTGGATTTGCGGCATGTTGGAACACGGAGCTCACGGATTCTCCTTTATGCCCAGTAAGCTTCGTTGGAACGGCTATGGATGAATGTCTCCGGGTCACAACGGTCTCATCGGTGCCATCATCTCCAGATGCCGAAGGACTGGACGGAGTATGCTTGGCTGAGACCTTTGTCAGCTTCTACTCCCCGAGAGCTCGAATGACTGTACCTGGGGACGGTTCAGATGATCCATTTATCGCCCTCGCCACTTGTTCCGGCGTGTGCAGCGTCCTTTCATGGCGGACTAGGAGGTCTCTGAACAAAGCCGGCGTCAATAGACCACCTAATCAGGAATTCATCGTGGATTTTACCTTCTGCTGTATCTTCTTCGACATACCCGGCAGCCGAATGGCTTCTCTTGCGTGTCTGCGGGACACGTTAGTGAAAAGTTTCGAAGGAAAGAGTTTCAAGAATTAAGGCAGTGTTTTGCAAGGAAAATGGTAGCTTACGGCCCCGCTGATGGCGAATGCAATGCTCACTTCGCTTGAAAGCTCTAGAACAGACACTGCATACATGCTTCCTCTTTCCAGTAGAGTTCTCTTTGTCAAGCTTCGGAAAGACAATGGTCGAAGTGCCGATGAGAGTCATGGCGGCGAAAGTCCGTTATCAGGTGCTTTTTCCACACAGAGGTGATGCAGGGAGAAAGATCTCACATCTGCGACTGACCGAGATTCTTGAGAAGCGAGGGTCATGACCCTTCCGTGTGCCACCTATCGGCAGACCCATGTTCTAGCCATCGAAAAACGTGCCTCGGAGACGGCTTGTACACTTTCAGCGCTCAATCGTGGGGCCCAATTGCGGAGGGAAAGGTCAGCAAAGCTTGGGAAACCCACATGGCGGGCTGACTGTGGTGGTTAATTGGTGAAAGGACCAGAGAAGTGGATGTTGATTTGGGGAAGCTGCCGCGAACAAGAGCGGAGAAGTCAACGCTTACTCCGCCTCCTCGCTATGCGGAGAAGTTGACACGTCGACAAACCGTGCCAGGGCCGGAGGTTCGTCATGGGCTTAAACAGAGCCATGGGATTATACCTTCAAACTGTCGGCAGAGCGAGACTACACATGCGATGAGAACTCAGCAAATGCTCAGAATGAAAACGTTGTGCAAAAATACAGCATGGTGACAATCTCCTGCGCTAGCTGGAAGAAGTGTCCCAGGCATATGCGCAGACAGTCCCCAATTAATAGAACTCTTACTGGTGGGTGTCCCTTGCCGTGCTGCTGTCGGTGCAGAATTTGGTGACTCTGAACGTGGTTGTCAACAAAAGGGGCTCGGGAAGATGTGAGCCGTACCATCGAGGGCCTCTCGATGATTTGGAGAAGATCCTGTCCTAAGAAGAGCACAGTTGAAGTGCGACACGTAGTAGAAGGCGGTTTTCATAACTTCCACGAGAGCCAACTGCTCTCGACTAGGAAGTAAAGATTACCCCACGTTGTGACACTTGTGGCGAGGCTGATGTGGGGTCACTTCGGGCGTGGAAGTTGCGACTGAAAGGCCAAGCGAAACCATCACTGTCCGAGTCTTGACCTGTATCATGGAAGTGCGAATCAACAGGGAGAGGAGATTGCCGGGCGTCAGCCGAAAGGTGACGTACGCAGCATACCATCACCGTGGAGAATTTCCCTTGAGCGCAAGGCTGTCCAGAGAGGCAGACACTTTGGAACTGGTTTTGCCAAAGATAGCTCGCATCCCAGAATAGTGAAGCCACTAGCTGTGGAATGCCGCATGTTCTCTCGAGCATTGGTGAACTCTGAACAGAGACCCAGAATAGCGAAGCCACTAGCTGTGGAATGCCGCATGTTCTCTCGAGCGCCGACGAACCTGAACAGAGAACATCTCTAACTGAAACTCGACGTGATTATTGAAGACGCGCGCGAGAGGCGTGCTCTGGGACAAGAATTTTGCCTGTTGTCACAGGTATGATTGTTCGATGGCTTGTCGCTTTGCGGAAGAGTTCTTATTCTCATGACAGACATTTGGCCTGACATCTGGCCCATACCTGCTATGCGTCCTTATCTCAATTTACCTCGTATGCTGAAACCTGGCGTCTTGAATCGAACCGTTCCGGAAGTGACTCTCGAGGATCGCCAGACTGACCATCATGTCCTGACCGCTATATGTGATATTGAAATGTGATTTACCTATCACTTCGCAGAACTGCTTGCTTTGCTTCTCGCAGGCGAGGCTAGCAGCGAGGCGACTCAGAGTGAAAGCGAGGGAACTCTTCCGTTTGGAGCCAAAGACGCCGATCCTCTCATTCCTTTTCCGTAAAAGGCGGCTCGGATCTTGACCGTTTCACGCTCAATTGAGACATCCCATATCCCGATTCGATGATGCTTTACGGAGTAGGAAAAAGCTGGCGAATCGTAGAATACAGGAATGATGGTAGGCAAAGGTTGTTGGCAGCTTCAACACGTCAACGCAAGCGCCCAGTCCGGAGTGCGCGATAGCGTCAGCGGGCATGATTTGATGGCGTTGCCGGAATGGCGGGAAGTAAATTGTGGCACTGATCGGCAATGCAGAACACAGTAACGCTAATGGCTGGGCGAATGAACATCATCTCACACAGTTCTCGGGGCCGGAGAAGCAAGGGGTCCTTTCTTTCCGCAAGGGGAGCCCTGCAGATGTCCGACAGAGCGGAAGTGTCTGCGCTCTCGGCTTCACCTCACATGAGCGATGTAACTTGCAGGCGAAAGACGAGACTTAACAGTGGGATGACTCGGGCAACGTATGTGAAGATGAAACAAAGGACGCAAGCTGTCACCCTTTCCGTGCATAAATTGATGGCCAGATCGACCGCTCCACTGGGTGAGACCCGTAAATCTGGGTCTGGCGTCTGTCTGCAGGTTTAGCTTCACACCTTCCTGATTGACCTTATACGAGATTTCAGGACGACCATTGCTGGCGCTTGCAAGGGTCCTGCCATCGTCGATCCGACGGCATTCTCAAGCTAAGAGGGACGCGGGTATGGCAGGTTTGTCAAAAATGACGCTTCTCTGATAGTTAAATATAGGTGAACTATCTAATTCACCTCTCGTTCACATATTTGGTTTCGCAATGACCCGAAAGCCCTGCGAGATCGGAGTGTGAAACAGACTTGAAGAAGCGAGGTCTCGAGATATGCACGAGCCATCATCACATGATACGTAATGGAATGAATCATTCCCAAGGAACTGGTGAAAGATGCTTATCTCGCTGTTTCTCGGCTGCTTCACCAAAGCAGAAAAGTCATTTGTATCCAGTAATCGGAGACTCAAGTTGGGCGCCATCATCTTCCGCCGACATTCTGCGGAGAATGGAACGCACTAGAACTGCATACTTGTACCATGAAGCGACGACACGAAAGCCTAACGAGCGAGCAGCAAGCAAGAAAATGGACTTTATGACCGTTCTGGTCAAGTGGGATTCTGGAACTGTCTGCAGCTTATGTACTGTAGATATGGCTGCGCCCATTTCTCCGGGTTGAGACGGTAGTCCCAGATGCAATTCTGCAAGCACGCAGAAAGGAATATAAACCCTGGAGCGAACGCGCCCCCTGCGCCAAAACAAGACGACCATATCCCAAAACAGCGTGCTAAAGTGCAACCAAGTGGGCAATTTCAGGTGTTCGACCAAAGCCAGGTTGGCTATGAAGGCAAGGATCAAGGAAGGGGCAGCAGCCAGTGAGAATAGCCGGAAAAGCGGTGGGTGAGAGTAGGTGGACACCCTGATCCGTAGCACGGTGGAAGCTTGACACGACAGCGTCCCAGCGAGAAGATGAACGACAGCTGAGGCAACAGCAAGAGGTCCATAGCTGGTACAACCCAAATAATCCTGGTCTCACTGGATTCGCTTTGTGACGCGACCGGAGAAGCGACAATATTGAAGGGACCAACGCGATGGCTGAACTGCACTTGAGGTTGAGTTGACATTTGTCCATCGAGGGAGCAATCTATCGTCCGAGCGAGACCCTTAGTGCAGGACATTGTTCTCCTTTCTCTTCTGGGGGCAACCCAACTGACCTGGAGCACTAGTCGGCAAGTAGCTGCAGAAGCTCCAGCTGCCGGTCGCCACTAACGTAGACTCTAGCCGGGAAGGAAAGTCTGGCGCCATAGCAGCAACCGGCTGGCCAACCAACTGACTGCGAGCAGAGGAGCAAAAGCCTGCCGGAAAGACCCATGCTCGCCTAAGGATTGCGCTCCTCTTGTGGTGGTTCAACTTGCAGCTCCAAGTGGCTTTGCGACCACCTTGGATTTCTCGATTCCCGGCCCTTGACTCTTTTTCACCGTAGCCTTGGTGTCCCCTGCTTCGCTTGTCGACCATCCTCATTCATCGGTGCAAACAGCACTAGCCTCTGCGACTCCCTTGCACTGATTGATCATCCCAAGGAAATCCATTTTCATCCCCGTCTTTTCAGTTCCTCCAAACAGCTGGACCGACCACCATCTTTTCCTCAATCAGTTTCTCCCCTGTGTACATTATCGTCATTTATTCGTGCTTGTTCACTGTAGAACAACATCCTCCTGGGAGAGGCGCTTTCGTTAGAGACCAAGTGTTGGGCAGCGCGCCTCCCGCACCTACCACCTCTTGAGCCCTGCCAGTTGATCCACAAGATTTCGTCCCTGACAGCGGCCCAGCGCTCAGTGATCGACGCCAATTATTCCGGATCTTGTCCTTCACCCGCGCCGATTGTCCTCTCGGATTTCCATCACCCCCGAACCTCAATATCAGAGCCTCTGTCATCTCCGGATCACCATTCTTTCACTTTGACGGCCTCGTTAAGCTCCAAACGGAGGTATGTGGTAAACCTGTGACACACGGATAGGATAATCTCGTATCTACCAGATCGAGACGTTCACAAGCGCGTCGCTCATCCTGGCTCTTGGACAAAGTGTGTTTACTAATTGTGTTCAGTCTCCCTCGAGCCCTGGAATAACCCATTTCCTATCCACCTCCCCGCAAAGTCGACTCGTCTGAATACTCAAGAATGGGGTGCGGTGCGAGCAAGGAAGACACAGCCGGCAAGGCAAGAAACGATGAGATCGAAAACCAGCTCAAGAGGGATAAGATGGCCCAGCGCAATGAGATCAAGATGCTACTACTAGGTGGGCTGAATTTCTAGCAATGGCAGTACATGCCCTAATGATTCTCTAGGCGCTGGTGAATCTGGGAAGTCTACGATCCTCAAACAAATGAAGCTCATCCATGAGGGCGGTTATTCGCGTGATGAACGCGAATCTTTCAAGGAAATCATCTTCTCCAACACCGTCCAATCCATGCGCGTCATTCTAGAAGCGATGGAGTCTCTGGAGCTACCCTTGGACGACCAACGAGCCGAGTATCACGTCCAGACAATCTTCATGCAACCGCAACAGATCGAGGGAGATAGCATGCCACCTGAGGTTGGGGCGGCCATCAAAGCACTGTGGCAGGACGTCGGCGTTCAAGAGTGCTTTAAGCGGTCGAGAGAATACCAGCTCAACGATTCGGCACGATAGTGGGTGGAAATCTGCGAGTACACCGGATATACTGGCTGACGTCGTGTGATAGTTACTTCGACTCGATTGACCGTATCGCTGCCCATGACTACCTTCCCAACGATCAGGATGTTCTGCGATCTCGAGTAAAGACGACCGGTATCACCGAGACCACTTTCATCATTCAGGACCTAACATATCGTATGTTCGACGTGGGTGGTCAGCGCTCGGAACGAAAGAAATGGATTCATTGCTTCGAAAACGTCACAACCATCCTGTTCCTAGTCGCCATCTCGGAATACGACCAACTCCTCTTCGAGGATGAGACGGTCAACCGCATGCAGGAGGCGCTTACACTTTTCGACAGCATCTGCAATTCTAGATGGTTCATCAAGACCAGCATAATCCTCTTCTTGAACAAGATTGACAGATTCAAGGAGAAACTTCCCGTGAGCCCAATGCAGAACTACTTTCCCGACTATGAAGGTTCGTACTTTACCAGCACTGTTAAGAAACGTTTACTCATTCTCTGTTACAGGCGGTCCTGACTATGCTGCTGCTTGCGACTACATCCTGAACCGATTTGTGTCGCTCAACCAAGCAGAGACGAAACAAATTTATACCCACTTCACATGCGCGACGGATACCACGCAGATAAGATTCGTCATGGGTGCCGTCAACGGTAAGCTTTGGCCACCTATCCACAACGTCCGCTTTCTAACGAGGTCTCAGATATCATCATCCAGGAAAATCTTCGAATGTGCGGTCTCATATGATGACCATCACCTTGATCGCGTTGCGTCATTTCTGCCCTGATTTGCTCACGACTTGCATATACCACCGGCGTTGGCAGGATCGGCTTGATTCTCTTTTTCTCCTTAACATTGGCGAGGAATTGCCTGTTCCCAACTTCGAATCACAATCGCGATTGACGTCGGGATACCGTTTCCCCCTTCTTCGAGATTAGCGGATTCCCCGAAACCACGGCCTTCGGACCCTAGTCAAAAGTGACGAGGACTGGAGGAAAATGAAGGACTTCCTATTTCTCCGCTGCTTTGCGCAGCCAATTCTACCCAGGTTGCCGGCGTACTCTTCCTGTACCGATGAATTATGCCAACCAAAAGCGACCATATTTTCTCTTGCAACTTGATGGAAGGATTCAAAGACTCGATGGACGACTGAAGTGGAGCTGAGCGCTGATAGCTGGTGTCGCCTACGCAGAGGGTGATGATGGAGGATTGGGAGCTTGTGCTTCGATTAGACTTTCGGATCAGAGAACCAGGCCATTGTATATCACCTTTCTCCGAAAGACAGACATAAGCGAGCAAATACGAGACGACTGTAAATCTTCCAGGTGCATTGGATCCAAGGGGCCACAATAGCTTTGGAGGGCTGCGAATGATTCTTAGGGCAACCAACTAACCATGGAGAACGTCTGACATCACAACAGTTTAGCAATTCTCGCCTTTTGGATCAGTTTCTCCTCACCATCAGCTCATTCGCACCCTCACCTGGCATTGCAGCGCCTTCAGACGCGCATTGCATGTACAGAAGCTGAGCGCGCACTGCTCTATGTGAGCACAAGTGGCCTCCTCGCAGTACGGCAATGGACCATTTCTTTCTCTATGCATGGTGTGGTAACGAATACCTCGTATGTCAAGAGGGTTGCGGGGACCAGGACGTCTCAGGACACCATACGTGGCTCCTCTAGTTTCTTCTCTCCGCTTCGGTCTCTGTGCCCATACACCATTTTCTCTCGCCAACCATGTCACTCTCCTTTTTCACGAGTCGACAACAATTCCATTTGTCGGGATCGTTTATTGATACAGGAGGCGTCCATAGATGATAGCCCCTGCGGCTTAGCCCTGTGCGGCATACGTGACTCGTATATCCATCCCTCGCCTCATCAACAACACCGCCTTTTCCTCACCATCAGTACCCGCTATGGTGGACTGGTCCTTCAGTCCCTAGGCCCAGGCATAACTAGTCTTCGGTTCAAACTCTGCGTTGACAATCAATACGCTCTCAGGTGGTGGCTTCTCGATCTCCGATGGATTCAACCAGCGTTGCTGGTTCACAGGGCATCGGCCAATTGAAGCACCAACTGCGGTATTGCATGAACGGCTATGCATTTAGAGCGTGCGGCGTCATCATCCGCCCGACTTGTTGCAATGCTTGGTGCTCGGGATACGAGCTATGCCTATGTAGCCACCTAATCGAGACAGCCGGTTGTTATGCCTGCGAAGGCGTCGTTCGAGACCTGGGTCGGGAGTCTAATAATTATAGCAGCAGATCCCTTTATCAGTGATCAGAGCGCGAACCCGAGCGTGTAGCTCGTGTCCAGATGCGCAATTCAGTCCTGCATGTATGTGATGGACTCTGCCAACCAGGCCGCTTGAGCATTGGAGGCTCCTGAAATCACCAGAAACGGAGGACTTGCCTTTGTGGCCGTGGTGCCATCCAAAGTCCGCATCTTGCTCGCCTTCCAACGTATCACACACATAGGGCAATCGAACGTCGATACTCCAATTTCCTCGGTTTGCACATCGACCAGGGGGGCGATGGAAGAACATATTTCAGATTGCGAAATTCCCGACGGTCATGCCAACCGCGAGCCTCATCAGGCCTCGTGGCCCTCGGCTACAAACGTTGTATCACCGTACACCATTTCATTCCAGCGGTGGACGCGCAGATCAGAAGCATGAAAGACTTTCCGAACGCGAAACAGCGAGGCGATGCCAGCTCGTACGCGGTATATCTCGACTAACCCACTTTGACGACGACCTTGCCTCTGGCTCGTCTGCTCAACATCCTGTCGTACGCCTGGTAGGATTGTCAGCGTAGGTCCAACGTCTCATGGTTAATGTTCGGGCGTCCCACATTTGGCACATCACTGAAGTCCCAAATCGAATCGATGGGAACCTTCAATTTTCCTTCTTCGCAGAGTTCCTTCAACTTCTGGAGACCGTCGAAAGTGCACATAGAAGTCACCTGAACGTATCTCCTCGGTGTTCCGCCCAGGAGGCGAGACCATAGAACGTTCCTCAACATTCGGCTAACCGCTACCAGCATGCTGCCGTATGTGTAGTGTTCGAAGGCGATGCCGACAGTGACGTAGGATCCGCTTTCCTTCAAGAAGGCAGCACAGTTATCGAATAGTGACTGCACACCATATGCGTCGATGATGGTGTCGAATTTGTCCACACAGTATTTCTCCGCCAGCAGTTTATAGACAGGTATTTGCGTCCGGTGGTCGATGACCTACGGGGTCTCAGCGCAAGGAGATGGAACAGAATGCAGACCAAAATCCGTTCTCACCTCTTCTGCGCCGAGATCTCGAGCGAATTGTTCTTTCTCGCGAGAGCAGACTACCACGAGTCGACCTTCCTTTCCAATCGCATAGCGAACCATCTGCGTCACCAGCGATCCAATCCCTCCAGCAGCTCCATTGACGAGGACCTTTTGCCCTGGTTGCAGATTGGCCTTTTCCACAAGACACAGAGCAGTGCATCCTGCAATCGGCAATCCAGCAATTCCTTGCATATCGACCCCTTTCGGGACAATGGTCACATAGCAGGCGTCGAGGACGACGTAGTCGCTGAGGGACCCCTGGCCTTTCAAATGGTCAGACACTGGTATACTCCCAAAAACGTCGACTCCTGGCTTCAACCCGCGGGACGGGTCCGCGTCCGCGCCCACTTCCACGATCTGTCCCGCAAAATCCATTTCGGGAATACTTGGCTTTGTCCTCAGAAACGAAGGACATAACTGCATCATCACGGATCCTGCTGGATTGAGCGCAGCATACTTGACGCGAACCAGCACCTGTGTTCCGGAACCGAAGTGCGGTCGCGGGAGACTGTTGTGCAGTGAAAGGACCTGCTCCGGAGGGCCAGTAGTATCGTGTGTCCAGGCTCGAACTTTCAGAAGCGGCGTCTGAGACCCTTCTTCCATGGTCAATTCCCAGCGGGCGCTATTAATGGCTCTGAGTGAAGTGTGCACTGAGAATCTGGAATATGGAAGATGCTCATAGAATTAAGTCAAAGACGGTCTGTCAGTTCGACAAAGGCGGCGACCACAAACGAGACCATTAATAAATCCATGGAGGACAACCCTGTGCCAAGGGTGTATTTTAAGTTGGATCGGTGTCTGCCTGCCTGTCGGAGGGGGAAAGAGTGCTGAGGTAGCATCGTGTCTTGGAAAGGAACAGTCAAGCTTTGTGTTATCGGTATAAGTTCCGCCGTGGAGGTCATTCTGGTACAGGGAGTGGATAGGGACTCGTACAGTGGGACAAAATTGACAACGTACTCGTAACTACGGAGTATTGTGTATGTGGAAAAGTGTGGAAATGGTCGCATAACACAGGGCCGCAGGGGGTTGATTCTCAACGGCGGGGGTCGGATTTGATATCCAGTCCCCGTGACCTTCGAACCACGTATCCTGCTATCAACATTATGCACCACCAAACAACTTGTGGCCAGCATTCAACTCGCTATTGCAGATGTCTTTGACCACTGCTCTTAGACCCGTCGGCCTCCCGTTCGGCGGTGGCTCAAGGCGAGAACATTCAGTGCCCGACAACCTTTCCTCGCGACCGTTCCAACATGAAGTCAGCTACATCAACCTCCACCGTACCCTCATCCGCTATCAGCACTTGATTCTCCTGACGCCATCCTCCTCCACCGGCGACAACACAGAACTGACGCCGCTGCAACGCCAGATACAGGCCGAGCTATGGTCGCCTTTACCGTACCATCGCACGAAATGGCTACGCAACGTGGAAGGAACTCGGACGTCGCTGCTGCAGCTGGAGAGGAAGGCACAGAATATTCGAGTACAACGAACAAAACATGAAGTCATCAAGGATTTGGCCGAGAAAAGGGCTGTCATAAAGAGGCTGCGGAACAGGATTGAGGAAATCGGTACGGAGGTTGACATGATGGCTACAGACAGCTGGAAACCGCCGTTTCAAGATGAAGGCGAAACGATATACGACTTTCTGCAGAAGCACTGCGACTCGGGAGGTCTAGGGAGTGCACTAGGCGAGAACGACCGGGATGCGCTGCTGAACGAAGGCAGGACGGTGACCAAAATGGAGGAAATGCCATCTACGACAGACAAGGAGGGTGACAAAGGGACAAAAGAAGAGTTATTCGGGCCATCAAATCTACGGCGAAGAGGCAAAGGGCAAGATGAGGCCGACAAGCCTCCTGCCCAAACAAGTGGCTTCTCACATCTCCCTGTCACGGAACGGTCACTGCTGGATTCCTCGAGGGTGCACGAGGATATCACAGCGTCTCTAGTGAACATGGCGGCTCAACTCAAGCAGGAGCAGCGGAAGTTGCAGTTCTCTCTTGAGCAGGACAAGGGCATCTTGGGCCGAGCAATCGAGGGGCTAGATGTCAGCCTAAGTGGCATGGAAGCTGCAAGCAAGAATATGAAATTCCTGCAGCGAATGAGTGAAGAGGAAGGTTGGCTTGGGAGGCTGAAATTGTATGCCATGATCTTCGGCATGTGGATTGTGGCATTCCTGCTAGTGTTTGTGTGCCCCAAGTTGCGATTTGGGTGAGGTGGGATGGTCATGCGGGCTAGGCGACAACGATCTTCGTGAATCTTGACCAGGATCGAAGAAGCACGAATCGAGATCGAATCCAGGTTGAAGGTGCAACTTCGGTGCAAGGGATTGCGTGTCCTTTGAGAGCAGCGCATTCCTTTTCCCAGATTCGTGCCTGCGCCCGATTCTTCGATGACGTCGGTGGTGGGACCAAGCCAACCTGCACATGCTTCACCTGCATTGTGCCTGCTGACCAGCAACAGACCCTGCCAAAGCTTCACGATTGCGACAAAGTCGGACTCGATCTTCGTCTATAAAACCCCTCTCCCAACCTTTTCGACTCGTTGCCAGAATTCTTATCCCAAAACACATATCCCACTAAGCAAAGACACCCTTCAATACCAAAACAACCACTCCACTTCCTCCAATATGTCTTCCCACGATAACTCCTCAACCTTCAAGTCAGCCGTTGACACCGCCACTGGCTATGTCCAGTCGGGTATTGCAGCTGTGACTGGTAGTGCTGGTGACCAGGTGAGTTCCAGGTACATCAAGCCCGTCCCAGTAGAGTGTTCCTAACACCGTCTTTCAGGCGAAAGCCGACGAGTACAAGAATAAGGGCGCCGCCGAATCTGACCTCTCCCACACCGCCGCCAAGGCTGGTCCTTTCACCATCAGCTCTTCTGGCGCACCTGCCAAGGACAACCCCGAGCGCACACAGGGATCATGGGATCAAACCATCGGCAGTGCTAAGGAAACCGTGGGCAACCTCATCGGCAGCGAGGACCTCAAGCAACAAGGTCGCGAACAGAACTTGCAAGGTCAAGGTCAAGAAGCCAAGGGTCAATTGAGTGATCTTGGAAAGGGCGTCAGCGATCGTGCTCAAGGCGCCGTTGGGGGTGCGGTGGCTGCGCTGACAGGTGACCGCGCTGAGCAAGCCAAGTATCAAGATTTGCATGATGAGGGCAAGACCAGACAGCGTGGTGTCGAGTTAGACTTGGACAAGCAGGCTGCCGCTCAGCAGAAATAGATTGAGCTGACACCAGCCCACAGCAGGGAGCCTTCGGCATCGGATCCATGATACTGTGGACGAGAAGAAGCCGACAAGGACGGTGTATGATTAGTCCTAGCTTTATGATACCCCAGAAATCAATTCTATGATGAGCTGTTCCGCCACTGTTGTCTCGTTGTGAAGCATTCCCCGCATTATCTAAGCCGAGTCCTGGATAAATTGCTTGGCCCAATGAGCATAGGCCCAACCCCAACCATGGATTCAATATGCCTACTGATGTCTATCTGATTATCCCCAGATCATGTTGCGCCGATGGCCGGTGTGCCACAGAAGACTCTGACCTGGCTATACGATGTCTTGAAGCGAGTAAGAAGAGTCCGTGACATAGACCTGGTCGAGTACTGACCTTAGAAGGAGTATCACGACCCAAATCGAACCTACTCAGACCTTGCTCATGTCCTCGCCCGTTACCCGGGCTTTGCTCCCAGGACAGATGTCTACAGTGCGTCGCGCGAATGCAGCAGGAACACCATGCTGATAGCTTCTTCCAGCTTTCGAGACTGGGGCGCCGGCGCTCCTGGTGGTATTCACAGGCACGATCCCGGTGAACTTTCGAGGCAACACCTACCGATTTCCTGTTGCGTTATGGGTTCCGCACGCCTACCCCTACGAAGCACCCATGTCCTACGTCACTCCGACTGATGATATGATGATTCGACCAGGCCAACATGTCGGTGGAGACGGGAGAATATATCATCCTTATCTGGCACACTGGCGGGAACACTGGGAGGTGAGTCAAAGGTGAAGAGAGGCTAAAGAAGAGGATGGTCATATATTAACACGGCAGATCTTTGCAGAGATCGAACGTCTTGGACTTTTTGTCCATCCTATCTGAGATATTTGCAAAGGAGCCTCCAGTCATGTCGAGGACAGCACCACCGCAGCAGAGGCCAGTCCAGCCTGCTCCACCGCCTGTCCCACCTTTACCGAGAGAGATGCAGCCTACACCGCAAGCCGTTCCTGTCAGGAGTCCTCCTCCACCAGGACAACAACTCGTGCCTCCTGTTCCGCCACCTCCTCCGCCAAAACAACCTCCGCAAGGTGGCATCCCAAGCCCAGCACCAGGGGGTCCAGGCCCATATGCCGGCCCATCAAGGCCGGGACGTTACGATGCACCACCGCCTTTACCTGGTCAAAGCCAACCTCAAAAGCCCCCGCCTGCGCATGGGAACGGTGAAGTGCAAAGGCCACCCAGCGGGATGAATTATATGCCTCAGCGGTCAAGTAGTCTGAGGCACTCCATGCCGCCTCCGCTACCTTCGCAGCAGCAACAACCCGGATATGAATCACAACAATATCGAGCTCAACCACCTCGACCGGGAGAACCACAGCAATATACTCAGCTCCAGCACAATCAACAGCCTCCTTATGTAACGAGTCCACCACCTGCTCCCGACCAGATTCAAGGTTATAACCAAGACCAGTACCGCCAGATACCTGTCCAAGGACGTCCTGAACGACCTATATCTCAACACTATCCTCAGCCGCATCAGCCATCTCAATCTCAATATCAGCAGCAACATATTCAACCACAACTGCAGGCACCTAAGCCGACCCCTCCACCTCAACCAAATCTTCTTGACTCCCCCTTCGACCTTCCCTTACCAGCACCTACCTCTTCCACCTCCCATCCGGCATCAAACATCCCAGCACCGCCTATACCTGTGAACCCCGAGAAGGAAGCTCTGTTAACCCACCTCTCTCACCTCCTCACAACCTCTCTCCACCAACAGATCTCCCACAATTCCTCGGCTTTACAGCCTCTCTCCTCGCAACACGCCGCATTACAGCAAACGATGCAGACACTTAACAGCGAAATGGCAAACCTGAAGACCTTACACGCAACGTTATCGTCAAATATCTCCCTTCTGCAGAGCTCTCTAACTAAAGCCGATGGCACAATTTCTTCGGCCCACACCCGCGCTTCTAGGAACGAGATTCCTGCGGTAGATGAAATGCTCACTGCTCCTACAGTCGTGGCTCGCCAACTGTATGATGCAGCATGCGAAGAGAGAGGCATCGAAGCCGCGATATTGGCCCTGCAAGAAGGATTCGTCAGAGGAAGAGTGGGCAGTGAGGTTTGGGCAAGAAGAACAAGGGAGTTGGCCAGAGAAGAGTTCAAAAGGAGGTGGATGGTCAAAAAGATCGGTCACGGGATGGGCTTGGACTTAGAGGCGGGGGCTTATGGTCGGTAGTAGAGAGAGTCTTCTGCATGAGGAACGAGAAGCTTCTTTATGAGGCATGAGATCTGACTGAGTAAGGACATGATGTCGCTTTCTGTGAGGACGATCGAGAGACGTGTTTATGCTATCCAATCTGTCCTTTGTGCCTTCTTAACCGCTCGAAGAGATGGCATCGCACCACTTCGTACTTTCGACCATGTGAACCAGAACCTGGCGTCAAGTGATGGCTGTCCGTTCCTGCTAACCCCCAACGCTCACTCACTCACATGCGGTCCAGCAACAGGAAGGGTAACGTCATGGTCTGGGCTAATTCTCAAGGGAGCTACTGTTCAGTTTGATTTCTTCGTTATTCTGAGACCAGGGTACATGCTGTTCAGGCCCATTGATCGATTCAGCCCGGCGCCTTCCTTGCTCGGATGAATCGATCGTCTCCATCGTCGTGCTCTCATGCCGACGCATACGTCCAGGACACGCAAGGTTCCCTCCCCCGGCCTTCATCTTCAGTGCCGTCCAGCTCGCATTGTCCAATCCTAAAATCAAAAATTTGGGCACGACCCGAACCTCGCCATACCCTCTAGAGTACCCAGTCTGCAATGTCGAAGTCTGCACTCTCATTGAATACTTGTATCCAGTCGAAGTCTGTTGGTACTTCGGGCATGGCCAACCCGTTGAAGTTTGCACCTCCACCGGGGGGAGTAAGAAGAGCGACAGTATCCGGGGAAGTTTCTTCATCCTCGGGTGTTGGCGTCACCTTGAAGGCGTTAGTCACATTGTTGCCAGGCACAGTCAGATCCATATTTGCATGGACATTCACAGCAGTATCGGTATTGCTGACAGAGACAGGGACAGGGACAGGAGTCGGGGTTGTCGCTACAGTGTCGGATAGGAGCGTCTCGGCGTAATCGAACGAGGGAACGCGAACATCAATGTTTGATAAGGGGTGCCCGAGGGGAGCTCCAGCTGCGATACCGCTCGGGCCGGTAACCATGGTTGAACTCATCGGGCGCATATTCACATTCTTGTGCGCGGGGAGTCCCATGGTCACGAGCCCATTCGGACCCGCATTTGCGTCGAAGTCCAGGTTCATGTCCAGGCCTAGCATGTCGGTAAAGTCAATGTCTAGCAGGGGAAGGCCAAGTCCTCCACAACTCATGTTGTCAGGCGTCGGAAATATGGAACTGTTCAGGAAATCGTCAACCGTGGTGCTCGCGTCGAAGGTGGGGGCAAAGTCCATGCAGGGAGCAACACCACTGCGGAGCCGTGCTCCAGTTCGGCGACTGGTCTCTTCGACGGTCTCGTTGATAGTGTTGGGGCACGAGCCGGTGGAGGTCAGCTGCTGAGGCGTAGGAAGATGAGATTGCGGTGGAGTAGGGGTGTGAGTCGCGTTGGTCTCGATCGGAGTGTGATTCCAGGCATTGCCTTGCTGGAAAATGTGCCCTGGTGTCTGCACAGGCTGCGAATTTGACACCTGAACATTTC
Organism: Phialophora expanda; assembly: GCA_016109585.1. NCBI lineage: Eukaryota > Fungi > Ascomycota > Eurotiomycetes > Chaetothyriales > Herpotrichiellaceae > Phialophora > Phialophora expanda. The sequence goes on from JADWPR010000019.1 coordinate 350,942, forward strand.
CCACAGGCGTTCCGATCTGAGGATCAGCGACAGGGGTGTTGCCTTGAACTCGTCTCTTGCAAGGGGAGTTCTGGACCTTTTTCGCTAATTTGGAAACAGTCCGAGGAGAACTGCCGACCATGTTTTGGCCCGGCTTCAAAAGAGTCGAACGGCCTCGTGGTGCAGGTGTGGGCGTTCCTTGCGGGCCTGTACTGGCAGCAGATGGGCTGGACCTCACCATCTTCAGTGGGGTGCCGATGGCATTTTGAGGCGTACTTTGTTGGCTTCGCCGCTGCTGCAAAATGCGCATTTGCTGGCCTGGGGAAGCCTGCAAAAACTGGCCTTGATCCTGAGTCTCCATCAGAAGTTGTTGTTGTTGCCCTCGAAGCTGTAATTGCGTTTGGGGTTGAGCTTGCGAAGGAGAACCGATCTGACTGCCTGCGGATCGCCGAGTACGGGCCTGCATGCGCAAAGCGGATTCCATCTGCATCTGGCGAGCTATCTGCATTTGAGTCTTGTAGTCCATAGGCATCGGAGTCTGGAGCGAAGCCTGGGGGATGAAGAGGCCTGAAAGGCTATCTTGAGTCTCCGCCAAACCTCGACCCATGCCTCCAGGTGAGCTCTGCAATTTCGCATTCATGCTACCCCGAATCATCTGTGACGCAGTACGCTTCTGCCCAACGTTGACGTAGTCTTCATGCTCCTGTATGGGCCCGTCAAACGATCCGGTGGGCATAGGGATGGGGTAGTCATACTCGATTTTGATTGGAGGCATGGATTGAGGAGGTAACATGTCGATCCAGTTCTTCATGTCGCCAATATCGTTACTTGCACACAATCCAGGATCGACTGTTCCAGCTCCTTGTTGGTTTTGCATGTAGAAAGACTGCTGGGTTTCCCATTCACTCTCTATATTGGCGACGACCTGTCGCGCACCCACTGAACTCATGCGCGTGCGCTTCGCCGGAGGATGCGACAGTTCATTCTGAAGAAGAGCATTGTTGCGCATTTTCTCCATCAGCGTGGCCGGATTGGGGGGCGAATTGAACTTGACAGAGGCAGCTTGACATCTTGGGTCGATCATACTTTGAGTGAGTCCACCAAACATCGAACTCTGTTCTCGAGAAGTAGGCGACGACGTGGACATATTTTGCGTTGGCAGTTGCCTATTGCCAGCCGGAAGGGGAGAGCCAAAAATGTCCATCAGAGCGGCTGTAGCTTGTTTCGCTGATGCAGTCGTCGGTGCGAATGGACTACCAAGAAGCTGTTTCGCTGAAGTCTTTCGTCGCGGGGTCTCCTGGTCAACATATTGAGGCTCGGCAAAACCTTTCCCAGTTCGATTGAATTCATCGTCAGCAGACCTCAAGTCTGCCGAAAGATCCCCATTCACCGCATCGGAGGTATGAGTCTCGAAGGTAAGTGAAGCTTTCGGTACCCTGAATGACGGCGGAGTGCACGATTTCTCCAGAGCCCCGGCGGAACGTGAATTAGAGTAGGGCGTCGCAGGTGATGTATCGGGTGCGGTAAGGGAATTGGTGGTCCGGTTATTGGCGGTATTGGTAGTGCCAGGGGTGAAGCATGGAGGAGAGGGCTCCAGCGTCGGAAAGGGATCGTTGACGCAGAGCTGTGTGCCGGAGGTGTCCAGATTCGCGGTAATTGAAGAAATACCCATGATCTTGTTCCAATCCTCGTCATTACCTTGAATGGACCTTGGGTCTCGTGCCGTATAATCGAGCAGTGCTTTCGCCAATGGTTCGTGGTGAGAGTCTTGGAAGATGGTGTCAGGATGTGGACTTTCTTGTGTAGACCCGAAGAGATTGTCAAGGCCGTTGTTTGCAGTGAGATTTTCGTTGTCAGTGTCGATCTCCGTGGCGAACTGATATGGATGTGAAGGGATGTCGGCTGCAGACGAGTCAGTCATATCACGAGGCTGTGCGTTCGAAAGGGCTGATCGTCACCGGTAGATCTTGTCGCACAGTTCCGGTCCGATAGAACAGCCCTGGAGCTTGAAACCGGGGTGCTATTCGAGGCAGTGGTTGTTGAATTGTTCGAGGGAGAGTGGTCGATGTTCCGAGGACGTCCTCGCTTCTTCTTCGCAGGAGCCTCCATTCCGGCAGCAGTCATTTCTGGGCGCACCTACGGCCAGAGCCTGAGCTTGCAATGGTAGTAGTTCATGCAGGGGAACGGTGATAATGGGCAATGCAGAGTAACTGAGAAGCTGGGAATGAAATGGTAGATGATGAAGCTGATAGGAGCAGCAGGTGGAAAAAGAAAGATTGGCGGATTTTGCTCACGATGTCGCAGACGCGTTGTTGGCATAGGTGCGGCAGGATTGAGAATCGTCTTGGCGGCGATGATAAATAGCAACTGAGCGAAACTGCCAGACCCTTTCTATAAAGGCGGCGCAGTAATATTGGTAGAGGTGTGATACTGTGGTGAATCTGGCACTGCCGCATCTCTGCGCCAAACATGGCTTCTGGAGACTGGTGCACATGATCGCTGCGTCAAACAAGCGGCCACGAAAAGACTTCTTCTCCTACACCTTTCTTGGTGGTCTGGCCAGGCTGCTTGCCCCGTCCTATGGAGCTTGTCTCCGACTAGGGCGTGGTAGAGACCTTCGGCCCCAACTGCTTCCCTTTACTGAATCCGTCGTGATCGATACTGGGCCGAATGACACTGAGAGCGCTGAGATTGGCGGGAAGAATCGCATCCCTTCACCAGCTGCCCTGGAGTCAGTCATCGGAGAGTTTGTAGGCTCACTACATCTCATATTCAACAGTCCCGCAAAAACATGACTCGCAGAAAGAGCAGGAGAACTGTAACAGCTGATCGCATGACCGTCTGCAGTATATTCGGAGCTGGTTGTATAAGGCATGATGTGGAAGATCAGAGGAAAGGATCACAGGGCCAGGGACAGTCATAGCGGTGGCTCCTTATAACAAGTAGTCCAATTTTCAACAGAAAACAGCATGTCACAACCCAGTGTCAACACTGTCTTGACAGGGTGATGATGGTGCGCAAGTGACATGAAAGTTGGTGGAAGGAAGATTCAAAGTGTAGTGAAATCAGTCTTCACTCGGGTTCCGGCACAACTTCGGGCCGGGACGCGTTGTGGGGCCCACGGGCCTCGGGGACATTCGGGTATTTTGCCTTCCCAGGCCTTCCCTGGCCCTCTCACTGTTGAATAGACGCCATAGGCGGTATATATATGATCGTGCATAAACGACCCAACTGCATGCTTTTTATGTTCAGCTCCAAGTGTATGTGCACAAAGAATTCCCGCAGATCAGCATGGAATGCAAAATCCTCTCGAGAATACAATCTTCAGTAAGCGCAAAGACCACCACCGGCGTCTTCGAGATCCCAGGCACCAGCCATGCCCACGGTCTGAGGTTCGTCTGAATCCAGGTTTTCAGCTCGAGTAATTCTGTCTTCAAAGGCGATCTCAGCGTCGGCTTCCGTGCGTCGTCCACCCATGAGGAGCTTGCGAGCCCATGCGTCAATGGCCGGCTCGCCTGTCTCATCTCTCGCTTGCTTCAAGAAGGGAATCAGAGCCGTGCCGCCAGTTCCACGCATCTTCCTCTTTTTCTGCGCAGCGCCTGTCTCATCAGGTCGATCATAGCGAATTGCAGCTATACCTGTGCCGCCTCTCGGAATTGGCTCTGGACTGCTCTCCCGCCGAGTTCTTGACATGCTTCTGGATTCTCTACTCTTGACAATTATATATCTGGAAACCATCTGGATGTGCTTGTCTCGGAGAGCTCGGAGCATCGCTAAGCACGCATCGTATGCGACGGTCAATTGGCGATTTGATCGGTTATAGTCGACGAAGTCTCGGATGTTGGCAACCGCCTCCACGGCCTGCAGAAATCGTCGATGGGGACCAGGCATGTATTGTCTCATCTCGTGGATGAAATTGTGTCTTGGTTTCGGTGCTGCCCCAGGCTCAGCTTCGGACTCGGACGTCTCATCCTTCTTGGATCCAGTGGGTCTGTGTTCGACTCCAAGAACGACATCGAAGAACTGAATCATGCTGCTCTGCGCGTTCGATCCCCCGCCGTACTGCCGCCACCGGGACGTCTGCCGATTTCCGTCGTCATAGAACACTCCGTGTGGCAAGCCGGCGTCTTTCATATTCTTACTCCCTGCTAGGAAAGGTCGTATCCGGTGATAGAAGACGTGAGGGTCGCAACTGTCGTACATCCTGATCAGGAGGGTACCCAGCTCGTCCAGCGTCTGTGCAAATGACTGGAGACACGTTGTGACCTTTTCGGCATCGTTGTCGCGCGCGGCTTGTATCGCTTCTAGCATAAGGGGTATTGACGGGCCTCCCTTTGCCTCCATAGCCACACTGACCAGGTAGAACCATTGTTCGTCGAGTGAACCGGTGAAGGTGGTTAAGATCGACAGGTTTTCAAGAGCAAGGGAATTTGACATAAACAGCGGCTTCCAATTCCATAATACCAGGCCCGCGTAGGTGGCCACGGGGGGCAGTTCGAGGTATTCGCAGACTTGAAGAAGGGGGTAAGTGATCGCTGGTGGTAGTCTCTGCACTCCCTGTTAGCAAGGTTCTTTGCGACGCGCCCCGAGAGAGAACATACCTCGGAGGGCTTATCCCCGCCCCAGATGTAGCCGTGTGCCAGAAAGGTAAGAACAGTATATGCTCTGCGCCACTCAGCCTCGGTTTCCAAGTGGACTGCGGGGATGACAGGCAGTTTGTCGATGACTGATCGCAGTCTCTGGGATAGCAAGAGGGACTGAAAGTTGTTCATAATCCGCTCCCAGCGGTCGTAGACAGGATGCGGAAGACATTGAAGAGGCAGCTCCGAGGGGAGGAATCCCCTCTCTGGCGAAATGCCATAGTCCTCAGCCGACGGGATAGGAGGGAGCATGGTGGTCTTCGTCTGTGAAGGACGACTGGATTGCCACAAGAAGCAGTGGCCGGTCACTTCTTGAATATCACAGGAGACAGGACCAGCATTGGTCAGCAGATGGAAGGTGGTCACGAGGATAAGGAAAAGAAACAAATCCAAGCAGTGCAGGATCTTGTGTAAGAGAAAATACTAATCTAGACTTTGCGCCTGGGATTAATGGATATGTCGGCGAACCGTCCGCCCGGTCGCGGGTGTCGCCGGGCCACACTGAGCCTGCGAGGGGAGCTAGGGAGGAGACAACTTTATCTCCTACGCGACTGATGTGCTTTCCACATGGCTATTTCATCATTAATACCCTGCTGATACAATCACGATGCAATTGACCGCGTGTAAGCACCAGGAGGCAAATATCGAATGACCAACTATCGGCAGGCGAGGCTCTGTGTTCTAGTGCCCCTCCCGACGGATTTCCGGCATAAAATCTCACTATGAAGTCACCCCGCAGGGACCCTGTCGAGCCTGAAGCCCGGATGAACCGCGGAAGAATAGGCGAGAGGCGATCCTGACATCCCCACCAGAGTACCGAGTACTCCCAGGTAATTCCGAGTGCTCTAATTTCTAATTGCTAATCGACTTCGGTCTTGCTTCGCTCGCTGGGGCAGCCTTCCACCGAACAGTGATGAGAAACAGAGAAACATCATTTTTCCACCATTGGTGCAAGACACTGTCGTCTGCTTCCTTCGCTATGCATTGACGCTGAACGCTAGACAAGGTGGACAGTATTGCTGCACACAGATTCATGGACCGACGAGAGAGCTTTGGATACAAAACACTAGGAAATAGAACCCGACAACACGGCCGTCCTTTGCTCTTCAACTTGGGACCATATCCATATTTCACGGAAAACGACCCACACGCATGGCTGGACATGCTTCATTTCGGTTTGCGCCAGTAATATTGCTAATTCTGGTCAGTGTTTTGCCCCAAAGCAGCTTGAATGGGTGATGGGTACCTTGTGCTGCTTGCGGCATGCTCTCAATCCCGGCTTCCGCAAATCGTTGACTACAGCTGCTTTTCTTTGCATGTCTTCGTCTTCATCCGGAATGTAGTAGAATTCGCTTTCCAGTGGTTTGCCCGCGGCGTCTTTTCCTTCTCTGCGGACTTCACCTATGCATGCTGTGTCTTTGACCAGCTGCCTAATCTCATTGATCGACAAAACTCCGGCCTCATGTGGGAGATGACTCAGAATTATCGATAGCGGAGTCGACGACAATCGTGAAAATGCAAGTTGGTTGATGATGTGGCCTTGGACGTCAATTTCTGATCCCGACTTTTTGACTGATCTCGGGAAATCGTCCGTCGGAGAAGGTTCGGTGTGTGAAGAGCGAGCACTGTTAACAGACAAACTAGGATCGGGGGAATCGCCGGCAGAAATTGATGCCATGCGTGGGAGGAGATTAGCACCAAAGAGTCCAAATGAGTGGATGATAGGGTCATTCTCCTCGTCATTGTCGGAGAAGTCCTCAGTGGACAGTGAAGTACTGTTCTGTGGGATGTCGGGCTGCTCGGCATTCTGAGATAGCGCTTGTGTAGACTGAGATACTTCGGCAGCACTAATTGTTTTACTGCTCTGCTCTGCTGGCTCAGGATCCTCGTATATCTCAACAGCTGCTGGTGGGAGTGGCGGTGAAGACGGCATGACGGCTTGAACGGCAGGCGATGGCGAGATAGGAGAAGAAAGTCTTTTTCGTGTTTGCATTGGGCTTGGGCTCGGTGGTGTTGAATGGCGTAGCATGACACGTTGCCGCTTGGTAGGGGAATCTTCTTCATCCTCGTCTTCGGAAGAGAAGGCACCAAGCTGAGGTTTAGGAGGCCACTCCACCACGACCCGACTGTCATGAACGTCAATCATAATCTCCGAGTTCCTAACATCCGTCGAGAACGTCTCTCCCTTCTTGACATCGTAGACCTGACCCTTGCAATGTATCTTGATCCCATTCCATCCGGAACACGTAATCTCGACACGGTCCCGCTCCAGTCGCGAACTAGCAGGCTTGTAGCAGGCTTCGACATGCACTCTGGATATCAGCCGGTTCGAGGAGAACTGGTAGTCGCAGGAGGCGCTCGATCTGCCCATACGCGTAACCTTCCCATCGGCTGTTAATTGGACGGAGGGGACAGCACCTAGTGGTGTGCGTTCGGCAAGGGTGGAAGAAGTTCTTGGAAGACTAGGTCTAGACTTGACTACGCGTGCTGGTGAAGAAGACAATATCGCTGTGGAGGAGGTGGGGACTGGTGTAGGATAGGTCGCGTGGTCATCAAATGCATCTCGAGTTCGCTTGAGGGGTCGTGGTAGAGCGGGCGAAGAAGATAATGGCTCGAACGCGGGGAGCAGCGAGGTTGTCGGTCGTTTCGAGACCGAAGGAGGAGAAGCCAGTGTCTTCGCGAGTGTAGTCGAGGGAGACATCTTGTGCGGCTTCAGACCTCAGCTACCTGGGAGCGCGATAGCCGGGGTCGAGTGACCAGCTCAAAGCGCGTCCTCGGCAGAGGGAGATGCGAGGTCAATGGACCAAATCTGCTCATGCGATGTTCAGCAGAAGTTACAAAGTCAAAGCAAAGGCAAACAGCAAGTCACCTTAAAGCTGGCCACGACAGAGGTCAAGAGAGGTCAAAGAGGTCGAGTAATGGGAGGGCTGAAAGGTGATGGAATGGTCAATTCGAGGGCACCTCACGCGGTGTGGTTGGAGAACGAGCGGATGTGGAGTTTTGATGGAGTCGATTCCTCTTCGCGGTCGCGCTACATTTTTCGAGACTGGTGACGCCGCACCTAAAGCGCGTTTTCGCTCAGGCGTGCAGAGACTCGCTCCTAGCACGTCAAATTCCGCCCGATGGAAATTATCGAGTCCAACTACGTGTCATGGGGAAGAAAGGGCAGGATGTGGGAGAAAAAGACTCGAGTTGTCTGTCATTTCTCCACCAGAGGGTTACATTGCGGTTTCCTTTCCACTGCCAGCACATGCCGATAGTCATGCAGTACCGAGTAACCTAGTAGGAAATACAGCTTTGTTTCTCCTCTCCCGCATAGCCGTAAAATCCATTCAAGCACAGCTCTATTTGAAGCATTATGGAACACAGCGCTGGACCTGAGGTCGACTCGAACCCGGTATCATTTCATGAGAGTATCTGTTGACCGGCTCAGTGCGGAAGACCTGAGTGAAGCTTGACAGATGGACGATTATGAAAGCGACTGACGTCTGCGAGAGACACCGAAGAGGATTGGAGATCGATGTACCGAGTAGGAGGAGGGAAAAGCTAAGCGACCAAGATCTTATCTTATCGCTCGGTTAGTGATCGGCCTCTGAAAGTTTTTGACCGACCAACTTGAACTTAACGACTTTTTGTGACAGGCCACAATTTCTAGTTCAACCGCATATGCGCTTCAACAATGGCTGTCGCAACGAAGTTGACGACGACGGTTGCCTCCAGACGTCCTCAAGAGACTCCTTATCAGCTCGATCCTGAACAGGTACACAATTGCGCCTGTGATCTGATGACTTTCTAACTCGGGCGCAGACACTCAAAGCATCTCGAGCCTTGCTACAGCACATTCAAACCGAGACCAAGCGCTTACAGCAGGCTTCCTCAAAAAAGAGTCTGCTGGCGACCAGTGCCTCTGATTTGGACGAGGATGGTGCCGGAGATGCAGAAGCCCCGATATGGATGACCCTCACCACGAAACAACATATTGTCGACAAGAACCGTCTAAAACCCAGCAAAATCCCGGTGCCGCATTCTCTCAATACTTCACTTGATCTCCGGATATGCCTCATCACCGCAGACCCTCAACGAGCAGTAAAGAACCTCGTGGCCGACCCTGCATTTCCGGAGCAACTCAAATCTCGCATTACTCGAGTCATTGGTTTCACGAAGCTGAAGGCAAGATACAAGACCTTTGAACAACTGCGAGAGCTGCTATCTGAGCATGACATCTTTCTGGCCGATGACCGAATCATCACCCGTCTACCGCAGACGCTTGGCAAAGTCTTTTACAAAGGAACATCAAAGAGACCGATTCCAATCGTCATCGCAGACTCGAGGAAGGACAAGAAGGAGTCTAAAAAGCCAAAGGAGGACGGCGCGGCTGCTTCCACCTCACCGCAGGCACTGACGAAAGAAATCGAGAAAGCTCTGAATTCTGTTCCTGTCAGCCTCAAACCCGGTGTCCTTGTCGCTGTACGCGTTGGGCTGGCTGCGTTTAAGCCAGAGCAGTTGGCGGAAAATATCGCCGCTGTTGTGGGCAGATTGATTGAAAAACACGTCGTAAAAGGATGGAAAAACGTTCGAGGTATTCATATCAAAGGACAATCTTCGTTTGCGGTACCTCTGTGGCTCGCAGACGATTTGTGGACGGAGACAGAGGATATTCTTGAGGCACCAGAAGCAAGTGTACAGCTGGACAATGGTGTCGAGCGAGATGAAAGCGGACAGAAACGCAAGCGAAATCTAGCGACCACTAAGGGACCACAGGCCGGCTCTCGGAAACGGGCAAAAGTGGCCGAGGGAGAGAATGGGAAGTCCAGGTCCAATCAGCACGATGCTCAGGCGAGAAAGAGCAAACTGGCCGCTCGGAAAGCAAAGGTATTTGGCGAAGAGCTGTAGGTGAGAACGGCCATGTTTCGGTATGTTAGGACGGCATGGTATGGATAGACGAAGGACCCTGTCCTGTGCATGGCCTCGATAATGAGCAATGTTCCTCGACCTTGGTACAAGGCTGCACGTACTCGTAGAAGGAAGATTTAGTGGCGGCTCACTTCGATTTCGTTAAAGGCTTGGCACCCCTCGTCATCATGATCGGGCCACGGCACCTGCGAGTGTGCGGCATCCTGCAGACGTGATTGCCGGAGTTCAGGTTGGTTTGGGCGAAAACATAATATGCCCCTCCCATTTCACTCTCCCTTGACAGGCATCCAGCGCATATTCACCACGCCCAGCACGCAGTGAGTCTGGCGTTCAGTCCATAAGGCAGGATTCCTGCATCCTTTGTGCTTTCTGCCCTGCCGTCATGCGAGCGTCGGGAACGCCTTTACATCATCGCGGGCCGTCATGGACCGCCAGCGCAAGAGTGCGTGGGTGATCTCGATCGACTTGTAGCCCGCTGACACTTTGACACAGGAACGATACGTGACCTGAACCTGCGCGTGTGGTCAGGCGCAAAGGGTACGCTGCGTCACACTGAGATCGAATTCAGCTCCAAATCATTGACAGGGCTACAGACGTCTACGAAGCAGCAAACTCCCTCGATTCGTCGCTCAAGAAAAACACTGCGTTTATTAAACGTCTGAGAACCGGGTTATCAGCTGCTGCACAAGACACCTTCCTCTCCGAGATCCGCACATTGTCCCTTCAAAAATACCTCTCCGAGATCATCTCGGCCACGGCTGAAGGCTTGGGTAAATTGAAGACAGCTGGAGACATCGCAGCCGCAGTTGAGGTTGTCAGTGCCCTACACCAGCGATTCGGACCACAAGATTTTACCAAGCAATTAGCATGGCTCCTAGGAAAAGGACTCACCCCGCCAGACAAGGCTCAACTCAAGCAGTGGAGCCCCGAAGTCCGTGAACGCGAAGAGAAGGAACGTCTGGTTAGACATCGGGTCCTCCTTCGAGTTGTCACCGAGTTTTGGCTTTGTGGTATTCTCAGAAGCTTGGATGACGTGGACCGACCAGACGAGGCTGTGCCGCGAGGCAAAGATAGTACCTCTCAACCTGAAGTCAAGTCAAAACCTTTTGTAAACGGCCTTCGATCGGATGCCCACCTCGACCATGAGCCGTTTCCCCTGGAAGTCTTGAAAGAGTTGCTTGGCCATGACCCCGAGCATACTAATCTGAGTTTGGCTGTTCTCTTCGTCAAGAACTTTGCCTGGGACGTTTTAGGCCTCAAACCACCCTCGGATGGCAACCGGAAGACGGTTGATGCTGAGGGCCATGTCACCGAGAACGGTAAGGACAGCGACGATCCCGCCGATACTGCTGAGGGAGATGAACCAATAATTCCTCCACCTATTCGACAGCGCTTCGTCAACGTGCTTGAACGTTACTTGTCCAGCGTCAAAAATCACGTTATTCGAGATCAGCGATCCCTCAACAACCAAAGCCGTCGAAATGCTGAAGCATACGTCAAAAGCGGTGAGATCTTCGAGGATAGACAAGCCAATTTCGAGAGGCAATCAAAGGCACAAGAAAAGCTGGTCGCAAATGCTCAGATTCTCTGTGATGTTCTTGGACAAGAGATGCCAGATCTCGAGGAGAAGGACAGTACAGAGAATGCGGCCTCAGGCACTGTCGGCATGATCAAGACAGGCGATTACCTCAGAGGTTCGGCTGACGGTGCCGGCATCTGGGAAGATGAAGACGAGCGTCGCTTTTACGAAAATCTGGTCGATCTCAAAGGCCGCGTCCCGAGCATCCTTCTGGATGACTCAAAGAAGAAGACTGAGACGGAGGAAGCTTCAACTGCCACCACTGACAGTACGCCTGGGAAGCCTTCCGAAACCGACGACCTCTCGACCGCAATTGCAAACAAGACAGTAGGGGCCCAAGTCGATGCGATCCTCCTGCGTTTGCCCGAACTGCAGACCAAGGAGATGGTCGACCAGGTTGCGCTGGACTTCTGTTTCCTCAACTCGAAGGCGTCGCGAAATCGCTTGATCAAAGCAATTCAGGAAGTCCCGAAAGGTCGCATCGATCTGCTTCCACTCTATGCGCGCCTTGCGGCTACCCTTGGACAATACATGCCAGACGTTCTTCAGGGACTGATCTCACATCTTGATGACGAATTCCGCAGCCTGCAAAGACGAAAATCCAAAGACTTTTTAGGGCAGATCCGCATGGCGAATATCCGCTACCTTGCGGAACTTACCAAATTCGGTATTGTCCCAGAGCATGTCATCTTTCACTGCTTCAAGGTCAGTTTGGACGACTTCTCCAGGATGAATATTGAGATCATCGCACATCTACTGGAGAATTGTGGTCGTTATCTTCTACGGAATCCTGAGACCGCCCCGCGCATGACATCTTTCCTAGAGACACTGAACCGCAAGAAATCTGCGCAGCATATGGGGGCTCAGGAGCGAATGCTAATCGAGAATGCCTTATACTACGTCGACCCTCCACACCGAGCAGCAATCCAGCAAAAGGAACGAACGCCTACTGAGCTTTTCGTACGACAGCTGGTCTACATGGATATGACTAAGAGAAACTATATGAAAGTCCTCAAAACTATCCGCAAACTGCATTGGGAGGAGAAGGAAGTCGTGCAATTGCTTGAGAAGATTTTCAGCAAGCCGGGAAAGGTCAAATTCAGTAACATTCATCTCTTGGCTGTGCTGCTTCAAGCACTGTTCCGATATCATCAAGACTTTGCGATTGGGGTAATCGACAACGTCCTCGAGTCTATCACAATCGGCCTGGAGCAAAACGATTTCAAGTTCAATCAGCGGCGAATAGCCGAAGTCAAGTACCTCGGGGAACTCTACAATTATAAGATGATTGATTCGACAGTCGTCTTCGACACTTTATACCGACTCGTCACCTTCGGCCACGAGGGAGGAACCCCACAGCCTGGCAACTTCACCCCCTTTGACCCGCCAGATGAGTATTTCCGAATCCGACTGGTGTGCACTATTCTCGACACTTGTGGCATCTGTTTTGATAGAGGCAGTTCTAAGAAAAAGCTTGACTTTTTCCTGACCTTCTTTCAGTACTATATGGCCACCAAAGAACCTCTGCCGATGGAGATTGACTTCCTTGTGCAAGACACGTACTCTCTTGTCCGTCCTAATTGGAAGTTGATCACGGACCTTGGAGAGGCTGGGAAGGCCTTTGCTGAAGCTGTGAGCGCAAATTACAAGCAACAGGCGGCAGAGAAGTCTACCGAACAGGCGGAGGATATGGATGATTCGGCCTCTGACGATGCACTCGGCGATGTCGACGGCGAGGTCGAGGGTGAGGTTGCTCAATCTTCGGAGGACGATGGAGACGTAGGCACACAAAGATTCGAGCTCATACCCTTCACTGACCGGTTCCAGGCTGGCGCAGACGAAGATACTGCTGAAGACAGAGACGAGGTTGACTCGGACGAAGAAGAGCAGATTGTGGTTATGCGCCAAGAAGAACAGCTCGATCCCGAGGCCGAGGCCGAGTTTGACCGTGCGTTCGAGAAAATGATGGCCGAAAGTTTGGACTCGCGCAAATTCGAGCGCAAGACTCTCTTCGACGTACCGATACCGATTCGCAAGATCCAGCGGGGGCCGATCGAGGCAAATGACGACGAATCTGTCCCTGCACCGGTGTCTGAGCCTAACACGATGGCGTTCTCATTGATGACAAAGAAGGGCAACCGACAACAAGCAAGTAGCCCTGACTCGTGGAACAGGGTGAGGAGCGTCTGGTCACGGTGTACTGACAATCTCTGTAGACTAGGACGATCGAGCTGCCTTCGGATTCGAGCTTCGCCGTTTCGATGAAATCCCAGCAGGCGGCTGAAAGAGAAGAACAGCAGCGGATCAAGAACCTTGTCCTGAACTATGATCTGCGCGAAGATGATTCCCATGACGGTATTCCCATTGGATTTCCTTGTGGCCCTGATGTACCCCCATTGGAGAGGAACCCCAATACTAAAGGTCTTAAAATAGGCCCGGACCACTACAATCCTTCCCTCAGCCGCTCTGAGAGATCAGGGCGCCATGCGCCCCGAGCAAGAAGACTCAACTTGAGCGACGTCGACTGGTACGGCAAGAAAATTTTCGCTGAGAAAGCGGAGAATGAGGCACCCCGAATTCCTCGTTCGCCGGCTATCAGAACTTCCAGATTATTGAAGAAGCCAGGCTGATTGGCCTTTTTTGGCCGTGATAGGACTTGAAACGTTGCGACTTGGGTCTTGAAGGGACCCTCCCGAAGATTCGTCACCATGCTTATTCAAGCGATTGCAGCAGTATGCATTAGCATTTAGTCCGCCAGCACACCCGTCGCGATGTGGCACCCCCTGTCACAACGGTCGATGCTCGACCAACAACTGTTCCCAGCGTCTCGAGAGCCGTAGGACTGTCAAGGCCGCGCCGCCATCACCACGTGGCGGGCGTACTCCAGGGAGACAGCCGATACAGGGGCAGCCGCCGGTCAGCTCGAAGATGGTCGCCCTGGGCGCAGTACGATCAAAAAGTCCACCGAATGGCGCCGATGAGGGGGCTACAGCAGCCCACGCCCGCACAGCTCAGGGGTGGCCTAAATCGCCACCAGCCGTAAGGCGTTTGTCCAGCTCCAGGGTGAATAGTGGTCTCGGCCCCTCAAACGCAATCTCAATTTTCTCGGCTCGAATATGGTTACTGGTACTCACTTGGCCGCCAAACTCGGTGGACCAGTTCTCTACATCCCATTCGAGACCTCTGGTGGTCAACAACGTCCGTCCGAGGACAGGGAGGATGCCCACGTTTTCGGCAAAACAACCGGGCTCGAGGTGGATGATGTTTGTGTTCTCATCGTTCCGGGCTTCTGACGCGGTGATGGTAGAGCTTGCGGCTGGGAAGGAAGATAGAACAAATGACAAGCTCTGTTCTGACAATAAGTAAATGCGCCCTTTCAGCAGCGAAGGATCGTTCTCGGCCATGAAAAGGTGGTGGATCTGTGAGAAGCCTTGGTCGACTCGTCCGCCTAGGCCACCTAGGACGACAACGTCCATGGTGTCGTCTTCGCCAAAGTCGTGTGGTCGGCGTGTTTTTGCCCACTGACGGATATACTTCAAGCACTTCGTAAAGTCGGTGGAATACTGGTCCGGATCCTTGACCACCTGGACGCCACGTGAGCGATAATACTCCTCCACCTCCTTCTCTAGCGAGTCCAAATCGCCCACAATAGCATCTGGTAGACGGCTTGAAGCCTGCGATAGCCCTCGAAATCCTCTGGCCGGGTTGGGGACAGCGTCCCGACCGCCGGCGTGCCTGTACAGTCTATTTGCTCCGCCATCGGCACACACGAGGAGAGAGGCCGACCCAATGACTGTATGTAAAGCAGGTTCATTCACGGGCTGGTTGAGTACGATAATGGCATAGGGGTTGGTGGGTTTGCCGTTTAAGAGACCACAGGGGTGCCAGTCGATGGGCATAATGAGGAAGATATCATACAAATTGTCGTAAATCAGGGATATGGCAGAACCCACGAGCACAGAGTCTTGGTTTTCCTTTCCAAAGACTGCACTAGATGGGACTAGGTGGCCATATTACGCTGGCACACGATCGCGCGATGAAGTGGCCGTGTCTCCCCGAAGATGACGCGGGGAGGACATGTGTAAGCCTTGTGAAGCCTTGCCTTGCTTGGCGTCCACTCGTCGTTGCCGAACTCGGGGGTTGCATGCTGCTACTATGAACCCCCACGGATCATACCGAAAGATTTTATTCGAGACCGTAGAACCGTCTCTCTCCTCGACGATGGCGCTGTGAATCAGCAGGCAATCTACAGGCTCGAGCTGCAGAGGACCACTGAAGTGGACGAGGAACACCCTCCGCCTGCGTTTTGTCGGACACGGAAGTCTGGTCTTGCCTCGCCTTTCGCTTTTCAAAGGAAATGATTCCGATGATCAGATTCTACCAGCACCCACTGAACCTTGGCCTGATCCCAGCAGATGCCTGCACAAGGCAAGCCTTCCGAACTGACAACATGACATGATCTGTGGACGCAGTTCCTCTCCTCAGCAACTCGCGCTGCTGACTCATCCAGACTCCCCTGGGCCAATGCCCCGCCCATGCCTGCCCCTCGATGCATCTCAACAATGTCCTTCTGGAAAACGCTCAGTTGCCAATGTATGGGCTTGTCTTCCGTAAACATGGCGTCGATGACTATGACAAGTTAAGTACCGACCCTCACTGAAATATCATCTCGTTTCCGCTTTGAGCGTCTTTGTAGTTGTTGCGTTGCAGACATACGTCAACCTTTTCCACTTCATCCGCCCGGAACGCGCCCTCCACTTCGCAGCATTCGATACCTTGTTGCCCCCTCCTCGTCTCTCCTCTGGGCCATCCCGTCTTCAAAGTTGGCCCAGTCCTATCCTCATCTCCGTGCTGCCCCCTTCTCCGAGCTCAAATCATCGCTTCTACCTTCGAGACCTGAGGCCGGCAGCTCAACTTTGGCAACATGACAACCCCGCGTTGTTTCATCGTCCGGCACGGTGAGACCGAATGGTCGCTATCAGGCAAGCACACAGGCACGTCGGACATTCCCTTAACCAAGAATGGGGAGAAACGAGTCCGCGCAACGGGACGAGCACTCGTCGGCGACGACAGGCTGATCGTCCCCAAGCAGCTGGTCCACATGTACGTCGACTCCCTTAACTCTGCTGGACAGCCGTGCTGATCTTGACGCCTTTCCCAGCTACGTCTCCCCTCGCCAGCGCGCCCAACGGACCCTCGAACTCCTCAACCTAGGCTGCCACGAGCCATACCCCTGGCAGTCCCCCTCGACGAGCACTCCACCACCCGAACAGTCACCCCATACAACGACTGCCCCGGTAACGATCGAGCCCCGCATCGCTGAATGGGACTATGGCGACTACGAAGGCATCACTAGCGCAGAGATCCGGGCGCAACGTAAACAGCAAGGATTAGACGAACACTGGGACATTTGGCGCGACGGGTGTCCCGGAGGAGAAAGCCCCGAGCAGATCATCGCTCGCTTGGACAGCCTCATCGCTGAGATTCGAGAAAAGTACCACAGCAAGGTGATAGGCAAGCCGAAACAGCCCGGTGTGACCGGTGACGTCCTAGTTGTGGCCCACGGACACATTCTACGGGCCTTTGCGATGCGTTGGATTGGTCGACCATTATCAGAGACGGCGATGATTATGGAGGCCGGCGGAGTAGGCACGCTGAGTTACGAGCATCACAACATTAAAGAGCCGGCGATATTGCTGGGTGGTGGGTTTGTTGTCGGCGAAGAGAAGGAATAAGTCGAGTAATAGACTTGGGAAACTCAGGAGGCCAAGAGTCATAATCATTTCCGTATTCAAGGGGGATTTCAAGAGGGATACCGTTGTCAATCTTCACGGGTGAAACCAGCCTCGCAGCTTCCGGCCTCCAATATCACGAGTCTATGTGAGGTGCGCGTCGGAACCATGCTTGACAGCTAAGTAGCCTCCACGGAGAGCCACTATGTCGGCTGGCTTCTAATTCCTTCCTGCCATCCCATTCCCATATTCCTACCGCTCCGCCCAATGCAGCTCAGCTCACCACCCACCCTGTGGCTGCGCAACCGCCGCGTCCCCTCCTTCCCCCCAAGCTACCCCTTCATTTTCATTGGTAGGAGTAGGCGGTCGCGGCGGCACCGTCGGCGTCGGCGGTCGAGGTCCCGCACCCATGGGCGCTTTGGCCCAATTCGTCTGCCCACCTCCCACAGTCCCCTCGGCGCCGAAATTGATCGGCGGCGGAGGCGGAGGACCAGACATCAGAGGCACGCCGCTCGCTGCTGCTGCTGTTCCAGCCACAGCAAACAGCCGGCTGTAGTCGCCCAGACTCGGACCGGGCGGCGCGCCGTGTATGTTCTTTGGACTGATTCCTGAGTTGCGGCGTGACGGGTCTTGCGGGTGCGTATTGTTGCCGTGTCGGTCAGGCCCATCTTGCGATCGCCCGCCGAAACCCCCGGGCGGGTGCGTCGCAGTGCTTGGGTTGCGCTCTTGGGCACCGTCCCAGCCGGAGTTGTTGGCCACGTTGTTGCTTCTGTCATTCTCGTTCTGCCAGTTATTCTCATCTCCATTTGCGTTGTTGTTCTGGCCGGTAGGGCCGCCGTTGCTCTGGTGGCTTGCCGAGTACCGTATCCCGAGGCCAG
Organism: Phialophora expanda; assembly: GCA_016109585.1. NCBI lineage: Eukaryota > Fungi > Ascomycota > Eurotiomycetes > Chaetothyriales > Herpotrichiellaceae > Phialophora > Phialophora expanda. The sequence continues at coordinate 368,664 of JADWPR010000019.1, forward strand.
CGTTGTTGGACACGTTCCGCACCGGCGGCAAGCTGTAATGCAGGAAGCTCAGATCCGGGGCAGGGACGGAGATTTGTTCCGAGCCATTCGTCGCAGATGGGGCGAGCTTGGGTGCTGGCTCTGGGATGTTTCCCCCGAGCGCGCCCTTGGCTCGCAAAACCAGCTGGATGAGTTCGGCCTTGTCCAGATTCTCCAGCGCATTGACCTCTTCGTCTCCCGTCGGTTCGCCTGCAATGTCAACCCCGATCTCGGTCTTCAACTGCTCCCTAGTGCGATACTTGAAGACGAATTTGGCGTACGGCTCGTCCAGCGAATCGATGTAGTAGGGCGCGCATCTCTTTTTGACGTAGAGATAGCCCGGTCCCGGCTGAACTTGTTTGGTGACGCCCCTGGACTGTGCAATTGCTTGAGGCACATCGTACCGGGGCTCTTCTTCCGCATCTGGAGGAGGACCTTGGCGGGCAAGAGATTTCACGCCATAATATGGTCCGTGGGGGCCGTACAGGACTCGACTGTTGGAGCGGCTATTTCCTGCCGTTGGCTGGGCGCTGGAGGCAGACGTGTCATTTTGGCCGTTACTCGGATTCCTTGCCTGGTTGCTCGGAGCAGCGTTGTTGTCCCAAGAGTTTGCCTGGTTCTGGGGTGAAGGGTTTTTGTTCTGGTCGTTCTGGGTATCATTTGCCCAAGCGTTGTCATTGCCCCCTTGCTGGTTGCCAGAGTCTCTGTTATCCCAACTTTGATCGTTGTTGTCACCGGAGTTGTTATTGTTACCACTGTTGCCGCCAGAATCGTTGTTGCTGCCCCAGCCGTCGCCACTATTATCGCCGAAACCGTTGTTATTGTTGTTGCTCGCGTCGTTGTTCTTCTCCCAATCGGTGTCGAGGTTGTTGTTGTCGTTCGAGGCATCTGTATTGTTGTTACCGTTAGCTGGACACTTTGTGCTAGCAAGGTGTTCTGCCCCATTCGAATTGCTATTACCTGCACCATTTGCCCAGTCATCAGAGTTACCGCCAGAGTTGTTGTTTCCACCAGAATCGCCCCAGCTGTCGTTGTTATTGTTTTCTGCCGGCGGGTTTTGATCCGAAATGTCATCATATCGAACATGGCCGCAACTGTTATTTTCTGATTTGTCAGGACCGTCACCACCTTGCTGTTGGCCCGGAGCATTGTTGGGTTGCTCACTGGTCCCATTGGGGGCCGAGGTCCCTGCCGGTTCCCCAGTGATATTTGGTCCTTGAGTGTGAAAAAGAGGCTGGTTCCCTGGTGGTGGGTACACGGGGAACGAGCCAGGGAAGGAGGGCATAAACGCATTTGGCGGAACACCTGGTGGTATCACATAATGAATTGGATGGGGTTGAGCTTGTAGCAAACGGGCGTGCTGAATTGGTAGATGAGGGGGAGGAACAGGTGGGCCTGAAGAAACTGCTGCCGCCGCTGCAGGCGGAGCGTGAGATGCCGCAAATGGAGGAAGACCATGAATTTGCTGCACAGGATTACTTGTCTGGTGAGGAGGCACAGTGGACTGAGGCAAGATAAAAGGTGGGTGAGTGTATGCATGGGGTGCAGGATGGTTGGGTTGGGGCTCTCGATGCTGATAGCTGCTGTAGACTTGCTGCGGTTCGCGGCGCCTTGCATCGTACGGGTAAGGACCTCGCTCATGGGCCACAGGGTAGTCTGGGTGTGGATTATGCTCTCCATAGTAGCCTGGGTCATGATAGCTGCGGGCGGGCACCGATGGACGTGTTCGGGTGTACTCCCGTCGATCATTGCGTTCCCACACCGGGGGACGACGAGGCTCGTATCTGTCATATCCGTCGTCATAATCAGTGTGTCGCGGACCTCGCCGGTCACCATAGTCAAAGTGGACATGTCTCTCTGACCTCGGAGGCGGACTATCAGGGCGTGCAAGCACGTCCGGTCGTGGAGATTCGTGGTAAGAGTATCGTGTTGGTCGCGTTTCCTCATAAGGTGCAGGGTGTGTACGGTAGATCGGATGGCGGCGTGAGCTTTCCTGCGGCTCATAGCGAGCTGGAGTTCTGCTATTTTGTTGCCAATACTCGTAGTAGCCATCAGCGGGGGCATCTCCAGAGAAGTGATGTGCCTGTGGCTCATCAGCAGGTCCGTCGAAGAGACCGAAAATGCCAGGCATCACATCCTCGACTGTGGCAGCAGGCTCAGCTGTAGGAGCAGGTGTTTGTTCTCTGTCGGATTGTTTCTCAAGGGCTGATCTTTTGTCGGCGTCGTCCGCTTCTACAACAGAATCAGTCTTGTCACTGCCCTCTTCCTCATCCAGAAGTGCGCTGTGTTCGCCAGATGAAGAAGCCGATAAAGCTCTTTCGCGACTGTGTCGGCTCCGGCAGCGCATGACCAAGACTTCAATTGTGCCAAGGTAGTAGAAATGGCTGTCTTGCGCTCCCTCGGGCATTTGTGCCACTGATAGTCCCCTGTTAGCCTTCAGCTGTAAACAACCGCAAAGACTCACCAAGATTACAATCGTCGAATCGCCATTCTCGGCCCATATATATTCCATCACCCAAGGGCTTCTCTTTTTGCCTCACTAGGAAGTCAACCTTGGATCTGTTCTCGGGCAAATCTTTTTTCTCTGGCTGCAGGTTGACTCGGTTGCGATTACACTGGTATTGGCCATCGATGAAAACCACCATAGACAGCCCTTCGGAGATAAACTTCCTCGAAGTGAGGCGGATGGTGAAGACCTGAGGGTGACTGGGTACCGCAATGTAGGTTTCAACCAAGCCGTCACCATAGATTGTGCCATATTCTGAAAAGGATGAGCCTGTCTCTGCCCACTGCACATGGCAGACGAGGTCTTTCAGGGTTGGCATGGTGCTGAGACTGAAAGGGTGTGATCATGGACCTGTGAGCGACGAATCCATCACGTTTGCCTCAGCAATTGATGAGGGACACGCATCGGCTCAAAGAATCAATGCAGTGAGTTCAGCAGAGATTCAAGGCACACAAAGGCAACAGGAGCAGAGCTTTCAAAAAGAAGCTGATCAGTGAAGGGTGAAGATAAACTGAAGCTGACAGCGAGCAAGTGCAGCGAAGCTATCGACTGATGGGCACAAAGGAGTGAAACTGCTATTGATAGGAAAATGATAATCACTTAGCACTCAATGGCTCATTTCTACCGTGCACCTTGATCCTAATTGCCAACAGTAGGAATCGCCATCGCTGAAATGCTGATATTCCTCTCACTGAAGCAGTCAAACGATTTACGCGCGAACTCCATAAGATAAAAAATTCTTTGGAAGTTTTGAGAAATCTGCTTTACGTCCAGCACACTGCCAATAGAGCAGCTCAATCATTCGCAGCATTTGAGGTGCTTGTGCTGATATAGAATGGGATTGCATGTTGTTTACTTTGAGTAACTGGATCATGTGGGTAAATTCATGCACATCCTACGGAGGAGCACATGCTTGCCCTGCGTTAAACCGTTACATGCTCACATGCTCCAAGTACGACACGCAGACTCACCTACGTAATTACTGCTGGTATAACCCATCTACTGCTCAGAATCTTTGGTAAGGGGCTCTAGACTGTGTTATTGCGGTCTCTCCTGCACAAATGCCGCTCCACTCTCAGCTTGACGATATAAAGGTGGAGTGTCTCGGCACTGGCGCGCTCCACTGCTGTCGATGGCATGGGTACTATAGGATCATCCGCGTGGCACAAGATGCGGTCTACATCCGCCTCCTTGGCTTCCATACCCCCACCAAATGGTGTCATCCATACAGAGTCTTGCTCGTGGAAAAGAGACTCATATTTAGGATGTCCTGCGAAAAGGACTGTGACTTGGGCCGAGGAACACAGATCCCCTCGGCGTGAAGCTTTGATGAGGCGAGAATTACGCCAGATGCAGCAAGGAGCGTTGCGAGAGCGAGGCCGGAGAGCAGGCCGCTGGTGAAGTACAATCACCCTTTGCCACGGTTGACGATCGATGACCCCAGCGTATTCCGTGGATTGTGGCAAGGGTTCGAACTGTAGGACATTGTATTGGACGTGATTGTACTGAAGGCAGGCGTCCGAGAGCAATAAACAACTAGCTGGAAGGAATCCGTCGAAAGTGACGAACAATTGTGCGGAAAATGTCGCAAGAGCATTCACCAACCGAAAGTCACTATCCTTCGTATTTGGACTTTGATAAGAATATCATCTTGATCCTTGTCTCTGACTATTTGCTGAGAACAAAGAACCCGCAGGATGTGATTGCGGTCAAGGGCAAGGTGCTGCGTTGTGTTGCTCTATGGTAGTGGTCAACATTCTGGCCATTGCCATTCTTGGCCTTGATGTTTTATGGCCAGTCGCTTGCGCATCCCCCTTCCGTCTCATACAGATGATTGACATGCTTGCAACAGCACCCATCGAAGCGCGACCTAACCCCAGATGGCATTGTCGTTGAGAATGCCCTTGGGGCGCCTACCTTTCTCAGAGTGCCAATTCTCACCATGATGCCGATCTTTCCATCGTTTGGCACTGGTGAAAAGGGAGACTCAGAGCAAGAGGCAATGCGGCAGAGGGAAACATCCAGCATACTTCGACTGGCAAATCCCGCCCAACTGCTGAGGAGATTCCGGGCGCGCCACTAGCGAAGAGCTTGAAGAAATGCAGTAGAACAATAGGCACAAGGCTTTGACGGTACAAAAGACCTCTGAGGCCTTGACGTCGTCAAGAGCTCCATGTGAATTGCCAAGTTGTGTCAGATTGCAAATCAGGCAGAGGTAGAAGTACAACCGTTTTGTCTAGAGATTCCCGATTCGACGAGATCGTCCATATCAGATCACAGTGTAGAAGTGGTGTGGTGGAACAGGAAAGTAGAAATATGTGGCCACAGTGAGGTGAGATCGTCAAGGGTCGCCGTTGCCAAGGCGCGTCCCATTTGCGTTAGAGGCGGCGAGGACCCTGGCTCAATCATCCTCCCGCATGTTCAAAGCGAGATTCCTCAGTCAGGACTCACAACACCCACCACCTCCCCTTCTCCCATTTGATCAATTGACCCGCGCGTCTCAGCCAAGATGAGCGCCACAAAAACCCAGTCGCAGAAGATCTTCGAGAAGTTGAAGGCAAAGCCTGCTAATAAGGTACCACCGCCGCGACGCCGAGAGGCCACCTCTTGCACCTAGATGCCCGTACTCACACGCCTCGACAGGTATGTTTCGACTGCGGCCAGAAAAACCCGACGTGGTCATCTGTACCTTTCGGCGTCTACCTGTGCCTCGACTGCTCGTCCAACCATAGAAACCTGGGTGTCCACATCTCCTTCGTCAGATCAACGAACCTGGACGGTACGACCACTGTACCCCTGCAGGAACAAGACATTGACATGGATTAGTCTGGCAATGGGCCCAATTGCGCACTATGAAAGTCGGAGGCAACGAGTCGGCCACCAAATTCTTCCAGATGAACGGTGGAAGCGCTGCCCTTGCCAGTAAAGACGCCAAGGTCAAATACACTTCGAATGCTGCCAACAAGTACAAGGAGGAACTTAAGCGCAGAGCAGAAAGAGATGCCCAGGAGTAGGCCGATACCCGGTTCCTAGTTTGATGTGGCACCGCCTAACAAGAGCATAGGTACCCCGACGAAGTAGTCATCACTGACGACTCCCTCTCCACCCCTGGCGCTGACGGCACTTCCACACCCGCAAGCGAGCCGGTCGACGACTTCTTCTCTTCCTGGGACAAGCCCACCATCAAGCGGCCTAGCAATCCGCCTTCGAGAAGTGGCACCCCTCCCGTCGTCTCACGCACAGCCTCCCCATTCCTCTCCGCTGGCAACGCGAATGGCGCACAGTCTCGACCGAAGTCTCCATCCCCGCTAGCCTCGAGTACCGGTGACGCCGAAGCCGCACTTCCCGCTCCGACGGCTATCCGAACAACGTCGTCCTCCGCGATCCGCAAGACCGGCCCGCTAGGCGGCGCTGGCGCAAAGCGCACAAACGTCCTCGGTGGCAAGAAGCCGGCCCAAAAGCTCGGCGCAAAGAAGGTCGTCGGCGAAGAGATCGACTTTGAAGCAGCTGAAAAGGCTGCGAAAGCCGAAGCCGAGCGGATAGAAAAGCTAGGTTACGATCCAGAAGCAGAGAAGGCGGAGGAATTGGCCAAGAATAAGTCCCCCAGCTTTGGATCTGCTGCTGCAACGCCAAAGGAGAGCCCCGCGCCGGTTAATACTTCTGCCCGGAGTGTTTCTAATCCCAGTCACGCACGGAGTCCCAGTGAGATTGAGAGACTCGGCATGGGCATGAACAGATTAGGATTCGGCCAGGTTGGACCGGCTAAAGCAGCAGCAGGAGCATCTTCAGCGGCCGCACCCAAGAAGCTGGGCTTCGGCGCAGTCGGCGCCGCCAAGGCAGCAGCAGCAGATGGTAAGCTAATCCTTGAATTGCACAATCTATGATCTCCTTCTCCTCTGTACCTTATACTGATTGATGCCCACAGAAGATGATGACGAACGATACGCTCGCCAAAAATTCGGCACCCAGAAATCCATTTCCAGCGACGAATTTTTCGGCCGCGCTGCCTACGACCCTTCCGCCCAAGCAGAGGCAAAGTCCCGCTTGCAAAACTTCGATGGGGCCACCAGCATCTCATCCAATGCGTACTTTGGACGGCCCGAGGATGACCTTGCGGGATTGGAAGATGGAAATTACGGAGATATTGAAACCGTGGCGAAGGATTTTGTGCGAAGGCTAGGATTGACGGCTGGGGATGATTTGGAGAATCTCATCAATGTGGCTGGGGAGGGAGGTAGGAAGTTGAGAGGCGCAGTGGCGAGGTATTTGAACAGTTAGACAGCGGAGTTACATTTGAGCAGGATTCGACGAGGAGGTTGCATGATGGGCCGCACGTAGGGAGGCCGCGAACTGAGCACGAACACGAGCGAGCACGACTTGGCCCTGTAGGTGATGGGAAAGGGGAGCCATAAGACGATGGTTCATTGAACGTGGTAACGAGGTTCATATTCATAGCATGGCGAAGACTTCAGCAAGCATTCGAGCACGCATTTGAGTACACACGGGTCCATCAAATTCGTTGTTTCAAAACCCACATGGCCATGATCGCGACTATAACCTCATGGAGCATTAGCCATAAGACATATTGAACAAGGCTATAGCCTATCTATCATCTAGGTGAGAGACTACGGAGTATAGTACGATGTCATAAGCCTCCCTCCAGCCTGGACACTCCATTTACTTTCCCTCTCCTATGTAGTAACGTGAGTCGAGCGAGTGGACTAGATGGAATCGAGAAGGATAGCGTAGCAGATCAGATGATACGAAGACCCTTCTTATCGCGCGGGTAGAGAGGAGGGTATGAAGAGAATTCATGCTACGCCGCGGTTGTGGCACCCTTATAGTCTTATCAGAGAAAGTGCTTTGTATTTGGTAATAGCGTGCTTGGGAAGTCGTTGGATTTCATGTCTGCAGAATCAAAGACTACCAAGGAATGGTAAGGAAGGAAAGCATGGAAGCCACGGTCTGCGTGCTACAGTACTCCGTGTTGGATGGATGGATGGATGCCTTCTGTCACTTGCTCCTCCCTCCTCGCCTTGACCTAACCCTGCTGATGCACCCATAGGATCAACGCTGATGGATCCAACGTACAGAAATTCGAGCCAATATGGGAGACTCTCTCAAAGTGCCTCTCAGCGCTTTGATCGGCCATCTCCCATACACCGAAGCCCACTCGTGCAAAGGAGTGTATTAGTCTTGATGAAGACAACGTATAGGCCATGAGAAAGAGCCAAAGTCCAAGCAAAGGGACGGTCAGCGGGCGAGCGTCCATTGAAGAGTGCCCGTGATAATAACAATTGAGGTGTAAGGTAAGCGCTTTTGCGTCCTGTGAATCGAATGTACTAGCCATAGTGTTCATGCCAATCAATCAATCTTGGGTAATACCTGGTCATCAAGTCGTGATGATAATGAGCGGCTGAGTCTTCCAAGAGAACTCAAAATGATAATAGTGTAGTGTAGTTTGTGGGCACTGCCCATGTTGCCTTCCAGTCATTCTCGGCTTCACATGACAACACTCTTACGTTTCTCAGCACTACTGAGGACAAGAAGAGGGGTGTTGCGTCTGGCAGACTCAATCTCAACGATAGGTCCTCCAACCGAGTTGCCCTCATCGCTGCTCAAGCTCTTAGCGCTGAGAGCGCCAACGCTGTCCACTGAAGACCGTTCTCGAGATTTCTCCTTGATCTCAGAACCAATGGCACCACTAGCCACAGCTCGAAGGCTTCCAAGGCTCGGCTTGCTGGACAAACTGCTACTACCAGCGAGACCCGAATCATCAGACGAGACCGAAAAGTTGAACTCATTCTCACTGCCGGGTGTTCCAGCTCCGGAGCCAGGTTGACGACCACTATCGCTGCGGCGCTCACGGCCTGCACGAACCAGGTCGTGGACAGCTCGGCGGCGCTGACGAGTGGCGAAGTTCTTGCTGCCTTCGTGTTTGGAAGTAGGCTTCTCCTCAAGCTCTTGGAGAAGCGGCGGTCCTTTGGGTTGTCTGACCGGGTGTTCCCCAGCTCTTCCGTGTCCCGGGCCAAAGGTCGCAGTCAGGGGAGTTTGTGGAAATCCAGGTCTTGCCCCAGCGCCTTTAGTCCACTCCGTATTGGTCTTGATGTTGGCAGAAGACATATTCTTGCGGTGGCCCCGTCGGAAGGCATTGGCGGATGGAGGAGGAAGAGGTTCAACGTCTTGGGGCGGGGAAGGAGTGGACTTTGGGGGTGTCTTGGATCGAGTTTCGGTCAGAGGGAAAGTTGGCTCTGGAAACTGACGCTGATAGCCCGGAGTGGCGGCGGGTGGAGGCGAGACTGAGGTTTGCTGACGGCTTGGAGACACTTCCTGCTGCTGTTGTTGTTGTTGTTGCTGTTGATAGGAGTTGTCGACAACATAACTGGACTGGCCAGTCATAGGATTGTACACCGCAAAAACGCCAGGGCTGCCAGGCACCGGTTGCACCACAGGTTGCAAACCCTGCTGCAATTGCTGATTGTACAGACCCATGGGTGAGCTGATGGGAGATTGGAACTGCTGCTGGCCGACGTTGTTCATGAAGCCGGTGTTGAGATTCAGTCCGGAGAGTTGGTGAGCCGCGGCCGTGACGCTCAACAACTGCTGCTGGAGAGCTCGTTGTTGTTGGGCAAGGTAATTATTGGTTGCTACCAATTCGTCGTACAAGGTCTGATCCATATTTTCTGCTCCGTCAACAAAGTCAAGAGATGGAGGTGCAAGCACTTGTTCGGGACGAGAGTAGTGCTGCTGCTGCTGCTGTTGTTGTTGGTAGTTGCCGTGAAACGAGTTTCTGCCTTTAGGGAAGTACATGCCCGTGGCAGTCTGCGGGACCTGGTTGCCATACTGGGCAGAAGCGTACCTGCTGCTTTCCAAACCTAGGCCACTAGTAGCAGGAGGGACCGTAGCAGACTTTGGAGCTGTCCGGAGACCTGCCAAAAGGTGGCCACGGCTGGTGCGAGGAGTCGAAACTGTATTCGCTTGCTGGGTTTCGTCAATGGTCGAGATCTTGGAAGGAGGGGCAACGCTGAGACGCTTTATATGAGAACCTTTCCCACGAGAAGCGAAGCCGGGGCCGGAAACACCGATAGAGCTGTTGAAGGGAGACTGATAAGTCATTTGAGCAAGACCGCCTGCGTCGATGCTCATTGTAGTCTAGGAGGACGAATAGAAATGCTGTATGGTGTGCAAGCCGGTAAACAAATATGTTATGCAAAATAATCCGTGCACAGCCGATGCGTAGAAATGAATATTGTAAGGAAAGTGGCTTGGTCTTTCCTGCCTCGAGATTAGGGGGGGATTAAGGATCGTGGATGTAGTCGGAAGTCGTAACTAGCAGTGTATGATCGTGGCAGAGAAAGGACCTGGAGGGCGTACGATGTGTGCAAGAACGAATGCCTGCGGCACACATCAGTCAGTCATGGCGCTCTGATGTGATTGAGCGACCCCTGAGTACGAACCAAGACGCTCAGCCAGCTGTGTGGCAGGAATTTTGAGATCGGAGAGCAGATGGATGTGACGTGCTACCGAGGGGCTGATAACTGATTGTACAAAGCTGTCTGAGTACTGTGACGAAGTAAAAAGGATCTGTATAACAATGAAAGTGGTTGCTGAAGTTTTGGGATATTGCGCGGCAATGATCGCTTGAACGAAGCTGCTGTTTTGGCGAGTCTGGACGATTATGAGGTAGTATGTGGCAAGTCACCCTATCACAATGTCGCTGGCCACTGCTGGGTCGGAAGAATCGGCTGGTTAGAGGTTGGCTGTCAAGTCCAGTTGATGAGGGAGAAGCGATTAGGGCGAAAAAGCAGGCGGAAAGGAAAGGCGAGATGTGTTGAGAGGCGGACGTCACTGCCAGTGCCGGAATTGACAGTGAAAGGTGAAGAGAACGAGACAACGGAATGACAGCAAAGGATGGTGAAGGGGAAAGAGGGAGGTCGAGACGAAGGTGAGGTGAGGTGATGATGAACCGAGCCCGAGCCCCAAGCCTGCGGGAGAGAGCGAAAAACCAGCGAACAGCCGCGAAGGGGACAGCGAGTGTGGGTGAGAGCGAACTCCAAGGACCCTTGCTTCAGAGCTCAATCCAGCCAACTGGAACAGGTGGCGACCGGCAAGGGAGTGCTTCTGGGCTGGTAGTGATTGGCTTGAGTGTGCTTGTTCGGTTCAAGCTGCTTGGCGCGCCATTGAAACAGGCGCCACCAAGGCCACTCACGTCGTTCTCTCGTTCCACGCTTGAGAATTTGCGGTTAATAGGGGGCTCCTTAGCTGGGACGGCCAATGCGCTGTCACTCGAGCCTGGACAACCCTTCAGACGAAAAACGTAGACACCGATCAACGGCACACCTTTTTTTTTGTGACAGCTGCAGCAGCGTGGTCGATGCTGCGTCAACGTACATGATTCTCTGCCCCAATGAGCCTACGGCCGTGTGGTCCAGAGGTGTCGTTCTTTGTAGGAATGCCCGCCACGAAACTGCTATTAATAATATACCCAGTACCACATGACGGTGGCCAGCATACATTTAAGAGCTTGCTTACTCCGTACTGGGTACCGTTTATGGCTCGCTAGTCGATAAACCACAGCTACTAGCTCCAATCCCACGAAGGCATGGCAGCCTCTGGTTTGAGTGATCTCCCCAAACCACTGTTTCATCCCGAACTGAGTTAATGGACTCGGATTTCGAGTGGAGAAGCATTGCTGTGCCTTGCTATTCAAATCTGCTTCCTTCCGCCGGGTTAGGAATGCGAGAGAAGCCTCTTTCTGATCGTACCGTCTTCACTGAGAGTTGTAAGGCCAGACGTTCTGTAGATGGGTCCTACTGGTTATAACTTTCGACAACGACCGATTTCCACGTTTCACCCGGTTTGAGACGATCCGAAGAGTTCTCGCACGGCAGCCGAGCCCTGGCGGAAATTGCTTGTTCTTGAACCCCATACCCAAGATTAGCATGGAACAATCATGCCATGCCGCCGTGCCACATGGCCATCGAGTTTTGGTCCATACGACGCACACGGTGCACAATACTCAAGGTGGGACAGACCGTGGACAAGACCCATAGGTTCAAGCCCTACGCAGTACTCCGTATTAAGGAGAATGCTTGGTCTCTAAGCGATCAAGGGAACGGTCAAGCACACGAGGTGAGAACGTTGGTCTCTTGGTCCTGTGGCTACTATGGTACAAGGCCAGTCTTGCCACATTAATATACAACACCTTTTGCCATCCTTTTGTCAGCCACATTGCTATGCAAGCGAGACAAAGTCGCTGAGCTACCGAGTACTCTCCGTGTCTCCCTCCCCGACCTCCAGCGACTTGGCATCTTCCTATGCCCTTTCACCACCGCTGCTCGTCGTCGCATCAAATGCCGCCTTTGGCACGATCTCGGACTGCGGAAGGCCAGAAACGGACGAACTCTTCTCTGGTTCATTTGCAACACCTGATTTCTGACCCTCTACAATGTCCTCGCGCTCCGGCGAAAAGGTTGACTCGTGAGACGGATCATCGCTAACTTTGATCTTTGCTTCCTCCGAGGGCGGCTTGTCACTGTGCTGAGTCGCCGCGGTGGCATCAGTACTGGTGTTTCGAACCAACTCTGCCTCCTGGATGTGCGGTGGTTCCGCTGATTGTCGAGGTTCCTTTCCACGTTCTATGTGCGACTGCGTTTGTTGCTGAGATTCTTGCGAAGCTTCTTTCTTCGTAGTGCGCGTGGCTCGCGGCACCGGATCTGGCTCCTCTAGAAGCCTCCGTTGCGTCCCTGCTTCTGCCTGCTGTTTCTTTCTCTCCGCAATCTCATTTACCAGCTCTTGCCTCTCCTCCTCTAGTCCAGCAGATAGCTCTTCATCATCCTCCAGCTCGCCCTTGTAAATCTCGGGATATTTCTGGAAGCACTGCTGCATGTTTTGGAATTTGTCAATGCAATCCATGCCCTTCGGTTCCTCGGTCGAGTAAACGAAACATGAGAACGCCTCGCGGAACTCGGGACCACAAGGACCATGTGCCATGCCACCTAAACAAGGACAATCCCAATTGATTTCCCCGGTCTCCGGGTTGAAAGCACCCTCGCCAGCTGCTTCCTCTTCCAATTCTGCTGCTCCCGTGTTGATAGGTTTGTCATGCTCGGCAATCACTGTTGTCGAAGCATTCTCAGAGGACACAGCATCTGCTGCAGAGCGCAGGACAGACGCATTTCTCTCCGCTTGCCGTGCGCGACCGGAGGTGAGTGCTTCTAATGTGGAGTGGTCTCTGGGTTCGTAGTCTATCGCGTCGAGATTTGGGTTTAATAAATCTGCAGGACAAGAGCCATCAGCACTCGATAATACTCGAACGTGAGCTTTGCTGTAGAATGCATACTATGCTGGGGCTGCTCCGCAAAGACCGGGCTCGTGTTATAGTAGTAGATGCCAGCAATTGCGATACCCCATCTCAAGGCACTGCTTTTCCAACTCCGTCGTGCGTTTGCAGGCGATGTGCTCGCGAATCTTTTCCCAAGAGCCCTTGCGACAGGGGGGAAAGACGGAGACACATGGGCTGCGGAGCGGAAGGCTGATCCAGCCACAGGGCGAAACATGGTCAAGCTCTATTCTGCTCGAAATTCCTGGTTACTGACGAGTTGACGGATATTTAAACATGTTAGGTACCCTCGGAGAGCAAATGAGTGACTGTCAGAGATTCTTCAGTGGTGATGCAATGCAATTAATAATTTCAAAGCTCGTCGGTTCTATAATGCGCTCCTGGTCTAAAACTGCACCGTACGGCCCAAACTTCGGTCCGGCAAAGCATAAAGACCTTGATGCTAATACTCACCCTCACCAGCCTCACGACATTCTGGTTCTTTTCTCACAGTGATGGTTAATTGTGCCAAACACAGGCTTGAAAATCATGGCTTCGAGGACATCCATACATACTCCGTCGTGAATCTGCTATCTATATAGCTTCGGGCGGATGATACCCAGCTGATTGCGGTACAATGCACAACTTGTGAGCATCTCCATATCGATTGCTTGTTTACGTCGCCTTACCAGCATCAATATCAACATGACACTTGTATTTTTTGACATCCTACCATACTATATACGGTAAAGGGGGGCAAGGCCGCTCTCAGTTAACGAAGTGGGTAGTGGTAGTGATAGTGGAAAACCGTGTAAGTGATCATACATCTTTCCCTGCGCCGCTGCTTCCATCCTTCTTATTCAATCCAACCTTGTCCTGAGTGTCGCACCCATACATCACATCCATCCGTTCATCCCAGCAAAGTAACTCCCGCTTGCTAAGATGCGATCCAACCAGACCAGACAAGCAGAGACCATGAAGTGCCTAACCACACCAACACCAACACCATTTCCAACACCAACCAAATGGTACTACTTAGGCATATGCAGATGTCTCATTCTTGAATGAGCATAGGAATCATGCCCATCTCGATGCAATCATCCCCGCTCGTCAACTCCTCGATATCCTCCACCACGACTGTAATCTCGGCTCTCTCACTCTTGGGGGGCCTTGTAGTTTTCGGCTTCCTCGCCCAGCCGATCAAAACCTTCCAGCCAGACCCCTGCTCCTTGCCTTCCTCGATCACCTCATCTATACCTTCGAGCCAGCGAGATTCCTCCCGGCCAGACTCGGCCCGAATTTTGACAAGCCACTCTTCCCACATCCTGGCGCCGAGCAGACCCGTGAGATCGGCGACATCTTGCGTGGAGCCGACTGGTCCCTGCACGGCCTCGACGTCCATGTATTGCCTGACGATCTTGCTGATTGTCGACACCTCACTAATCGGCCTAGGCGCCGGGACGAATGGTTTTGCACCCTGGCGCCAAGACTGCCAGCCGCCAGTGTACCCGTGAACCTGCTCCTCGGCTTCTTTGGGTGGTCGCTTCCCCATGGGCAGGAACACCCATGCTCGCTTGACGCCCACGAAGCCTTCCTTCTTCAACCTCTTCAGCCAGCTTCTGGCCGCTTCGCGCTCGTAGCCCCGGCGGTGTAATTCGAAGCCGAACTCAACCGACATGGCTTCTGCGCGGGCGCCAGCGTGCGCAATGCTGGAGTCCATGATCATGTAGTCGATGTATCCCCCTGGTTTGAGCACGCGCATGCATTCCCGGAGAGTCAAGTCCCATTCGTCGATTGAAGGAACACCGGGAACAGGGCTATTCTTGAGAAGAACGTGAAGAGAGCGCGCAGAGATGACGTCGAAGTGTCCACTGCGGAAGGGCAGTTGCCATAGATGTGGTACGGATATGGTGCGGTGGTTGGGTGGTGCTTCTGGCTTGGCCTGACCTGCGGGTCGCTGTGTTCGTGCTTGGTCCTTGCTGATGACGGTGTAGACTTTCACATTGGGCCATTGGAGAGCTGCATCCCAGGCCCATGAGGCGGAGGCCGCGCCGCCAAGGTCGAGGATGCGAAGCCGCCTATGTCCGACGCACGCCGGATCGTCGAGCGAAAGCGTTGACTTGTTCTCCAAGCGCTGACAAGCGGCAGGAGAGGCAAGGAGACGGCCATGATATAGAGCCCTCATTGCGTCAACTTGCCAGTTTGCCTGCTCGATTGACGCGACAGCGAGTTGCTCGCGTTCGACTGCTTGATACGCGAGTTGTTCGGGCGTGCACTCGAACACCCCGGTCTGTCGAGGGTTCTGACTGAATGGCCCGGAGTACTTCGGACGCTTTGGGTCAACGAGGGTGTGTCGGCAGAGGAGGCTAGTAATGTGTTTTTCTTGAAGAGCGATGCGATTGTTTTGCACGGCTTCCAAGCGAGACGAGGCATGGATGAACGCATCTTTCCGCTTGCGAACATTAACCAGATGCTGGAAAGCTGAGAGGAAGATCGGTTCCTTGGATTCGGCTTCGGAGTCTGGGCTGTCTCTGTCCGGTCGAGTCGTGGCCAAAGCTGTGTCTACCTTTGGTGGCTCTGCAAACATAACAGTCCGACGGGTTGGTTTGCTGCTTGTCGCATCTGAAGTGTCGTCGTCTGACAGTTGAATGTTTGGGTCTGAGTCCAGGATCGCGGAGAGGAAATCCGTTTGCGCGGCAAGCCACGATCCTGTCCGATCCAGGTTTTGACCTGCAGATTGCTTGAGATCCTCGTAGTACTTTTCGTCATATTCGAAGCTGACTGGGGGAGAGGCCAATGCCTTGGGGTGATCACTACCAGGTCCGTAGAGGTCATCGTCTTCGGAGTGTTGGCTCCTACGTCCCGTAGGTTGTCCCAGATTGAAGGTGGCTTGCCTTGCTGTTGGTGGTCCTTCAGTCAGATTTGTATCATCAACTGTCAAGACTGTCTCCACAACATTATCACTTGAATTGCCCTCCCAAGGTCGATTGTAGAAACTCTCCGCTGTGGCCGTGTTGGGCATACTGGGCGCCTTGGACTTATTGAGGCACCATGTGTGGCGGGAACCATTCTGTAGAGACGAGAAGAATCCTCCGGGCGAAGGGATGCTGAGCTGCGAGAAGCTGTAGTCGGATATCGGGGTCTCGCCATCTGCACTGCGAGGTCGACTGACAGGTTCGGGAGCAGTACGCTCTCGCATTTCCTGCCGTCTTCCGGACTTCATAGAGGGTCGAGTGCCTCCGGAGGTAGTCGACAGGTCGTCCACGCTCCTCTGCCCAGCAAGACGCTGTAGAAGCTGTAGGGCGTCTGGAGGAAGCCTCACCCCGAGCTCAGAGCCTTGAGCAGGCTGGTCGTGGTCAAATTTCTTGATCTCGTCGATCGTGGGCATCAAGGGAGAGAGATCCTGAGGAGTCGCGCCCGGGACCGTGGGGAAGTTGATGATCATGTCAGTGAAGGCTACCGGAGATGTAAGGCTCGCGCAAGAGTTGTTGGAGTGGGCTTCAGCTGGAGACAGTATCACGCTGTGGTCGTCATCAAGTGCTATCTCGAGATGCTGTGATGTAGGAGGCGGCTCGCCCCATGTCTCCCCTAGTTGCCTCATGTCAGGCGTGACAGGTGCACTAGTTCTTATGGCGCCTGGAGAATCTGAGACGCTGCTATTGCTATCCCCTAGTGATGGTGGTGCATTGATTGCCGGGACATCTCTTGGGAGGGCAGAAAGTGCTGTGGGTGACAGGAGAATTTTGGTAGCAGGGGACATGCCGAAGGTTATCTCCTTGATTGGGCTCCCGTCCATGGACCCCCACGAATCTCTGGGGATGTACAAGGCGGGATATCGATTTCGGCTGGATTTTTCGCTGGCAAAACTGCTGCGACTGGATTTGGAAGCAAAGCTGGTGGGGTCACTAGCAAGAGAGGGACAGTCATCACTGAAGACCGTCCCAGAATCGCTGCCAGCAAAGGAGCTTCGTAGGGAGTTTCTCTGGTAGCCCTCCCCGGCACTGCTGGCTGGAGACTGCTCACACGAGGAGATGGGAGAGGTCGGATAGGTTGTCTTCATGAGTGAGGTTTTCCGCGCCGTGGCGGTGAAGAGTTTCGGATCCCATGCCGCAGGACGGCCGATAATGGTCGAGTCGCTTCCATCTCCCTCACTATCACTCTTCACGCCGTGACTTGCGTCTTCCTTTTCCTCGAGAATAGTATTAAGGTGCCGACTCCGGCCCAGCCGGGGTGGGGACTGATAGGTTGTAGAGGGTAGAATGCTCATGTTTGCAAGGACCAGCCTTCACAAGGTATTACGAGGACCGTATATCGGCGGTTTTCGTCAGACGTAGGAGTCGTATGCCCGCTCAGCGGAACCCGATATCTGGTCGCTAGTCAAATCAGTATTAAAAGTTCTATGCGTTGCCGGTCAACGGTCATACGCAGGCACACAGGTCAAAAAGAATTGGCTTAACGAAGGAAAGCTGACAGCGACCAGCAACTTCAGCGACGATGAGGTGGACGAGGTGGACAAGAGGAAGGTACATGGGAAAGAGAAAAGCTAAAGAGCCTGAAGCAGTGAGGGACGGACGGGCGGTGACCTGGATAGAAGCGCCGTGAAGGCCACATCGGCGGTTCGCTCGAGACCTGATGGATAATTGAGCGGCAATGCAATGTCACGCACTCTCTCACGCATTGGGAGAAGATACATATCGAACCCCGCCTCAATTGGCCCTGGCCGTCGTGGAGAGGGTTTGGAATCCACAACAAGCATAGCCAGGCCATTCAGAGGGATCGGTAGGCCAATACCAGGGCTTAGGAAGCTGCAGCCAGCGAGACGCGCAGCAAAATAGCATCAATAGTGCTGAGACGTGTTGGCGGGATGTTGGAGCAAAGCATGGACGAGAAGGTACAATTGGAAGGACGTGTGAGGAGGACAAGCACGGAAAACGAGGGGAGTCGACGCCCATTGGCTGTCCAGCTGAGAGCGGCCTAGCCTGGGCGCGTAGAACTGCGCTAGTCCCACCATCCCGAGCGGCATCTATTTATGGCGCGGCCTCCAAAGGCCGGTTCAGCCAATCACACTTTCTTCCGTCTGCCTTTTGACTGTTTCGGCTGTATTCAGCATCCTTGCCTCCAGAAAGATTCACCTGAGATTCACTGGAAATTCACTGGAAATTCAGTCCCCGATCCGATTGCCAAGTCAATGGTGTTCAGAGCATCGCACTGCCTTGGCCGGGATTTGGCCTGCTCACAAAACGCAACGTGTTTAAGGCTGAAGGATGAAGCCACTTCTGACGGTCTATCGAAGCATAATATCACCACAGGACTCCCTTGATCCCTCCATCTGTCCCTCCTTCATCTTCGGCAGCGCTACGCACGTGGTGATATCTTTCATAGCGCATAGTCATCAACCCGGCGTGACGCTCTCTAAAATGAGGGACAAGGTACTGAAACCCGCTGTGAAAGGCTCACGAGCTAGTCCTCGTCGAGTCGTTGACTGTCGGGCGATCTTCTGGAACAAGTTGTCGCCATCTTCCTTGTCGCTTCCACTTGAAACCTTGGACGGACCTGGACCACCAGCCTTGGTCAGGGCCCATATCAGCCTTGCGGGGCTGGTCGGTGGCACCCATCTCAAATGACCAGAATAGCGTGTTGTCTTCTGGCTTGTAGTCATTCAGCATTTCCTGAACGCGGGTAGGCATCAGTCCGATGGAATGGAGACTGTGGTAATGAGTGCAGAACTTCATAGCTATCACCATTTCTCTGCCAACATGGACTACATTATTGCCATCGCTATCCACCAGAGATCCCTTGGAAGCATGGTGCCCTGGCTTGTCCTCGTGAAGGGCAGCTTTACCCTGGACACCTCACAGAAGGCATATCAACCTCCTAGAGTATCGGGTTTTGCAATGAGGAACAGCCCGGCCCTTTGCGCTAATCCGTGGTTAGGAAGGTTCTGCTCTTTCAGCATCTTCCCGCCTGTACCGTCCAACCTGCGACGCAAGGTTTCTATTTTTCTGAGCGTGTTGATGTCTTGGTGGTATCCTTCTCGGCCGTACTAGGTCCCTGGATCTTCTTTTCCTCGACCATGACTAACTTAGAAAGTCATTCTTCCTCTTCTCGTCATGCCGCTCTTCTCGCTCATTCTGTTGCACCTCCGTGGACTCCCTCTTTGTTTTCTTTTGGAGCACCTCCATGGCCCTCTCTACGGCCGTGTAACGTGCTTCATCACCACCGCTTGCATGCTTCGTGCGTGCGATCAGCTTGCCATCGAGCATGACCCTACATCGCCAACTCGTGCCGCCTGCGCCCCTCTTCTTCCGCTCCTGCGTTACGATTTCCAGCGGAGGTGCAGTACCACGACGATGTTGAGAGTCAATAAGTTCATTCAGTTTTGCTTCTGGGTGTTGCGTATCCATGTCTCTTTCATTGACGAACCGGCGCACGAGACTCATGTATCCGATTTTCTCGAGGAGTGTCTCACAGACGTCCAGATTCCCCTGGGAGTCAATGAAAACCGCCGCCAGAATGGACTCGATAATATCTGAAAAAGACTTTGGTGCTCCGAGTCGGGAGAGCAAAGTCCACGGGAATCGAGTTCCAGATTCTAAAAAATTGAGAACTGAGGGTTGAATCGCACAAAAGGCTGATAATGTCGCTTGTCGCTCCCGAGGAGCTTGTGGCCGGCCTAATTGACGGATGTAGTCGGTGAGATAGATCGTTTCGTGCTCCTCCTTGACGTTGCTGTTCCCGGTGCGAGGATCTGTATCCACACGGAAAATGCTGCGCGTACAGGAAGTCTTCTGAGCGAAAAATGCCAAAGTTTGATGACTGACGAGAGCGTGGCGTCGGACTGTCATCTGGCTCGGTGCTAGTCGAAGGGAACTGTGGAAGAGTTTGGGGCCGACTATATAGTCGAGAATGGAGTCGCCCTGAAAACACGTCAGAATCCGCGTCAGTATAACGGACAGCTACTAAAATGATCACGACAAAGGGTAGGTACCCGAAAACATAGTGGCATTTGCACAGATACCTGGATGTGTAGGGTGCGGCATACAGGTTTTGGAAGGGAGACAACTCACCAGGAATTCCAGCCGGTCGTAGGTTGACCGCAAGTCGCTGGCAAGGCTTGACTGTGTCAGAGCCTCTGCTAAAAGACCACGGTTTTGAAAGGAGTAACCGATCATGACCTCGACTGGGGCCAACACGTCGGCTGCCTCCTCTGAAGCCCGCTCTGGAGTATGTATCTGTGCTACGATGTCGGAGAGGGGCCTCCATGCAACTTCGTCGATGAAGACCTTCAGGGTTGCCAGAACTTTCTCCTCAGAGACTCCTCCCTCAAGGCCACTGACACTTGCAACTCCGATCACAGCCTCGACCACGTCCGCCAGAGTTTTCGACGAAAGCTCCATTGAGGGCTGCTTCGCCGAGGGTCTCAAACCACTGACTCCAGCCGTCCATTCCTTCGTTGCGAATGAATTGCGTGAAAGGTATTGGTCTAGGCCCAGAAGCCTTGTCGCCCGTTGCAGGCGGGCATTATTGATGATCTTCCCACGGCTTCTGGTCAGGTGATGTGCTGGGTAGATTGGGTGGTCGGCAAAAACATGTAGCGCAGCATAGAATTTGAGGATTGTGTCGCCGATGAACTCAAGTCTCTCGTAGTTTCTGGTGTCGTTGGCAGCTGGTAGTGTCAAAGCCTCTGAGACCAGGTCAAGGTCGTTCAATCCAATCGTCGTCAACGGGCCTTCACATGCGGCAGCCGAGCGCAGAGCTACCTCAAGCATGTGCATGATAGATGGTATGAACAACACAAGGCACCCATATTCACTTGGGAGACCCAGCACTGAGCATTCGTCTACTGGCAAGTCTCTGACAGATTCATGAACAGAGTCTGGTAAATTTACCTGCCGCGAGTAATCTAGCGTCCTAGGAAGTACTGTCCCGCAGATCGACGATGGGCCCTCGCGCACTTGAGGGTCACATACTTGCTGGCCATCACCATGAACTGCATCCGGTCGCCAAAGGAACGGCACGTTACGCCGCCTGCACTGCACAAGATACGACTTGCAACTTGCACCGTTTGTCTGGTAGAAATCGGTCATCGGTATGCTTGCCGACGCTGCCTTGTACCAAGTCCGAAGCGAGCCCTGCTGAATATCAGGCACGAAGAGGATCGGCAACTGCTCCTTCCGAAGCCCTGTCAACCTTCGGCGAAGTATTGTTGTAAAGAGCAGGAAGGTGATGTCTTGCGCGATGTCCAGTGGGAAGCCTTGCCTCTCCAATCCGGCACTAATAGTGACTCTCAAAACGCTAGTTTTTGTTGTGAAAAGAGAGATCAGCTTAGAGAGCCTCACAGGCAAAAGTAAGAGCATGCTAGGATAGAAGCAGTCTGGCGCCTCGAGCTGGAGGCGATGAGCATAGACCCTATATGAACCGGGTGATTTCCACAGTGCCATGACGTTCGGCCATGGATCGTACTGCTTCTGGACGTCATAAACGCTGTCTCTTTTCTCAACCTCATCACCTTCCCCGGAGACTTCTTGTTCTTTCGGCCGTTCTGAAGGTAACAGAAGATCCGTGACGAGTCCAGCCTCGTGGAGCGCTCGATAAGCTTGGAAAGCAGCATCTTGCTTGGCTTTTTTCTCCGTCAGCCAGCTAGATCTTGATTCTGCTGTCCGTAGACTGGGTGGCAGCGAAGACGGAAGGTAGACCTTTGCGCGAAGCTCGACGCCAGGCTCGGCCTTAAGTAGAAAGATAGGTGCCATCGGTTCGGACTTGTCTTTGTTAGGCAGCTTTGCGCAAAACCGATCCAGGAGTTGCCGTGCCTCTGAGAACGTCATTATGGCCCTAGACTAGTCAGTTGTAGTACGTGATCTTCTGGCTCGACGTGACTTACCCTGTCGACGGAATTCTGAAGACCTCACTATCAGCTTGGCTAAATCCTTCCATCCTCTCGCGCTGTCTAATAGAGTCCAGAGACTTTTGGCATTCATCGTTCATCTCATTTTCTAATGCTTGCCACTGTTTCGTTTTCAAAGCGGTGTCCGAGAACATCACAAATTGGGACTCTCTTTGACGAGCTCTGCCTCGGCTTTGGATGAAGCTTCGAAAATTCGGTCGCTCGTCAAAACATATAACCAGGTTCATAGCAGGTATGTCAACACCTTCTTCGAGCACCGAGGTAGCAACACACACATTGAGCTCACCGTGTCGGAAACTTTCTAAGTTGTCATGTTGTTCGCGTAGTTCCGCGAAGTCACATATGCCTCTGTGTGTTGGATTAGACACCCCGACAAAGGAGAATGCGCAGTATTGGCCTTGAGTGAGCGGATGGCTGTTGATAATGTCTGTGAGTGCCCACGCCGCCACTCTTGTCTTAACGAAAATAAGACATCGGAGGTTAGATTGATAGCGTATTTGGAGAAACTCCACAAGCGATTTCACCTTCGAGGTGACACTACCAGGTGTGTTCAAGTCTGGGTCAGCCATGCGAAGTGGTAATTGTAGAGGCTGTAGTGTGGAAGCCATAAAGGCACTCCTCACAGCTGATAGAGCTCCGGCGGCGGCGAACTCAAGTTCACGAGATGACATAAGCTCCACCTTTTCCACACATTTCTTGATGAACGTATCACAGGCCCACGTACCAAGGCTCTGTTGTATGTCTGCGCACGATCGCACAAGTGTTTGCATTTCCTCCATGGCCGGTGTCCGCTGCTTCTTCTGGATTTTCTCCAGTTTCTCTTGTGCATGCGGATGCTTGCTTCGCCGCAAAGCTGCGACGATTGGATCATGTTCGATGCTGATGGCGCAAACGGTGGCAGTCAGTATATCAAGCAAAGTCGAAGGGTGATTTGGGGTTGGGCTGTGCGTTAAAATCAAAGGCTCTGGCATGTTGACGAAAGTTGTATAATCTTCCAATTGCTGCAACGGACTTTTGCAGATCGCGTTGAGGTTTTCTTCCAGCTCGGCTACTTCTTTCGCCTTCTTCCTCGTGATCGGACTCGCAGACAAGCCGAGTATATGCGGAAGTTCATGACTGGATCCCTGGGTGAGCTTTGGGTGGTAGTGATGTCTCATGACCGAATTCAAGGATGAATCTTTCACGCAGTGGTGGGCTTCATCGAAGACGAGCAAGGAGATACTCTTCATAGCGAACCCGTGGTTGAGAGCCTGCTGCAGGATAGCGGGGGTGGAGACCACAACATGAATGTGATATAGGACCTTCTGCCAGATATCTAGGGAAGTCCAATATTCAGCATTATCCATACCAGTAATAAGTCTGATTTGATAGGCTGGTAGCTGTTGAGAAAGAAACCGATATTGTTGATATGCCAGGATCACACTGGGAGCAGTAAACCAGACCAGTTTGTCCGGGGAACGTTCCAGTTCCGCTTCGATGCGAAGTTTGGCGATTTGGGTCTTGCCGCTGCCTACGAACATCCGTTAGCATACGCTATTATCAACAGAAGAGTAATAAGGATTCGTCCAGGAGCAGAAGAGTCCGAGCAGGGCAGTCTCGGCAGAACAGTCTAAACAACACAATAACAGGGTATCACTTCGAACCAGAACAAACTTTGGCACTTGGGGAGGAGAGAACATACCGGTTCCCATCACGGCAATAATATTCCCCTTCATGCTATGCTCGAACATCTCTATCTGATATGCACGCGACTGAAGGGGAGAGGCGTTGCCGCTACCATCCTCCTCGGAGGTATCAGACCAGGTATCATCGGAGTCAGGTTCCATGGTGACCTAGACGCTGCCACCGACTGACATGGGAGCTGCCAGACTGAGGCTGGAATCGCCAGGAAGTTGGAGTGATATGAAGTCAAAAGCGTGATTACGTAGCCGAGGACGCTGGGAGCGACGTCGGAGGACGCCGATGAACTGAGCACAACTGGCAGGGTGCAGCAGTCTACTAGATTTACCGCGATTCGAAGTCATTAGGAACGACGTTTATGATGGGCTTGTGAATATTTCAAAACCAAACCTGCCTACTGCCCTGCAGGCTCGGTGCCTGGCGTGTAACCAAGCGGGGCTTGGCGGGGGCTTCGGAGTAACCGTTCTTCCGGAAAGGCATGAGCCATCATCCACCAACAGCACTCCCACCGAACTCCATCTCCCCCGATCTCCCCTTACACACATCCATCGCTGCCGCAGCGCAGTTGGACTTCCTCGATTGTCAGCATCCCGTCCTTGTTCACATCGTGTGCTCGGAATTTGGCTTCCACATCCCTCGCGTAGTTGGAATCTTTTCTCCTGGCGGTGACGTTGAAGTAGCCAAAGTAGTCGTCAAGGTCAATCACGTTCACACCATTGTGCTTTCTTCCGCGGCAGACGTGACTGAATGTGTTTTGCAATTCTGCCAACATCTCAGGATTGTACGGTGGGCCGGTCAGCGAGCTGGTGGATGTCGGCTGGGGCATTCGCGTGACCGCTGCATCCAAGTTGCCGTCATCCCGCAGTACTTTTGTGGACAGGACGTCGCGTTTGCGGGGACTGGCATCGGTTGGAGGAGGGTACCATGTGGTGATATGGCTAGCGCGGCAGGTCCAGGTGGTGCCAGCGGGGGCAGTGATGACAGAGGTCCATTTCTGGTCATCAGCCTCGACGACCTCGCGAATCACTTGAACTGCGGAAGACAATCAGCAAGAAACAAGCCAAAGTCAAAAGGACCGGCACCTACCACCTGCACAAGCACAGCAGAACCCATTGCAGGGCTTGTACCCGCAGCAGGGGGTTCCAGCAGAGTTGTCCCCACAGTCACCTCCCACGTCTGGGCGACAGCACTTGGCGTACACTCCAGAGAATGCGGCCTGGGAGAGGAAGAGCAGGACGGGGAGAACGGTTGAATAGAGCATCTTGAGCAAGGTGTGATGTGGGTAGACACGGTGTTTTCTCTCGGATATATTTGAGCATACCATGATGAGGCTAGGACCAAAGCTCGCGAAGAAGAAGTGATGGTTTATAAAGGCACAGAAAGTGCGCCCCGTCCGCCAAGCTGGTTTCACTTCACTCGTAGCAAGCATGAATCACATGGCAACAAGTGAAAGACCTGTCACCCGGATAGGCACAGCAATAATCAGTGACAATGCTTGCTTGTAACTCACTGTGCTGTGTGGCCGTTTACCCAGAGCGGACTGACATCCACAAAGATCACAAGGCACATGAACGGATTTTTATGTAACTTGTCAAATGCCTCCGATTCCCACCCCGCAGAAGCACCTGTACTATCCAAGCGCTCTCAAGATAGCCGTACTGTTACCCAAGAACCCTAAAGAGAGGTTAGCTTTGGTCCTGCCACTCATTCAAGGAAACACACCATAACCCTGAGCATTGTATCTTGTCATATTTACGGCGAATGAGGGGCTCGTTGTCTGTGAGATGTCGTCGACATACACCACATCGTAACCTGGACAAAAGGTGGTTATCATCCGACTTCGACGTCACCTGACGACATCGAGGTGTCTTACCCTTGAAGTAGGCATCGACGAGCGTCGACCAAACACACTGATCAGCATTGACACCCCCAAAGAAGAGAGTCGACATCTCGTTCTCCTGCAGCCACAGCCCTAAAGGAGTCTGCGGGCCCCAAAGTCCGGACAGGCGGTTCTTGTTGAACCACAGATCGGTGCCTGCCTTGATGCCTTCGTCCTTCATGGTGCCGAGAACGCCGTAGGGCTCGGCATTCCACGAACCTCGCATCAACAGCCTGCCAACTTCGATCGTGGTGCCATTCTCCTCGAGGGTACCCATGTCGCTTCCAAAGCTGTCGTTGGCCAGGTTACTGCCACCGCTGAAGCCGGCCTTGAAAGCAGGAGGGATCGTCAAGAGGTCATACTCGGTCAAACCCCAGTTGACCCAAAGGACCTTCATGCCGTTCTTGCGGAAGCCTTCGATCATCTTGACAGTTGGGGCCACGGCGGCACGACCATCAGTGGCCGCCGGAGAGAGATCCGGGTGCAAGAAGAAGTTTTGCATGTCGATGATAACTAGAGCGGTGCGGTTCGGCTCGATCTTGATAGCCTTTCGGCTGCCCATCATCGGTAGGGTCTTTGGGCTTGTGGTTGGGGAACGGTCACTTCGCGTCAAGTCAAAAGTCCCATTGGTGATGGACCAGTAGTTATAATAACTGCCCAGGGTCATAGTCGCTTGCTCGAAGCCATCACCGACCTGTACGGGAAGTCAATCGGGAGTTCCAGTACATGGATGCTAAACTGACCAGTGCATATGCTTGACGTTCCTGCAGATCCACAGGGGTTGCAGAGCATAGCTGAGACAGCACAAGAGCTGAACCGAGCAGCTTCAACGCGGAGAGGGCCATGGCGGGCGTCGACAAGGCTGAGTAAGAATAGGAGACACGGCACTGAGCAACACCGAACACAGATACCAGGACCGACACAAGACGAACCACATCCTTTCTCCTCTGCCTTATATATTCCTATCACCCTCCCAACTACCGGTCACTTGCCGAGCAACAACGGAGATGTGCATCTTCAAAGCCTCGACTGCTGAAGTGACTGAATACCAAGCGACGTTCCATACCCCAAAGCGGAAGGTATGTAATGGCTCTTCGCTCGAAGGTTGATAAGGACCACTTCTCCAACGGCCAAACCCCGCATTACTCAGGGACTTTTGACTTCGTCTTGAAAGCTTCGGCTATACGATGCCTTATCTTGACCGTTCTTCTTCAAATCTTTGCCGTCGAATGAATGACTGGGCTGGCCGTCAATAGCAGTTCGTGAAGGTTCCTACGAGTCTCAGACAGGAAGGCAGGATGCTAAGAAGTGCCGATCTCCGCCGGGCTTGGGTCTTCTTGTGGTGTTTCGACCGCCGGGCCTGCCTGCCGATGAGAAGCAGACACGGGCCTCAGCAGATGTGACCACTGGAACATGTAGACATATCGGCGATCTTACAGCATAGCGATATCGGATCAACATGGAATGCCCATTGACTTCCCATGCTCGGCGCCAGCGTCCTCAGGCTGATTCAGCCCAGGGTATCCATCTTCCGACAAAGAGCTGTTGGATCGCGGGCGAGCAGATGATTCGCTCAAGAAAAGGTCTGTTCGAGAAATACATCATGGTAGCCATGTGGCCTTCAAGCCCTTCGCAAACCGGAAGGTAAAATGAAGATCTGTATGTTGCCTGAGCCAGGTGTCGGTTTCTCAAGCTGATCACAATCCCGCTCCAATCACACTTCATGCCCCATACCATGTTCACACGTTGCTGATTCATATTGCCGGATGCACTTGCGAGTCATTTCTGATACCTCAACCCTGTCACGCAGCCAGATGTCATCTTTCCTTGTCTTACCCAGACTGCTGTTTGTTTGCTCAGTCAATTCGCTCAGAAGTCCATACCCACGAGATATCCTTCAAAAATCCTCATGAACTTGGCCACAAACGCCTCAAGGTGGAAGATGACTTTACTCCCCAACCTAACCCGATGCTCGTAGAAACTCGCCCACTTCACGATCTCTGCCTTCAGGGCATCATCCACTTCTGGTTGTGCGACAAGCTTCCATGTCAGAGTCTTGAGAATCATTGTTGCGGGGATACAGTGTGTAAGCAGGTCGTATAGTTTGGCTCTTGTCGCGAGGATCATAGCAGGCGACCGCTCGCGAATAACGTCTCGTGCAATCTGCTCGATGAGAAGCTCCCAATCTGGCGGCGGGATAGGCGTCTTCTCGCTGGGTTCGGGATGTTGCGCGTACACGGCCTCGAACATCAGCAATGCTTTCCTCAGGTTCCGCCCCGAGTCTTTCGCAATCCTTTCATTGAGCGCCGGTATGATTTTCCAATTCTCCTTCTTTGCAGCTTTCACCAACGCGTCGCAGATTTCGGATTCTGTGGGTGCAGCTACGCGGATGAGGAGTGTTCGGGATCGGATAGGTGCGATTATGCCTGCGGTACTGTTTGCCACAAGGATGAGTCGGACGTTTGCTGAGTACTTTTCCATTGTACGACGTAGTGCGGCTTGTGCATCGCGGGAAAGGCTGTCTGCTTCATTGATCACCACGACTTTAAAGCGTTGTTTCGCCGTTAGATCGACCTGCTGTGTCTGTGCTACCTCTTTCAACAGATCTTGAATTACAACCCGGTCATAGTTTCCGACATCGCTGGGGGTAATTTCTAGGTGATAAACAGAGGAGACGATATTGAATTCAAGCTTTCTGTTCGTCGAGGTCGTGAACATACGGGCATCGATCTTGATCTTCTCGGCTCCAGGGCCATAGAGGGCGCGCAAAGTTGCTAGAATACGTGTCTTTTTGCCTGCACCGGAGGGGCCGTAGAAGAGGAGATGAGGGAAGTCGGCGGAAGAGGCCTATTATTGAATGAGCATTGAGCTCAAAGTGAGGTGAACATCTTACCAGTGCTGATAGACGATCTGAGAGATCCTTGTGGTATGTAAGAGCATCCAGAGAACGAGGCCGCAGTTTATCGACCAGTAATGCCATGGTTATGAGACGAGTGTTGGGTCTTTCTTGCGTCAGTGTGTGGTGTTTCTCAAAACGTCTTGATTGCGAAAGACACGCGTTGAAAACGCGTAAAGTGACTTTGAAATGACGTCAAGGGGCCTGACCACGCTCGCCACGAGAAGACAACAAGTTGGGGTAGATCGAAGATCGATTCAACGTCCAACAACGTATACGTCACAAAGATATGGCGTGTTGGAACGGGCTCTGTATTGCATTAACATTTGTAACGCGTGTCTGAAGCGCTATAGCCTGATCACAAGTACTCGCGCTGCCACCCGACGATCTGGCTTCCTAATCCATTGAAATTCTGCCTGTTGTCCTGTGCAAAAGAAATCACCCTTGCCGCCGCCTGGAACTCCGGGGACTTGGCGGAGGAGAACATAT
Organism: Phialophora expanda; assembly: GCA_016109585.1. Taxonomy (NCBI): domain Eukaryota; kingdom Fungi; phylum Ascomycota; class Eurotiomycetes; order Chaetothyriales; family Herpotrichiellaceae; genus Phialophora; species Phialophora expanda. Next base: position 397,358 of record JADWPR010000019.1, read on the forward strand.
CCTGTACGCCACGCTGTGCTAAATATAAGTCAAGTGACAAAGATACGGATTTGGCGGCAGGGACACCACGACATCCTGCTATGTCTATCCCGGGTTCTAGCCAACGCTGATTCTCCAACATCCTCTCCTTCCGTCGAGTCCTTGAAGGGTCGCATCCCTGCACGACAGCGTGGCGGGCCAAGTGATGGTAAAGTAGCACCAAAAACATCCTCGTATTTACAGTTTACTCACCTCTTTCTGCCCGAATGCCCTGATGTAGCCATAATGAGCTTTCTGGCACGATGTACTGGTCTCCATGGGGTTATTTCACCAAAGAGAGTCAGCAACGAATATTACCGTGGAACTGTAACGCACCTGGTCCACTGGCAAGGCTACACGAGCGAAACATATCACAGGCTCGATAGACGGCCCCAAGGCAGGACTGTCAGCGACGCTGTTACAACGATGATTTTACTTCATCTGCCTTCAAGCAGCAGACATTGATGTCTCACAAAATCCATTTCATGGTGCTGCATGACTGAACTTGGAGAGTTATCACACCGATCTCTTTAGTAGGGGCCTCCTTTCCTCTTCCACACGACGAAGGACACTACACCGTATGCTCCCGCCGATATCTCGACCTCGCTCTGTGTGGAATTGGCGCACGCCGACGACTTGTGCTCAAATTGAGCTCTTGTATGGTTCTTTCATCTGCTGGCTGCATTCCTGGAGCCTCGGGTCGTCCAATCGATGCCTCCGCCATTGCTTTGACAAACTCAGCTTCAGCTATATCACGCAGTATTTCCGGACACGCTCGGATCCTCCTCATTACTGGTTGCATGTGGTTTTCCTTGAGGTCCTTCATCCCTTTCATCCAGATATTGTAGTTGTGGAGAAGAGCCATCAACACATCATAGAGGCCGTTCATCGCGTCTTGCACGTCAATATCAACCTTTTCCAGCACAAGGAGCTCAAGAAACGAGTTGTAGACATAAGCATCGAAAATGTGTGTAAGCTCTCCCAGGATGTTCTGCTCCGTCCGACAAGGTAAGGAGATGTACCTGAGGGAGAATCAGTCCTGTCCGATCGAGGGGAACATTGCTGCTTACTCTGCGATCAGCTTCGCTCTTTGTCGATAGTTGGACCATAAATCCTGCCTCTCAGGTTCAATTGTGAATGGTGCACGGCCTTTGACAAATTCAATGTTGTCGATCTCGTCAGCTACCTTGTTGTTGGCTTGTTGAACCTGCGTCAGAATTGACTGAATTCGGCTGAACATCCTTGGTCTGCGCGAATCGACGTAGACCTCATAAAAATCACCACAGTCCGGAACCAGTAGCGAACCGAGCATCGTCATTTCTCTCGCCAAATTCTCAAAGTCCTCTTTAGAAGTTGGTGGAAGGTCCGCATTCTCGACTTCTTCAAGAAACAGCTCCAGGGTTGGTAAGTCCGGTTTTTTTTCGCAGCGAGGGCTCGGCCGAAGTGGAGTGGTATGAGCAGTAGAGCTTGCATTCTTCGAACTGGGTGTGTCATGGTGATTTGCGGTGCTTGAACACGGCGAGGAGAAGTGTTCGCTGATTTCACACGCTGGAATAAAGTCCTCGGCTGCGTCAAATTTGATGTCCGGATAACGGTCAAAGAGATCAGAGAGGTCAGAATCTGTTAGATCAAGTGAGCCGGCCATCGTCAAGGCCTATCGGTCACACTGGTGCATTTGAGTGTCAAAGATTTGGACAACAGACATGAGGAGACTCGCAGAAGAAACTCATTTTGGCCATGTTGAAACAGACGGGAGTAAAAGAATCGCAAGTGCAACAATGGGTAGGCGAGGCAGTTACGTTGGACATTTTCGAGCCCAGTTGCCTCGCACCGGACAGAAATCACCTTAGAAGGAGACTGGAGAATCATTCACCAATTTGTCATTTCAATCAACTCGACACATAAGTTTACCAAATGTATTCCCGCACAGGCCGTGGACTGAGGACATGCTGACCAGGAGATCATTTGGCTCTGCAGACCACCTTGATGAGAATCAATGACATAACGCCAACACATCTCCAAGGTAGAATGCTATTGCTCTTCGCGCACTGACTGATTGGCACTTCACTGAGACAGATGTGACAACTCAAAGTTGGGCGATCATATAAAACAAACTGGACAGGTACCAAGGTGTGAGTAAGGATGACATACTTTGTACGAACCCAACCCTGAACTGCTACAGGCCTCTGAAAGACCAGCCCTGAGACTGGTCATCATCCAAAGCAGAGCTGTAAGCAGCAGACTCCCAAGTTCCCGGCATGGTGCCTCGTCCGAAGGTATCAGACTCTTGGTCTTTTTCCTTACTTGCAGTCCCGTCTGTCTGCACACCCTCATTCCGCTGAACTCCGGCTCCTGTGTTGACAGCCTCGGGATAAGTGTCTTCGAACTTCCATCCGGGCGGCGGCTTGAGATCCTCATCGTCTCCCGGCAGCTGAGTGTCAACAATGTTGTTCCCGATCCATGAGAGAGATTTGCCGATAATCGTCTGCACCCACTTATAGAAGAAGTACGATGCCGACAGAATCCCCATGGCCACCGCTATCCAGCTGACGTTGATCGCGCGGTCTCGTCCTGTTGTGGATCTGCCTGAGATCCTGCTGCTCACAAAACCGGTATTCCTGAGATTCCACCATTGGAAGGGATTTAATATCATTGTTCTCACAAAACTCAACAATCCCATTGACACCATTCCTTTGGTGAAATGTTGAGCCCATCCAGACACACCTCCACGGGGATCGTTGACTGTAACTGTTTGCCAGACGTCCTCATGACCGACAATGGTCTCATAAGGATCGGCGTATAAGTTGAGTATGGGATCCGCCACGAAACCTAGGAAGAACATCACCACCAGCATGACCAAAACCGTGAGAATCCCTGAGGATATCTTGCTGTCGAGATATTTTTGCACGGTGAGTCTGTTGAAGTTGAATTTGTAGCCACACTGGTGGCACTTCCAGAGCGAACCTGGCCTCACGCTCTCAGTCCTCAAACGCCGCAGGCACAGCTCGTGGATGTAACGCATCCCGCCTCTGCAATGACATGGCTTGACCAACCGACCGTACTCGTCTTCGTTCTTGTACTCGACAATTGGACGTTGGAAGGCGGGAGGGAGGCCTGGAGGGTATAGAGTAACCGTGGCAGGGACTTCTTCGAGGCAGACCCGGCAGGTTCGTGTGGGATAAGTCCAGGATGGTTGAGTCTCTGATGGCGCACCGTTGGACCGAGATCTGTTCTGAGCATCCTCTGAGGAAGTCATCTCCGCAGCCTCCACGTTGAGGTCATCCGATGTCTGGCTGTTGAACTTCAAGCCTGTCAACTCGCCTTGTACACATCATCTAAGAACGCAGTTCAGCTTGCACAGGACGAAGTATGGCAAACTAACGAAAAAGAAGCCTCGGATTCATCTATAGAGAGGTACTAAACAACAGACCACCATTGCGAGTACTCGTACGATAGCGGAAAGTTAAACGCAGGACATGCCGAAGGGAAGGATGGAGAAATGAAAGGAATGTGAATTCGTCCGTTTCCGGCCCACTTTAACTGCCCGACAAGCCGCCTTTAAGCCTGGTCTTGGCAGTACCAGCACTTCCATGAATTGCGGACGGACCGCAAAAGTGTCTATCAGACGATATCTATTCAAAGAGGCAGCTTAGAGGTTGGTCATGAAGGCTATATAACGTCCTCGGCCTCCACCATACACACCACCTCCCTGCGAGACCTGCAACTGGCGAGTCTCAGGCCCAGCCGCTCGCTGCGCGCCAGCCCCGTGGGACTGTGGCCACCGGCGAATAAGTTTTGGAGAGCTTGCGGAGCTCGACTGGCCAGCGTTGTCATTGAGAGTGGTCTCTCCCCTTGCTGGGTCGGGTCAGTATGGAATGACCGGTGTCGTTCTGAATGAAGGGTTTAAAGCGTCAGTCCATTTGGTCGAGGCGGTATTCCGTAGTCAGCGCGTCCTGGGCTTGATGAACCGGCGGAGTGGTCGAATGACGAGATCGTCGCCGCGGTACCCTTCTGACGCGATTCTAACGTTGTTGCCATCGCGAAGAATAGGTCACCCACCCTTCCTCTTCAACCAGATGATGAGGGAAACGATAGTCAAAATGACGATAAAAGAAATGAGATTCCGGAAGTCTGTCCTCTGTATGCGTCGACGTTGCCTTGCTGTCGTCTTTTGGAGAAGAGGTCACCTGGGCAAGAGTGCGGGCTTCACTCGGTAACTTGTCCCTGAGGTCGGGATCTCGAAGCTGACACCTTCCTGGATCTACTAACATGCAAGAACATGTTGATGGAAACATGAATGATAGTGGCCTCATACACTCGCGATATAGAGAACCTGCGAAGACTCGACCCATCCCAAACCAGAAACCATAGATTCGACAGCTATAATTGATGCAAATAAAACTTCACCTACCCTCACCATCATTTGAAAACCGTTGCAAAATACTAAAAAGGGTCAGAGCTTGGGTAACTCAACAGGATCTTAGGGATCCCATCACGGCGTCGAACTAATGTGACGCTCGTGGTGCAAGCAGGCTCTGCGCAGGAATAAGTCGCGGATTTGATCGGTAAACCAACCTGCGGGCAGGGCTAACAACAAAGCATTCTATGCAGCCTGTGGCGGCAATATACTTATACTCCGTCCTCGGTACTCTTTTGAACAAGTTGCAACAGTGTGCTCCGTTGCACGAAAGACGATGGGGTCTGCCAGCCCAGGAGCCAAGAATGTTGAGTTTGCAATTGAACCGTGCGCATTTCTTGGCAGAAGATTGAGTACTTGTCTTGTGCACGCCGTCCATCTTCCTCACGAAAACCATACTTGTACGTCAACCCATCCTCTGCATAAAGTGTTCGGGTTTTTACTAACAGCTCTATAGACCTTGTGGGAGTGACCTAGCTCAAGCATTGGGTTCGCTTTAGCGGGGTCTCTGCATTGCACATCGCGGACGGACATCGCTTTCAAGTGTCCTTCGGGGCTCTTGTCCGCGCATTTTTTGGCCTTTCTAAACACCTTTTCATCATATTCCTTCGCCTCGAGCAAGGTTTTGGAGAAGAAATATGGTTCCGAGTGGGGTATCAGACCCTTCTCGGTGTGGTTTGTGAGGCATCCAGCTGAGACTCGAGTGGAATGCGGTATCTGAGCTTCCGGCGAAGATGCTGCTCACCCACTACCCGCATCTGACCGATAAGGATGCTTGAAAGACCTTCCATGATGTTAGTAGCTTCTGGTTAGAGATCACTCCCATACCTGTAGCCGGCCGTTTCATGACCTTGGTGTTACGGCCTCGAAGCACCTTCGAACTTTCGGCGCATTGCAACTTGGCCCACCACGTTCCGTTATCTGTATGCTGCAGTTTCAGAAAGATAGACTTTTGCCGGCATGGAATCCTCTATCAGCCTACGAGAGGGACTACGGACAAGTGTCAAGCTAGGGCGCCGCTGAACAGGAGCGCAGGCCACGAAACAGCTACCGAAAGATAGCTCCAAGCAACTTGTTGGCTTCACCTAGCTGAGAAAACGAGGGCGGTTGATCTAGCTTCGGCAGTTTCTATCATCAATTGAAAATTGCATGGGTGTATATCATGTCACTGCAAGGATTGCGAGGGAGCTTCATACTCCTCTCATGGCCTGAAAGAGCTTGTGAAACAGGTGGCAAGTGATATCCGTTTCAGCAATGTCGCAAATCCACGAAAAATATTCCCACTCCAATGGTCTGTCCTTGTCCCATTGTGACTCTTTTCTTTCTGCTCCTCAAGGCAACTGCCGGCTCAACCTGTCTGGACTCTGTCGGACTTCACCCATCACGAGGACAGTCCCCAGAGCGATGATACCTCGTGACAGCACCCTTCGCCATGATTTTGGTGAGGTGGCATATCACCAGCCACATGCATCGCCACGTCGTCGCTTCCACCGAGCCAAGCCCCAGTAGGAGACACGGAGTTCACGAAACTCGAAATGATTGGCGGAGGTAGGCCGAGGTCCATCTCCAAGGGAGCTGAATCGAGGAGGTGATGAGCTTATGCAAGCTGAGGCGTAATGAATGATGATGACTTTGATCCTCACTTTTCTGCTTCGTCATAAATCATTTGTTGGTTGCTCTGCCTGCGCCTATACAGTAATTGGACGCTAGACATGAAAAACAAGGCGACTTTCTTTCAGCAATGGCGCAAATGAGGCTGATAGCGCCACTGGCATCGCCATGGAATAGCGCAGGATTCTTCCCCGTTGTGCCTAAAAACACTCCAGACGAGTCCCCCGGATTCCTCATCATTCCACATAGGTGGAATGGAAAGTGTTCTCCCTTAGTCGCTGCAGCCAACGCATTTCGCGGCCGTCAGCACGGCTTGTTCCTGTCTCCTCTTGCCCGGCAAGTTCTGGTCCAGACGACCGCCATCTACAGCCATCATTCTGTCAGTGGAGGCTTCTCTTGCTTATGCACGCGTCCGCTGTCCTCTCCTTCACCCGAGTTTCCATCAGGCCCTTTGGTCTCAAATCCAGTTGACCTTTCTGGAGGCTTCTGCGGGTCAGGCTGTTTCGCCGGATGGTCCCTTCCCTCAGCCGAAGATGCCATCTTGCCAGCTTTGACGTGCTCTTCTTTCTTTTCTTGGTTGGGGTCGTTGTTGATTTTGGTTTGGTCAACTACAATGTCGCTTGCTGCCGACGATTGAGACGACTTTCCGCCTCCAGAGGGGTTGAATGCAGTGGATGAGAAATTTCGTTGAGAGACTCTTCCGAACACAGATACGCCTGGGAGGCGATGACGTGCGACTGCGTTGGACGTAAGGGGAGTCCGCGATGCAGATATCGCTCTGGAGTACATGATCAGATTACTTGGCAATTTGTGGCAGATTGAAGACTCTTGCTGCCCTGAAGGTTTTTCCAGCTTCAGAAAAAAAAGATGGCTGACTTTTGGTGTCAAGTAGTCGTTAGAGCATCCTATGAAGTTAATCCTGTTCAGCTGTTGCGGATCGTAGAACATTGGGTTCATTCCCGACACATCATCTCGAGGACATCATCATCGATTCGGAAGACAAGTCCGCCAGCAACAGAACGCATAGCTCTTCCGCCCAACATTGACGAATAATCATTAGGCGATGGATGATGAGGACGACTGGTCCTCTCAGCACGTAGTTAAGCCAAGGACAGTTCAAAGGTTAATGAACGACATCTGCCCTTCTGCAGGTAGACTTCGTGTTGTTGAATGGTCCAAAAGCGGAAGACTGTGGAAGTCATCAGAATCGAGCGTCTGCTAGCCAGACCATAATGCTACTACTGCTGCACCATTTGGAGCATTGATCTGTACGAACAGACTTGGATTAGAAGGCTATGCTGTGAAAAGAAATCCTCTCGTCCAATATCTCATGGTCCGTAGTGACAGTCCTGCCGGCATAACTGGATATGGTTGGGCGAGGCGCCAGGTACCTTTGAGCAACGAAATGAGGGTCACACAAGAAACAACCAGTCACGGGAAACGGTCATGCCGGTGGTGGCTGTGCCATTGTGATCTGCGGCAGGTCTGGGTGGCCGCCAGGAGACGGAAACAAGCCGTCGAAGGGCTTCTGAGACTGTCAGGAGGCCAAAGCATGTGGCATTCGGGAAGCTGGATAAAGAAACCTGAGACAGCATGAGCCGGGCTGGAATGGGCCGCAGGAAGTCTGGCTGAACTGGGATTTGGCCAAGGTTCTCCAGCGAGAGTCCCGCCGGGTTGAGGCGAGAATATTGTGAGATGGAGAGGAGTGTTTCACCAGTCAGCAGACGAGCCACAGAGAACGATGTGAGCGATTGATGTGAGTCAAGCGAGTGGCCCAGTGGCATTCCGCGAGGTGGCCACCCCTGGAGCGCGACGCGACGATGCCTTGGGTGCCGTCCAACCACGCGCGGGTACCAATCGCGTGTGCCTAAAGTGTATCAGACGTGTCAGGCGTTTGTCTCGGGCTCTCATCCAATCGACGAGTGGGTGCACGAGCATTTGACTGGAAGGTGTGTCAAGTGGCCTTTTTCGGGAGAATGGTGGGGGTGAGATAACGAGAGGACTCAATGAAGCTACCAGTCGAGCAGGATAGTGTAGTCAGTCAACCTGAATCACCAGAAACATTGAATAGCGTTCGTAAATTGGCTGCCATAGTAGGTAGCCGATCCTTTCGTAATGGGGCAAAAGAAAGGCGACAGCTGCAAGGACAGCGCAGAGTTGACAGATGGCAGATACCAGCTGGGGGGGCGTCGAGGGGTTCTAGGCAGCTGGATAGCACCCTCCGAATGGCAAGACCGATGCCCATCCATTCGAAAGTGGAGGGTTTGCACTGTACCTGCTGCGGCATGTCGCCATCTCCAGTGCGGCGCGGCATGCCCGTTCGTCGCCGGATTGCATCCCTTTCCCCTTCTCCCTGCTTTTACGGACGTGCTAATGATGCGCGAGTCAACTGAATGGGTCATGGGTACTTGTGGACCACTGGCGGTCAATGGTCATTAGGACTCCAGCAAGGAGCAAAACGCGCACGACACACGCTGAACACGCTGGCGTCAAGGTCAAGCGGCATCCATACAGACCATCTAGAATACAAGACGGCTGCACATCCCCATAAAGTGCGTGCGGACGCTCAGATTCAGTCGTGCAGCCGCCGCCCAATCCGCACGTTTCGTTTGCCAGCCGCCAGCACAGGGCGAAACAAGATCCATCTCGCCGTCTCCCCTCGATTCTGGCCGCTCTGGGCCAACAGGTCTACATATCTGGCCGCACCCTGCATCGGTTTCCATTCATATCCTGTGGAAGCGCCCAACCATCTATAACAGGTGCGGCAGCGTTTCTGATTCATGCCTCATTCATATTCATAAACCACCTTCTCACCGTTGCCTCATTCTCGTCTCTTCTTTCTCTCCATCTGGCATCGTCTCCTTCGTCCGCGTCGAAGGGTTGAGTTGAACTCACCACCCCTGTCTCTCACCGTCGGAAGAAAACGCACCCTGACACTTTCTGGGGCAGGTCTCCCCACCTCACTCAAGCCTTTTCGAGCTCTCACCATACCCAAAAGTGCCCCTAGCCGTCTTCAGTCACAGACAAGCATAGGAAGAGAGACAGTGCCGGCTGCTCCAGGTTCCAACCCCTGACCACCGACAAATCCTTGCCTGCGCCATCCCGGAAACCCTAACACCCTAACGGCGCAGCTTTCAAGCCATCCGCAAATCTGTACCTGGAGTTTATCATCGCCTATCCACTAGCTGCAGACTCCAAACCCACACCCCTGCAGTTACTACATCACTTCTGGCGCAGAGTTCAGGAGACTACTTCGCTTGGATACGACGAGACTCTCTCTCAAACATCAGGAGCTACACCCTAGGCTGTGCCCGGGCACATTATACTACGATATATCCAAACTCGGGCCTCTGTCTGCAAAGTTTTCATCTGCTGGCCAGGTGAAAGAAAACTGAGATCGACTTCAACTAATATCTTGGATACCAGCCTCCCCGCTTGTGTCAGTGGGCTGTCTCATTCACTTCATATCCGCTCGCTTCACGGACCTTGACACCCCTCGGAGGTTCTTAAGACACCTCTATATACTCCTGGAACTGCCTCACTTTGGGTTGTTCCCCTCGTTCCCTATCTCTTCAACCTTGAGCCCGACAATTATCATGATGAACTCCTACACATTGGCCCAAAACAGGGCAGCATTGGAGGACTTTGTCCGGCAACCGGTACGGACATACATGATCCAGCACTTGGCGAAGCAGGCATCGCAGGTAATTCGATGCGACCAAGAGCCCCAGCCAGCAGCAGACTCGCTACCGACGCCTCCCTCGACGCCGCCTCAGACATCTTCCTCGGAACCAGCATCGCCTCCGCTGCCGAGCCTCGAGCAATTCATCAGCTCCCTCGTCCATCGATCCTCGGTGCAGGTGCCAACTCTGATGACCTCTCTTGTCTATTTGGCTCGCCTCCGGTCGAGACTTCCACCTGTGGCCAAGGGTATGAGATGTACGGTTCACCGCATATTCCTTGCGTCTTTGATCCTGGCGGCGAAGAATTTGAATGACTCGAGCCCGAAGAACAAGCACTGGGCAAGATATACCTCCGTCAAGGGCTTCGAGGGATTTGGATTTGGTCTTGCTGAGGTCAACTTGATGGAGAGACAGCTGTTGTACCTGCTTGACTTCGACACCCGTGTGACCGAGCAAGACTTGTTTGACCACTTCGAGCCCTTCCTTGCACCCATCCGCTTTCAATTGGAGCTTCAGCAAGAAGAGGCGGAGCTTACCAGCACCCACCGGCACTGGCACTCTCACCAGCCCTCCAACGACTCCATCATCTCTCTCCCATCTGTTGTCCGCAAGGAGCCTGTTCGCGTCATGGCAACGCCCCCTCCGAGAGCAGCCGGTGTCTACGATTCTCCTGCTTCTTATGTCGACGAAGACATGGCAAATGGTCGATATCCACGACACAGGGCAAACAACAGCTCCTTGTCGCTGCCGGCTCAGACTCACAGGAGGTGGCCATCACCATTTCGCCACCACGGCAACAACCGCTCTGTATCGCCGCCTTCAATTCGGGATCTTCCTCCACTAGTACCATCAAGCCGACCTGGCACAATGCACAGCCACTCCAGTTCTCGATCTTCCTCAGTGGCACCGTCATTACGCTCAAGATCTTCGTCCTTGGCGCCTACCTCGCGAGGAACACCCTACACTGCATCGTCAAATATCGATGACAGCATCGTGGTGATCGACCTAACCGAAAGTCCGGACGCATCATACCACGGTGCTTATGGCAAAGCTGTTTCAGTATCTCGGCCCAGTCTCAAAGGACATCAGACAAGCTTTCAGTGCGAGAGCCAACAGCCTTCAAAGAAGGTGAAGTCCGACTCAGGTGTCGGTGGTGTCATGGCACGGCTCTTCTCTACGAACAACTACCGTCTGGGAAGGACACCCGCAGTTCAGCAAGCAGCTTAGGGAGCTGTCGAACGCGGTGTGGCAGGGAGAAAACGGAAACGAGGACTTCATTGAACCTCCAGCGACGATATCTAACCAGATACTGATGAAAAGCTGATTCTAACGACTCACGCCATTTACAACTCAGAGACCCTCATTTACGGCAAGCTCATTGGTTTTTTTTCTTCTGCATGTGCTTTTCACATAGCGATGGCGTTTCACGGGACCTAAAATGATACAACAGTTGATCAGGAGGGCGACTTCTTGGAAAGCAGCGAGCTTCAAGGGCGATCAACATTTTTTGCATGTAAAACAGATAACCAGTTAGTGGAGGAGTTGGTGAGCAAGGTAATTTGCAAGCGATATTCGTTGGACTGGTGCCAATGGGTCATTTCTTGGATATGGGGGAAATGACTGAAGGTCGATGAAGCAGTACCGATGTGTCACGGCCATGCATGAGAGACACCAAACAGAGGACTGATACCCCACTGCGAAGGAAGTGGATGACAAGCGAGATGATCTCCTGCGGGATGATGGCGAAAATATCCCAGATTTGACCCCAAATGAAATGAAAGACTATTCTTAAAAGTTCACTCAAATAACATGGTAACATGAAGTGATCTCGGTCTATTTGTCCCCTATTCGCTCCTTTGTCATTTCGTCTCCAAGTACGAGGTACTCAGTACAAGATGCACGCTGCCAATTTGCGAGGGATTGATAAAAGTTGCTTGAAGCTTGGACCCTAAGATCCTTTCTCCTAAGGAGTGTAGGTACCTGCCATAACTCCGTTACGGAGCACTCTTACCCTGTACTCTCATGGAGGCATAGCATGAACGTTCGTGACAAAACAGGATTTCAAGTCATCCCCGCTGGGCCGAGTCCCTTGAAGGGGCATAAACGTTCGAGGCCAGGCTGAAACTCGTGGGCTTCAAACCTAAGCACCAGACGGAGTACGTACATACCCTGTATCCGACTCCTCGTGCGTACGAAGTACTGGGTGCGGAGGTTGCTCACTACCTGCATTGCTGTCCATACATTCATCCTACAGTACTCCATACATAGTATCCACATCAATGCTCCGTCGGTGGGGGATCGTCCTTCCATTGGGTTCTCATGTCTACGGTGTTCTGTGATTGTCGGGATATGATATGAGAAAGCCAGAAAGTGTCGAGGGTACTAGATTTCGTGCCCGAGTGTTGTGGTTTGTCCTGCTGTGTAATGTCCTGTCCGAGGGTCCGTGCTTTGGCGAAACGTCGAATAGATAGACCTGGCTTCCTCGTGATAAATGTCGTACATAGTCCAAGCGCTTCTCCTCAAACAAGTTGGGGCCTCTGGAGGCTTGAGCTGGAATAGCTCGTGCCGGTGTGTCGGAGTGAGCTATTAGCTGGCTTTGCTGAGCCTCGGTATGATTCTGAGATTGATGCTTTGCATGATCCTGAAGCCGATCCTGTGCCAGAGTCTGAGCCTGAGCGTAGAAAATTTGGTCCTGGCAACGCAGCCGCTTTTCGGCATGATGCGAGTGAAACTTGTTCGCAAGGCAGGCTCGCAGTTGCGTTTCAATGCCCTCATGCATGCAATTCACATGACCAGTGCTTTTTGGCGGTCGGATCTCACTGGGATGTCCAGCGTAGTGTATGTATACAGGGTAGTCTTGTGGTGTGGTGTGGTGTAGTGCAGTGTGGTGGTGTCTCGTCAATGGGCGACTCGCAACTCACTCACTTTTTTTGGCCTCCTCGTCGGTCCTCTTCCCAAGGTGTCCATCTCCTCGCTGCTCCATCTCCACGGCCACATACTCCTCATTCTCCTCCTTTTCACTCAAATCAATCCTTTTCCCAACGCCCCAGCCAAGCCCACCCGTAAGAACCCGGCCCACACTCGCGCCCAGTACAACTCCCCAAACGACAGTGCAGGGCCACTTCTGCCATTCTCGGTCCCAATCCAACGCCATGGGAATGGCGCCTACCCAGCCGCCCAGGAACGCGCCGACACTGCCGCCCCACACGCCCGCGGCGTCGAAGGGGAGCCACGCCGCTGAAACGTCGCGCCAGGCAGGAGAGGACACGCCGTGAGTGTAGAAGAGGGGGAGAAACCCGAGGACAGAGACATGAAGGCCGAGCAGGAGGGTCAGTGGAATTGAGGACATGGGATAGAGGGGCGCGCCGAGCACTAAGGCGATCAGGGTGAGAGGCAGAGGCGGGAGTGTGAGCGTGAGAATGAGCGAGAATAGAGTGGGCTGCATACACGGATCCCGTTAGTTTCCAGTCATTATGCGGGAAGGTGCTGGTCCGGACTCACCGTGATGCGTCCCCTCCAACTGCCCTCCCCCCCCGGGCCCGCTGCGGTACCTCCTTTACCTGCACTTTTTCCGCCAGCGAGATTCTTGCGGCGCATACTTCCCGTCGCAGTCCCGCTCCCCTTGGTGGCCTTCGGCCTCGCAGCCGTAGGACTGGCGCTCCCTTCCACGATTTGGCCTCCACTCGTGCCGGACACCCAGCCTCCCGCCTGGGGCAGGCAAATCGCGCAGAAGAGACATTGCAGCACGGCGATGACACCCAAGTCGCTGAGCAGTGTGTTAAACGGGTCTGCGATTAGAGCCGACGCGCGGAGATAGTAGTACACGGGCACCAGGACGGTATGGATGTAGCTGTATCGCTTCGCCCACGGGGAGGAGAGCAAGGGGATAGGATTCGTCGTGGGTGTCAGGAGCCGGTGGATCTTCTGAGCTGTGGTGATTGAGGGTGCGGATGGGGGGAGAAGATGTGTTAGAGAGCCTGACATCGCGTTGGAGATATAGCTGGGAGAAACCGGCGAACCAAAAGGACGGACCGAAGGAACAAGAAGAGAGCGTGCAGCAAGAAGGAGTGTCAAGCCATGGTTATGGAGCTGTTGTAGTTCGGAGAGTGGTGAGTGAACGTTCATGTGGAAGAAAGTTGGAGAGCTCACCCTGCGTTGGGCTTAGGGTGATGCCGCCCTGTGCTCACCCCGGCCGCGCGCGAGTCAGGGGGGCCGCGACGCCTGGCGCCTTGGGGCGGCGACCTTACTTTGTGCTGGGTGTATCCCCATGAAGGCGAAGTGACTTCAGACAGCGACCGCTGCTTTCGAGACTACGACCAGAAGATCCTACGAGACGCCGCATAACGCGAACGCCTATCCGCTCTGCAGCCACGGAAACAGTCCCGATCACCGGAAACCCAGGGCTCCAGTCAGGCTCGTGATAGGAGTATCTCGACATCCCAGAGTCAAATCTATCCTTCTCACCAGGTGGAAGAGTACCTTTTCGTTGACTCAGACGTCTCGCTCGATCTTGAGCTAATCTGCATTACCGTCCTCCCCAGTGATAATTCCCTTTGCCGCGACGTCTTGGTTCAAGAGGCAAATATTCATCGTTAAGCTCAACTATCACCTTAGGAACTTGGCCACTCGGCAATGTGGCTCTCGTTGACATGACTTCAAATTCGAGAAACAACACATGCTGCCTTTGGGAATACGGAATGATTTTCCGGAGGAGCGTGGGTTCTGACGGTCCTGTGCCATTGTATTGTCCATCAATAAGAGGCACCCAGAATTTCTTCCCTAACATCAGGGCGATTTTTCCCAGCTCGACATGCCTTTGACAGGGGCATAAGCGGTGACCATGATCCTCGCGGTTGGTGGAATCCACGCTTAGTGACTCTTTAATCACGGCCGCCATCCGAATTTCAGCATCATCGAGACTGTCCATTGCGATAATCGTCAGCATCCTCAACGCCGACCATACGTAGCCTTCGAATCGATCTCCGGCAACCCTGTCGCCGTAGGGCTCTCTGATCAGATGTGGGGAGTTTTGGATAATCATTGCCACGATGGCTCCATCGAGCACGACAGGCATGCCTTGACTTCCTGATCTTGCACAAACATTCGACCGTGGTTTCCATAGTTGGTGCATCCAATACTACACAGAGCCCATGGCATGCGTGTATTCGGAGAGGGTCAAAAACTCATCATCCCATCTCTCCAGAAACCTGGGAATCCAGTCGTTACGCCATTCCTCCTTGAATGAAGCCGTGTGACATGCTTTGCAGTATTCCCAATACGCAGGGTACCATCCAGCTTGCGCCCAAACGACGATAGAGATGACGTGGGGAGAGCCTGTGGGAGAGATGATGATGTTGGATCGATGAAGATCCCCATATGTGAATACAATGGCTTCATCGTCGGGCAGATACTCTCTCCAAGGATCTATCCTATTTGGCGACTGGGGGAGCTTGTACCAGAGCAACGACGAGATCCAGTTGTGGAATGACTCCACTGTAGGAAATGGACCTGGGTCTGGCATTCCCTCGAAAACGATGTCGGTGACAGGTCCACCATTTATTGACCCTTAGAGCAGTCAGCCACCACGCTCGATGTCGGAATGGAGCATGAGTTTCACCGATGAATGGGCTGTCAGGCACAACCACGGCGCTCCGCAGCGAGGTGAGCATTTGGTGCAGGTCGTTGCAAACGATCGCACAGTCCGAACGAGTCAGAGACTCCCATCGCTCTTTAAGGCTGTCCCCTCGAACAAGTTGCATGTATACATAGACCTGTTGTTGGTCTACTCGCCAAGCATAGATTTCCGGAACTGGCACGCGGTTTCCAAACGCTTTCCGGATCAGCCATAGACATAGGGCTTCGGTAACGGAGACATGGGGACCGAATTTAACCAAAAGATCGAGATGTGGCAATTTCACTGGTGGTGGTTGAGTTTCGTTGCCACCTCGCTCGGCAAGTTCTCTGACAGTTGCAGGCGCCGGAAGAACTGATCCGTGATTTTGGAAAAAGGAGGAAGCTATGAAGTCAAATGAAGTGAGAGAGGCATCGGGCAGAGACGAAATGTCTATGTGAGCGCGTTCAGCCATCTTGGAATGTCTCAGTTTTGAATTTCGCTCTGAGGCTGCGGCCTGTTAACTTATTGTCGACTGCCGAAGGAGGCCAGAGCTGGAAAGCTGGTGGAGATCCAAACAGCAGGGACGAGATCACTGCCCAGGCGTCAGCCGAACCAGGGGAAGGCAACCGCTATTTATCGGACTCTTCGTCAATGCTCGCTCTGTTACCGTATATGCAATCAAAGAGCCTTCTCCCGGCAGGCCACGTATACTCATACAAAATCCGTTTCTGTTTCTTCACTTCCTCATCACACCTGTATGGGTATCTCATGCAAACAGCACCACAAACGTGCAGTCTTCCGCCCATGATATATGCATAGAAGCCCAGCGCGGAGACCCTCAAGGTCTGTTTCAAAGCGGTATCCCAATCAAAGTAGCACGCCACGAAATAGAAGCAGGTCCCGTATCTCAAAGGCAAACAAAGTAATAGGGAAATATGCGACGGCGTTCATGCCTGGGCGGCCCTAGGTGAACTTCGAGCCGTCTCAAATGTGTTCCTCTGCTCCTCCTTGGGAGTTTCGTAGACATCTTCGTCGCCGCCCTCCTCACCGTCGGAGTCTTCTGTTCCGCTAAAGCGCGAGATCTCTGCGGGGGGCGGGTGGTCTAATTGAAATGGCGCAGTCCGATGTAGCGTCTTCATTCGATTCGTACCTGGGTGGTTTTGACTAGATTCAGGACTCGGCGTGGGGTACGCTTCCCTAATCGTCGCGAAGATGGGGGTTCTTAAGTTCTCCATCTCTTGCTGTAGTTCTTTGACCTGCTCCTCCAGCCTCAAACGAGCTACCTTTTCTTCTTTAACCAAGTCCAGTAAAGCCTCAAACTTGTGTGCAGGGATGTGGATAGATGATGGCGACGAATCCCTCGAGCGGACTGGAGATCTGCGTCGAGCGGTTGCAGGTCTGATCGTGGCAGTGGTGGCTTTACTCGCTCTCTGAGGGCGGAATAGGTCGTCGTCTTCGGGAGAAGGCAATGGCGATTCACCAGGTGAAGACAAGAAAGTCAGCGGCGGCTCTCCGCCCGAGGAAGACAAGTAGGTAAGGTCGTTGGATGACTCGGTTGTCAGAGTCAGATTCGTCTCGTTTTGCTGGAAGATATTGTGGACCGACCCTCGACTGAAAGGCCTCGAATTCACTCTCAGGTTCAACCTGGGATTCGGAATGTTGTGACCTTGAAGTTTGGCCAGCGCGAACTCGAAATCGAAAATCTTGATCTCGAGTGTCCCAATTCTCCGCTCGAGCGTATCGTCGGTCTCGGGGTTCCCAAGGCCGAAGTCGAAGGTCTGCATCACACTTGCGTTGGAAGCGGTGTGCTGAGAAGCGCCGGCTGAACTTGACGGTAGCTGTGAATGTGCAGAATCCACCACGATCGATTGACCACTATACACTGGTACTGGGTTCTGAATAGCACTGTGGCGCCAGAATGCGATCGTACCCGCTCGATCCTGATTGGAAGGACGTTCGACAGCGCCGTGCTGCATCAGCTCATTGAGCGCATCCGCACTCCGAGAACGACGTTTGAACTGCCTGTCCGTCACCGTGTCCTCCTTGGCCCTATCTTCCGTCTGCACCGAATGAGTCGGAGGCCAGTCATTGATTGCCTGAAGGAGACCCGAGTCCTTGTCGCTGAAAACCAGACTGGGCAATGTGTTACGGCGCCCGCGCCGAGGTGGGGTTGGCAGAGTTCCATACACAGCTCCGGGTTGTTGATAAGGTATAGAGTGTGAAGTCAGAGCAGCACCCCGCGACGCAAAGTCTGTACCAAGAGGCGGGGCGGAGTCCAGCTGTGTGCGGTCGTGATATTCTGTGACAGGATTGAGATGGCCCGACTCAGAGTAATGGAAGACGCTGGTATCAGTCGGCGCCGACCTGTGTCGCTTGCTCGAGAACATACGTTTGATGGCTGCGCGAAGGCCGCTGGGTTTTTTCTGGTTCAAGGAAGTCTTGGATGGGATTGAAGACATGCTGCTCTGGAGTAAGGATGGACCAGCAGAGGCACGCATGCCAAGGCGTGGCTGGCCTTCACTGACATGTCGCACATGGACATCTTGAGCCGGGGTGCTTTTCCGTAGCCAAATGGCGTCGTTTGGGCGTTGGAGGTAGCTGGTGGATGGCACGGCGTTGGGGCTACGAAAAGCGATTCCATCCTCGTCGAAAGGAATTGGATCCGATATCTTCAAGTCTCCTCTCCTCAGAGCAGCGCCTGTGTTCGCTAGAGACAGAGATCCCGATCGCCTTGCTTTGTGGTTTGGAGAAGGCATAATGAGCACCAGGTGATATCGACAGCGTCTGCCAAGGGCAGAATATCAGCACTCCACGACTGTCGAATAATCCAAACGTTTCCGCATCCTGCTGATGCTTCCCTGGCTTGCAATGCGCCGAGTTGATAAAGTGCCGCCGAGGATGACAGTCTCACGCCGATGAGGGGAGTGCCAGTGGAGCCCAGACGTTGCACAACAATATCTGTCAAGCGCGTCAGTCGGATCAGATTATCTGTCAATTGTGGGAGAGCTCGGAAGGTACCATAAATTGTGGAAGATTAAGATTAGAGCTCAGCACACCCAGATCAGGGAGCGGCGACCGTCAGAGGGATTATGGAAGGAGCAGTATGTCGGATGAAACAAGGGCCGATCGTATGCAAGGAGTGACAAGAAGAATGTGGGCGCGCGATGCGCAGGAACAAGGCAGATTCGAGGTCGAGCAATGGGGCGAAATATGGGAATCGAACAGTCCTCCGCGCGCAACGTTGCAGAATGCTCAGTCAGAGGTCAAGTGAGTGCCGAAGCATGCCGGCGAAGGTGCTCGCTTGGATATACGTAGTAGACGACCGGCGATGAGCCCGAATGCGATTGAGGTAAACAGCTAGGGTCGCCGTACGGGAATCCCTGCAAGGTTGGCAGCAGATCAGTGAAGTCGTGCTGGCTTCGGCTTCGCTTCGACCCGCATCGCACCAAGCCTGCAGCATCAATCGTCGAAGGGTCTGACAGGATCGATCAAGAAGGAAGAAGCAAGATGGATGGAGCGCCGGGAGGAGTGACAGCTGGCAGCCATGACAGCTGGCAACGTCCCATTCAGCTATGGTCGCACCGTTCTTTGTTATTTTCGATAGCATCTGCCCAGGCCGTTTCAGCAGCAGAAACATGGAGCATGGATGACTCGGAAGGGACCATGGAGGGGCAACCACTACCGCCATGATCCACGGCCGATAGAAGGAAGTGGGTGTGCAGCCAAAACAGGCCGGCGGTGGATTTCGAGGCTGGCGGGCGCAACCAATAGTGGCGGCGATAGCCTCCAGTGGTGCTGGGTGCCCCCCGGGCGCCCTGTCACTCTCCGCCGACTTGGGCCTAGGCTATTCATAGCCCATGATTGGCAGCGTGATCTTCTCGATTCCTGCCGACTGTCCAGGTGTTCGCGCTGTGCAGTCGACGTGCATCCCTGATGCCAGATGGTGATCAAATCCCAGAACAGAAGTACGATGGGGCTCTTGTGAAGGTGCTGCAGGGCGACTGGGAACAAAGCGCTACGTGAGGGTAAAGTTCACCTGCTCCTCGTGCCCCCGAGCCAACCAGATGCCCACCTCCCCCTCTGCGCACCTCTCCGCTCACTATCAAGATCCTGGATCCCACCTGACTCTGTAAGCGACATTGCAGCTTCTCGATCATGACTGGTCCGTGGCAGTTCGTGCCAGAGTGGGAGCCGGTGCCACATGTCCGTCTCACCGCCACGTTCGAGACGTTGATGCGCACACCCTCGAGACCTTCTGGACCGCACAACACCGGAGTCTTTACGGAGTATCCGAGAACCTGAAAGGGATCCGAACGAAAAGAAGAGAGCAGGATGGCAGCGAGACGCACGACCCTCACCAGTTACGACTGTGTCGGAGACAACCCCCGCTAGCTTGGGAACTACTGCGCCCCTCGCCCTCGGGCTTCCCAATGGCCAGCCCACTGTTCCGTCCTCTTTTAGACTGTCATTGGATTCAAGTGGACGACCCCTGCGCCATGCAGCGATGCAAGTCATTCTTAGCGGGGAACATCCGTGGGCTTTGGCTCGAATGGGCACCGGAAGCCCACGTCGCGGTTTCGAATTGATTCAAGCGAACTTGGAGGACAGAAACATGGCTCTTGAGCACGCCAAAGCACAGCGGAAAGCAGGAAGGTGGTCGACCGACGACCGACGTGAAGCACCAATTCCATCGTCAACGACGCAACTGCGCTACTCCGCACCCACTCCATCGACTTGTGCAGGATGCGGTAAGGCTGGCTTGGACTTGGGCGATACGGCCAGCATCGAACACGGACTGCAATAGACGTTTTGTCGCCACGAGTGACCGGCGGTTTGATTGTCCACGCACCCACGCTGTCAAGAGCTCGCCCGTCTTTGGCAGATATCTGCGGGAGTTTGAGGCCGTGACTTTAGGACCTTTGGGTACGAGTGTTTAGCCTGGACTTTTGCGACGGCGTCTATCCTCGGGAAGCGCGATTCCGCCGCTGATTCGCTGCGCTGCTTCAGCTTTTACGTTCAAGGAGCACACCATTACCTTGGGCCATCGTCACCCTCACACAGGCTTCACTCATTGTCTCCTTCACAGTGCGCACGAAATAATCCGACCTTCGCAGTGCGCGCACAGAAATAGTTAACCGTCAGATCCCGACAAAGGAACCGCCGATCATCAACTCGTATTTGCCATCAAGGTATGTACCATTCAGCCCCCATATCGACTGGATACTGAGGATCTGCTGGCATGGGCGCCTGATTGAATCCTTTATCAAAAGCCGGCCCGTCAAATTCTAACAAGAAAATGTCACCCACTCCTCCGCTCGTGCAGACGCGATATTTCCTTGTCCCGGTAAGGCGTCCAATGGTGCGCGGCAATGCGGTGGTACCTGATTCTGCAGTTGAATGCGTGATCGTATGGGTGCGGCAGCGACCAGGCATCGACCAACCAATTGCCGGACTGCTGGTGCTTCATTCGCTTTCAACGTCCCACGTCATCAGGCTCTAGAACCTGAAACTGGCACTTATGTTGTTTCAGGGTAAAGGCGTTGCACCAATGCTAGCAGTGGCTCCATCGCCTCGCACAAGATCCTAGGCAAACAACCTCATATGTCGGGCACTGATCAACTGCAGGATGCTGTGCAACAATGAGCTATCCGAGCTCCAAGTCGCCGGTCGTTGGATACTGCTTGGGTGTTAGAGTTCGACACATGTACAGAGGAAGCCAGCAGTTGAGGACTTCCGTCCACGGTGCTCCAGTATCCGGGAACACTTACTCTCAAGTCGGCAGTATCCTCCAAGAATTTCATCCATCTCTTCAGGAAGGGACTGCCTCGAGAAACGGTCTCGGAGTCGCCAATTACACAGAGGTGTCGCTTCGGTCGTGTCATGGCAACTGCAGCAACTGTCAGATCCTCCCAACTCCAGATAAAGACCGAGGCGACAGGCTGTTTGCATATGCACTGGACCTAGTCGCACCTGCATTGGATATATCAGGCCCGTACTCACCATTTAATCTCCTCTTCTCGCCAAGGAAGCCCACTTCTTTCTCAGCATTGCTTCGGACTAGACTGACAACGACAGCCTCCTTTTCTCGCCCTTGAAAGCCGTCGACGCTCCCAAGCTCTATACCAGGATACGTCTCTTTCAGCAGTGAGCTCAGAAGGGCAAGTTGCGCGTTATATGGTGTCACGACTGCGATGTCCTCATCGCGTACACCAGCTTCAACCAGATGTTTTATATGCATAGCAGCCACGGCCGCCTCCATTTCGTTGCTTTTACTGTCTCCCAGCAGTGTCGACTTGCGCACCTGCCCACCTAGGTCATCTTCAGTCTTCTCCGGAAAATCGCCGCCCTGTGTGTCGAAGAATACGAGTGGTTCAACCGTGTCCTCCGTCTCCTTTATGTCGTACGGTAAGTCTTTGAGGAGACGAGACTTGACGGCATTGGCCGCAACAAGCTTCCCTTCATACAGCTCGTCGCTTGGGAATCGCATGATCTTTTCGTGCATGCGATACTGCGTATTGAGCAGTCTCTTGATACCTGGTCCATGGGTGGCCAGAAGCCGATCAAACATGGTGTTCTCCAACGACCAATTCTTTGCTGCCTTCAGTTCTTCGTCCTTGGCGGTCAACTTGGCCAGGCTTTCCTCTAGGGTCCTCGTGTTGGCTGCCTTGTCCTCCTTGCTGTCCTTATTGTCTGCGCTCTTTACTGTTGGAGGCAATTGCAGGTGATCGCCCGCTAGGACGAGCTTTTTCACGTTGCTTCCGCCAAATACCAGAGGAATCCAGCATTGAGGCTCGAGCGCTTGACTGGCCTCATCAATGACCACGACATCAAATTCCTGATTTCGGACTTGGTGACCCCCGGCGCCATGCAAGGTCGACAGTACGACTTTACTGCCTCTCACTAAGCCGTCGATGCACTTGTTCTCCCTCTCACGGTACTCCTTTCTCAGTAGCTTCAGATCTGCATAGATGCCGCGTCGTTCACGGCCATCGCGAGTCTTCCTGATGGAAGCCTGTTTCTCATCCATTTCTTTGCGCACATCACTCACAATGCCTGCCGCCTCGCTGGTGCGCGTCAAGACTTCCAGCGAATGGTTCAATACACTAGGTAAGAGGCGTGCTGGATGACCTAGTCGCACAATCGGGGTGCTTGGAGACGCGGAAGCGAGACGTTCGACGATATTATCCACGCTAATATTGCTAGGACCGCAGACCAGCACACGTTGGCCTTGCTTAAGAAACTGCAGGATGAGTTCGATCAAAGTGTATGTTTTGCCTGTGCCCGGTGGACCGTGGATGAGTGCAAGTTCGGGTGAAGAAAGAGCAAAGCGGATTGCCTCTTGTTGCGAGGGATTCAGCGTTTCGTCGAAAAATGATATCTCCTTGAACTGAGCAGGGTCAGCTGTGCCTGGGGACGAGAGACCCAGCAGGACTCGCTGGAGACTAGTGTATGACGACTCGGGCCCGGCGAGGAGTTTGGTGAGGGTCTGGTTCATCCGTTTGTAGGTGACATCGTTCGCCAATTTGACCAACCACAGTTTCCCATCTGGCACTTCTTCGACATCTTCACTGCGGTCACCATCCTTCCCGAGGGCAACCCAAATCGCCCTCTCCCCAACCCTGGTGACCACTCCCTCCAAGCCCTTTCCTTTCAACTCGTTGGCCTCTTTCTTCTTTGCCGTGGCCTTGGGCATTTCCCCAACGCGGACAATATCCCCCGTCCGAATGCCATGCTCTGGTAACTCCCCTTTGGAATCCTTGGACACAACAGCAGGGTCGAGACCCAACTCGGCGACGGATCGACCGCCAAGCCCAGTGCGCAGGGAATGAATTGAAAGATTGACAACAGCCAGGCCCGCACGAGCGAGAGTTGTGGGTGGCGTTGACGAGAGGAGTAGACTTGTTTCTTGGATCTCCGATGCTTGTTCCAAGGAGAGAAGGTGTTTGAGGGTCGTAAAGAATGCCGGGGGTGATAGCTGGGTTTTGGGAACCATGGCGTTGAGACGGTACGCTGTACACTGGCTGATGGAAGGCCCTTCTGACACCGAACAGAGACCGTAGAGTTTTCTACTTCACCTGCTCGCAAAAATGGCGCTTATCCTCGAAGTCTACAGACTCGGTGGTTCGCCTCCTGCAGGTAACTTTGGAGGAATAGGCGCAAAGTATATTGGCAATGCGAGATTCACTCACAACTCAGCCTTGGCCTGTCCCATAATCGTCTATCCTCAAGTCGGGATTCCATGTGCTGGTTGAACAGTCGCTGGATGGTTGCCAGAGAGCAGAATGTCGAGGCTCATTGAACTGGATTTCACGATTTATTGTCGGAGTTTTGGCACCGAATCGAGTGGTACAGAACAGACTTGAAGTGGGTGAGTAGAGAATATTCTGTCGTCTCCGGTGACACTCGCCCGCAGAAGAAAATGTGGATCCAATTTTATGCTCCACCGTAACGCACCGATCCGCAATACCACTCCGTACCTCGGGCGAATGTCCCTTTGTCACCACCAGCAGCTGTTCAATACTACTCAACCTCTCCTTCGGCTCCTGTATTTGCGCCTCTAAACCACATTTCACGGCATGACATTTCGTCCCTGAATCTATGTCTCATGGTTTTCGCTGTTGCCACCGGTCAATCTTGTTGATCTCCCGCCGATAACGCAGCGGGAACTGAAGATGGAGCCCACAACCGTCGCTACCTCACCTGCCTGGCCTGTGAACGTCTTGTCCCTGCTCGTTGCAGTTGCCACTGTTGTGGCTGTGATACTCCATCGCCTCCTTGCTATCGATTATGATCCTAGAGAGCCACCCATCATCAAGCCCGGAATACCTTACATCGGCCATGTACTTGGGATCATTAGATATGGAACCAAGTATTTTGATACCGTTAAGTGAGCGTCGCATGTGCCGCCTGGATGCCCGGCCACTGACTCGAATCAGTCGCGAAACTCAATATCCGATTTACACACTGCCTACCTTATCTAGCAGACAATATATAGTCACGTCCCCCATGATTGCGGCACAGCTGCAGCGGCAGCACAAGGATCTGGCATTTTACAATGTTATCCTGGAGGTTACCCGCCGGCTATTGAATCTTAACTCCGACACGATGCGAATCATTCTGACCAACGTCAACCGCGAGGAAGGCGATTGGGGCCTCATGCCGAAGATGCACGATATGTTTAGTGACGTGCTCGGCCGAGGTGAGTCGCTGAAAGAGCTCACCAGATTGCAAATGTCACTTTTCTCAGAGATGCTCAATGAGGTTGCTATCCGAGGTGACTCCATGGAAATCGGTCTGTTTGAGTGGATCAAGTCGATGTTTGCGTTTGCCAATGCGAAGGCACTTTACGGCCCAGAAAACCCGTTCGCCGTGGACCCGAGTCTGGTGGAGTCGTTTTGGGAATTCGAGGCCGGCATGCTCCCCCTGATCATCGACATCGTGCCCAGCATTACGGCCAGGAGGGCCCACAGTGCACGAGAGCGGATCGCCAAAAGCCTCACCGACTATGTGCGGCAAAAACGGTACCACAAGGCTTCACGGGTCATTCAGAACCGTGTAGGCCTCAATCTCTCACACGGATTCACAGAAGCAGAAGCTGGTCGGTCCGAGATCATCTTGCTCTTTGCGATTCTGGGAAATGCGGTTCCGTCAACCTTCTGGGTCGTTGCCAACATCATCAGCCGTCCGTCCCTGATGGCCGAGATCAGGAAGGAGATCCAGGTGGCCGTTAATGACAACGACGACGGCTCCAAAACCATCGACGTGTCGACCCTCGAGACATCCTGCCCGCTGTTCGTCTCGACATACAGGGAATCCCTGCGCACGATCGGCAACCTCGCCTCCCTCCGATATGTGCTAAGGGATACAGTAATCGCAGGACAATACCTCAAGAAGGATTCCATTGTCCAGATGGCCGGTATCGTCATCCACAACGACAAACGGACATGGGGCGAGGACAGCGACCAATTCAATCCCCGCCGGTTCATCAAGACACGCGCATCGGCTGCCGTCAAAGAAGAGTCGTCCGAAATGGACCTGAAGGAGCCTGCAGCAACACAACTTCCTGCTGGAGTCCCCTCGTCGGCATTCCGTCTCTTCGGAGGCGGTAGTGTGGTCTGTCCAGGACGGCATTTTGCGCAGAGCGAGATTTTAGCTTTCGTGGCATATCTGCTGCTGGCTTTCGACGTTTCCGCCCCTGACGGATCGCCTGTCAAGGTCCCTCCGCCAGACGAAGAGAAGATCCCCTTGAGTGTTCTCAAGCCGAAGGGAGATGTGAAGATCAAGCTTCGGAGACGAGAGGGGTTTGAGAGCACGAAATGGGTCTTGAAAGCATAGACGGTATCCCTGTCAACACTCCGCGTTTTGCAGAGCAGTGCGCGAACGATACTGCCACGTGTATACCAAACCTCAACAAGGCATTCCAAAGAGTCATGCTCAACACCCATGGAAAGTATCCGCTGAATTATCGTGAGTCGTCGTCTCAGAGTCTCTCACTTGGCCAACCTGAACGAACCGAGACAGTCACGCAGAGAAACCGAGACACAACATCGTCTCACTTTGCAATAAAAAATCTGGGTTTCATAGAGTGAAAGACCCCGGTTGCGACAAATCTCCGAAATTCATTGATCGAGGTTCCTGGATCTGGTTCAGGGGCGCGAAGACTGCGAACAGTTGGCCGCAAAATAGAAGTATATCAGCAAGGCCGGTAGAGGGAATCCATCTGCCCTTCTAGTTCCTCAACACACAAGCAAGATACACATCACCGCTCCTGTCGAACATTTCATTCTATACAGCCTGTTAAGCCAATGCTTCTTCCTTCTTCCGCAACCGTCTCGGTCTTGCTCTTGCTCTTCTCGACCGCCATATGCGAACCCCTTCTACTTTGCCTTCGCGCCACTCTCTCTCTCTCTCCTCCAGCGATGATCAACGTCCCCGCCACGGTCTCCTTCTTCGTTGTCGCCGCTCTGATCGTCAGCGTCACCATAATCATGGCTTGGAGGACACATCATAAGAACAAGGCGCAAGCAAAGGCCAAGGCTGAGACCGGGGCCGAGGCTGACGACGAGAGCTATCACATCGTACGCAACGCTGGACCGGACGTAGGTGATAGCGAAGAGGAAAGGACGCCCAAGGATCATAAGGGGGGATGGCGGTGGAAGAGCATCCTGCAGCGGGTGGGCTGGATCCGAGTCCTGTCCGACGATGACCGCCAGGAAATGCGAGACATGGGAAGACGAGGCGCCGTCGTGGAAGAGAGGGCCGGAGAAGTCATTATAGATTATGAGCGATCCGGCATGGGCCCCGAGACCGAGGCCCAGATTGCTGCTGCTGCCGCGAAGGATAAGCTCCCCAGGCCGACAGACGTTCCCTCCTTCGAGAATCTCGGTGGCTATCGATATGGCGACTTTGCGTACGGCCCAGACAACATGTCGCCGCTCCCAGTGCCTGTCCCGGTCTCGGTCTGGGTCTCTGCCTCGGCCAACACTTCAGATCGCCACCACCACCACAACCAGTCTTCGTCTTCGACACAAGACATCGCAGAAGTCGAAGGGGTGTCACTCTCGTCCGGTTCATCGTCAATGCCAGGCGGAGGCAAGGTTTCTTTGGAACGCAGTCACGCAGCATACCCTCTGACGTCTTACAACGGGCTTCCCACCACGAGCCAACGCGACATCATGGCCGCGCTGCCCATACCGAAGGATCATCCCCTGTCTCAGCATCATCCGATGGGTCGCCAACGTGCTGTTCTGCCACTCCCAGGGCCGTGCGCACGACTCAGTCAAGACGAGGAAGTCCACGAGATCGACCGCAAATTCGACGAGGGCCGCAATCACCACAAGAAAGAGCGTATCCTACAAGAGCACAACTTCCAAGAGTGGAACGTTCAAGAGACCAATTTTCGAGAGGAAGGACATCAAACTCCAATTTTTCAGTACGAGCGCGAGAGTCTTGTTCCTGCACCGTTGGATCCACGGAGAGGGAGGCACAATCTGGCTGCAAGGCGCAGGTCGAATGCACAGGGCAGTCGAGCGTGGACTTCCCAAGCAGGACAGATCAAGGTTGTCGAACGAGCAAGTCCACTTCCAGCCCCTTCTCGACCTCATTCGTGCTGTGTCTCTGTCTCTGGACCCCCAGAGCTAGCGGGTGCCGGATCTAGGTATAGCCATTTCGAAAATCCACTCAGACAGCACCCGGTTGGAGGCGAGGCCGGTGAACCTCCATTGAGCGAGGTTCAACCACAGTTTGGGCGCTACGAAAGAGCGGCCCAGGATTCGCCGAGTGATCAGGCCGAAGAAGAGAAAAGGATGGTCGATACGAAGTTGCCGTTAGCCACTGGTAGGAGACGCATGCGCTACACATTCGCGTTCGATGCGCCATTGCTTCCGGCTGAAGTCCCTGCGCCACGGCCACAAGATGAAGACGTGCAAACTGAGGTACCGCAATTTGAAGGTCAAGATGGAGATATCCACCCTCGCTCTCTGCAAGCTGAAGGCGAAGCGACGAAGACGCCAAAGGAGACGATGGTCCAACCTTTATTCCACGCGGGAAACGAGTTCAAGGTCGCCTTTCAGATCTCCAAGAATAAACCTTTCGCACCAATTCCATTTCAATTCGGCGCACGACCTGTAACCACTCCGCCAGAGTTCCTGGCGCGAGGGGCAGGTCGGCCGGCCGAGGTAATGAGGCCAGAAGTAGCGCATCCGCCTGTACTTCAGATTGGCAGAAGGCCTGCAGCTCTCGCTCAGCAGAACCGGCATTTCAGCGTTTTCGAGGAGAGTTGGACAACAGTGCCTTTGAGTCCGGTGGGACGGTCGCCCGGGAACCCTATGAGATGGAGTGGGACGGGTGAGCAGGCCAAGGTGAGAGGGATGAAACGAGGTTATGAAGAGTAAGAAGATGGCGCCGAAAATTTGTGTGAGGTCAATACTGGGACACTTGTGTACCTACAGAATCAAGAGGACGGGATTGTCATCCAAGGCAAGGACGGGGCTTTGGCTCACCTTACGATTTGGTCCGCGGTATAACTCCTCGCAAGGACCAGAGAGTAGGGATTCCGCTTGTTGTGTTTCGTATATGTACCATCGAGGCAGTGCAGCTCCAACTTCCATTTGAAATGCAAAATACTGTCGTCCTTCGTGCGGTTACAATATTTCATCCCAATGTCGGAAGATGTCCATGTCCGCACAGTCGAGGTGGTTGATGGCTAGTCGACTCCCCGATCCAGCAAAGGGTCCCGGTGTAATGCCTCTCGGTTTGATGCTTTTTGGAAAGGAACCGAGAACACGCAGTTAGTCGTTCATGTCATAGACGATCGACTCGGCTCCCTGTTTATGTGTGCCGCGCCCTCATCTCTTATTCCCAACAGCAGCCCACCTCTCCCGACTCTTGACCCCGACTCCCTCATCCACCGCCGACCCGCCGCCGCCACTCCCACTCGACCCGGCAGCCCAACCCTCGCCAATCTCGCCAATGACCCTGCCCGGCCGGCCTGCAATGACGGTCCCGCCCGCCCAGACAGTGTTCGCGGGTAGGACCGTCCCGTCCAGAATCTTCACGTTATCCTTGATCATGACCATGTTGCCGATGGTGCAGTTCGCGCCGATCCATACATTTGACCGGATCTCCGCGGCGCGGACGTGCGTGTTGGGCCCGATGTACACGTAGTCGGAGATGCGGAGCATGAAGTAGGTCATTACCTGCTGGGGGTTGCCGCCGTTGGAACTCGGTACCGTCGTGAGCCGAGACGGAGGATGTAGCGTGCAGCCGGGGCTGATGAAGACGTAGCGGCCTAGGTGGATGGAGGTCTGGTCTTGGGTTGTACTGGAAGTTGCGGTGGTGGACTTTGGGTCACTCTGCGTCGGCGGGGGCTTCGGCTGCGGAGGACGGACCAGGTCGCCGTGGATGACGACGTCTTGCTGGATCACACATTTGCCGGCGAGGATGATGTGGCGGGGGCCGAGGACGCTGGCGCGGCGGCTGATTTTGTTGCCCGTTTCGGTCTCGATGTATTCGCCTCGGACGGAGGGTTTGGGTGGCATGATGAGCGAGAGGGTGAGGGAGCGGGCGGAAAGGTCGATGGAGGGGGATGATCTTCGAGCTGCATTCGACTCCGGAGCACGGCGTGGCAACTGAGTACGTATGTTCTCTGAGTCTTGAGTACTGTTAGGCTGTGTACCACATACCCAGTTCTCATTTCTGTACGAGGTACATCCAAGCAACCGACGATGAGAGGCTAACCGTATTGGGCCCAATCAGAAAACGCGTCCTCGAAACGCGTCGCGTCGCGTCTCGCATCGTCCGCTTCCGCTTCCGCTTCAGCTCAGCCTTCATATATTTGGTACTGGCTGGAATAATGTTTTGACGATGCATACATGAGGATACATGGAAATCACACCTCAAGATACAATACATAACGATCATGTGCAAGAGTCGCCTACGACCCATCAATGGACGAACGCCCGTGGTCGTACTCAGTCTGAATCGGTCAGCCCGGGGAATGGACGGTAATCAACTGCTACCCAACCTCGAGAGGGGCTCAGATTGCCATACTCAGATAGTCCTCATCTCTACGTCTTGATCCACTGTTGGGAGGCCCGCTGAACTGTCGTCGGTCTGTCAAATCGAGTTGCGGCATTTAGGTTCCAAATGATACGGATATATTCAGCGAATGTTGAAGATGCTTAGGCTTCACACGCCTAGGTAATCGCGGTTTTTACGAGAATTTATCAGCATTATCAGATATTTAAACAGTGTTCTACGATATGAGATGTTGTGGGTTTCTGCTTGGCCGGCAACGCAGATGGATGGAAGAGACCCAAGCACCGTAGTACTCACGGAAATTCAGAGCATCCGACCCGGACGCAAAGTCGAATGCTTGACGACGCCGTTCTTTGCAGGGCTCCCTAGACCCTGAAGGTCATGCTCTGCTGGTTACAAGCCGGGTCACGCGAATCTGGTCTTGACTTGTTCTCGCATTATCCAAGAAAGACCGCCAGATCTCGTGGCAGTTGCCGGACTACTGAAGTTGGGGCGGCGGGATTGGCAAACGAAGTGGTGCAGTCTGCTTGAATGAGTCGGGTCAAACAGACGTTTTACGGAGGCAATGCACGCGGGAACCCGCATAGCAAACGGGTCTCCTACCTAGTCATGGTTGGGGTTGTCGAATATTGCATCTGTCGAGAACATGCCGTTCCTGGCATGGTAAACCAGATTTCCTGACGACGAACTGCAGCGCCTGAGACCAAATGCACGAAATAGGCAGTCAAAAGCCACAGTATTTACTTTAGTTTTCTCCCGTATGTCGTCGCACTCGCCGTGGCGTCCACTGGAGCAAGACGGGGATGTTGCGGGCGGATGGGCAGGCAAATGGTCTCTGTATTTCCGAGCTAATGAGCCCGTTGTCGCGCTCGATCTCTAATGAGGATGCTGCAGACAACTCAGGGCATGCTTCATCCGCAGCCACCTGTCTTCAAACGCGCGAAGTAGGGGCATCTATTGTCCAGGGTCACCGGAAGCAGACCCAGAGGTGTGAGAGGAGAAGCCCCAGTTGCGAAGAAGGAACACCAAGACCGGAGCGGCTGACACATCAAGCGCTGCGGCGTTGCTTGTTCAACTCTTCTTTCTACGCTCCACCTTCTGGGAAGCGTACCCGCGACGTTGTTGGAACGTCACGAGAACCTCACTCAAGCCAATTATGATAAATTCCGGCTGACGATGCAGAGAATCTCGTCGCTCGATCCGAGACACCTTTGTCCCTGCTTGCCTAGCGACTGAGAACGAGTACCACGCTTTCGGCGGGACTGTGGAGGTTGGGCCTCTCTCCTCTCCTGCTCATCCTGCTGAATACTCGAGACGCTCTATCCAGTGCACCAACTGCCGAAAGTGGTGCTTTGGATCACGGACCGCCAACCTGGACAAGCCGAAAGCCAACCCTTGTAGCAGCGTGCTTCTATGCAGAACCGGACTTCTTATGGCTCGCAGGACCTCTCGGTAGTGCAATCCTACCGGGTTTTCACTTACATGTCCACGATGCGATTGGCCACCTACTTCGAGCGTCTATCAGAAGCCAGCTCTCAATGGGTAAGCCAAGCCGGTATCGTTGCCGGTCATACCCAACCCAGGGTTGAGGCCATGCTAATTATGTGGTCACTGCTAATCCGACGGCGCCCCAGACGTCCTCGACTCCCCACAAACTGAACCCCAAATCCCCGCAAACATCTTGGCTCGACAGCGACTATCACTGTGGTCGCGCATATTGAGGAGCATCTGGATGACGGCCATACGGGGCTAGCGATGTCAATGCACGAGTATATGTGGCACGGTGAAATACCGCCTGGTCGATCACGGCAGTTGATCAGACACAATTGCCGCCTATTCACTCCAGCCTCCACACAAGAGCTGCATATCACCTTCACCGACCCCAATATAAACACCCGAACTCCATCTGGGCAGTCTTTGGAGGGTCTTGTCTCTGTTGGTGATTGAGTCGAACCCAAATAACGGGCAAGATGGCTGCGGAAATCGTCACTGTGGTGAACACCCCGTTAGACACGGAAAAACAGGTCCAGGAGACTGTCCTTCATCTCGAAGATGCACTCGCCTCGCTGAATATCGACCCCAAAGACGCAGATGAAGCTTTCGCCTTCCTGCGGGACCATCCAAATGCCGACGGCGTCACTCAGGAAGCAATCAGCATTCTTGCGGATGAAGGGAAGCGCAAACAGCTCCTGCGGAAGATCGACTGGGCAATTCTTCCCTGTATGATCGCCACGTATTTCCTGCAGTTCTTGGACAAGACGACAATCGGCTATACTGCTGTCATGGGCCTCCGTGATGACACGCATCTCAAGGGCCAACAATACTCCGACGTCGCAATGATATTTGTAAGTGCAGCCGGTCAACCTTTCGTTGGGTCAATTTTGGCATATCCTTCCACGTTGCTGATGGGATGATCAGTATGTTGGCTACCTGGCCGCGGAATTTCCCACTCAGTATCTCGCCCAACGAATATCGAGACTTGGGAAATACTTGGGTGCAAACATCATCCTCTGGGGGGCCGTTTTAGCAGCTCATGCAGCGGCTCAGAACTACGCCGGCTTGATGGTCTGCCGGGCGCTGCTGGGAGTCTTCGAGTCAGTCGTCTCGCCCACACTTGTGCTGGTTGTCGCCATGTGGTACAAGAAGTCCGAGCAAGGCCGCAGAATCTCCTACGTCTACGTCTGCAATAGGTAGGCAATGCTTTCCAGTATCATTCCTTGGCTGACATTTTGTTCAGTTTGACATCCATCTTTGCTGGTCTTGTGTCCTGGGGCGTGTCGCATACGAACAACAAGAGCTTCGCAAGTTGGCGAATCTTCCTGCTCACGATCGGCCTGGTGACCGTGGTGGTTGGCGTAATTGTCTTCTTCTACCTCCCAGATTCGCCCGTCAAAGCCCGACGCTTCACAGATGCTGAGAAAGTCGCAACACTTTTGCGAGTCAAGGACAACCAATCGGGGACGCAAAATGCCCAGATCAAACGATCTCAGATTTTGAAGACGTTCAAGGACCCCGGCGTGTATCTTGTGGCAGTCTCTGTCGTGCTATTGAGCGTCCCCACCGCGATTCCAAATTTCTCCAGCATTCTCTTGACCACGTTTGGATATACCTCACAGCAAGCTGTAAGTAGCCATGCTTCACAGCGTCACGGGGGCGTCGCATTGACCTGGAGCAGCTGATTTTGAACATCCCGGGCGGCGTGGTCGGAGCTGTCTCGACCATTCTCATCGGCTACCTCAGCGACAAGTGGAATGATCGAAGTCTCGTCATGATCATCAGCATTCTCCCAACTATCGCCGCATTTGCCATGATGATTGGACTGGATCCTGGTGAGTTTGATGAGAGGGTCAACGGGGCCGGACGCCCTCCCCCGACTGCAGTTCTCGACGACTGACATAACGTAGGCGGTGTCCCTAAGAGCAAAGGAGCTCTGCTGTTTGCATTGTACCTCTGCAACTCGTTCACATCGGTACGTGTCTGTCTGATGGAGTGCCTTGCGCTAGGGAACTGACACCGGTGGGTTTCAGGCCTTTATGCTCTTGCTCGTCTGGAATGCCTCAAACCTAGGAGGCCACACGAAGAAGGTGACAGTCAACGCCTTGACGCTCATGCTCTACTGTGCCGGAAACATCGCCGGCACCGAGTCTTTCCGCGCCTCCGAGGCCCCCGGCTATATCAGTGGCAAGGCAGCCATCATGGCCACTCTGTCAGCTCAGTATGTCAATCCCGATATCCTATGTGGGGAGTGTCGACTCCCCGCGGTCACGTATAGCTACGTTTCTGCTCCTGGTGGCTAATGTGTCTACGCAGGGTACTGGTCTGCCTCGTATTGAGGTTCCGCAACGACAGACTCAACAAGAAGAACCGAGAGAAACTTGCGGCCATGAGCGAGGACGAGAAGGAGAAGCTGAGACAGCAACTGGCGTACGCCGACAAGACGGACAGAGAAAATCCATTCTTCGTCTACACCCATTGAGAGTGGTGGTCCGGGATGCAAGCTGAAAATTGGAAGCCAGATGTCGTGTGCGACCTTTTCGGAGTTTCTCATCCAGGAGGACTCCGTACAGTGTTTTGAGAGTTGTGACTACCACAGCGGCATCTATCGATCGCTCGAGTACCGCGCGTTCATCCACCCAACCAGACATCACATAGCAATTAAGGTCGAATACCAGTGCGTTTGGTTTCTCGTCGATACCTTGCACCGATTCTACACGCCGTTGATCTTCGCAGCTAGGTAGGCATGGCAGGCGCTGGGATGGACTCGAGTGTAATGAGAATATCACACATGGTAACCCATGCCATGCTACGCCACCCGAGATGTGGCGAGTGCTTGGTCGAGCCTCATCTCGAATGAGACTCAGGGTGAAGCCGCCCCTGTGGTCATCCACAGCTCGCGTCCCTAAGACGCTCAGAGATCACCTCAACTATGCTGCTTCACGTTTCTGGGAGAACTGCAGCTAGGCGGGCATATTCGTAGTTTGTGCGTGTTTGCCTCAACTCATTTTGTGCTGATAGACCACTGCACAGAAAAGAAGGGACACGAAACACAGAGTGGGACCCCTCGGTGTTGCTGGCGTTGCGTTGATGCACTTGCGAGGGTCGCAGCGTTGGCAGATGGCCATATGGCATCCGGGTTGCACGAGTGCCTTGTCGAATACGAGTGCCCTGTGCACGCAACTTCTTCCTGACCTCTTGATGCTCGCCGACGTTGCAGAGTCTTCGGTCACCTGACTTGAAGAAAATATTTGAGAACGCACCCGCGGAGCTCGAGCCTATGTTTACCCACGTCCAGAGTATTAATAATCAGGGGACGAAACTCTGCGTTGATTGATCGATCGAAAGAAAGGGTCAAAAAAAAATAAAGGACGGCCAAAAAATACAAGGACGCGACGGGATTCGAACCCGCAATCGCTTGATTCGTAGTCAAGCGCGATACCATTTCGCCACGCATCCTGGGATGTGGCTATGTCGCGTTGTCAATGCCTCAATTTGTGACTCTAATTCAAACCTAATGAAATATAATCGTGCAATTTTATCCTGTCACGTGCTGGCGTAGATCCTCATCCGGGAACACCGGGGCATTTACTTGTGTGTGTGTGTGTGGATGGGCGTATGAGTCACCAGGTACATACCACGTACTCCGCAGGTGACATTCACAGGATACGTGTGTGGAGTATGCTAATTACGATGTCATCTCGGTGATTACGGAGTATACACAGACATTATTTCCATCAGTGAGTCAAGCATACAGAGGAGACGGGCTGGGCTAGGCACAGGGCACAGGAGACGTTTCGCATCCCGCGTCCATCGGCATAGATGATATATTTGTCCTCCGTACCGAGTACGCGCATGGGTAACTCGGTCTCGGTACGGGCCTACTTATTCTTTACTGTGGCCCGTACAGTCCGGATGTCCATGCCTTTTGGGCCAGCACGGCATGGAAGCCGTGCAGTGAGTGGCTTTGTATGACTGACTTACCTGGGTATGTACACGGAACTGATGTGCTGACTCAAAAGTGTCGGAGGCGGAAGTGATTGTGGATGTGCAGGGTGCTTGTTGGTTGTACAATACATAATATGTCCATCCTCCGTGCTCGGACAGGGAATGTGGCGTGGTAAGGTGGGACGAGGGACACTGGTAGGATGACGGATGTTGATATAAATGTAAATGTAGATGTAGATGTCAATATGTAATCACACGGGTATTCGTACATTCTGTTCCTATGATCTGCCGGTGTCACGCGTGGCTATGCTAATTCTATCTAAATAGGATTGCTAATCCCCACACGGTGTACATTATACATACACAGTAATACAGGATGCAGTACTCCGGACTTGAATACGTCGGCACCGGCTATGCTCCAACCTCAGATGATGCGGCCACGCCTTCTGCTCAGCCCGAGCGCCGTGTTCGGACCCGCCTGCCCAGGCCCCCCCTTATCAATCACTCCGTAAAGTCCAGGACATCGCGTGGTGTATATCCGCCAATTTCACAATCCCTTTGCGTCGTAGTCTAGGGGACCAGTATGTGATAGTACAGGAATCGGATATTGCAAAGTTCTCCGCTTTGGCCAAAGGCTAACACATAATCATCTCGTGGCACTCTTGTCACTGGTCCGCCACGTCCTGCATCTGCGACTCGGCTGTCACGGCAACAGGTCCTGTCCACGTGCCCGGAGAAAGCCTTTGCCGCTGAAATGACACCATCGCATGTCGGCTCGCGTATGGCAAATGGCACATGGCACATGGCGGATGGGTGGTCTGCTTGCTGACGTGCCAAGGCAACATCCCATACCTAGACTTGCATATCCAGTATATCCGGCGGTAATCAACGGACAGCCCGCCAAGCTTCCTGCGAGGCTGGCTGCTACGGTGTCGTAAATCGCGCAAACAAGACAGGATAGAATCAGGTCAAGTGAATTCCTTCTCTCCACCGATAGCCTCGCCCAGATCGTGGTGTGGCTCGTCGCTGGTGGCTTTCTTCTCCACGATTTCCGGCACTTCAGGCCCGAAGCGGGATGAGGTCTCGCTGTGGGAGCCGTCCGATGAAGTCGAGCTCGAATGTGACGGACTGCTTGGCTTGTTGCCGGCGTCGTCGCGCGAATCGGCCTGCTTCTCTTCGTCGCTGGGTGGACTCTGGTTGGTGGGGGCGAATCGACTTCGCACGCGGATGGCCTCGCCGTACTTGTAGAAGACGAAGGGGATGGGCGCCAGAAGGCATGCAACCCCACCGATCAGGGATCCGCCGCCCCCGACGCCTAAAGAATGAAACATTTGGCTCGTGAAGAGAGGGGCCGCTGCGCCGCACGCTGAACGGCAAATCGTGTTCGCGGCCATCGCGCTGGCCGTGTACATCAAGTACGTGTCGGTGAGGTAGTTGAGGTATGAGACAAAGGTGATCATGATTGATGTGCTCAAGAACGTGCCCGCCAAAGTGGGCACGAACCAGTGGATGCTGTTGAAGTTGGCGGTCCAGGCAAACCAGAACATGGTGACGGCGAAGAGGATGCCGGCGAACATGGCGAGCGGTAATCTGTCCTCAGGCTTGCGGGGGAGTCCAGCTTCCATTTTCTTCCTTTCGAGAGATGAATTGTAGAATATGACAGCTCCGCCAATACATGCTCCAACGACGGTGCCGATCAGTGGAAGCTCGCCGACGCCGGAGTTCCAGCCCCGCATCTCCTGAAACACAATCGGGTAGATCGTGAACAGCATGTAGAGCAGAAGGTAGACGATCGAGAGATAGATGGCGACGAGGAAGGAGATGGTGTCGAACAGGATTTGCCAGGGTCGAAGGAGGGCGACTTTGAACATTGCAGCCAGATCGCGTCCTTGAGCTTCCGCAGGGGCCTGGATATTTTGATACTCAGGGACCCCTGTAGCCCGTAGCCGGCGAGCTTTGTTGATCAAAACCACCGCAGGAAGTGTCTCCGGGAGGGTAAACATGAGCAGCTCCGTCGCTGCTCCCAGCCACAGGAGCACGTAGAATGACCATCTCCAATCTTCTTTGAGCTCGAGGAATCCGCTTATGACGGGCCCGATGGCAGGGCCGATAAAGGTTATCACGGAAAAGATGGCCATGGCGTTCCCTCGCTCGATAGGTCCCCATACATCTGCCAGAACTCCGGGTGCATTAGTCAAAGGAGCACTGGCAAAGGTCCCGGTCAGGAGCCGCCCTACGAGCAGGGATCCGAAATTCGGGGCGAATGCACACAGGAAATTGAAGGCATTGTAGCAGGTGAATGTCACGTAAAAGACATAGCGCCGGCCGTAGAATTCGGAAAGGGGGGCGAAGACGAGAGGTCCAGCCACATATCCCAACAGGAAGAGGGTAATAACGAGACCAGCGACGACTTCGGAGACATGAAAGTGTTCAGAGATGCCGCGAAGACTGCCCGATGGACTGGAGGAAGCGAAGGTTGCGTTGAGGACGAGAGCGACGGCCACTATCGTGCAATACCAGCGACGCCCGGTGGTCCATTCTTTGGGATTCTCGATATCCCCAGGAGCGAAATCAAGCTGGCCGTATTGGTTGAGGAATGGCTTGACCGAGGGGTCGATCTTGCCGGAGCGGTAAGGTTTGGCAACAGGTCGAGAGAGAATCCTCTCTATTCTGTCCATGGCTGCGGTTGGTATGGTCGTCTTTTCTTCGGCGGGCGGTCGAGGACGAGGAAAAGTGCATGACGACGGCCTTTTCATAGATCTGGACCCTTGACCACGGGGGGATATTTTCTGAAACCCACGCCATGCAAGCCACTAAGTTCGCAAGACTCGCACGATTGGTAAGGTTGTCCATGCTCTGCGTCCTCGGCTATACGGCACGTTGTGCCCAGCCAACGGGTGTCGAGATGCAATGCTACTATGTCCGTGAACGACGGAGGAAAAGCTTGGTCTACTAGCACGTCATGGACTTGCCGTCGGCTGCCATGATTCGCCGGCCACGTCGCCGGCGTGGTCGGCGCAAGGCTGGGTGGCGCTATTGGTGGGCTTTTCCTTCGTTGCCCCCCTCTTTGACCAGAGTTTTCGATCTCTGGCGATTTGCGGATGATCGACTCCTGTGGAAAGCCAGAGCTTGTGGAGACCAAATTGCTCGAAGATTCCCGCACGCGGACACAGGTCAAACTTGCATGAGCACTAGCACACCCTTTGCCCCTGAGCACAGCCTTCCTGCCATCAACTTGGTGAATGCGACCTCTGCTTGTGTACGAGTGAGCGGGTCTTGGAACGTGCACCGCGAGGTATGGGAGATTTTTCAGCATGTTGGGTACGCATCCCTGCCAGTTGTGGGCTCCTTATGCCAAGGGACGGGCATCGCGCCTTTGCAGAAGCCGAGGAACGACAAACGCAGCCGTGGGTTACCTGACCACGGACCAATTCTGGTTATTGTCAGCCTTAGCGATGGTTACCAAGCATTGCAGAAAACTCGTGTCGTGCGGTGCCCTTGGGACACAGTCTCAATTTAATTGTAACAACATGTGCCTCGTCAGCCTCGTCGTTGATCAAACGTGCGAATCGTGATGACATGTTTCCTTTCACCATAGACAGTCAGACTTCTCGATCACTCAACCAGTAGGCTGGGATTAGGCACCCCTGCTAATTCCTTAACGCCGGGCCCGTCCGCTACTGGCATCTGTTAAGGGCGCTGGGGGCCTAATCCTGGGGCCTCCGTACATCGCACACAGTTTGTACGGTATCTCGAGCTTCGGCCAAGCTTCGGATGATAACGTCCGGTTGTTCTTGACCCTCTCTGTTACCTCGTACACAGTTCGGTGTGTCTTCGTGTGAAACAATAATGAACGACCCACCGCACATCCTTCTCTTTGGAGCCGGTAGCATTGGTTCCGTCTGCCTGTACCAGTTTCAGAGGGCCGGCTGTAGGGTCACAGCGGTCTGTCGTTCGAACTACGACGCCGTCAAGCGAGATGGCTTCTCTTTGAAGAGCTTGCGGTTCGGTGATGTGCAATTCAGGCCAGATTTAGTTATCAGAAGTGCCGAGGATTGTGCCAGAGACGTCAGTTATGATTTTGTCTTCGTCACTACGAAATGCTTTCCGGGGTCGAAGCCATCGTTGAGTGAACTGATCCGGCCTTTTGTCCAAGGCCGCCCTCACACAGCCATCGTGCTGGCTCAGAATGGGATAGCGATCGAGGCTGAAGTCGCAGAAGCTTTTCCAGACAATCCTCTCTTGAGTTGCGTAGTCTACCTACCCGCATATCAGACGGAGCAAGGGGTAATCGAATACCCGGAGATGCTAAATCTGCTCGAGATTGGCACCTTCCCTGCCAACAGCCCGGAGTCACACAAGGCCGCTGCAACCAAGCTGGCGAGTCTTGTGGTTGCTGGCGGTGGGCAGGCCGAAGTCCACGACGATATTCAAATTGCGCGCTGGTCCAAGATCTTGATGAACTGTTCCTGGAACCCAATCTGCGCGCTTGCACTGTGCACAGATGGAGAATTTCTGAACTCATCTGCCCCTTATGCATGGGAGCTGGGTTGGGGCGTAATGAAAGAAATCGTGGAGCTGGCAAAGACGATAGGCATCCCCAATGTGGACGAACAGGTGGCAGAGCAGAAAGCGATGATCGCAAA
Organism: Phialophora expanda; assembly: GCA_016109585.1. Classification (NCBI taxonomy): domain Eukaryota; kingdom Fungi; phylum Ascomycota; class Eurotiomycetes; order Chaetothyriales; family Herpotrichiellaceae; genus Phialophora; species Phialophora expanda. Next base: position 437,327 of record JADWPR010000019.1, read on the forward strand.
GAGAAGAGCGGCAACCAACACGGGAAGAGAGAACAGTATGGTGCAAGACGTCAAAAAGGGAAAATTATTCGAGGTCGAGGCAATCGTTGGAAACACTGTCCGGCTTGGGCGCGAACACAATGTCAAGATGCCACTGACAGAGATGCTCTACGCCTTGGCCAAGGCACGGTTTGATGCTCTGGTCCGCGAGAAGTATACCAAGGTCGTTGAGTGCGAACGGTAAACCAGGCGGCAAATACCCAGATCTGGCGGTAGGTCTGCCCGAATAGGATCAGTCAATCTTCAGTTGACCAGCATGTCCTCCCCAGCTGCTCTCCTGATAAAGGCCGCCGTCGGCTCCGTCATGCTCAAAAACGGGCTATGCCCACTTTCCACCTTCTCCTCTCTGATCCTCAACTCCGAACCCCTCTTCTCCAACGCCTCGTTCGCATCTGCAATCCATTTCCTCTGCAAGTCAGCCGGTAGGGCGGCGTCCCTCTCACACACCAAGTAGCTGGTTGGAATCCCCCAGTATCCGACTCCCTCGGCCGATGGCGGTAAGATCTTGCACCGCCAGGAATGCGTCTTCAGCATAGCTGTGTTAGCGGCCGCCTCCTCGGGTGACAGGTCCGAGTAGAAGAGAGCTTCAGGACCGGGATCGCCGACGTCGACAAGGGTTTCATCTGCGGACACGACATAGAGTGGAAAGGGCTTGCCGCCTCTGGGGCCGAGAAGAGCTGTCTTCGGCGGATAAAGGAATGAGCACATCATTGCTATGGCTTTAAGCCGCGGGCCGTCCAGGTCTTCCTTGATGAATGAGTAAGCCGCGCTCTGTGCTGGGATGCCGCTGTATGAGTGGGTAACCAGAACAACATCCTTTCCTGACGAGAGGATCTTCTTGATCGCACTGGATATAATCTGGACGTCAGAGTCCACATCGGTATTTGACGGATCCTTGGGGTCGACAGTCGCCAACGCTACCGCTTCGGTCTCGTAGCCATGTTGCTGGAGCGCTTTCATGATCTTCTCATAGTGTGCCGGTGAATGCCATGCCCCAGGCGTGAAAAGGATGGTCGGCTTCGTCATTCTTGCGTCGGTTTCTGGACTGCAGGATGGATAGAATTCCAGACGCTGGACTCTAGATTATATGTGTTCCAGCAGAATTAGGCGCCGTGGGGTTTACCCGTTCATTGATCAGCACTTCTACCATATTCCTCTTTCAATACGACCCATATTCCTCTTTCTATACGAGCCCCGCATCCCAACCTCGACATTGTGCGGGTCGGTATTACATTATACAGCAGCCGGTAGGTTGGCGACCCCGGTCAATATGCAGATGCAGTGAGAAGCTGCGAGGTATTCTTAGAATACTATGCTTATCGGCATGTCTATTGCCTTCTGAAGAGTCGACCTATTTGTAGTCTTCGTCAGGTCGGATGCTGAACAACTTGTCTGACGCCACCTTTGGTCTCACTTCATAGGCTTTTCCAGTTTCTAAATACTCCGGTTTGAGCAGAATTGTTACTTCAATATAGGTGTATTTCCACTGGCGGTCAAGCTGACGCATCAGCACCCGTCAGGGTTCTGTTTGTGGAGTGGGAACCCTGATATGTTACGGGTACCGAGACGGTGGATGTCCACCGGACATGAGACGAATGCAAATGACGGCCTCTTGCCTCTGCGTGAACCTGAGCTTCTAACTCTCGCGAATAGAGCCTCCCCAAACGCCACCGGTGACTGGTCATCCTCTCTTCCCACATATTCTTGACGCAGAGCCGAGAGGCCGTCATAAAGGTCCCAGAATCACATGTTTGTTCGGTGGAACCCAACTGCCAATTCTTTCGACCAGCTGGTAGGCGATTCCTTCCACTGCGAAAAGGCCGTGTCGAAGGAGTGGTGTTATGATTCACGAATGGTATACACCGAGACTGCTGCTGTGACGGATCCCCATCAAGACTGTTTCACGGGCTTAAGACATAAGCGACAATAAAAAATATCGTCGATGGAAGGTCTAAGCCAGCGTACTCCGTATGAGCCCTGACTCATTATTGGCCTGATAACATGCTCGTAACGGGAGTGCACGTGATACCTCGAGGAAAGCCACTGACGTCGTCAATTCAGAAGCGCGTGGGCGGTCGGCGTTGCCTGCAGAGGTGTTTTTCTGTCCGGGAGCAAGTATACAATGTGAACAGCTTGCATAGTTAAGAAGTCGAATCAAACAAGGATCGAAATCAACAAGTTCTGGCAAGCCACGCAGGGGGAAATGATGTACTTGAAGGTATGAAAGAAGACCGAAAAAAAATTTGAGCTTAGGCGGACCGAGACCGGAGAGTCAGAGCATCCCCGCAAAGTTCGAGATTTTCCCCCCTCCAGCATTCGCTCCCACTTTTTTCACGGCTGCAAGACTGCAGTGCATCATCTCCCCTGCCATCGCCGTCAAATCACCGACTCTGCATTTTGACTCATTGCTTGGGAATTATATTTTCTCCAGCCCTACGTTTTACTCCAACCTCACCGCTTAGTGACGACTTCCTCTCTCTATCTCTCTCTTCCCTTCTCTCTGTACTTAACCTTAGCTGTTTTTCACCTCAACCTCACCTTCCCCCTCCTCACAAGCTACGCACACCATACAAGATGTGTCCTTCAGCCGACGAGGTTGAGACGAACGGCGTCAATGGACAGGCCAATGGTGCTAATGGCCATACCAATGGAACACAGTCCTCTGGCAGTATGTCAATGCCGTTGCGCACAGAAACATACCATACTCATCAGTTATAGGCCATCCCGGCTACACTGGCATCAACACCTCGTCATCTCAACCTCGAAACGAAAGAAATCCCTACATGCCCGTAGGCGACTTCCTGAGCAATGTCAGCCGGTTCAAGATCATTGAAAGCACGTTAAGAGAAGGCGAACAGTACGTTCAGACCCCAACCACCAGGGACGCACTGTGCCACTGCTGACTTCCACTCACAGGTTTGCAAATGCCTACTTTGACACCGCCAAGAAGATCGAAATCGCAAAGGCGCTGGACGAATTCGGCGCCGACTACATCGAACTCACCAGCCCTGCCGCATCCGAGCAATCCCGCAGAGACTGCGAAGCTATCTGCAAGCTCGGCTTGAAGTCCAAGATCCTCACACACATCAGATGCCATATGGACGATGCACGGATAGCAGTCGAGACGGGTGTCGACGGTGTTGACGTCGTCATTGGCACGTCGTCATTCCTAAGAGAACATTCCCACGGCAAGGATATGACCTACATCAAGAACACCGCAATCGAGGTAATCAACTTTGTCAAGTCCAAGGGCATTGAGATCCGATTTTCTAGCGAGGACTCATTCCGATCGGACTTGGTCGATCTTTTGTCGCTCTATCAAGCCGTCGACAAGGTCGGTGTCGACCGAGTGGGTATCGCAGACACAGTCGGATGCGCTTCGCCAAGACAGGTGTACGACCTTGTCCGCACTCTTCGCGGTGTCGTTAGTTGCGACATTGAAACCCATTTCCATAACGATACTGGCTGTGCTATTGCGAACGCGTACTGCGCCCTTGAGGCCGGTGCTACACATATCGACACTTCGGTTCTTGGCATCGGCGAGCGCAATGGTATCACTACGCTGGGTGGGCTTATGGCTCGGATGATCACTGCCGATCGTGACTACGTCAAGAGCAAGTACAAGCTGGAGAAGATCAAGGATATTGAAGAGCTGGTGGCCGAGGCCGTCGCTGTCAATATTCCCTTCAACAACCCCATCACCGGATTCTGTGCTTTCACCCACAAGGCTGGTATCCACGCCAAGGCAATTTTGGCCAACCCAAGCACATACGAGATCATTGACCCCGCGGACTTTGGTATCGGACGATATATCCACTTTGCTTCTCGTCTGACCGGATGGAATGCTATCAAATCCCGAGCTCAACAACTCCAGATCGACATGACAGATGCACAGTACAAGGAAGTCACCGCGGCGATCAAGAGACTGGCAGATATCAGACCCATTGCTATCGATGATGCTGACTCGATCATCCACGCATACCACCGCAACGTCAAGCTGGGCAAGCAAAACCCTGGGCAGGAGGTTGAGCTGCCAAACATGACAGAGAAGGAAAAGAAGCTACTGGCAGAGAAGCAGCAAGAAGATCACTCAGTACCTGAGAAGAGACGGCTCGAGGAGACGGTTGAAGAACAGGTGGCCACAGAGCAGGTGGTCAAGAAGGCCAGGACGAATGGCATCGTCGCATAAAAGGCCGCATACGTGGGACGTGCATTTTCTCGGTGTTTTGATGATTTGCGACGGCCTGAGATATCCCAGGACGACGGTCAATCTGGCGTGGTTTTGCAGCTGATTCTGTAAATAGCAAGAGCTAGACGTCAGCTGGTGCTCGATTTGGACAAGAAAAGCAAGACAGAAGTGTCAAAAAAGGTCGATAGATGAGTGCAAAAATCCAGCATGCTGATGGTGCAACCCGATTTCTACGTCGAATATGATTACTGCCACCCAACTTTTAAGCGCGCTGCGTTTTGCGGCAGGACGTGTGCAGTACTCCGTACGTCGTATAGGATGTCCAGGAAACGAAATACGAGTGTCCAGAACATGTGACAAACCACGTCAATGTGCGGAGGAGGCATCATTGGGAGATATGAGCCCTCCGTCACCACCTTCACCTTTGAGATACATCAACCATCCGCCTCCATGTCTCGACTTCGATGACCTCTAGTCCTCAACCCATCATCATGGGCGGCTCATCTCCTCTCCCACTCAGCTTGCAGAGCAAGTTCCAGCGAGCTCAGGCTGGACCTCTCTCTCGCTTGAGGGACTTCCACACAAACTTCAACATGTAGGTCTAACTCACGCTCATACCTCGGGATCACTTCTGAGATTCTGTCAGTCTCCGCAACATCATCTTCACGCTCTTCCTCCTCCGCCTCCTCCGCCGCTCCTTCTATTTCCTGCGGGGCCACGGCATCCTCGGCTCTCTCGCTCTCCTCTACCACTCGACGCACAAGAACCTCTACCGCATATTCCTCAATCTCCCTGGTGTGCGTTCCAAAGTCGCGCAGCAACTTGCATCGGCGCGCACCGACCTCGAGAACAAGCTCGTCCCGACCGGCCCTGGCGTCAACAGGTACCTCCATCTACCCAAGGAACCATGGACGAAAGAGCAGCTCTCCGCCGAGTTAGAGTCCCTGTCGGCAATGAAACGCACGCGGTGGGAGGAGGGCAAAGTCTCCGGGGCGGTCTATCACGGCGAGTCGTCGCTGTTGGATATACAAAGCGAGGCGATGAGACTGTTCAGCGTGGCGAATCCCATTCACGCGGACGTCTTCCCCGCCGTCCGCAAAATGGAAGCTGAGATCGTGGCCATGGTTCTTGCACTATTTAACGCGCCGGACACCGGTGTCGGCGTTACAACCTCAGGCGGCACGGAGTCAATCCTGATGGCCTGTCTCTCAGCACGCCAGAGGGGCTACGCCGAGAGGGGCATCACCGAACCCGAGATGATCATCCCACACACCGCGCACGCGGCCTTCCACAAGGCAGCGTCTTACTTCAAGATCAAGCTGCACGTAGTGCACTGCCCGGCGCCGTCCTACGAAGTCGACATCTCGCGAGTCCGCCGGCTCATCAACCCGAACACAGTCCTCCTGGTCGGCTCGGCGCCAAACTACCCGCACGGGATCGTCGACCCGATCCCCTCGCTCTCCAAACTTGCCTCCGCGTACAGAATCCCGCTGCACGTAGACTGCTGCCTCGGCTCCTTCCTGATGCCGTGTCTTGCCAAGGCAGGGTTCCCTTCCCCCTTCGCCGATGAAGGAGGTTTTGATTTCCGCCTCCCCGGCGTCACGAGCATAAGCGTCGACACCCACAAGTATGGCTTCGCGCCCAAGGGGAACTCCTGTATACTGTACCGCGACCGCCAGCTCCGGGAGTATCAGTACTTCATTGCCCCGGGGTGGAGCGGCGGCGTGTACGGGTCGCCGTCGATCGCGGGGTCCCGGCCCGGTGCGCTGATCGCGGGCTGCTGGGCGAGCATGATGGCCGTGGGCGAGAAGGGGTACATCGACGCGACGCACAAAATCGTGGGCACGAAGCTAACGATCGAGAATGCCGTCAAGGAGCACCCTGTTTTGAAATCCGCGCTGCGCATCCTGGGCAAGCCGATGGTCAGTGTCGTGGCGTTCGAGAGCCTCGACCCCGAGGTGGATATCTACGATGTGGCGGACGGGATGAGTCGGAAAGGATGGCATCTCAATTCCCTGCAGGATCCGCCGGGCGTGCACGTCGCCGTGACGTTGCCGATGACGCGTCCCGGGGCCGTGGACGGCTTGATTGACGATCTCGTTGCCGTGGTCAAAGAGGAGAAGGAGAAAGTCCTGAGCCAGGAAGTCACAGGTAGTGGTGTGGTTGGGGGCACGACCGTCAAGGAGACCCGCAAGAAGGGCAATAGTGCCCAGCTGTACGGCGTGGCAGGCAGTCTGCCGGACAAGAGCATCGTCGAGAAACTTGTCGTCGCGTACCTGGACACTCTGTATAAAGCGTGATGCGGCGTTGTGGCAGCAGCATCAGCAGCAGCAATGCAAGCCGTTCTCTTTGTGGAGTACATGGTTTATATCTTCCAAGTTCATGCGTGAGGTTGAAATCGTAACAGTGAGCAGGCATGAGCGAGAATATCAACTCCAAGATTCCACCCAGCTTGCCTCGGGCCCAGCATCGAACCCACTATACAACACAAAGCTTTCCCCAAGGCATGACCATATGACCGACACAGCAACACAGCCGAACGCGTGGCACCGACGATCTTAAACTTCGACAATTTCTGATGTGGAGAGAAATAGAATATACTGCCTGAATACGCTCTTTTTGTCGTGCCAGGTTATAAGACGCCGACGCAGACGCCGACGTCTAATACGTAGCCACGTCCAGCATAATCACAACATACAGCATACAGCATACAGCGTAGGTACAGTAAATACTGTGAAAAGAGCCCATGTACAGATACTCCGATCCTACCCCGTATGAACATAGAAGTCCCCGATCAAAATACTGCATATTCTCCAAAAGGACAAGGGAGACGGACCCCAAAAGGTCCACGACGTTACTCCGTAAGAGGCACCAAATTACATCATTGATATGAGGGCCGTTTGTGAAAGGTCATATATATTAATTAATATCCTGCGGCCATACCACAAGCCACACCCGATCACCCGATCATGGAGTAGCGTTCAATTCTGAGCGCTGGACATGTGTCGGGCCGGAGCTGTGCGTCATTGAGGGACCCCTCTGTTATGCACAAGTAGGTTAGCCGGGTGTACTGGGCACGAGGGAAGAGTACAAAAGATGGTGGGAGGAAGGTTGTGCGATAGTTAGACAGATAGACGGACAGACAGACATATGGACACAAGCGATAGTAATTGCGAAATTGGTCACTTACCGTCGCACTCGTATCACCGCTGACCTCGCTCCCTCTCCATTCCGTTGGGCTAAGTTCCGAGGAAGGCATTTCTTGAGGCTCCCGTGGTGGCGTGTAGGGCTGGTAGACGGGCTGGTCGAACTTAGGGTATTGATACTGCGTCACGACCGGGTAGGTTGGCGGTGGGGATGGTTGGTCTGGATAGCTGTCCAGATGTGGTTGCTGGGGATAGGCGTAACCAGCCGTGGGGGAGTAAGGTTGTTGGCCTATGGGAGCAACAGGCTGGTATGTCTGGGTGGCTGTCATCGGGGCGGGCATGTTGAGCTGGCTAGTAGCGGCTTGATCGCGGCGTCTCCTGTTGCGGCGACGGCGGCGGAAGCACAAGAAAATCGCAAGGATAATGATAGCCAGACCGGCGACTGCGCCAACGACTTCGCCGACGAGGGCGCCGACGTTGATTTTTGGCCCGGGTTCTGGGTCTGGGTCTGGAGTTTGTGTTGTTGGGCCTGGTGGTGGTGATGTTGTTGGTGTTGTAGCGGGACATAGCGTCTTGGGGAAGACGCCGCCTTCATTGCCCCAGTCTTGACGGGTCGCTTCGGAGAGACGAAACTGCTTTTGCGCGACATCCACGACGAGATAGTTCATGGTCAGGAACGGAGTGCCCCATTGGGGTGGGACATTGCTGGTCTCGTCTTCGTTCTCGTATTTCTCGACAAATCCAAGTTTGTAGGTCTCGTTGGTGACAACTAAACTTCCATCAGTGGCGTATCCGCGCGGATAGAAGAAGAGTTCCTCGGCTGGGATCGAGGAGCTATAACCGTTCTTGATTGTGAAGTTGAGACTACCGGAAGGGAGGGACGATGCTGGGTAGGTCCAAAGTTTGCGGTCTGAATCGTAGTTACCGGCCGTGGCGTTCCCGAATGCGTCAAAGACCGATGGGGGGACACGAATTGAGTCCCACCACGGGTCAATGGAGACTTGAAACTCGGTGGTCTCCTCGTCTAGCAGAGAGAACGATCCAGCGTCGGACACCCAGGTCAACTCTTGCAGAATGATGCACGCAGTACATGTATCTAGGCTGTCAAAAGTATGGAATTCGTTGGCGCGGGCGTCATCATAGCCACCGATCATGAGGAGGCCGCTCCTGGGGGTCTCATCATTTCGACGCGTCCCAGCCCACATGCCGTAGGATGTGGATGGTGCAGCGCCACTGTCGACCGCGACTTGCAGGAACGTCGAGTTCAGGCCGAGACCAAGCCAGCCGCCTCCATTGTCGTAGGCTACTGTGACTAAGCTTGCAAACACAGAAAGGGTGCTGGGGAGTCAAACTCACCCCATCCTTTTTCGTCGTCGGTGACGAATGGAAAGCCCAGCACAGTTGTGTCGTTCGAGCCAAATTTGAGGACGTCATTGTACAGGATATAACTCGACGGATCCTGGCCTGCCAGGGTTCCGTTCCAGTTTGACTCGGTCTGCGTGACCTCCGTTGTCGAGAAGCTTGGGTCATAGGTCCCTCCTATATATGCCAGGCAGTCGTAGTCGGTCGAAGACTCGCAATCGTCAACGTTTGCGACGAGAGTTCGCTCCGACATGCGAGGCTGCAGAGAAAAGACCTGAGGTGGGTCGCCGATTTCAATCCTTACCCCCCATGCTGGTGCGACCGACCCGACCCCAACCTCGTGGTAAGTTATGGGAAGGTAGAGGGGTCCGGGAAGATCTGGACAAGTAGTTGTGGTCATGTCGACAGCTTCGATGCCAGTTATTGATTGAGGGGGGCAAAAGCGAGTCTCCTTGCCGGCCAATAGGCGGCTTCTCGTGGGATATGTTCACTGGGGGTTCAGACAGAGAGGCCAGTCTTTGCGATCCAAAAGCAAGTTATGCAAGAAGAAGAGGCTGAAACGTCAAAGCAGGGAGACTCTCCCTATCTTTTAAGAGGGGCCGACCACGGCCGGCAGGGAGCTGCATTGTCCCAGTCTCTTGCTTCTAGCGCGACTCTTCAACACGATCGGAAGAATGGCAGAGAGCCATGATCCGCGTCTAAGCCGAGCGCCCATATCTCAAGTTTGAGGCTTGCAGTGCCATGGAGAATTAGCCCCAACAAGAAACCTAGCAGTTGCCGCAACACGAGGCTCAGACCCGACCTCAGCGGAGTGACCCAACTGGGAAAAACATGCGGCCCTGTGTGCTCTGTTCGTCCAGATGTGTGTAGACCAGTCATGAAACTAAGTCGTGTCCATGATCATCACCTCTTCTTACCGTCTGTTCCGAGGTGGCCCTCTTTGACAAGCCTGAGTCTGAGTGTCATGGTTAGGCTGGGGATAGGTGAAGCAACAGTAGAAGAGAGCCAAGATAGGCAGTGCATTGCAGCTGAAGTCTTGGGATATGCCACAGACTTGGCCGTGTGGAACAAACAAGGGCAAGCGCGGTAACTGGTGGGACCCGGTACTCTGTAAGTGGTGAGGGCCAGGCTATCCGTATTGTCGTCAGGATGGAATCTTCAGGGGGGAGACCAACTCAGGCTGCTTCAGTCCGCTTGACTGGGAGACCGGTAGCTGCACGACCGACGAAAATACGAAAAACAATCTTGGAGGTCTTGGTAGGGCTTGGCGGCCCTTTCTACTACTGATGTTGGTTTGCTCCGGTTCCGAACTCAGTGCGCCTTGTCATGCTATTTCTTCCCTGCGCCCGGGCCGTGGGATCAATCAGAAGGGAACGGTTTAGAAGTGACCGCCATAGTGTCAATTGCTACGAAAATACTTGAGGCGAATGGCTTGGAGCGGAGTGTCGCTCAAGTGTGATTAGATCCCCCGTACAAAGTGCGCAACATGGCTCCGTCCCCAGCCCAACTTTCCCCTCGGCTTCGCCTCAGTTTCCTTGTCAAGAAGCACCTTTCGTTGGAGATAAAAAATTATATTCTCAAGACGGATGCATTTGGAAGACGCTCAGAACCGGGGCTGTTCTCCTCTACCTAGGTCTCCCCACCGACTGGCGCGTCCCAAAGACGTCGGCTCCGCTCCTTCAGGATGGGGTCGAAGACAGAACTCCCACAAGCTACCCCGGAGCCGTCGTCGCAGGTCCTCTCGTTGGTGTTCGCCTTCCTCAGCGAACATGGCTTCGAGTCCACGAGCAAAGCTTTGAGAAAAGAGTTGAAGCGAAAGAATCAAACAGCCGAGCTAGGAGCTCTACAAGGTGGTGTCAATCTTGAGAGCATCGTCGAAACCTGGAACAAACACGAAGCGCGTCAATCTACATCAGAAGACGATACCTCGGAGGAAAGCGGCGATGCCTCGTCTGAATCAGAGTCGGACTCTAGCAGCGACGCTAGCGATAAGAGCGCCAGCAGCGAGTCTACATCGGAGTCCGAGACCGACTCAGAGTCCGGAGAAGGAGAAGCCACCAAGACACAGGTCTCAAAATTGAAGAGAACAAAATCCAACAAGCGAGAAGCGTCACCTTCTGCATCGTCCTCCTCTTCCTCGGATAGCGACGCTGATGACGAGAACGAAGATGATCTAAGAGTCAAGCTTACACGAAAGAAGCCCTCAGCCGTCACAAAGAAGGCCGAACCTGTTCACAGTCTGAAGCGAAAGGCAGCATCTAGCTCACTGGATTCTTCTTCTTCTTCCTCCTCTTCCTCCTCTTCCTCTCGATCAGCTAAAAGGAGGAAGCTGATCAAAGGCGGTGAAACGTCCTCCAGCGACAGCTCTTCGGAGGCTGGGCAAGCGTCTAGCGACTCTGATGCCTCTTCTGCCAGCTCTGGGGAGGAGACCTCGAGTAACACGGACACACCATCGGATGAAGAGGATCAGGATGGTGATGAGGAGAGCAACCCCAGTCGGCCCAAGCCCCTGGCAAAACTGATGACTGCAGCCGCTGATGCTCCGTCGGATTCGTCGTCCAACACTGTTATGGGAGATGTTGTGGAGCCGTCAGAGGAAAGATCTCGCTTGACACATGGCAGGGGTGAAAAACCGCCCGTGACGAGGAAGCACCATGTGGGTGCTCGACCAACTCCACTGGCACAGCTCTCTGCCCAGTCAACCGCAGCTGACCAAATCAGCAACGCTTACAAGAGCTACGAGTACGCTGATCGAGCGTACAATGACTTGTCTGTGACTCGAGGCAAGGGGTTTACAAAGGAGAAGAACAAGAAAAAGCGTGGGAGCTATCGCGGAGGAGCTATTGACATCAGTGGTGGCAAAAGCTTCAAATTCGAGGATTGAGCCTCTGGGAGATGTAGCCAGCATGGTCTCCCTGTGACGATGAGCGTCAGCACTTGCCGCTGAAGAATCTCGGACGGCAGCTGACCGCGACTGGTCTCAGTTATTCAAGCATGGAGTCTGGCGAGAATTGGAAACGGGTGATAGAAGGAACAGAAAAGCATTGATAGACGGACAGCATAGCGCAACACCGCAGTGAGTGACCTGGCCTGTGAGGATGCGATTACGCCCACAAGTCTCACCATGCAGTTGCAGAGAGCGTACATACTCGTATTATGTAGACGGTTGCAAAGGTGCGGCGATGCTCATCACTGGAACACTATTCCTGCTGTGCACGCTCTGTAACATGGAGTGGCCTGGCCAGCGGCCGACAAGGGCGCCGCAAAGGATTGGGTGCCCGCTCGAGCCAAGAGCCTCGATGCCCGAAAGTGAGAGGGCCATGCATTTAGTCCACAAACGGTCGTCCCCTTGTCACCAATTGACCTCGATATCTCTGTCACGTTGCCCTCCTCATGAGATCACGCAGCGTTGTTCCTGCATCTTCTGCCCGCCCTCCCGGCAGAAACAAGAAGCAACAAGGTTACATGCCCTTGGAAGCTTGACGAGCTTCACAAGCTTGGGGCCTTGCATCCTTCAGACCATGACGACTGCCCAGGGTCCCCAGGTTCGAGCTGCCTGTTGAGTTCAGCTGGTGGCATTGTCTTGCAACCAGTTGAGCTTGACGCATCCAGGCGAACGGCCCATGACCTCGCTTTCCTCCTTCCGATTTGCCTGATCTTGTGCATCGAGTTGCGGGAGCTATGGATCGCCGTCATGCACGCGTGAGGACACCGTCATGGGGAATCCATAGCTCTTACCACTGTAGGCAACTTGCTCAGAACACAGCTGCAGCTGCAGCTGCTTGAGCTGGGAGAGTAAGAAGATGCGCAGCTACAAAGACTGGACACTGTCCACCCAACGCTGCGTTCTTAGCTGACTGCTACCATCCATCCAGCAAACCTCGTTGTGACTGCTGCCACTTCTTGGCCATGATGGTGAGCTCCAAATTGCTCGTCCTCTCCGGTGGGTTGACCAGTGCTGCCGTTCTGGATCTGAGGCAGGCGACCACGGCCTCTGGCGTGGCCACATCTTCTGCTACTGAGCCATGGTACTACCAAACCACTCCTGAGCTCTTCGCTGGTCCCACACCTACTGGACTGATCGCGCCTTTTCTTGCTCAGACGAATCCTGCTCCATGGGGCGTAGAGGCATCATTTGTTCCCAACGCGCCTCTGGAGACCAATCTGCCCATCCAGGGAAACACCAACAATCAGAGTATTTTCCAGCTACACGGCCAATTGAGCTCGTATTTTCCCAACCCCGTGGGATTCGGGTCGAATGAATATCCCTTACCTCCAGGAGCGAACATTTCGACCGTCCATGTATTGCACCGTCACGGAGCTCGTTACCCGACCGGAACCTCCTCAGTTGCGAGCTTCGGTAGCAAAATTCAAAACATCACAGCAAATGGAACGGCGAAGTGGACGGGTGATCTCAGCTTCTTGAACAGCTGGAAGTACAACCTTGGCGCTGAGATCCTGGTGGCCCGTGGCCGGCAGGAGCTGTTCGATGCCGGCGTCTTGTTTTATTACAACTATGGTATGAGAAATCCAAGAGCTATCTGGACAACCCTGATGACTTATAGGCGCGCTTTACAACACATCCACCAAGATCGTCGCGAGAACGACAACCCAGGATCGAATGCTGAAGTCGGCCGAATATTTCATGGCGGGTTTCTTCGGCCTCGAATGGACTCATAATGCCAGCTTGGTGCCCATCATTGAGCAGAACCTCTTCAACATTACCCTTGCAGGCTACCTGAACTGCAACAACAGCAATAACTATCTGTCTACTGGTGGCAACAATGCATCTGTTGTCTGGGAGAACATTTATCTTGCTGATGCCACCAAAAGACTCAAGGCTCTGGCTGGTGGCTACGACTGGACAGTGGCGGACAGTTATAATGCGCAGACCCTCTGTCCGTACGAGCACGTCGCATTTGTGAGTTCTGTCGATCTTTACAATTGCCCCAGCCGATACTGATGAGTTCTGCTCGTAGGGCTATTCTCAATGGTGTGACCTCTTCACATACGAGGAATGGCAAGGTTTCGAGTATAGCATCGACCTACAATTTAACGGCAACAACGGTTTCGGATCCCCGACCGGACGGGCCGTTGGTATAGGATATGTTGAGGAGTTGTACGCACGCGTGCAAGGCCATCTGCCCGACCCACCACCGGGGACGACTCAAATCAACACGACAATGGTTGCAAGTACCGCGACTTTTCCACTGAATCAAACACTGTACTTTGACTTCTCCCACGATACGAACATCATGTCAATCATAACCTCGTTTGGCCTGAAGCAGTTTGCTCAGCCACTGAGTCCCACTGGTCCCCCTGCGAACCAGCAGTTGATTGTGTCGCACACCACACCCTTCGGTGCTCGAATGGCAAGTATCCAACCGCAGTCCGGCCAACACCTGTACTAATTGGCATGCCAGGTCTGGGAGATAATCCACACCCCTCAACCGCTCAAGGCCATCCGCCCAACCAACCCCAACGCCACCGCTTCAGACTATTATACTAACGGCACCGCAACGACATATATCCACCTCACCATCTCCCAACGCACTGTGCCGCTTCATAAGTCCTACCCACAATGCGAAGAACGAGACGATGGGTGGTGCGAGCTCAGCACGATCCTGCAGATCTGGAGCGGCCTGCTCGATCAAGCCGAGTACGATTATAGCTGCAATGGACAGTATCCTGCTGTTGCACCTGGAAACATCACAAACGGGGTGCCGATCTCCAAGAGGGATCTCGGCAGAAGATTTGGCTCTGGCCTCGAGTTTTACGAAAGCAGTGATCGCTGGGTTTTGTAGAGACCAGCCAGAGTAATAAAACAGTGTATCATGTCGGGTGGGTGCAGGACGCGCCAGTTGTAGCCGGCCAGGATCTAAGCCCGAAGCTCAACGGCTCAGTTGGCCAATTACTCGGTACTCGGAATGCTTTCATTGTTGCCTGTATCTGGCCCTATACAGCGGAGGGGCGTATTTCGTATGACCACCTAGCTGCCTAATCTGTAAGGGGCCTGATCAATGGACCTCGGCTGGCCTCTGACTGGGCCATTCGGCGACGCGGGCCACTCGGTGGCCTTGCCTTTTGGCTCTAGGCTGCCCCAAGCGTGCGGGTAGCGGCTCTTCAGGGCCATCCGGAGCCCAACTGTACCACAGAGCGGCCGTCATCTGGAATTTTCTGGGGAAACGGCTTCTCCATGTCCGTGCAAACCTGCGTCAAGTTTGTTGGGAGATCTCACTTGCCGTCCCAACCAAACTTGATACATTTTTGCAAGCTGGCCAATCAATGCGCGCAAGGCACGACGCGAAGTGCCTCAATGATCGAGCAATGCCTTTTTCTGTCCCCCATTTCAGGTCTGTACTGCGTACATAGCCTCAGGATCTCCAGCTTCGTCACCGACTCTTTCTCCTGCACGCTCTCTCATTTGTTGTCGCCGGCCGCTGTTCGTCTGTCCGAGATCACGCGCCACAGGTGATAGTCGTTCATTCACCATCCCAGAGCCTGACTCCCGCCATCTCCCATATTTGCACCAGGCATCACTCAGGGTCCAATCGAGTCCTGGATTCGTGTTGCGCGGGCGTGATATCATGAACGGAGAAAGAAGCGAGATCGCGGACCAGTGTTTGAACCCAAGTTTTTAGCGTCAGCGCCGGCGCAAATTACAGCCGCCTGACGCGACGTGGTCACAAATTTCCAAGCAGGGCAGGGGAAAGTACAAATTCCTGCGCCGATCCGCCACATCCGCCTCCGCAGTCCAACAATTCAATTTTCCGATCTCTTGTGAACTGGACCTCTCTTACGACTTTTTGTGGGGGAAGTTCGTGAAGCTTCATTTGGTCTGCAAGGCGGTCTCATGTGCGCGCGGTCTTGGATCTCACCTCCTTAGACACACGTTGGGGCGGTGAAAGGCCGAGTCAGACAGAAAGTTGGTTGTTGGGCAAACCTTTTCAACCACGGGAGGCAGTTTCTCAATCATCCACGGAGCAGGGATTGAAGGATCACTCATTTTCCCCTCAGCAAGCCGGCGCATAAATTGACACCTTCCACGACACCTTGGTGCGATCAATTACATGACAAGCCGAATGATCATCCTGGCGGGCGCCCCGGAGCCGGCGGAGCTCGATTGGAGCGAGAAGTCATTGCTGCCAGACGCTTCACACATTGAATCACTTCCGAACAAAGAGAACATCAGGACCGACTCCTTGATATCGCCGAAATCGCCTTCGTCCAAAGCGTTTGGCGCGCAATGGCGCCAGATCACGACGCAGAGACTCCAAATGCGCCCGATTCTGCCGAAGCTCAACATTGAGCCGCGCCCATTGGCGGGCGGCCCCGCGACAACGCAGCAGGATGGCAAACTGGACGAGGTTGACAAGGGCGGTGCTGAGTTCTTCTCCTTCTCGGAACTACTCGGTGCTTCGACTCCCGGTAGCGACATCAGTGAGCCTCAGTCAAGGCCCTCGCTATCGGAGGGGTCATTTTCCATTCCAGACACCGCTTCGTCCGGTACCAGCGCCTTCAACACGTCTGAGGGAGGTCCACTGTCGGAGTACTACGACCATTCCTTCTCGATCTACGAAGCTATCCCGTCCTCACAGCTCTCCTATTTCTCCGACTCGATGACGCCTGGCACGCCGATCTTCGAGTCCAGTGAGGACATGTTCTCGCCTTCGCAGGGAACAACGGCCGGCACTCCCGGCGGAATCATCCGGACCCCATCACAGCGACGCCTAAGCCAAGCACCACGACCAAAGACGCTCTCCGAGCTCCAGGACATCCCAAACGCGCACTACCTCGAAACCATCTCACCACAAACCATGACCGTAAATCTCATTGTCGGAATTATCTCAATCGCACCACCTCGAACTGTCATCACCGGCGCCAGATACGGCAAACCCCGCGAAGTCGATCTGGTGGAAATGGTTGTCGGCGACGACACGAAATCGAACTTCACGGTATCAATGTGGCTTCCGCGGGAAATGCGCGTGAACTGGAAAGACGGCGGGAACCCCAACCCGGAGGGCATCCGCTCGGTGCTCCGTCGCAATCTCAAGTTTATGAAACCGCGCGATGTGGTGTTACTTCAGAATGTCGCGCTCTCTTCCTTCCGGGGTAAAGTCCACGGACAGTCGTTGAAGGGCGACGTTACCAAGATTGACCTGCTGTTCCGCAAGAAAGTCGACGACGACGATCTAAGCGGGGTCTACAGCGTGAGTAATCTGCGCACCGCAAACGTGGGGAAAGATCCACAGGTCGTCAAGGTGAAGAAGGTGAGGGATTGGTTGAATGAGTTTGTAGGGGAGAGGGATGGTCTAGCGCCTGTGATGGCGGGGAGGAAAGGGAGGAGGCACAAGGGAGGATATGGCGGTTACGGGTTTTTGCCCGAAGACACCCAGTAGACGGGCCGAAGGATTGCTCGTTGGCCGTGCAGAGGGCAAAGGGAGACCAGAGAGACGTTTCGACCAGCCGGATAGATCTAGAAAGATCTTGGGCCACATTGAGCTTGGAGGATGTAATAACACCACAATGACGGGCGCAGAGGGAGTCAGGAGACCAGCGTACCAGCATCTTGTATTGTAGTATAGTCACGAGCCACGACTGCATTGGATACTAATAATTCATCGTACTTGCCTATGAGATTATACACAGCAGACTCGTTTCAACCATGAGCATTGCTAAACAATTGAGTGTCCCACAGCTGACCCCGACTCTTTGATGTGAGCTTGGTCAGAGGCTGCTGGAACATTGGCAATCGTAGAGTGACGTTGAAGACACGGTGACATGATTCTCGAACAATGTGGCTAATTTTGGCACCCAAGTCGCATCGAGAAAATTTCTGCGTGTCAGGAAGGGGAGTGAGCAAGCGTTACGCAGAGCTGTGGCTGTGCGGTGGACTCGCAAAGGGTGTGAGGGGTATTCGCCTCGTGACCATGCCGTTGTCGTGAGTGGTCAGTCACGCTGACCAAGTGAGGATTCTGGCTGTCGAGCTTTGGGCGGTGCGGATGGACTTTGCGTGCGCAGTAGAACAACTGGACAGACAATCCAAGGTTATAGCAAAAGTCTTACTGTTCACGTGAGATTCCAAACACAGTCTCAAAGGAACGCCTCGTTGGTATCTAGTCACAAACGGAAGACAAGATGCAGGAGGCCGATAGAAATACACACCCAATGATAAAAGCGCGTTAGTCGGCGTGTGCTCGATCTTGTATATGACATCCGTGGCCTGATGGGGTGATGGCGACAGAAAGGGGGAAATCTCATCCCCTTCAAGTGAAATTGCACCATGGCAAACCAGCGTGGGGGACGGTGGCTTCAGGGGCAGGAAACGAAAGGGTCTTGGAGGGTCCGACGAAATTTCACCTGTGCGTTATCGATAAAATTAAGCTCTAGCTTCAGCGCGCGCGGCGCGACTTCCGCAAAGAAAAAAGTGCAGTTAAGGCTCAGCTGGACCCCCTTGCGACCCTGGTTTAGCCGTACCGAACAGAGTGGCTGCTGCAGACTGAGAATTGGGTGACACGCCGCGCAACTTTCAATCAAGCCCTCATATAACACCACATTCCCCTGCTCGCCTGCTGTGTCGACCTTGCTTTTGCTCTTTGAACCAGTTGAACTTGAACTCCCTAACACTCATCATCGACAGCCCGTAGTCCTTGAGCTACATTTCATTCGTTCTTACACTTCAAGTGCCTACTTTCATTCCTTGACCACCCATTCTCTCACTTCCCACTCTCCCAATTCAAGATGAAAGGTAGGTCAAACCAGTCAACCACATGGCTCGATGACGTGTCCCGAACAATGCTAACTGGTCGTCTACAGCCCTCATTCTGTATGGACGCACCGCCTGTCGGTTTCACCTCTCTTCCACTAACCCTCCTGTCACAGCGTTGGTGGCTTCGGCACCAGACTGCGGCCTCTCACCCTCACCCTACCCAAGCCTTTGGTCGAGTTTGCCAACCGACCCATGATCGAACATCAGGTCGAGGCTCTTGCCGCCGCCGGTGTCACAGACATCGTCTTGGCCGTAAACTACAGACCAGATGTCATGATCAGCGCCCTGAAAAAGTACGAGGAGATGTACGACGTCAAGATCTCATTCTCGGTCGAGGCGGAACCTCTGGGCACCGCTGGTCCCTTGAAGCTGGCGGAGAAAATCTTGGGCAAGGACGAGTCGAACTTCTTTGTGCTGAACTCAGATGTTATCTGCAACTACCCCTTCAAGGAGTTGGCTGCTTTCCACGAAAAGCACGGTAACGAGGGCACAATCGTCGTCACAAAGGTTGAGGAGCCCAGTAAATATGGTGTCATTGTCCACACGCCTAACCACCCCTCCCGCATCGACCGCTTCGTCGAGAAACCCGTTGAGTTCGTGGGCAACCGCATCAACGCAGGTATCTACATCTTCAAGCCCTCCATCCTCAAGAGAATCGAACTTCGACCC
Source organism: Phialophora expanda (assembly GCA_016109585.1). NCBI lineage: Eukaryota > Fungi > Ascomycota > Eurotiomycetes > Chaetothyriales > Herpotrichiellaceae > Phialophora > Phialophora expanda. Next base: position 456,501 of record JADWPR010000019.1, read on the forward strand.
ACTTCAATCGAACAAGAGACTTTCCCTGCCATGACAAAGGATGGTGAATTGCACTCCTTCGACCTGGAGGGCTTCTGGATGGATGTCGGGCAGCCCAAGGACTTCTTGAGCGGCACCTGCTTGTACCTGTCTTCGCTGGCGAAGAACCAACCCAAGAAGCTAGCCCCGGCTTCTGAATCATACGTCTACGGTGGTAATGTCATGGTCGATGCCACAGCCAAGATCGGCAAGAATTGCCGCATTGGCCCTAATGTGGTCATCGGACCTGGCTGTGTGATTGGTGATGGTGTCCGGTTGCAGAGATGTGTGCTGTTGGAGGACAGCAAGGTCAAAGACCATGCGTGGGTCAAGTCAACCATCGTTGGTGAGTGAAGAGAATGTCATGATATGCGATTATCGGGCTAACGGCATTCAGGCTGGAGATCATCTGTCGGCCGCTGGGCTCGTCTCGAAAATGTCACCGTCCTTGGTGACGATGTCTCAATAGGTGACGAAATCTACGTCAATGGTGGAAGCGTCCTACCTCACAAGAGCATCAAGGCCAATGTTGAGGGTGAGTCTTGAACACCTGTTCTTTGATGGCCGAGAGTTTTGCTAACGGGACCTTTAGTGCCGTCGATCATTATGTAAATGGCTATCGGCTGTCGACCATGCATGTCATCTGACTTCGACTCTTCACTCTATTATTATGCGAACTCAAACATTTCTGCCCTTCTCAGTGACATGTTTTACTATCGGACCGAATTCGGGGCATGGCGACAATTGAACCAGCTAAAAGCGAGCTGGGGCGTTTATGGAATGAGCGACATCTTCTGCTTGATGCATTTCAGTTCACAAAGGGTCGATGAGACGATAGAATTTTAGAGGACTGGGAAATTCGGCTCAAGGTCAACGCTATATCCTAGGGATCGCATGATATGAGGTTCATTATGGCTTGATAGTAAACAGGGCAGTGGACGGCTTTATTATCACGCAAGGGCAAAATATCCATTGTAATAGCATGGTCCGAAGGATTGTGCGGACCATCACGAAATGAAGATGATGGTGACGACAAGATTTTGAGCGAGTTTCTGCGCCATTGCTTTTTATGTTTAGCAGACGTTTCGAACTCTGGCGCCCATCTCTTAAGAGAAATCAACCTAAGATCACTTCAAGTTTCTCGATATTGGATTGGACAGAACAAAGCAAAGGAAAGCAATCGAAAGGGAAGGGAAAGTCAATGACTTCCTCCGACCACGTAACGTACGTAACCACTCAGTCATACACACTGCGTTCCTTGTACAAGTGTTAAATACTCCGAGGAAAGATCAACTACCGTACTCAGGTCTGTGTGGAAGCATACCGACCGAGGACATAGCAGCCATCACCAATCCGACTTTGCCCTTTGCCCGGCGCGATACTCCCGTACACCTACTGACTTCCTCCTGTGTGGAATCCTATTGCCATGGCTAATCATTACTGCTGTTCATATTCCTATTCTATTCCCTATCCCGCGTCGTTCACATTCACGCCCTCCGCTCGCCCACGTCCGGAGTGCCGCCCAGGTGTTCGCCAAGGTTGAGCATGAAATCATAAGGGACGTCCCTAGCGCCGAGACCGCCCACGCCGCCAATCTGTTCGGTCACACTCGTAGCTATATCGTGAAATTCGTCGTCTGATGCTCCGCTGGAGCCGGCGCCCGACTCCGAGTCGGACGAAGGGGGTGTCGTGCGTCCCAGCATTTCCACGACCTCTTGTCGGCGCAGGCTCACCCGGGCGATGCGTCGACTCGAAGCTTCGAAGTACATCCGCGCCCTGGATTCCGCGGACGAAAAATAATGGAGCGCGGATTTGAGGTGTTGCGTCCTGGGGCTCTCGGCTGGGGGGTGAAACCGTGCAGATCGCGAAGGCAGGGCGGCAGGCGTTGTCGTTGTCGTCGAGTCCGCAGTGGTTTGCGAAGATGTCGAGGTCGAGGCCGCTGACGACGAGCGGCCGTGGCATTGGCATGAGCAGCAGGTGGGCGGTTGTTGTCCCGAGACCGATTGCAGTGCGTCCTGCAACACGTATGCTTGATCCGCGCCCTGCCAGCGCGGGAAGCGCTCTTCGACCTGTACTCTTTCAGCTTTCGCGACATAACATCGCCCCAGGCCCTCTAGGGCAGCGAAACTCGTCTTTTCTCGTCCGTAGACATCCTCCAACGTCTTTGCACGCCTCAAAGTCTCGTCGAAATGCTCGATCGCGGCGTCGACGTCACCGCCCGCGAGACAGTCGTCCGCGACGTTCGTCAATGTCCAGAGGACATTCCTGGCGTTGGGCCCGGATTTGGCTTCCTGATCGCGGAGCAGTGATTTGCGCATGCTTGCTCGCGGAAGTTGAAAGCTTGAGCCAGAATGGTAAAGAGCGTCACAGAGGCGTTCTCGGAGGTAGAGAGCCCTCCAATCCGACGGTGCTGCTTCCTCGACAGCAGAGCCATGTAGGTGACTGGAAGACAGCTGCAGTTGGGTGACGGCCATGTCCAAGCTTTTAAGTATACAGTCTGCGAGTGGTGGAGATCCCGGGGTAGTGCTTGCGGTGGGGTGTTGATACTCCTGCAGTAGGAGCCCGAAGAATGTCGTCAACGGGTATTCTGGCCCGTGCAGAGTCCCGGACATTTCGTGGATATACGAAAGCAATTGATTCAGAAGAACCGGGACGCCCATAGCCCGCAATGTGGGATTGGCAATGTGGCTCGCCAATTCGCAGATAACCCCCAGTACTAAGGCTAGAGACATGGGATTGTGGCGGATCAAGATTTCTTCAAGCAGATAGAAGCCATTTCGGAAGCTCGTAAAGGCTCTCGTTGCTGCTGGATCTCGCTTCTTGTTTCTTGACACGGCCTTCCTGCAGGATTCGGTCAACGAAAGATTAGCTAAGGCTGAGATGCCGTCCTGCATCTTGGATGCAAACATTGCATGGGTGGTGTGGGCGTGGATAAGCGGTTCCGGCTGGGTTTCCAAGCTTGATGTGGTGAGGTAAGAACTCATGTACCCCATGATGCTGTAATCCAGGTGCTCCGATAGGGAAGAAGCATGCGACCTGATGAAGATTGGCACGGAGATCGGTGAATGGCTGCTGCTCTCGTGTCCCAAGGTTGACGTGGCGAGAGGCCAAGGATCTTCTGAGGGTGACCTGTCTGGTAGCTGCTGAAAATTCTCGTCACTGCTGCAACTGTCACCCAAACTCCACTGGTACACATCGGCAGGGTTGTCGAAGTCTGTATACCCCGGCTGCTTAGGGTGCTGCTGCGGAATTGTAGCCACGTGAAGAGGCATAAACACATCGACAGGGTCTTCGTCGCATGAGCTTGAGTCATTTGAGGCGAGGTCAGCGGCAGTGACAAGCCTGACATCGTCGCTCAGGGTGAACTTGTCGTCCTTGTGTTCCTTGACCCACGCAATAGGGTCATTGATTTTCTTTCGCCGAAAGTATCGCAGGAACTCTTTGTAGCTGACAGAATCCCCTCGGATGTTGAAGCTGGGCATGACGGGTTTCTTGCCATTGATGTCGACCGCAGCATCGGCCGATTGACAAACAGATGGCCCGTGTCGGTCTTGATGTTCTGCCAGAAGTTCGGCGGCGGTCCGCATTTCCTTGAACTTGTGATTGCGACCAATTTTCCACTTTTTGATACGGGTGTGTAGCATGCGTTCACTATAGCAACAGGAGGTAAGAAACAGAACCGTACAAGTGTTGGAAAGAGACTTGCGTGATGGAAGAATGCATGGGCTGGAGGTGAAGATGTGGCAATATAAAGTTATCTTAGAGAACAGACTATCCTCATGAGAATGCGGCTCATCATGGGGATCGCGCCGCGTACTTTTGATAGCAATGTCCCAATCCCAAAGGCAGAGACTAAGAAGAAGGATTCACGTACTTGACTCCAAATCCCTCCGAGTGCAAGTGGCGAATGAGTTCCGCAACAGTCAGTTTCTCTTTGCAATAGAGTTGTGTAATGATCCCTCGCATAGTCTTCCATTCCGCAGCGCTGTGTTGTTTGGCAGTGACTCGCGATCGTGGCGGGCTTTGGGTGGCCCTTCTGTCTTGGTCGGCCGGAACCGCCATGGAATATTCCGGTAGTGCTTCGACTTGCCATAGCGATGCCTCTGGAGGCATTGTGAGGGTGTCGAATTCCTTAGCTCCCTAAGCAGTGTTTAGAAGGATTGGGACATCGATCTCTTGTATCCTAGTACTGGAAGAAGGAAAAGTTGATTGTAGCACGATTGGGCGAGGCTGAAGTCTGGTCCATGGATACTAACCGAAATGAGTCGAGATTGAAGTGAATGGCAGATCCTTCGCTGCGGCTGAATCCCGACCCATAATATAGTAAGGGAGTCCAGATGTGAGAGGTTACACAAGGACAACAGTCGTGCATCGAGCCTCGATCGAGTTTGTGGGGTTGGCGTGGCGCAGGGCCATCGACGAGGCGGCGTGGAGGCGCAGTCGTCCATCCGACCACTCGTACCAGCACCTGCAAGGTGGTTTTGTTTGCTGTGCATGGCCTGCCAGCTGGTCGCATTTGCATCGAAAAGGCTTAGCTCCGCGTCCAGTCCCATGCTATGACACCCTCTGGCTGAGCTCATTGGTGCCTGTCGCCTGTTCACAGCCGGGCATCCAGCCGCCGAACAAAACTACCACAAGCTTGGAAAATGCGCACATACCAGGGCCATGTCTCGGCTCAAAAGGTCTCGTCCTCAATGTTCATAGCTCTGCGGACTACACTAGGGCTGGTCGGGTCTGCACCAAGGTCAACCTCAGAACCCTCGGTCTCTAACGTTTGACTGAAGTCGAGTTCTTCTTCACCGTAGTCGATTCCTGCGTTGGTGAGAATGTCTTCCACAATCCGTTTAGATGCTTCCTTTGCGGGCGTTTTCAGCAGCCGATTCTGAGGAATATGGAACTGCATGGTCTTAGGCGGACTCTGACCAAAAGGAATATCGTCGTCGAGGTCATCATCGTCACTATCCCACCCCCCCAGGGTGCGGGTGGCTTCTCTCGACGGCTGGGCATTTGACCGTGCTCGCGCCGGCGTCAAGACGCTGACACCCGGGATGGGTCGTCTGCGTTCCGGAGAAGAGAAGATTTCGTGATTTAGTTCTGGTGGGGCAACCTCAGGGCTGGAGTCAAGAGTTGACTCTTTTGAATCAGGCCTCCCAGTGCGCTTGCCATATGATGGTGTCACTGCTGGCCCGAACTGAAGGTCTGGGTAGCGCTGAATCGTGAGAGGTGTGGCCTGAACACGGTAGTTCCGGTCGAGTACGCGGTGAAGCAGAGGGTCGGTCTTTTTGCGGGTGGTAGATGGTCTCGGGATTGAGGTAGGTCGGGGAGGTAGAAATGGCGACGACTGCGGTGTTGCTGCCACGGTATCAACTGGGAAAACGGGCTGGCCGCCAGGTGTCTCGGGTTCTGTGGCTCGTGTAAGAGATGTACTATCGGCCATGGTATTGTTCACCTCCTGCCGCAATGCCTCATACGGCGAGGGGTAGTGTGCGAAACTGGCTTGCTGCTGCTGTGTCTTTTGTGTCCTGAAAGGCCGTGGTGTACTGCTCTTGGAGGGAGATATGGTCATGTTGGAGAGGTCAAGGTCTTGGATCGAGTCGGTCGAAATGTGCTGAGCCGAGGGGGTCTCATACGATTCCGAGGTCTCCAGGGTTGTATGTGTTGTTGTGCTGGAATCTTCTGTGACGGTCGTGTCGGTGCCATCCGTAGTTTCAAGGCGCGACGCCTGTTCCTCGTAGCCTGACAAAGACACATTGGCACTGGATTCGAAGAATTGCTTCCAGAACTAAGTCGGGTGTCAGTAAAATACGGTCTGGTTTGTGCCGGGGTCCATACTCTCGAAGCCTCCCACACATCCTTTGAGTGGGTAGCATATTGCTCGACGATGGGTAAGATGCTAGATACGACTATTCGATGTGCCCGACTGAAGTTGTGGTCGATTTCTGCAAGGATGAGTCAGGAACAACATTATGGATGTGTGCGCTCACCCTGCAACGTCAGTGTTATCGACTGCTCGAGCTTCTCCAGCTCTTCGGTCAATGTCAATGCTCTCGGCTGGGCGGCTGAGCCGGCTCGTGACATGATGGGCTATTGCTAGTGATGCGTAACGGACCTTCTTCAACTGCGCGACGCGTGTGGGAAAAGTGAACGCGCAGGAAGGTTCTTCCGAAGTTGAGCCTGGTGCGGGGGAAGAAACCGCCACTTCGCGTGTGGCGCAGCCTCTGGGCCTACCCTCCTGCTTCGGATACAACTGATCCTTCTGTGCCGGGACACCAGGCTGACGCCGTAGAAGAGAGTCCGAGGTGTTTTAACATCCCAGTCTCCTCCCCTCAGGACTCTCTCTCTTCTCTCAAGTCAGATTTCGGTCGGATAAGTGCCATCAGTGCTATTTCCAAAATGCCAGCTCCGCTCGCCAGAGGTCAGTTGCTGCTCCGTGCCTCCTCACGCGCCACCACTTCTCCCCTTACATCACTGCAATGCCGGTGCCATGCCACGGGTGCCGTGTCAAAACCCAAGATTCCTTGAACGCTGGCAACTTCGCGACTGACATCAAATGCCTCCTCCGGTAGGGATCATAATCACCGTCACCGTCTTGGTGGCGGCAAGCATAGCCGCATACGAGAACCCCCAGGTGCGAGCATGGATAGACCGTACGAGACACAAGATTGCCATGGGCTTGCACTCCCTTGGCGACGAGATCGGACCCAGACCACGTCCGCCACCCCGACGCACATCCACTGACATCTCCATGCGCGAGGACAAGGGAGAGGAGGCCGAGGAACGGCGACGACAAGCCATCGCCGACATCATGGAGCGGGGAAGGATCCTGGAGGAGAGAAGAAAGAGGAGGAAGCTTTCCGAGCAGGAGAGCAACCAGCCACAATCGCCGACTTTTGATAACCTTGTGGACAAGAACGGGATACTGCTGCAAGACAACGAATCACAGGCTGGAGGCCAGTCGTCCGGGGTTGAGACCCTGCCGGCGTCAACCACTTTAAGTCGAAGACCTGGGCCATCAGGTCCAGAGGACGCACCGCCCAGTCCGCGTCTGTCTCTGCGGCAGCTAGACGGGAATCCGCAAAATGCCTTCGAATCAAGATATGAGCAGGAAATGCGCGAAGCATGGAATCTTCCCTTGTCGGAAAGGAGAATTGAGATCCCTCCCAGTCATGCTTCCGAAAGCTTGATCGAACTCACACCAACCACAGAAAGTGCTCCTGATCCAGACTTCTCCATCCCTTCAGCAGAATACCTCCATCGGCCGCTGGACCGATCAGAGTACTTTTCTGCCGCAGCCTCGAACTCGATGGGCACGCTCTCAGACCACGAATCGCACGTCTCGCTTTCGGTGCAGAGCTCACATCATCTTCTTCCTCGGAGTGACAATGCCAGTGGACGCTTCGACAATCAACTGCCGGCCTCGCTAACGCCCAGCGTCGCTGGAAGTGTAAGCAACATCCGTGCGAGCGAAGCGGAGGAAAGTTCGGACGACGTGCTCAGCGAAATTGGAGATGGTGTTCGCACTCCTGCCAGTGCGTGGACTGACGTTGACAGCACTGTTAGCGGCGAGTTTCACTTGTAGATATGTGTCTACGGGGGATATCGTAGCAGGCGATGCGTTTGTGACGATATAAACAGAGCCAGGAGTTGATGCGTTCAAGATTGGGATATAGTGCCTGGCCATAAGGAGCTCATGGCCCAATAACGGCGAGTTGTCATCTTTTCTATTGTTCCAAGTAAGTGCCATGTTTGGACTTGTCTTCGTGTCATAGTGCTTTGGGCCGGTATTTGAGATGACGTTCTTGTCCCCATGTGTGCGACGGGAAGATGCAGGCTGCCACTCTTGCATACGCCATTCATCCAGGACCAGACTGCCTCTGTTGCACTTGCCCACTTGCCTCACCGACAACATGGACAATCCGATATCGCAACTCTCTGTCGAGGTCGAAATCTGGGACGTGCCTGCGTTGAGACACCTTGGCTTGCTGTACTGAACCAAGCTTCCGAGTCCACTGCTCTGTTATTTCCTGGCGACAGTCTTCACTGCACAGTCTGGAGTGCCACCACACAATATCATTCACTGATTCCATCTACATGACCCATTCTCTTTCCTATGCAAGACAGACCCTCTCTCCAACGCTCCCACACTGTTTGATCGTTTGTCACTGCCTCCCCGGGGTGCGCACTTCGGCCACCCTATTGCTTTGGCCTGCGGTTGATCACGAGCCATTCTTCCGCAAGCAACATAGCCATTCCCAACATCATGGCGAAGACGGAAAAAATATACCAGACAGGAGCCTGGTCTACTCCTGATGTGGGTAACTGTGTTGTTGCAATCCAGAGTCCATGCTAATGCGACAAGATTATCTCAACCGCCCTCGTCGGGCCTGTGGTGGTCGCGGCCTTTCTCGAGTCATTTTTGTGGGTGGCGGCTTTCCTGTATTGCTTCGGCAAGGCATTCAAGAAGTCAGATCACTGGACGCAGAAGATGCTGGCGGTCTGGTTCTCTGTCTTGTTCATTCTTCTCAGGCAAGAATACCGGCAGTGTCTTTACGATCTTCCGCTGACGGGCGACTTTCAGGGGCATATTCTTGCCGGTCATGATCACAACATTGCCGCTACCAAGACGCCTTACACAATACCTCCCGACGGTGTTTGTTGATATTCTCCAACAGTTCGCATTCTATTCCTTCGCGGCCATGCTTGTCGTACCGTGGCTCCTCTGCGTTTACCGCATGGTCGTTGTACCGTTGACACGCACAAAACGGGTCAAGTACATCCTCAACGAACGCACCGCTCCAAAGATAGTCGTAGTCATGCCAGTGTACAAGGAGCCACCAGAAACACTGTGGACAGCGTTGAACTCGGTGGTCACCTGCGACTACCCAGCTGCTTGCATTCATGCATTTGTGTCCTTCGATGGAGACAACATCGACGAACTCTACCTGAAGACCATCGAGAGACTGGGTGTCCCCATCACGTTGAAGAGCTTCCCAAAGTCGATTGACGTGGCCTACAATGGTGCAAGAGTAACGGTCTCCAGGTTTCCGCATGGCGGCAAGCGACACTGCCAGAAAGCCACCTTTCTCCTGATCGACAAGATCTACAAGCGATATCTTCAACAGAAAGACGACCTGTTCATTTTGTTCATGGATTCCGACTGCATTTTGGATCCGGTGTGCATTCAAAACTTTATGTACGATATGGAACTCAAGCCGGGCAGTAAACACAACATGCTGGCCATGACAGGGATCATCACATGTCGCACGGAAAAGCACTCGTTGATCACCTTGTTGCAAGACATGGAGTACCTCCATGGGCAGCTGTTCGAACGATCCGTCGAGTCCGGTTGCGGCGCCGTGACTTGTTTGCCGGGGGCCTTGACCGTCCTTCGGTTTTCGGCATTCCGCAACATGGCCAGGTTCTACTTCTCGGACAAGGCGGAAGAATGCGAGGATTTGTTTGATTATGCTAAGACCCATCTCGGCGAAGACCGGTGGTTGACGCATCTGTTCATGCTCGGCGCCAAACAGCGGTACCAGATTCAATTGAGCACCAGCGCCTTTTGCAAGACCGAAGCAGTCCAGACGTTCGGCTCGCTGCTCAAGCAGAGGCGTCGTTGGTTCCTCGGGTTCATCACGAATGAGGTCTGCATGCTGACGGATGGCCGGTTGTGGTGCAAGTATCCCCTGCTCCTGCTGCTCCGCTTCGCCACGCTCACCATCAGAACCACGGCATTGCTCCTCTTGATCACCATCATCGCCGTGTCGAGCACCTCGACTCGGGTTGATTCATTGCCGTGGGAATTCATGCTAATATCTTGCGGGTTGAATTGGCTCCTCATGTTCTACTTTGCGTGCAAGCTGCACCGCTGGAAGTCGCTCCTGTACCCACTGATGTGGTTGCTGAATCCATTGCTGAACTGGATTTTCATGGTGTATGGTATCTTCACCGCCGGACAGAGAACTTGGGGTGGGCCCCGAGCAGATGCTGGCGCAGCAGACACGAAGGTGACACCACAACAAGCCATCGAACATGCATTGGCCACGGGAGACGAGTTGAACATTGTTCCCGAGACATTCAAGCCAGCCGTGGAATTCCGAAAACGCCGGACCCGACCATCGCACCTTCAGCCGTCGTCGAGTGTCGAAGGCCGCTTCTTCTCGGCGGAGCACGAGCCTATTGCTCCTGGAGTATTGGAGAAGGAAATGGCGTCGCCGACTCCGTCTAACGGCGTCTTCGGCTCTCACCCACGCCGCTTCGAGCACGAATCTCTCGACATGAGCGACTCGGATAGCGTATCCGTCCACACACCCAAATTCATCAACAGTTTCAATGAGGACGAAGAGGGCCCAAGCGGTCACGGTGGTCGCGAAACCGAACGGAGGCCGCAGAGTACAGTCCATTTCTCCCAGCCTCTGGCGCGAGACGGCCGCCTGTCCACGCGAAGTGCGGGACCGGCCTTGTCAGGGCAAAGAGACGGCGGAGGTGAGGCTTTTGGGGGCAGAGAGTCACTGACTGTTCCTACTCATACACGACGGTGGACCAGTGAGAGCCACCATGTCGACACTCGGAGTCCTCTGGGTCGGCACAGCCCCCTGACAGCCATATCGGCCGAAGATGTCACCATGCTGCAGGATCAAGAGAGGCGGGGAAGCCTCAGCGGGAGCGACGACGGCGACGGAAGCAGGAAGGCATTGCAGCGGAAGAGACTACGGAAACGAAGTCCGAGTCCCGGCAGAATGGTGTAGGGCCAGGCCAGACCCAGGCCGAGACAGGTGACTGTATCATTAGCACGGATAGAATTGGGCAGACGTCGCGATAGAAAAGGCATTCTGTGTTGACCATGAACAAAGGGCACTAGCTAGCCGCGTTGCTGCCCAGCTGTCGTGTTGGCGGGTGATTGACGGGGTGGGCAGGTGGCAGGCTGCCTGGTGACGTGCCGCTTGGCACCGATCGAACCTGCGCGAAAGTGCTGGTTGCTGCCGCCGCCGAAATTTTTGGACAGGCCACGACTGATCCGGCGACTTGATCTTGTCGCTCATGTTTGCATGTGCTGAACGTCTCACGCCTCTAGACTGATCTTGCTCGTGTATTCTGCCACTCACAGCAACTTTGTTCCACTACTGCACATCCCTCCCAAACACCCTCTTCACCACCGTTAGACCCCGCCAGCGTTTCTTCCACGCCATTGACCATGAGCGTCGTAGGGATAGATTTCGGTGCGCAAAGCACCAAGATTGGCGTTGCGCGCAACAAGGGGATTGACATTGTAAGTTTGTGTCCGCCGGCACCGGCGACCTGATCATACTGACCCTGTCCAGATCACAAATGAGACGTCAAACCGATCTACACCGTAAGTCATTCCTGCGCAGCCTCATCTTTCCGTCACTAACGCTTCACAGGTCCATGGTGGGATTCGGCCCCAAAAGCCGCTACATCGGTGAAGCCGCAAAGACGCAGGAGATCTCGAACCTCAAGAACACAATCTCGTCGCTGAAGCGCCTCGCCGGACGAACCATCAACGACCCCGAGGTCGCCATTGAGCAACAATTCATTACTGCCCCTCTTGTCGATGTTAATGGCCAAGTTGGAGCTGAAGTCACATACCGCGGCGAGAAGCAGAAGTTCAGCGCTGTCCAGTTGATTGCCATGTACTTTGGCAAAATCAGAGACACTGCCAGCAAGGAACTGAGACTGCCCGTCTCAGACGTCGTCATCGGCTGCCCCGCCTGGTTCACAGACGCGCAGAGAAGGGCCATCCTGGATGCCGCCGAGATCGCCAACTTGAAGCTCCTCCGGCTCATCAACGATAACACAGCCATTGCACTCGGCTATGGTATCACGAAATCCGATCTGCCCGAAGGCGATGCGAAGCCCCGCCGCGTGTGCTTTGTCGATGTTGGGTACAGTGACTACACGGTCTCCATTGTCGAGTTCCGCAAGGGTGAACTGGCTGTCAAGGCCACGACCTTCGACCGTCACCTCGGCGGGCGCAACTTCGACAAAGCCCTGGTGGACCACTTCGCAGCCGAGTTCAAGGAGAAGTTCAAGGTTGACATCTACACAAACCCAAAGGCTACCACTCGAGTTGCTGCTGCCGCTGAGAAAGTCAAGAAGATTCTGTCCGCCAATGCTCAGGCGCCTCTCAGCATCGAATCTCTGATGGACGACAAGGATGTGCGCGCCATGTTGAAGCGAGAGGAATTTGAGGAGATGGTCAAGCCTCTACTCGATCGCGTCACTCTTCCTCTGGAACAGGCTCTCGCCGAGGCCAAGCTGAAGGTCGAGGACATTGACGCCATTGAGATGGTCGGAGGTTGTACTCGTGTTCCCGCCATCAAGGAGAGAATCGCCAAGTTCTTCAACGGCAAGTCTTTGTCATACACGCTCAACCAGGATGAAGCCATTGCTCGGGGCTGTGCATTCAGCTGCGCCATTCTCTCGCCAGTCTTCCGAGTCCGCGACTTCTCCGTCCATGACATCGTCACATACCCCATCGAATTCACATGGGAACAATCACCGGATATCCCGGACGAGGATACCAGCTTGACAGTCTTTAACAAGGGCAATATCATGCCGTCGACCAAGATCCTCACCTTCTACCGAAAACAGCCGTTCGATCTCGAGGCCCGATATGCCAAGCCGGAACTCCTCCCCGGCAAGGTTAACCCCTGGATTGGACGCTTCTCGGTCAAGGGTGTCAAGGCCGATGAGAAGGACGATTTCATGGTGTGCAAGCTTAAGGCGCGGCTCAATCTCCACGGAATCCTGAACCTCGAGAGCGGCTACTACGTCGAGGATGTCGAGGTTGAAGAGCCCGAGCCGGAGCCGAAGAAGGATGGCGACGCCATGGACACCGACCAAGCCAACGGCTCGGCAGAACAGCCCAAGCCCAAGATGCGCAAGGTCAAGAAGCAGGTGCGCAAAGGGGAGTTGCAGCTTGTTGCTGGCACCTCGTCCTTGGATGACGGTGCGAAGGCCCAAGCAGCCGAAGCCGAGAATGCCATGTTCATGGAGGACAAGCTTGTCACGGATACCGAAGACAAGAAGAACGAGCTAGAGGCTTACATCTATGAAATCCGAGGCAAGATCGATGACCTCTACGCTGAATTCGCCAGCGAGGAGGAGAAGAGTAAGATCAAGGACAAGCTCGAGAAGACCGAGGTAAGCAACATGCAACATTCTGCTGCTGTGAGCCTTATACTAACTGCTAGCAGGATTGGCTGTACGACGAAGGAGATGATGCCACCAAAGCGCAATACCAAGCGAAACTGGACGAGATCAAGTTCCTTTCCGGCCCCGTTGCTCAGAGATATCAAGACAAGATCGAAGAAGAACGACAAGCCGCCCTCAAAATCCAGGAAGAAGAAGCCGCCAGGAAGCGAGCTGAGGCCGAGGCCAAGAAGAAGGCAGAAGAGGAAGCTAAGAAGGCAGCAGAACCTCAGGCAGACGAGCCTAAGGATACCGAGATGAAGGATGCCCCGGAAGGAGAGTCAATCAAACCAGACAGTGTGGAGGAGAAGTAGGTTTGAACCTTCCACGCCAGTACCGGGATGGCGTCAATCATGGCGTCAATCTCAACTCTATGCTGCATCGCAGACAATACGGACTTCGAACCCTCGAATGACTTACTTTGCTCTGCAGGCAAGACGGATCGAGGATGCATAGATGGAAGGCGCGTGCGGAGCGCCTATGGCACCATGACCGCCCGTGACGGATAGGTTTACGATGGATGGGACATGGAATGTGTCATGCATAGCGAATGGAAAACGATTGTCTCTTTTCGGGCGTTCGAAGACGGGCGAGACAGAGCAATGATAGATAGTCTTTACCAACTGAAGATGCTCTATTCCAGCTTGGCAAGCGTGGTTCTGCTTGGACGAGCTCAGAACCTCTGCTTTTAGAGCCGAACTAGACGGAAGCAAGCTCATAGAGCCAAGATTAACGAGAAAGATCCCATATTCAGTCAGGCAATATGGAGGCAGTAAGTAGTCCAAACACCTCTATTGGGACCAGCAAAGTTACCGAGCAGTAGCCCGCAAACCCCCGAGTTTTGGCGGTGTCACACTTCAGGACACCGTCGCCGCCGTTTTACAAGCGTCCTTTCACCGAGACACTGCGCACCCGACCCCTAGATGAGAAAAGTTACGCACGAAGAGACCGAGGAAGGCCTGGCCTTCCCGCAATAATTTGTGATCACTTCCACCGGAAGGAAGTCAGGAAGGTAAAGCGGCAGCGACGATATCGTCCACCGGCGCGTGGGCCAATCGACCGTCTCTGCGCCAGCCGCGTCAGCCAATGATGTGCGACGCTGTGCGCCCCGCCTTACCCGCAACGCAAGAAGCCGAGGTAAATCTGGAGGCGGCGATAATTGACTTCAATATGAAGAACGATCAGCTGCGACCGCCGTTCTCTTGCTCTTCTCCTCACTTCACTTTTTTCTCGCGGACGTACGTTGCTCCATCTTGCTCTTGTTGAACAGCATCGTCATAGGAGAGTGAGCATAGACACACCGCCAAAATGGCCACCCAAAGACTAGCCTCTGTCTTCTCGCACCTCTCGTCCTCGAAGACCGGTGTCGCTGCCATGTAAGCCAGCTCTGAACCAGTCACTGCACGACAAGCTCTGCCATGGCAGCCACGGTTTACTGACACTCCGTTTGCAACAGCACCCAAAAGAACCCTGATGACATTGTCATTACCCTCGCCATCCGAACACCCCTGGCAAAAGGCAAGAAAGGTGGCTTCAAAGACACCAACCTGGACTATATCATCTGGGCACTCCTGAAGGAAGTCGTCCAGAAGAGCAAGCTCGATCCCTCGCTCGTCGAGGATATCTGTTTGGGAAATGTAGGTCTCGCACAGCTCCCCTCTTCCAATCTTCGACAGCTGACGGATCACCAAGGTCGGCGATGCCCGAGCAGCATACAAAGTCCGGGCCGCCTCACTCGCAGCCGGCTTTCCCCACACGACAGGCGGCAGCTCCGTGAACCGATTCTGCTCCTCCGGCCTCAAGGCGGTTCAAGACATTGCGAATCAGATTTCCAACGGCAGTATTGACATCGGGCTCGCACTCGGCGGTGAATCAATGAGCACCAACGGTGGTCGCGAACTTCCTTTCAGCCCTGAATTGTTGGCAAATCAAGAGGCGGCAGATTGCCAACAACCCATGATCCAGACGAGCGAGAATGTCGGGAATGATTTCAACATCACCAGACGCATGCAAGACGAGTATGCTTGCGAGAGCTTTCGACGAGCCGAGGTTGCGCAGAAGGCGGGCTGGTTTGACGACGAGATCGTTCCGATCACGACAAAGGTTAAGGATGCGGAGGGGAATTGGAAAGAAGTGACGCTCACCAAGGATGAAGGGCCACGGTATGGCACCACCTTGGAGAGTTTGTCGAAGATTCGACCTGCCTTGCCACAGTTTGGCGATAAGACAACGGGCGGTAACGCCAGCCAAGTCACCGATGGCGGTAAGTCAACTTTCCCGCTTTCTTGCCTTGCTCTTCCGATACGGCAGCTGCTAATCTAAATCCGCAGCCGCCGCCATCCTCCTCATGAAACGCTCCAAAGCCCTCGAGCTGGGCCAACCGATCCTCGCGAAGTTCGTCGGCGCCACCGTCGCCGGTGTGCCGCCTCGGATAATGGGCATTGGCCCCACCGCTGCAATCCCCAAGCTCTTGTCAAAGTTCTCACTGACGAAGGACGACATTGACATCTTCGAGATCAACGAGGCGTTCGCCTCCATGGCCGTCTACTGCTTAAACACCCTGGGCCTGGAGCACGAGAAGATGAACCCCCGTGGCGGGGCGATTGCGCTGGGCCATCCTTTGGGAGCTACTGGCGCGAGGCAGATCTGTACGATTCTGAGCGAGGCGCGCCGCACGAAGAAGAAGGTCCTCGTAACGAGCATGTGTATTGGCACAGGTCAGGGCATGGCCGGCTTGTTTGTCAATGAGCAGCTGTAGGGCGGTGGGATCGGGTCTGTCCGTGAATGTGAATATGATGCATTGTCTTCGGGCCGGGTGTCTATGCCTGTCACTTTCAAAAGCATGTAGCTGGCATCCAAAGAACATCCGGAATGTGTTTTGATCGCGGCTTCCGTTCGAATTGGCGACCCGAGACAAGTAAAATCTACTTCGGAGATCTCCTAATCGCGAGCTGGGCTGTACTGCACGGAGTGTGATTGATGATTGATTCGTACACCGTTAGCTTACTAGCCATATATGGGTCAAAGCCTGGTTGTAACTCATCTCCACATTTCCCAGCCAGTCGGGGACGTGGATGCAGGCCGGGGAGGAAGCAGCACCTTCGCCATTGTCTGCCGCGCTTGAGGTCAGCAGAATGCCATCGGGCTTCCTGGTAGCACGTCCTCTGGCCAAGAGTCTGTCTATCTACCGCGATCAAGCCGTTCACAGTTAACCAAACGCGAACGATCCATGATTTCTTCTCGAGTCTAAGGTCCGTTCAATTGTACACTCTCCTTTCGACTTCCAAGTTCATCGCCTTTCTCGACACTTACCTACTAGTTCCGCTTCAACCATGGCTCCCATCAAGTGCAACTTCGCCTCGGCA
The DNA here is from genome assembly GCA_016109585.1 of Phialophora expanda. NCBI lineage: Eukaryota > Fungi > Ascomycota > Eurotiomycetes > Chaetothyriales > Herpotrichiellaceae > Phialophora > Phialophora expanda. Next base: position 473,096 of record JADWPR010000019.1, read on the forward strand.
CTTTACGATCGCATGGTCCCTCTTGCTGTAGGCGAAGTCCAGCCAGCGGGGCTTGACGTGAATTTTATCGACGTCCACCATCCCCGAGATATCTTCGACCGCATGATAGCGAACAAGGAGTTCGACGCCTCAGAGCTTTCCAGTTCGGAATATATCACCCGTCACGTGGCAGGCGACAGATCTTTCGTCGCACTGCCCGTGTTCGCATCCCGAGTCTTCCGTCACAGCTTTATCGTTGTGAACAAGGACCGGATAAAGGAGCCGAAGGATCTCAACGGTAAGAGGATAGGTGTGCAGCTGTACACCATGACTGCAGCGGTCTGGATCCGAGGCCTGCTCCAACACGAATACGGCGTCGACTTGTCGTCAATCGAGTGGGTTGAAGGAAAGATGGAAGGGCCAGGCTCACACGGCAAACCCTCGGCTCTGAAGCCCTTGAAACCGATCAAAATCACGCAGAATACCGATCCCACGAAATCGCTTTCCGATCTGCTCGAGTCGGGCGAAATCGATGCAACGCTTGGGGCTGATATCCCGGCCTGCCTGGGTAAGGCGGCCCACATTGACCGACTTTTCCCCGACTTCAAGCGCGTGGAGATGGACTATTACAGGCGCACTGGTATCTTCCCGATCATGCACTTGGTGGCCATGCGGCGCGAGTACTACGAGCAAAACAGGTTCGCGGCATCGGCGTTGTTTCAGGGGCTGAATGACAGCAAAGAACTGGCCAGGAAAAGGATGGAGAGTACGGGTGCGTTGAGGTACATGCTGCCTTGGTTGCCTCAGGAGCTTGACGAGATACGCGACGTGTTTGGGGAAGATTGCTGGCCATATGGCGTTGAGGAAAATCGTAAGACTCTGGAGGCACTGGTGCAGTATCTGTACGATCAGGCCATGATTGAGAGGATTGTACCCATTGAGGAGTTGTTTGCGCCGGTGAGAAAGATCAATTTCAGGATAGGGTGAGGAGCGCGAAACCGAAAGGGTGATTTAATAGAGGCGCAGATGAAAATCAGCTCGCTCGCGCATCCAGAAGTTGGGTCACTTCGTTGGTGGAGGCGGCAAGAAGTGCTAACGCCGTAGCTTGATATACGGTGGAGTGGTGGTGCACTCCTGCCTGCTACGGCGGAGTACGTTCTCCAACGGAGTCGTATCTCCGAAGCTGAAGCTCGATCCCAAGTGTGTCCGACTGTGGCCCATGATAGAACTTTGCACGGCCTGACACTTCTCCGGATTCTGCACCCCGGACCACGTGCTATATGGCCCTTGACGCGCAAGTCGCCCGCGGGGCAGACAGCCGGGGAAGTTGTGGACTTTCACTAGACGATCTCACCGTCCTTGCTCCCCGCGACGACCGGGCGAACTCCGATAAGGCGGCATCTCCGAGGGTATGGCTCGAGTTGGCCGAGACATTGTGCGTCTACGAGCGGTGGCTCTCGGTCTTCGATTCTCTAGGTCGCGTGGCCAGCAAGCGTCGTCGTCTGGCTAACCTGCTGACAGGCTGGTATTAAAGCCCGACGCCCCACATGTCGAGGCGGAGAGGGAATACCTTCATAAACGACACCAAGGACTCCCTTAACCGGTTGCTCTCGAACCCTCCCTTTCTGGCACTTCGAAACTCTTACCCCGTCTCGCCGTCACCTTCTCATTTCCCTTCCAACAACGGTGTTCGCAACTGTGCTTGATCGCGTCCACCACAATGGCCACAGCAGCTGCTGAGTTCAGGAAGGCCGGGTACGTCTCGTCGCATCTCGAGGACGGCGCCGACATCGAGATCAAGAACGAACAGCCTCCGCTGAAGCTTGATGCGCACGGTCTTCCCCTTGTGCCGCAACCCAGCGACCACAAAGATGATCCTCTTGTACGTCTGAGTATACGTGTTGCTTAAAAATCGAAGTTTGGTTTCTGACCCTGCCCTGTGACGAATCTAGAACTGGCCAAAGTGGTACAAGTACTATGTCCTGTCGCTGCTGTGTCTCCTCGCTTTCTGTGTCCAATGTGGGTACCCCTTGGAATCTGCGGCCCAGAGAGGATTCTGACTACCGCCAGTTGGTGCCGGCATGGTTCCTGCGGCATTCGGTGTCATCGCGAAGGATTTTGGGGTTACGCATCAGCAGGCTAGCTATTTGACAACATCGTACACTCTTCTCGGTGGCGTCACTCCGCTACTGTTGACGCCCTACGTCAACTTGTACGGCCGAAGACCAGCATATTTGGTGAGGAGCGGTCCAAGTCCTCACGTATCGACCGGTGTCTCTGACAGTCGTTGCAGATCTTCACTCTGCTCGCAATTGGGGCGAATGTAGGCTCTGGATACGCGTCTACCTACGCCCGAGAGATCGTTACACGCTGCTTTGTAGGCGTCGGTGCTAGTGTGGCACTGGCTATTGGAGGTGCCACGGCAAGTCTCCCACGTTTGCAGGGTTGCCATCTTTCAGTGCTAACGCTGCCCAGATCTGTGATATGTTCTTCCAGGGCGAACGTGGGACATACATAGGCTTCTATGCTCTGGCCATCACCAATGGGGTATGTGGGCCGTTCACAGCGAAGCCAGAAGTGTCTCGATCCGCTAACGAAATCATTAGCCACATTTCGGTCCCATTGCGGGTGGTTATATCGCCTTGAACCTGGGATGGAGATGGATCTTCTTCGTACGATCTTTGAGCCCGTTTCCACATCTTAGGTTCAAAACTGACCCTTTCTCAGATCAATGCCATAATCTTTGGTGGCGTTCTCGCGATCTTCATCGTCTCATTCCCAGAGACGCTCTTTTCCCGGGAGGACTTCAGCAAACTCGAAAACCGAACCTACTGGCACAAAATGGCCTTCCGTGGAAAGGTCCTGGACCGCAAGCTGACCCTTTCGGACTTCTCGAACAACTTCAAAATGCTCCAATATGTAGCGGTCGTCCTTCCCTGCATCTACTACATGACGACCAACACTTACGGCTCGATCGTCTTCGTGTTGACTGCATCGTCGATCAGTGAGCGCCTGTACGACTTCAACACCGCGCAGAATGGCCTTCTCCTCGGCATCCCTCTAACCCTCGGCTGCTTGATCGGAGAGTCATGCACCGGTTGGATTTCCGACATCTTGATCAACCGCTATGCTCGACGACATGACGGCTACAGGAAGCCCGAGGCTCGCCTGTACCTGTGTTTCCTTGGCCTGTTGCTGCCGGCTGGGCTGATCATCCACGGCGTCTGTGTGTCCAATGGAACCCCGTGGATTGGCCTTGCTGTCGGCATGACAGTTGCCAGTGTCGGAGTGCAGGCCGGCACGACGCTAACCTATGCGTACTGCACTGATTGCTATAAGCCCCAAGCTGCAGAGGTGTCGACTATCATCAACCTGTTCCGCCAGATCTTTGCCTTCACCATCGGCTTCTACGCCTTGCCGTTCGGTGAGAGTGCAGGATTTGATGCCGCTTGGGGAACTTTTGCGGCCATCAACGTCGTCACCTGGTCTTCGCTGCTCTTGCTGATCTGGAAGGGCGAAAAGATCCGGGAATGGCAAGGTACACCCAATCTGCACAAGGACTTGTGAGAGGCAAGCTTTGTTGCGAGAAGTAGGGGCAGTAAGGACAATCCGATTACCACGGCGTCTCGTTGTCGTGAGAGACACTGGACGAACATACGAGTGAGTACAGCACAGCACTGGACAGAGAGAAGAAGAAAGGAGGTACATAGTCGGGAACAGAAGTATTTGTATATCGACAACCAGACTAATGGCGTGCAATGGTAACTGTATTGCCTTCCATTCCCTGCCATCTCACCTGACCATCAGTGCTAGAGGTGCGCTGATGCTGTATTCGGGCCAGGAGCAAATCCCGTGTGCCTGCCAGTCTATCTATCTGTGTGTCTGTATGCCTGTATGTATGCACACGTGTGGCGTGACATGTCTCTTTCAAACATGCTACTTGGTCAATACACACAGTATGTAGCTAGCCGGCGATGATGATTCCAGACTTTCAACAGGCGGCAGTTCGGCACACGTAATTAATTGCTCCATCAACACCAACGTTCTGACCGCGGTGTTTCCCCGTCATCAGAAGCAGAACCACCGGCAGTGCGAGATGCCGGCCCGGAGTTGGAAAGAATGGCGCACAGATGTTTCGGTGACTCTGAGTCTCTGGCCCGGGGAACAAGGTGAAAATAGTGGAAGAAAAATCGTGTATCTCCCCGGGCCGATACCCTGGTGGGTTAGCTTAACCGGAGATGAGGGGGGGTTGGCCCCGGCATCTTCCTCCGCAACACGGTCACGAGTATAGTATCGCTCCGGGACATCTGACCTCTTCACGGCTGTTCCCCGTAATCGACCTCGCTCTGGCCGTCCGTTCCCGAAGGGACAGTCTCTGCATGGCGCGCGGCTTGTGTTCGTCGGTGTCATCCTGGCGGCAGCCGATGGAGACAACTGCTGGAGCTGTGGCGGCACGTTCTCCTTGCGACATGCTTCGTTCCTCTCTCGACTATTAGAACTTGGCAAACTCAGCCTTTCGAGACCTCGCCAAGAAAAGACGTATATTCTTATATCAACGCGACATAGCACGGTCGCTGAAGGCTTGACCTGTTTTCTTTTGGGAAGTTAGACAAAGTGAGATTTGTCTGAAGATACAAGTCCGTCAGTCAGTCATGCCCTCAGCAATTCTGCCCCAGGACACCACCGCTGCCGGTCCAGCGCCCGCCGACCCAGCAAGCTTCAAAGTCGCCATCATCGGCGGCGGCATCGGCGGGCTCACGACCGCGTTGAGCGTGGCGCGCCAAAACCCCCGTCTCCAGCACATCACCGTCTACGAACAGGCGCCCGCGTACAAGGAGATCGGGGCAGGGATCGGCATCGGCGTCAACGCGGCGCGCATCCTCAGGAAACTCGGCGTGTGGGACGCCGCGAACGCCATCTCGGGGGAGCGCAATGGCGTGCACCGGAGCTGTCGCCGCTATGACACCGGCGAGGAAATCGTCGCCATCGGGTCCATGGACGAGGACGGGCCCGAGGGCGTCAGGCAGCTGAGCGTCCATCGCGCCGAGATCCTCGACGTCCTGTACCAGGAGTTGAAAACTAACTATGCCGGCCGCGTGACGCTCGAGACGGACATGAAGGCCGTAAAAGTTGAGGTATGTTTGTTGTGCCCCTGGGATGTTTCCTTCGGATTGCATATAATATATATGGGCGTGTTATTGTCTAGGTTTTGGCTTACATTACAATTTCTTCCAGGACCACGGCGACGAAGTCACGATCCACTTCGCCCGCGAGCAGAGCGCCACACCCACGGCCACGGCCACAGCCAACCTGGTGATCGCATGCGACGGCATCCACAGCAACGTCCGTCGCCAATTCGCTCCGGACAAGCCACGCTACAGCGGCCGCATCGCGTACCGCGGTCTGCTCCCGCTCTCCGACGCGCTGCGCGAGAGCTGGCCCTACTCCAGCTACGCGGTCAGCTGGCTCGGGCGCGACAAGCACTTCCTGGTGTTCCCCATCTCGCGCAACCGGACGCTCAACGTGGTCGCCTTCGTCACCAAGCCCGAGGCGGAGCTGGGCGACGACCTGCGCGAGAGCTGGACCAGCCGCGCCCCTCGCGAAGAGCTCGAGCGCGAGTTCCACGACTGGGAACCCACCGTCGGCCGCCTCATTCTCGACATGGAACCCCAGCCGGGCAAGTGGCGCATCAACGACCGCGACCTGCTGGAACAGTGGACCTATTTCGACGGCAAGGTCGTGTTGGCCGGGGATGCCGCCCACGCCATGCTTCCACATCAAGGTCAGTCCCACCAGTCCCACCGCTGTAATAATCATAATAATCATAACTCTTGAATTTCCCCAACACGCCCACACACGTTGGTTGAAAAAGAAACCCTCTCTCTCTCTCCTTAGCAATTCTTGGGCTGACCGTTTGAGTTATTGTTTTTGTAGGCTCCGGCGCCGGCCATGCCATCGAAGACGCATACATCCTCGGCCTGGTCGTGAGGGATTACTTTGCAGCGACGACGACCAAACCCCTCAGTTCCTACACGGCGCTGTATCAGGCCGTCCGCCGCCCGCGGGCGCAAAAGGCCCAAACCACCAGCCGCGAGGCCGGCGAGGTGTACGAGATGCAAGGGCCCCAGTTTGCCGGCATTGCCACGTACGAGGCCTGTCTGCCCATCGTGCGCGAGAAGCTCCAGTCGCGCATGAAGTGGGTGTGGGGCCACGATCTCGAGGCTGATTACCGCGACGCGAGGAGGCAGGCCGGCTTGGAGCCCGACGCGGCCAAGGCGTCGAATGGCCACCCCTCCACGATCAATGCGACGATCAAGAATGGCGAGGACGCCAAGCATGGGAACCAGGGAATCAGTGTCACGGAGGTGAAGGCGTAGCGTGGATGCCCCTGTCTACATAAAGAGGGGGGGATGGAACTGAGAGATCAGCATAACCGGGGGTGTTGTTGGTGTGTCAGCCAGAGCAGAACTTTGATATTGATATTTTCGGATCGCATAGGAACGTGACCATCGGACGGGATACCATTTGAGATATGTACACAAATACAAATACAGATACACACACAGAGATATTAGGCATGAAATACATGCATATCCATGGATACAATACAATATGGTGGACCAACCATACCCTGGATATGAGTAGACCAGCATGGTGCATACTCCCTTGTGTACATCAAAATGGACGTTCCTACAGTTCCACAAACGCGCACACTCATCACGGCGTACGCATTCCGGGGGTTTCATACGTGTGTGTATGTAACATATGCTTACGAGTATCTGTGTGCTTTATTTACAGGGGCGCGCCTTCCGGCCTTTTTATATATCTCCCAGACGCACCTGGTCCTGGTCCTGGGCCTGGTCCTGGCGCTCTCAGACCACCATACGAGGGTTCATACCAGGAGACAGTCGGTCTTCACAGTCAGGGGCGCCGAGAGACCCACCCGCCGAATTACCCCTTGTTGTTGCCACCAGGCCTTTTGTCCGGTGCCATCGTTACCACCGCGAGGCTGTTCGAGGCTGGATTTTGGGTATAGAGGCCCGTGGGGCGACTTCTTTTGGTGGCCTGTTGCCACTTGGGCGTGTCGGGTTCTCAACACATACCCTCCACCCGCAGGGTCAAGTCCTCGACTCGCTCGACCACATCAGTGTGCGGACATCCGACCGAGCCGTGGATAACGCCCCACGGCAGAATACGTGCCCACCGCTGCCCACCGCACTGGTGCTTTCGCCCGTACGATCTCGTCGAACACCGAGTCGAGGACACCCCGAGCCGGTAGATCCAAACGCCCCGCCCCGTACGGATACACGAAACAGGCCATCTTACCAGAGGTGTATAAGCGATTCCGGTTGGGCAACAGCGTGTGCCATAGTCATGCGAGGGAGGTGGTTCTTTTAGTGAACGAAGACTGTGCTTCGCGGTTCACCCCTATGTGAATACGAGTGCCTTTTTTCTAGCCGAGTTAGTCAGGCCAATTGACCGATTTCAATGATCGATTTCAATCCTCGGCCAAGGTGTATTCCTATCATATGGACAACTTACACCATCATTCGCAGGGAAGAAAGCACCTTGTCGGCCGCATTTCAGGCCCGGGGATATAAAGGACCTGCTCATCCGGTTGGAGCATCTTGGCACGGCGTTGGCGTCGTCTTGATGCGCGGTCATGGGATGATAGTTCCGGCCTTTGTGTTCTTCGCGCTATCTCAGCGCGGAGAGCGACTATTCAGACAACGGCGGTCATGCTGAAGAACCGCCAGGGGAGGAAGACGACGAGGTCTTAGACTGCACGTGCATCGACACAAAGACGCTAGTCCGACCTGTAGTCTGGAGGTTCAAGCGAAACCATTGTACGTGAATCTTGCGTAAGCCTGAATCAGGAGAAAATCGTCAGCTGGAATCAAGAAGATGGAAAGACGGAGGATGCATGAGTATCTACCGGGTTGTCGGTCCATTCGTCCATCAGCCCGGTCCAGCCTGTGCTGTCCATGAGCATGCTCTCGATGTTTGAAAACTCGTCCTCGAAGCCTGTCCATTGCGACACTTCGCCCAGCGTCGATTGGCTTGGATAGATATCCTGTGCGGCGCCTGGATGCAGCGAAGCCTGCTGATTCTGTGCTTGTGCCGGAAACGCATTCGATGCCGCCAACAATGACGCCGGAGCGACAGAGGAAGTGGGTGCTGGATTAGGGGTTCGCCTTGGTGTACGATGAGCTTCTTGAGCAGCCGGGTTGTTTTTCGACGTTGCGAGCGTGTTCAGTCTCGCCTGCAACTGTTGAATCGATTGCACGTATTGCGACGCGAGCGGATGCATCTGGCCGCCAACTCGGGAGAGGAGCTCGAGGCCTTGACGGATGGTCTGATCAATGTCCAGGTTTGGAGGTAACGCGAGGTCGGTCTTGGAGCGGGGCTCAACTGTCTGATAGACTAGGAGGACGCCGAGAGCGGCGAAGACATCTATGTACGCTCAGTCAAGGCTCTGGCATGAAACATCGAGGCTGCACTTACAGTGTGAATTGTGCCAGAACGACGACAACTTATTCTGGCGATGCAGAGTTCTCACCTGATTGATCGAGTCGTATGCGGCGATAATACAGCGCTTGACACAGGTGCGCATGATTTCCTGTTGGAAGGGGTCTGTCACCCGATGCGTGATGTACAGAAGCAGAGTCTGGCGGTGGATGAGATGTCGCGAATGCAGGAATCTACTGCTGGTCAGCGAGCCGGACTGGAGCACCATGAGACAGACGGCATTTACCTCATCATCAGAACATTTCGCTGTCTCTCGAAATGCCATTCCAGAGACTGTGCCCCTGGTTTCAGATGACTGGGCAGATTCTCTTGCCAGGCAACCAGTTCTCCGTCAAGTTGAATTGATAACGACAATAACCGTGGAGGATCGACCACCGCTCTGGCCTTTGACCTGTTCTCGCCTGAGCCGTCGCCTCCGTAGAGGGTTCCGAGGATCTTTTCCATCAACCGGCATTGCGGAATGACCTGGTTGAAGTATTCCAATTTGGAAGGGATGCCCGCAGGTTGAACGCCTGGGCGCTCGTTGGACAGGTACTCGTCGTCCACCGCCAGTGGCATGTCAACCTCGACACCTGGGCCATCAGGCATCGTGGGTCGTCCAACCTTCATGCCCAGGACTCGGTCGATAACAAAGCAACCCCACCACACACGCTTCCGCACCTCCTGCTCTATCCTGTCGGTTGTAACTCTGATTGGGTCAAGGTGTAGGCCTAGACCTTGCGCTGTACGTATCGCAAGACCGACAACGGTCCAGCAATTGTTGAGTTCAAGAGACCCATGGAGGTATTGGCCCATCAGCAGTAGCGCTTGCACAAGCTCGATGGTGCCCATTTGCAGGAGACCCGAGAAAATCAGGCACTTCGATCTTTTGAAATACCGCGTTCGATCGGCAGCGGACCGTCCAGTGACGTTGGCATGGTCGCTCCCAAATGCGAAGACCAAATTGACGAGGCCGAACCATGCCAGATTCTGCTGCGTGGCCTCCTCCCCACCAACATCTTGACTGAGCCATAAGTTCCGGTAGCGCTGTCGAAACGTTCCTTCGTGGAGGTATGGATTAAGCGGATGACGATACTTGAAATATGCATCGACCAAGCGATCGGCCACAAATCTAGATGGTAGCCCAAAAGGATCGTCGCAGTCGCCGCTCAAAAGCTCAAATGCCGGCGCTGACGGGGACGATGCCGCGAGGGAAGCATTGCGTTCTCCGGGACCTGATCGACTGGCTTGTGTGGCGGAGGGATGGTCCTGTCTGCCCTCATTTGGAGAGCCAACGTTGGCTACAAAATTGAAGGTCGAGGACTCGCCAAAGTACTCGATCGGGGTGCCTTTGGTAGCATCACTTAAGTCTGGTGTCCGATCAGATCCCGCCGTCGGGGGTTCCCTAATGCCCTGCGAGGCTTGGGGTTGATCGAGGGAAGGTTGCTGAAATTGTGAAGTCAGGTACTTGGGGGTCGTGTCGTGTGTGCTACTACCACGCATAACCGAACTACCCATGCCTCCAGTTGACGTGGATTCACTGAGACTCTGTGAGTTGCTGACATAGTGCTGAGGGGTTGACCTTCGTGCCGCCTCGAGTTGCCGTTCAAGCATTTCATTCTGCATCTTGAGCTCGTCGACATATCTTCAGGATTCATGTCTTAGAATCAAGTTCACAAGGACACTCTACGTCAGGTTGTGCCACACGCGGGTAAAGGACACGGACCCTGGCCAAGGCGATGGAGGGGGGGGACGTACTCTTGCGTTACACTCACTCTCGCTCTCTGAGGAGAGTAGACGCATTCCTGTCGCCGGCCTCTGCACTGTCCACATGACGGACGCTCGCCATCGCATCTATTCTTCTTGAGCCTACGCAGTCAGCCTCGTAGGATCGCATAGCGGAGTCGGTGGTCCCACCTGCACAGATCGCATGCATAGGTAATTCGGCGGCGCTTAGGTGCCTGCTTCGAGCTTTCGGGGTCGTTGGCAGCCGGAGACACGGTGCCAGGCTCAGATGACATCCTGGTCTATGGGAGGTGATGATTCTCACAACTCCCCAGCTGGAGGCGCGGAGTTATTATGAGGACCGACGGGAAGACGCCGGACTTTCGGCTGCTGCTTGCCGGAAAGTGGGAACGCATCCGACGCGTGTGTCAGCGGCACGGGATCGATTGAGATTTGGCCATGACAGACATAGTGGCAAAAGGCACCTTGATTCGATGGTACGGGGTACTGCCAATTCATTGAGATTTTCTTGGTGTGCGGATCCATCGACACTTTCGCTACGTCGAACCGTTGTCACCAGGATCTCAGTGACCGTTGGCAGCGATCAAGTTACGGTACATCGAGCTGTTCGATACCTCGGCTTCCCACAGTGGCCACGGCTTGACAGCTCCCATCCCCGTCGTGGTTCCTGTGTCGTGTGCTTCTCTGGCACTGAAGTATTTGACACTGCCGCCCAACCCGCTCGCGCTCATCTGGACTTTCGCATTTTGCTGGGTGTAAATGCAGTTAAAGATGCACATCTCCAGGCTCTCTGCTGTCACGACCATTCCATGGCCTCTCATCAGCACAACAGGATGTTTGACCTGCCCTTGCTCTCCTAGAGTTCGCGCGAGGGAGGATGCAAGCTTTATGTTCCTGACGAGCATGTCCTGATTGGCAGAGGGATCGTGCTGGTAGACTGAAGCCGCGTCCCATACCGGCACTGCAGTGCCGAGAAATCCGGCCATGTGAAAACACGCCGACAAGGGAACTGAAGAAATCGAAAACGGCACGACTTCCAGACTGTGTGAGTGTACCACTGATTGGACAGCTGGATACGCTTTGTACACCTCCGAGTGGATGAAGCGCTCTGAGAACCCTGCTCAACGTCAACACCATCCAGTAGCTAAAGCACGGAACAATGTCTGTGATAGGTTGTAGCATACCTCTCGGAGCGTCAGGCCTCACTGGCTGTCCGTCTTCTATGTTGTAAATGACAAGATCCTCCATGCTTGCAACCAAGGCCGGTGCGAGGTATCTGGACATCAAGAATGTCGACTTGGAAAGGCGCACCGAGAGATGCCCGTATGCGTCCACCAGATTGTGCTGGTGAAGCATATGACAACCGTCCACATATTTCCTCAGCAGAGCCGGCGAAACCTGGGACAGTTCTGTCACGGCATCGGTCTTCTCCATGATGCTTGTCTCTCAGTGATGCTCGAGGCAATAGTCACCCAATTTTACTGTCGCCGGTGTAGGTGTGCCTCTATATTGCAGGGACCTGGTAGAACGTCAAGTGTCGTGGCCACATTGTGCCTTGCCGTACTCGGGTCCGGGGACATGAGCCAAACATAAGATTTCTCGGCTGCGTGTTCCGCAGATTTTGGAGACATCAGCCGGGCAACTGTGAGAGGAGGTGGCGAATTGCACGGGCACCGTGCTGTAGCATTGTGGGTAGAGGCAGGATCTCCAGATCGGTGCACAGCCACGACAGCGTGTAGAATATGAAGTTGGAGCTTCTGCAGTTGCAACAATAATCCACACGCAGAAAAGAGAAAGTGGCTGCGTCGGGGCGTCCAGGCGTCTCTGTATTGGCAATTGCTTCCCCCGAAGCAAGGCGCGAGCGGCAGCTGTGCTTAACCAGAACAGCAGCCTAAGCAAGGGTCGCGGGCTCCCCGGCTCCCCCGCTATTGCGCCCATAAAACCCAACTGACTCCACGCAGGCCCAAGGTGCCAAAAATTGGACCGGAGAGCGACAGAGATATCTACGTATCTTTTCATTTTTCATAGTGGTACGCTCGAATCTCGCAGCCAAAAGCTTGGGGTGTTCATCTCTGCTCTTGACCTAGATACAAAAAGCCAGCCCAAGCCATGTTCGCCTGAGTATCTGGATGATTCAGACGAAGTACCCTTTTAGGGATCTTCAGAACATCAACAAATAGGTCATGAGCCTCTATCCATCTCCTAAAATCCCAATAAGTGGACGAGTGTTTCGCTGCATCTGTGTTTCTGGCTCTTCTGGTTGGTCTCGGAGTCTACGTCGGTGTCAACAAGCTCCTCGTCGACGACGCCTCGACTGATGGATACAAAGTCGCCAATGCCGATACGACCTCCTTGAATCCAATGTACGCCGTAGTTGTCCGCTTAATCATCATATGCAACTTTCTCCGAGATTTGGGTGGATGACCAATCGTCTGCTCTCCCACCGCGCGGACAGGGACGAGTACGAAGGAATCCCATGAGAACACTCTACCCGGTACGCCGGCATTTAAACATCGCACCAGAGAAGATGCACGGCGCATCATGAACTCAAGCTGAGCCCGCATCGAATTAAAACTGTGATAAGAGTCCAGCAGTCTACGATTTGGGGGATGAGCAGGTGGGCTTGGCCCACAAGGATCTCTCGCCATGGGAATAAAAGGGTGCTGGACTTGCAGAGGTAAACACCCCAAGAGGTGGACCAACGGCCATACAAAGGTCAACGGACTGATTTCTGCTTAGAGCGTAAAGTGCGATGTGACTCGCATTGGCCGAAATGTGGCAACTGCACGAAGGCGCGGCGCGTCTGTCAGGGCTACGGCATCCAGCTGTCCTGGCCTCGAGATGGCGACAGAAGAAGAGCAATCATCTCGCGAGATACGCGCCGCGCAGTGAATCCTCTTCACTCAAATGTCAGGAGGAGGTTCCTGAATGCGTCTTCCTGGGACGTATCGCTCTCGGAGGAACTATTCGAGCACGGAAGGATTTCTGGTGAAAATCACCTCCGACACACTGTCCAAGCTGCTTGATACTAAACGGCAGTCACCCTCTAGCTCGTTACCTTCGTACCATGAAAGTCCCTCGCCCGACCTATCTATCACCCACTGTCATAAGCAGAGAAGAGTCGCATCTCTTGGGGTTCTGTATGTACGGTGACTCTCCAGATCCAATCATCCTACTGACCAAAACATCTCAGTCAACGAATCAAGATCACTGATACTAGGACCAACCGACGAGGAAGTTTTGGCACAATTCATCTTGAGGATTGCCTTTTCAGATCCATCCGATGCGACCAATCCAGTGCTACAGGGCGTGTTGGCCCTTGCGTCTCTACAGCTGCACGGGAGCTTGAAGAGCTTTCGCTACAAGCACCTTGTCATCTCCTCGGTCAAGGAGTCCATCAACTGGCTCGACGAGAAGACGCTGCTTCAGAACTTGATGGCAACGATGCTTTTGTATCATTACGAGGTAGTATCACCCGGTCCGCACAGGCTTGCCGTGGTCGGCTGATGATGATAGCTCTCACTCGAATCGAACTCCAAGGGGAGTTGGGTCATATATCTATGTGCGGTGAAAAGGATTATCAACACGTCACCGGCAATCCACAAGCTGATTCGGCGAGAATATTCCGTCTTCCTCGACTGGATTTATTATCACGAGGCCCTCGCCGAGTTCACAGTCAGGCATTGGATTGTACCTTATGAAGGTTGCGGCTTTGTTCCCACGGTAAGATCACCCAGAGCCATCGAGGGGCGCGGTTCAAAGGTAAATGGAAGCCTTTTGCCCCTTCTTCGGCATCATCTAATACTGCGGCAGGTAGAGGACAACATCGGCTGTCCGACCGAGGTGCTCCAGCTCGTTGTACACACATGCAGACGAGCCATAGCCGCGACCCTCTCCGAGATGGCCGATGCGAATGCTGGAATGATGGAGCGCATCAAGGTGCTGGAACAGACCATTTCCAGGGCAGTGGGCGATTATGGCCCCATTCACGTACATTCTACGACCCCGATAGACCGGAATACCATGGTCTCGGATCTCCATCGACTCGCGTGCTTGATATATGTCGACCGGGCGGTCCATCGCGTTTCAGGGACGGAGTTCCGTCATAGACGACTTGTGAGAGAGGGAATATTGCTGTTGACCAAGATGGTCACATGCCAGAACGCGTGGCCTTTGTTCATTATCGCCTGCGAAGCAGTTGACGACGGTCAGCGCCTTGCCATCCTGGACGTCTTTGAACGAACCCGACAAGATCGAAGACGAAGATCAAGCCACATTCACTTTATTCAGCATATGGTTGAGGCTGTGTGGAACCAGCATGATCTCGACGCAGAGAACAAAGTTGATTTCCTGACGATTTACGATGCGGTCGTGGGAGGAGTCCCGTTTGTCCCACCATTTGCCTGAGTTCAGGTCTTGGACACCATCATTTCCACCATCCACTGTTCTGATATTCTATCAAGATAGGGCTCATTCGGCTTCGAGACTAGAACCAATCACTATTGCCGTGATGTGATACAAATTTGCCACTGTTCGCTTCCGTCAAGCTCTGAATCACCTGAAGCTGATCGGTGACCGATTGCTCTACCGAAATCGGTCCATCGACGCTTGGGTCGACCTTGTGAAACGCACTCAGGATGATTTTACGTATGGCCGGGTCGCCTGTGACTGTCCGAGCTGTTCTGAGTCAGTCATCTGTGCCGACACGACTCGCCTTGCGGATTATTGACTGACCAGCATCTGTGTCAACCCATCCCGGACTCAGTGACAGTGTCTTGATGCCATCTTGGGCCAGTTCAGCGCCGAACTTGGCGGTGATGATGTTCATGCCAGCCTTGCTGACAGAATATCCCAGCATGTTGGTAACGCCAGCGACTCGATTGAACTCGAGGTCTCCACTCGCGCTGGAAATGAAGATGATCTTTTTCTCTTTGCCGTTACGCACAAGATCGAGGAAGGAGTTGATGACAAAGATATTGGAGATCAGGTTGGCTTTGATCTGTGTGCAGTCAGCTTTTGCTGTGATCGCTCAAGGTGCTAATGGGAGAAGGGATCATACGTTCTCATTGATCTCCTTCTCCAGCGCTTCCTCCTTGCCACGACTGCACTGTGTCAGCAATTTGAAACTTTCAACGCGCATTAGGCCCGTTCACTCACAAAGCACTTGGCGGCAGCACGCTGGTCTCCGGCGCGGCGGAGCCAGCGTTGAGGATCAAGACATCCAGTGAACCGCCCGTGACTTCAGAGACTTCAGCGGCAGCCTGGTCCAACTTCCTCGGGTCGGAGATGTCGGTCACTACAATGTGAATGTTCTTGCGCTTTGCGGCAAGCTCCTCGAGCGGACCGGCAGTTCCTCGACTTCGAATGATGGCAAACACTTGGTTCTTCGGATCGACCGACTTTGGCGACGTCGTCAGTGGCATGCCTTTGCCATGATTGAAACTGTAGCGGTAGACTCACGAGATTATCGACGAAGCCGAGCTGCAAAGATGACCTTGTTAGCATTCGAGGAGGTGGTTGTGGTGTAGGTATGGGGAAGCTTACGCCGATGCCTCGCGTCGCGCCGGTGACAGCCCAGGACACCATTTTCAGATCCGTCGATATTAGGCCGCGACAAGGTGACCAGTATGGGACGTTGAAGAGGGTTACGATAATATGGATCGTTTTACTCGGTTCGTCTGGTTGTGGTGATGCATCGACAGAAGGGGAGGCTGTCGCATCCTCTTATATCCATCGCGGAACCCATCGCGATGTGCCAGGGAAGTGAGTGGTATGCGGTCGAATATACTAATAATCACTGGCAAGTATTTGCGAAGGAATATTAAAAGTCATGTTTGGAGTGTTGGCTGATAGAGAATTATGTAAAGGGAGGCAACTAATTCCGACTCTTGGGCAAATATTGAAGGCCTCGGAAGAAGCCGACCGATCAATTTCCATGGCGTTGAGTCGTCGTCAATAGGACCATTAGATACAAAGATATACAGCTACGTTGATCAACATACTTAGTCTGACACACGATACTTGGATTCTTTGAGATGGCGATCCTTATGGCAAGGCGCCTTGCAGTGCGTCAGGAAGAGAGAGGTCCACAGCTCCTGGGGATCGCCCAAAAGAACCGAATCCTAGCAATTCATGCTGGATCTTAGACCTCTTACCTTATATGCCACTCGCCTTGCGCCTTCCTCGCGTGCGTCCGCACTTTCCGTATCAGCCACATTGCATGTAACGGTGACGATGCGATAGCCGATTGCAGGGGGCCGGATTCTCTACAACTCCAACCCCAAACCAACGGAGGCACACAAGGTTACATAAGAGGCACCATTATGCCAAAGAGCGGCATCTTGCATTGGCGGGCCACAGGGGGTTCTGCCATGCAATCAGGCTCCCCGTCCTGCCCGTCCTCACTAAATCCTGAGAATGACATGGTTCAGGGGGTTACACTAACAACACGAGACCACAAACCTGCTTTTCGTGCTTTGGCAGTCCCTGACAGCAACGTTGCTGGCGCCTGTGATCTGGCGATTGGCTGTCCGTGCATTGCCCGGAAGTCCCGTACAGCCTTACAGACATGTTGCTGTGCGCACAGCCCGAATCTGCCTCGCCGACGCCCTGGATCTTAGGCGGCAGGCAGCCATTCGAGTCTCGCCGAAAGACCAAGTACAAGAATCTTGCCTACTTTTCAATCTGAATTCTGGTCTTTTGATTCTAAACTGTGAGTAATTGATTACTGACTCGTACAGTTCAGATTGAGAATTAGCCCCTGATGGCCAGTCGCGCCGTGTCTTCGTCATCCCATTCGCTCTCTCAGAACGTCTCAGCATGCACAGAGAGCACTGCCGTGGATGGAAATGATGCCAGCCGAGCCCGCGACCTCGATGTCAAACATGCCACGATTGTGGACATCGATTTCTCAAATCCCGTCCGACTGACTTCTCAACGGCCATCTATCGATGAGTTAACCTCCCGCGGACCTTGCCAAATAATGAAATCTACTTCGGGAGATAGAACTGACCTGCGATGGGTTCATCTCCCTGCCAACTGTATGTCATGGTTGGAAGACTTGATGGCCGCAGTCTGCACAGAAAAAGGTCTTACCGTCCCCCGAAATGCGGACGGCACTGGTTCAAATCCTCTCCTTCGCAAGGATCTCTGGGCTCACCTGTTCCACGGAAAGGCATCCAACCAGATCCACGCCCGTTTCATGGGGCCCGTATGCACCCCTTTCTCTCTCGCGGTCGACGACGAGGAGTCCGGCTCCGACGGCGGCGCCCCGCGCGGGACGCTGGGCAACCTTGTCCTGTACATGCCCTTCTTGCACTGGGAGTCCTTGGATGCCTGGTCGGAGAGGCAAGAGTTGATTCGTGAGATCAAAGCGGGGAGACCGGGGAGGCCCCAGGTCGATAGGGGATTCCTCACAACATATCTGCGCCATAAAACGGCACCGCTGCATGATCGGCGGTCTCTCCATCAGGCGTTCTACCATTTCTCTGGCCTGACGAGATCGGTGCCAAGAGTGGATCAGGTCATGGAGCAATTCACGTCCGCGAGGGCTGGCCAGGATGCATGCGCCAAACTGATGGTCGTCGATCAATTATGGCTCTGGTTGATCAAAGGCGGCACACGACCGACGAACGAACAAGATGAAGATGGCAATGGCTCGTCGGCGGACCCAGATCTGGTCATAACCGCATTTCCCGATCGGTTTAACGACCGGTACGATTCCGCCAACGTTCACCGCTGCATTGTCGAACATCTCGAACGCGGGCTGCAGCCTCCGCTCAAGAAAGTGGAAGATCTTGTGGCTTTGATAGTGGAGCACTGTACGGGCGTCTTCTTCCAACGCCAGCTCGAGAAGGACAAATGGTTCCTCGAGTTTTTTGCGGCGGCCATCGGGGAAGTGGTAAGTTCTCCCTCGTCCTCGTTCTCGTCGCATCCGGTTAACCGCCAATGTCAATGCAGCGAGAATCCCAAAAGGCTGCCTTCAATGCCTTCTGCGCTGCCTCTCGTTGTCTCCAAGCCCGCCAATTGCATCCCTCTGTCTCCGCTGCACTGTCCGACCCATCTTTGAGCATCACCGAAGAAACTTCCCTCGTCTGCCGGATCAAGGCCATCATCGACGAGCTCACCTGCATCGACTACATCTTATCGCGACAAGAAGGCGTCCTCCACTCGCTGACGCGCGCCCAACCTAAATCACGCATGCTCCGTACCGTTGCCGAGATGGTCAAAGAGCGCCGCGGAGCATGGGCGTCCGTCGCCTCCACCGCCGAGGCGTGCCACTCTGAAATCCAGTCGCAGATGGACCTCAAGCAGAAACAGGCCAACCTCTCCGAGAGCAGGATGTCCCGGTTCCAAGCTCAAGCCTCGGCGTCGCACTCGCGCATCATGCTCCTCTTCACGGTCGTCACCATCATCTTCTTGCCCCTGTCCTTCCTGGCGACGTGGTTCGGCATGAACATCGAAGATCCCAAGGCCGGAGGCCTGAAACTGTACCAGATCGCGGCCATCATATTTCCCATCTCAATGGTCCTGGTGATGGTGGCGCTGGCGTTTGCGTTCAATGAAAGGCTGAGGGGCGTCATCGTGAGCGTGGTGGAGTCGTGCTGGACCGTGTTTTCTGGGAGGGGGCCTGACGAGGATGAAAGGCCCTGGAGGAACCACGACGATGATAGCATGGAGATGGTGTAATTTCTCTTTCCTTGCTAACCATCCCACGTTGTCGTCTCAACGTGATCTGATTTCTGATGAAAGAGTTGTGCGCTTCGTCTAGTATCCGCCGCCAGCCCCTGGAGGATCGGTGCGAGCCTTGTGGCTTCCCCGGAGTATTATTCGTACAGGGGAACGTACTCGTACCAGGACGATAGACTCTCCTAAGCACCTTGCTACTGTACCTGGGCAATGTCAAGGCCTCTTTATCGAGGAAGGCAACCGATACGTCGAACGACCACCCTAATCACGCCGAACGGGTCCGCCGCCTAAGCCTTTCCGGCCTGATAGCACACATTGATATGGACAGGGACTTTTCCATAGTCCCTGAGCCTTGCATGACCTTTTGATCTTCCTTCCCCATCTTTCGTTGACAACACCAACTTTAGTCCAGAGTAATTGACCATGGGCCCTGTTCGAGATGTCTGGAGATCCTATTTCAACACAACCGACATATTTGAAGCATCGTATAAGTTAGCACGATCCTACCACACACCCACGACGACATTTCTGACACGACCTCTGGCACTCTTAGACGCAAGACGCGGCGACACTCATTATGATATGTATGTTTGGCCTAACCGTGGCGAGTGAGCCGGTCGACTCTTTGGGTTGTTCTGTTTCTCGACCGCGATCATTCAGATGAATACTTGTGATTAATACGTGAAAGTCTCCTCGAATCCACCTGTATTAGGCAACTATCTCTCTCTCTCTCTCCTCTGCGGACACGTGAAGGGCAGTAATAATTGGCCTGGAAGGAGTTTGATTCGGAGCCCTGCACTCCCCGCACAATGGGTGATTACTCTTCGTTTGTTCGCTTAGTTATTGTTTGCTGGAGGGGGACAGTTCTGGACCCTCTCCCGAGCGTCGCATGAGTAGATCTCTGGATGGCCTAGGGTTTGGTAGTAGATATCCTTTCATTCTCAGATTGGCAGTTCCAAACTGAAGACATCCTTCGTTCTCAGATTGACATGTTCCAACCTGAAGTCGGCATAATCACAGATACCACGCCACATTGAGCAGTCCCAGATCCGGAATAATAGTATTGACATGATCCTCGAGTGCCGCTTGCTCTATCGCTTGACCGGGGTCGGGATGACCAAGAGCTTTTTCCCCCATGGAAAAGTCACTCCTCGATCACACGGCCTCATCATCTCTTCGGTCATGCTCGGGTCGACCTTGATGTCGTACAGCTGGTAGAGCCGAGCGAGCGTCAGGTTCAATCCGATTTCGGCGAGATGCTTGCCGATGCAGTTCCGTGGGCCGTAGCTGAATGGGCGCCACGAGTTCCTCATCTCCGGAGTGGCCTCCAACCACCGTTCGGGGAGATACTCGAGAGGATCGGAGAAGACAGTCGGGTCGCGAGCGGTGATATAGGCCGATGTCGAGACAGTGGTGCCCTCGGGAACGTACACGCCACTGATATATCGGCCCGGCGAGACGCGGGGGAAGCCCGAGCTCAGAGGCCCATACAGCCGGAGTGTCTCGTCGATGCAGGCTTGGAGATAAGGCTGCAAAGTTGACGAAAGCGTTAGTAGCGCGTCTCTCTCACAGCGGGCATTCAACTGGTCTTGGTCCCGATGTGTGGGTTAACAACGTACAATCTTGGAGGTCTGCTCGAACGTGGGCTGGACATGCGGATCCGGGAACGCGGTCCGAATCGCCTCGGTGAGTCTTTGGTATATCCGCGGATTTCGCGCCACCGCCCAGAGGGTATACATGCTGGTGATGGCGGTGGTGTCGCTTCCGGCGGTCAGGAAGATCATGGTGTTCTCCACCAGTTCTTCTACCGTGAGTTTGGTCCCAGTCTCCTCGTCCACGGCATCGACCAGGTTCCTCAAAAAGGTGCCCTTGGCGTAGCCTGGATCGTTCTCGCAGTCCGTGATGAACTTGCTCACCCGTGTTTGCGCGAAGGTGATCAACTTGGCCAAGCCCCGATAGGCATCTTGGATCGGTTTGATGGGGAAATAGCGCAGCTGCGGGAGGAAAGACTGCGTCGGCACCACGACCATGCTGTTGAGGGGGAAAAAAAGAAACGGTCACACATTAGCTTGTCACGCACCCGGAGCCAGGAAGGAGTATCATGGGCCTTTTGTCGAGGCAGTACGTACAATTGATCCATGTCCTGCTGGGTGATCTCTCCCCGCCCAGGGACGATATCGAAGGATTCGCCAAACACCAGGTAACTGGTGATGTCCAGGTAGTGTTCGTTCATCTTGCCGAAGATGTCGACGACTCCGCGCTTCTCGGCCACGGGGGCGAAGACGTACTGATCGAGCTGTCGGACCTTCTTGAGAATGATGTCCTCCTGTTTCAGAAGATTGCTGACGGCGAAACCGTGCGAGACGAGTCTCCGGATGCGGGCGTGAGCCGTGCGCTTGCGCTCGTTCAGAATGCTCGACGTGCCGGTGACGGTGAATCCGTCGTAGAACTTCTTCTCCTTGAGACAAGGGTTCGAGCTCTGGCCGTAGATGTCGCCCCAGGCCTTGGCGTCGCCGAACAGCAGCTCGTTGTGCGCGACGCGCACCGGACTGCCGTACTTCTGGACCATCTCATACTGCCACGTGAGCCGCGTCCTCCTGACCATGTTCCAGATCGGGAGGAACGGCGTGAACTTCCCCAGCAACGGACCCGGGTACTTGGCCAAGGGATGAAAGAAGACTCGGTACATGATCAGGCCCAGCAAGGACAGCACCGGCAGTGCCCAAAGTGTGTAGACCAAATCGGAAGTCTGGATCTGGACGCGCGCCAGGCTCGCCAGCCCCGTGAGAGTCGTCATGATGCCCTAATCGCCAGGTTTAGCTTTAGGTGGTTGAAACAAAGAAACGATGCCCGGGTCAAGAATCAAGGGCGTTTGCTGGAGCATTTCTATTAGAGAGCATTGATTTTGAAGTAATACATACCTGACCACACCCCCTCCCCCTCTCCCCGACTCAGCTTCCTCCTCCTGTGTCTCTTCCGACCCCATCTTCTGAGGTCAATCACTCCATCCTCACCCCCGGGACAAGCCTTATCTCGTCGTCGTGGGAGGGGTTCTGGCTCTCGCGCATCCTCGTACGTACCAATGTTTGCTATTGGGTGGAGAGCGGGGCGGGCAGTATCTCCTCTACGAACACCCTGTGGGGTGGTCACGGGACAGCTTCACAGAGGCGTCGGTACTCCATGTCACCCATCCGGAAGACCTACAGATACGAGACAGTGAGGTAATCATAAATCTTCTAGAACATTACAACGGAAGAGTGGTAGATGACCGAGAAACACTTGTAATTACAACGCACTGACTTGCTTTCCGTGCAGCAGCTGGGGCTAACCGAGGTAGAATTACACTTCGACACCCCCCTACCGCCAAGTAGACCCACGCCGAGTCTCGCCCGTCGAACTCTACGACCTCCGCTCCGCTGGGGTAAGAAACCCCAATGTGTGCAGCGGCCAATTAGCCCGCGAAACTGGGAACCGAGTCACGAGCCTCAGAGATCGGGTGAACATACGTGTTTTCGACACAGTGGCTACAGTGGATCACGGCAGCAAGGTCCTTCCCGACGAAGATTCCAGCCCCTTGTGGTTGAGACCGGCTCGGCTTTGGATCTGCCGTCCAACGACTTCGCAGACCGCGACTATGCAATCGACACCCATTTGTTGAACAGAAACTCCTCGATTCCATGTTTCCCGTTGTTGGTCCCCCAGCCACTGGATTTGTACCCTGTCGCAGGGGCGTGAACTGTTGAGATTGTAAATCATGTCATGTCAGCATTCTGAACAACTCGACATTCCAAACTTGGGGTCCTGTCCATTGACTGGTGGGTGTGGTGACCGCCTGAAATAGAAAGGACAACGATATCATGAGAAAGACGGGCGCGCCTGGCCACTTACCATCGGCATTCACGGTCGAGCCGTTGATGGACACTTGTCCAAACTCGAGCTCCCTCGCGTACTGAATGGCCTTTTTATAATTCTGGGTCCAGAGCGCTGCGGCGAGGCCAAACTCGGTCTCATTCGCCCTGCTAATGGCTTCTTGGTCGTTCTGGACCACAAAGACCGTCGCTGAAGGGGAGAAGGACTCCACATGATTGATGCGGGATGTCGGATTGACGTTGATCAGGATCGAGGGCGTCAGTGACGAGGACGTCGGCCCGGTCAATTCGGCCTTGCCGAACAAAAACTCGGCGCCTTCGCTGACGGCCTCGGTGATGAGTTGGTAGCCGTTTTTCGCGCCGGTGGACGACACGGCCACGCCTGCGCTCGGTCGAGCTTTCATGGCCTCGACGAGTTCCGCGCAGAAGGCGTCCTTGACCTTTTCGTGCACAATGATCCGCTCGGTACTGAAACAGAGTTGGCCGTGATGCGTCAGGACTACACCATCACCAGCATTGTTAGCCTGCCTGAACCGAGGTCGATACGAGAGGGACGAGCGGGGGAGATTCTGGTTAATGAGTCGAGGCCGGACGTCCATAGATTGGACACTCACCTGCTTCTGCTGCAACCGCAGCGGCGGCCTTCAGGTCGGCATCTTCCAAAATGATGCAGGGGCTCTGATCGCCCAGCTCCATCAGGATGGGCTTGAGATATTTGGCGGCCAAGCCGCCAATGATCTTTCCCACAGCGGCACTGCCGATGAATTCGACCTTCCGGATTCCATGGTGCGCGATCACAGCCTCTACGACGGCCCCGGCGTCCTTCCTCGCACACTGGATCTGATTGACCACGCCGGTCGGCAGGCCGGCCTCTTCCAGCACCTCCAGGATAATCTGGTGGGTGAATGGACAGGCCTCGGACGCCTTCAGCACGACGGTACAGCCAGCGGCGATGATGTGGGCGATGCTGCGGAACGACAGGATCAAGGCCGCATTCCAGGGCGGGATCATCAAGACGGGTCCAATCGCCTCTTTGAACACGAGCGAGGTGATTTCCGGATTCGAGTGCGTGGGGATGCTTCCGTGGACGGCGGTGGTGACGCACGCCGCGGCCTCACGGATCTGCTTCGCAGCGTATAGGACATCCCAAGGAGTGAAGGTGCTCGGAGCGCTAGTCTCCGAGATGTTGCGTCTCTGGGCCTCCTCGGTGCGTCGTTCCAAGATGTCGGCGGCGCGAAGCAGGACATCGCGCCGCGTGTCGACCGTACTGCGTTTCCAAGACTGGAATGCATGCCACGCGCTATCGGCGGCTTTGAGCGCGACTTCGACTGTGGCCGATTGTGCGTAATGCACAGTCTTGCCGGTCGATGACTGGATGACGGGGAAGTTTTGCGCCGACGGGAGCACCACTGGTTTGCCGTCAATCACGCAAGGGACGACGGATTCGCCGTCAATACGCTGGACGAACATGTTGTAGGAGAAGACCGGAGAGATTGGTAGAGAGATATGAATAAGCAATAAGGACTGGTCCTGGGGTGGGTGGTGCTCAAATTGGGCCGGTCTGATGGTGGTCCAGGTCCAGGTCCAGGTCCGTGGAGTATTGTAAATATACTAATAACATGACAACCACCGTTAAGTCCCTCCAACTCGATTATATCCGGGCCGAACGAGGCAGTCCCGTATTCCTCTCCCAGTAGAGTCTGGGGCGTCACTGACTAGCCCGGCTTTGTTGGTTTGCTTTGTCGGGTTGTGTAGAAAGATGGGGTCTTGTCTCCCGGAACGAGCCCCTTTTCCAGACGGGCCTAGAGGGTCCCCTGACATCCCAACCCGGGCTTCTCGGATCTTAAGAACGCGTTCCAAGCCTATCGTAAGGCCGGATATCTCTTCAGTGTGGACTATTACAGCTGTTCACATTGTTCCACCATGGGCCAAGCAGATATACGTAGGTGTTGCAGCTGTCATACAGCCGCAACATCCATCGAGCAGGGGGATGGTGCTCTGCGATTTTCAGGGATCAGGATAATGATGTTGCTAGGACCCTGCTTCTCGGATAGATGATAGCTTTCAGCTCCAGGACTCAAGAAGGAAACACATTGATTAAGAATTAGATCGGTTTAGTATGTAGTGGCTTGTTTTCGCTTCAATCTACACTCTATTAGCCCCTTTTCACTCAGATGCTCAGCACTCAGACGACTCTTCTTAGACTGTTACTCCGAGTGCCCAGTGTGCATGTGTCTAATTTGAGATTGGTTTATTCATGGTCGAGGTCGCCATATTTCCACTATCCTCAGCGTACTAATAGCCAGGTACGGTCGAAAACGGAGCCAAATTACGGCTGCGTCTCCCCTTGAAACCACTCATCAAACCTTTCGCTTGCCTCGCTTAACACATCGAAGCCCAAGAGACTCTTCTGATATGGTGCATCTGCCCAGTTATAGTGTGATGGGCTTTGCCAGTCCGAACGGTTCAAGTTGGCCAGTTCGGCGTCTCGCGCCTCCTGTTCCGGCCCGTCGGGCATGTGGTAGAAATTTTTGGTCAGAACGGCGCCCCTCACGTTCGTCTCTGTGCGTTCCTTGCGTAGCACCTCGTAGAGGCGGAGCAGGCTCGCGAGCTGTGCGGCACGGGCTTCCGAGGGGCCCGGGGCCAGTTTGCCCGTCGCCTGCAGTTTGCCCAAGAGGAGGCCAATGACGGCACCGTCTTCAACAGCCATCGCTGCTCCCTGGCCCTGGTGAGGGAGGGTCGGATGGGACGCGTCGCCGAGGAGGGCGACGGTGCCGCGGGTCCATTTATCGAGTTCTTTGAAGTGTAAGAGCTTCCATTTGAGGGCGGATTTGATACATGAAATCATCTTCTTCATCCTGTCATGATTCAATGCGAACACGGTCAGAACTAAACAAGCCAGCAGATTCGGCGACGACGGTCCACTTACACAGGGTCAAACTCGTCGAAATTGGCGACCATCTCTTCGATGCTGCCTGGGGCGGTACGGACACCCTCGGGGAGGTCATCGTGGACTCTGCAAATAGAATGTGAGCACGAAGGACGGATGCAACATCACGGAAAGGTGACCGGCTCGTTGGATCTGCTCACATCAGGACAAGATTGTACTCAGTATGGTTTCGCAACGGATAGAAGACGCAATGTTTGCCTGGGCCCAGCCAATTCTGCACTTTGTCGGCTTTGAGCAACTCATCAACCTGCGGATCTTTCAGGGCCTTCAGCTCTTCTAAACTGAAAATGCCCCGGTATGCCAGTGCACCTGTCTCCTCGGGTGGGTGTGCATGGCCCAGGACGTATTCTCGCAGGATGGACCAGAGACCTAGGCAGGAGGATGTTAGACGTTTGGTTGGGGAGGAAATCCAAAGGAACGAAGATCGTCCAGCGCAGGGAGAGGTCGCTGTTTACCATCTGCACCAACGACGACATCGGCGGTCACCGTCCGTCCATCTTTCAATGACACAACTTGAGATCCGGCCAGAGCTCCTGTGCCTGGTTCGACTTTGGTGACTTCGGCATCGAGCATGATCTTGACCCCGCAGGCTTTCGCCTCCTCGAACAGAACGATCTGATAGTCTCCTCGGTGGATGGCACTAAGTAAGTGAGATAATTAGCGGTCTGCGGCGGTTGTATTGGGTACATATGGTACACGGTATGCCAAAGGACGAAATAGTATCATCTGGACACTTCATCGAAGGTTCACACACACACCCACACTTACATCCACCCGGCGCCGTACTCGTTCACCATTCTCTCACCCAGCGGCTTTGTGGCTAGTTCGGCCCCTGTCGAATATCTTCTCAGGGTGAATCCCTGGAGGAAATAGCCTCCTGCAGCGCGGAGCTTGTCCAACAGGCCCAGGTATGTGACCACCCGGCACGCATTGGGCGGAATGTGAATCCCTGCACCGATGGTGAGGATCTCGGGCGCTCGTTCGATCAGAGTCACGTCGATGGGCGGGTTCTGCCGTCGACATGCAATGGCACAAGCCAATCCCCCGATTCCGGCTCCGACGATGGCGACGTGAAGATTCGAGGTCGTCATTGTTAAATTCGACAACGATATTCAGGTGTGAGGATGAACGCAATGGAAAGCACACGTAAAAGCGGTAGTAGACCTTCTTGTGACGGGAATCAAAGGTCGTTGACAAGGCTGATATCTGTCTGACCACAAGTTTCAGCAAGGACAGACTAGGCCCCATAGTCAGCGCTGTCTCTGCCTTGTTCCGGCCCTCATTCCATACCCCAGGTTGTGAAGATCCTTCGACGCTTGTGTTTGGGTGCCCGGCCACTATACGGCATTGTGGTCGCCCTCCACAAACACGAATGGGTGGGCCGAAAGAGGTACGAGCGTACAATCCGTACGGAGTTGGTGGTCGGACTTATGGTTTCTTCCGTTTCAGACGGGAGTCCCATGGTGCACGAGCGACGAGAACCAAGTACGATCCACAGTCGGGACGTGTTGTGACTGATCGAGGAGGGTGCTGAGTCAGTACGAGAGCGCCATACACCCGGTTAGGGGGGGGGGTGCGGGGTGGTGGGCTGAACAGGGCGTGGTAGCAGGTACGTACCCCAGGGTCCCCGAGAAGAGAATGGTACCTGCCTGACCCCATATGCAGAGACCAGGCCGTCTACAGTAGACACACTGAGCTGTGGAGGGCGTTCTGGTTGTATAACTTGGACGAAGTTCGGAGTACTACCCGTAGTTCGTAATTACCTAGGAAATGCTCTTGTTCGTGTATCTTTGAGGAAGCTTCCCTTTTAATATCCTTTGTTTCTTTCTCTGTAATGAACCCTCACTGTTGTTACGCCAGGAAAGACAATCACTATCCAACATGAGTTCACTACCTGAAACGAACATCCCGACTAAAGCTCTGGTGGTGGAGAAGCCAGGCGCACCATTTGTGTTACAGGACATAATCTTGGATGAAGTACAACCAAACGAGGTGCTGGTCGAGATGAAATATGCTGGAGTGTGTCATAGTGTAGATTATCCGTCCCCCGTCCAACGGTTGTTGTTATCATCCCGTACTGAGACGATCGAATTCTAGGACCTCGTCGTTCAACAGGGCGGCATGCCAATGGGGTCATACCCTGCTATCCTCGGTCATGAAGGAGCTGGCGTCATCCTGAGATCGGGTAGCGAGTCGGCGAAGTTGGGATACGAACCCGGTGATCGCGTGCTGCTCAGCTTCTCATCGTGTCTGAATTGCCTCAATTGCAAGGAGGGCCGAAAGGGAGCGTGCAACAATATCGCCATGATCAATTTCGTGGGCACTCGAGGGGATGCTCCCTCCTGTGCCCGTCTTGTGGATGGCACGCCGATCCGCGCCGGTTTCTTCGGTCAGTCCTCGTTCAGCAAGCTGTCGATCTGTGATTCGAGGTCCTTGGTCAAGTATCCAGGTCCGACGGAGGACTTGTCCTTCCTCGCGCCCCTCAGCTGCGGCTACCTCACGGGTGCTGCCACGGTGCTGAACGTCCTGAAGCCCAGGCCGACGAGCAGCATCGCCATCCTGGGCCTGGGAGCTGTGGGCTTCTCTGCGCTAATGGCAGCTAAAGCGGAGGGGGTGAAGACCATCGTGGCCGTCGATATTGTCGACTGGAGACTCGAGTTGGCCAAGTCCCTAGGAGCAACGCACACCATTCTCGGGAATGACGGCCGGAATCTCACCATCGACCAGGCGGTTCATGAACAGCTCCCCGATGGCGTGGATTACATCGTCGACACGACCGGTTTGGTGAAAATGCTGAACGGGGCCGTGAAAGCCCTTGCGCATTCGGGGACCCTGGCGATCGTGGGAACACCGCAGCATGAGAACCTGTCAATCGAAGGTCTGGACATGTTGGTCCATTGTAAGAACATCATAGGGGTCACAGGAGGTTACTCCGATCCCCAAGAGGTAAGTGTCGATGGCCACAGCTGTGGAGGAGATACGCTAATCGCCCACACAGTTCATTCCACGTCTGGTCAAAATGTACCAGGATGGATCGTTCCCGATCAAGGAATTATCCAAAACATATCCAGCCGAGAAACTTGATGAGGCGATTCAGGACATGAAGTCGGGCAAGGTGTGTGAACCCCTAACTCACCTCGATGGAGTGTTATTAACATGCCTAGGTGATCAAACCAGTCATAGCTTGGTAAGGGTGTATGCTTGATGAAGGTGTGAAGGCTCCAGGGATGAGTATCCTGCTACTCGCTAGCGACATCTGCACATTGAATAGCAAACTTCAGCAAGACAAACAGAAAATTGTGACATGGCGAGAGTTCGACTTCATGACGGATGGCGGGGATGGCGGGGGAACCCCCTGCCCCCCTCGGAGCAGATCATGATTTAATTAGTCGCATATTGTCTATACACAAATCAAAGTCATTACTAGGATATTACGAGCTCGTACCTCGGTCCCTAGTCGCGTTCAGCATCCCAGGGGGGAGCCAAAGATTCAGGTCTCAATTGTGGTCCATCATGCATCTTGCGTCAGCAATGCGTGGACATGTCAGTCTCTCGGGTAAAACCTCCTCATTCAGCTATCACAGAAGAACCAGTTACGAGGCTCCAGGGTAGTGGATCTTACCCCGTCATTCCCGGCAACCGGTTCTCGAAATTGGTACGGAGAGGACCCCAGATCTTTGGGCGACTAGTCTGGAGCATTACCGAGTACCCTGTGGGGGTGCCGGGGAAACCATGATCCCCAAGCATGGCCAATCCGAGCATGTAGAGACTCCCGTCCAGCACGGACTACTCTAACGAAGGCCCGGAAGGAAAGTCTTATCATGTTGAAACGCCCCTCCAGCACTGCTCTCTCCTCCGAGAGACCTGGCTGCTTCTCCGTCTTCTGTGCAGAGTGAAAACATGCCGACTACGAACATGCCGAATGTCAAAATGCTAGACGCAAACATGCTGGAGGCAAACGTGCTGGGCGCACTTACTGTCTGCCTCGTGGTGGTCGGAGCTGCCTTTCTCGCAACACAGGTCTGCTCGTCCTGTTGACAAAAGCCAAAAGGCTATTAACCGGTGTCATGGCAGATCATCTACAACTTGTTCTTCTCGCCCTTGCGAGAGATTCCCGGGCCATTGTTAGCAAAGATTACACCGTACTGGCTGATCTTTATCGACATGGCCGGCAATCGGACCTCTACACTCCATCGTCTGCATGAGCAGTATGGGTCGACGATCCGGGTAGGGCCGAACGAGGTATCTTTCAGCAACAAGGAAGTCGTCAGGGAAATTTATGGCCAGCAGACCCCTTTCATGAAAGCTCCCGTCTACGACAGCATGAGTGTCCCTCCTGTTGGAATCTTCAGCTTCCGCAACAAGCAAGAGCACAGTCAGCGACGACGGCTCTTGAGCCACGCATTTTCCCAGGCCAATATCTCTTCCACGGAACCTCTCATCAGAGAGCATATCAAAGTCTTTATGGACCTCATGGACCAGAAACTGGGTTTGCCGGTCGACGTGTTGACAACTTTCCGCACATTGTCATTCGATATCGTCGGTGAGTATCATGGGGGGATTCTCCTTGCTGGCGGCCTGGCCTGTCTTGCAAGCCACTGACTAACCCCGGCCATTGGATTTAGGCGAACTCTTTCTCGGCCAGAAATTCCACGGGCTCACGGCACCGGAGCCACCTCAGTTTCTAGCGGACATGGATGCTCATTTCATCCTCTGCGGCTTGGAGCAAAACTTTGCGCCCTTGTACTACTTCCTCTCGGTCATTCCCACCCCGTCTCTGCAACACTTTTTCAATGCCCGGAACCGGCTCATCAAAGTGACTATGCCCTGGCGACGCCCACTGCTGAATCACCTCTAACACGTCTCTTATAGTACGGACAGGATGCCTTCAATGCATACATCCGTCAGTATGGACGCAACTCTGGACGGCGGGACCTGCTCACCAAGGTCCTGACCTCCAAAAGCGACGACGGCCCTCCCTTGACCGATGTCCAAATATATACGGAGATCTCCAATCTGGTCTTTGCAGGAACCGGTAGGATCCAGTCGATATGGTGCTTCCATAATGAGCTGCTAACTGGCTTGCTGTTCTTCTTTAGACACTACAAGCACGACGCTGACATACCTGTTTTGGACCCTGGCGGAGAATCCTGAGTGGCAGACACGACTGCGCGAAGAATTGGCCACGGTGGACCAGGATGCGTGGACCGACGGAATCCCCAAGCACACAGCCATCGCAAATCTCCCTTTGTTGGGAGCGGTGATCAGTGAAGCGCTGCGGTTGTATCCTGCAGCGCCCTCTAGTTTGTTGAGGGAGACACCTGCAGGTGGCAAGGTGCTCAACGGCATTCTTATCCCAGAAAAGGTAAGCATCAGATCTAGCTCTAATCATTTCCCACATCAGAAAATACGGAGCAATCAGAGGGTAGCGAGATCACTAACGCCCAATTGTTTCCCTTAGACGGTCGTCTCGATGCAGTGCTACACCACCCAGCGCGATCCTCGCATATTTCCACACCCGGAGAGCTTCCGGCCGGAGAGATGGCTTGGAGATGGGGCAAACAACACCGACATGAATACCATGTTCATGCCATTCTCAGCCGGCACGAGAGCCTGCCTCGGAATCAACCTGGCGTGGATGGAATTGAAAGTCATCACCGCCGCCCTGGTAAAGCGCTATCAGGTCCACCTGGCGCCAGGAACGACACCAGAGAGTATGGACATGATAGATCATTTCTTGCTCATGCCCAAGGCTGGGAAGTGCGACCTTGTTTTCACCGAAGTGAAATGAGTTCGGTTTGTGTCGAGGCCGTGGGTCTCAATTATTTAGAAATTGAGGTCCTAGTCCACCCAATTTTTGACACACACTGTTGCTCCTCTTCATACCTGCCTCTGATCCTTTGCGTTTGAAGCAGAGACCACAGCCAGCAAAGAAGGAAGAAAAAGGCCGCGGTTCGTATCACGAATAATCGTATTATCCGAATGCCAAAGGTAAATTCGTCCAACTGCTCATGCCAAAAAGCATACTATTTTGGATCTACCTTTAGACCATGCTATCACCGGTCCCCTCCGTGGATCAACGGTGCCAGGATATGGCTGAATTTGCGAGCAATTGCCCAGTAACCCATCTGCCGGAGCATATCTGCCGGCGGGCACAGGGTCATTCCTTTGACGGTGCAGAAGTTCCCCTTCTTAAACCCGATCCCGTCGTGCCATTGGCGGGCAAAGTCGAGTCCCAACAGACTCGACTCCGGGAAGACCAGACTGTCCGCGGGCGGGGACCTTGAAAGCGAACGGAGGTACGTCGACAAGGAAATGGCCGCCGAAAAAACAGGCACCTCGGGATGTGGATCGCCACCACGCGTCGGAAGGTGATGAGCCTCTTACGAGTCGAGTGAGACTGGGGTATCCGATCGCCATACTAGATGATGCTCACACCAGAAAACATCCAGAAGGTTTGTCTGATCAACGCCAGCTGGACCATGGGGAGCCTTTCTTTGAGGCGCGCCTGGACCGCGTCCCATTGGAAAATGCCATCAGCAAACCATTTTCCACAGAGGTCGGAAAATCGCGTGTTCATACCAAAGCTGTCATTGCCCTGGGGTCTTCCGGAGAGGATGAAGCCATAGCGGGCTGCGTAGGGGTGCCGGGGAACGGACAGCCCACTGAACAGATTGACGGAGGAAGGGACCCGTTGTCCGAGGTGGGTCGAAAAGGACGTCCGTGTAGAAAGGCAGTGCCTGGTTCGCACGGCGGCTGAAATACAGCTGCACACACATTTTCTTCGACCGAGTTGGTTACACACCTAGGGATGACAAGTGTTGACGACTCTCGCGTGGGGACGCCGGACTCACCAGAAAATCAATGGATGGCGGTGGTTTCTCTGGCAAGGGAGTACGAAGCCTCCTGGACAGATTCTGTCGATGGACTTGGTCGACCTCGTTGCAGGGTGCTTCCTAGGCATGCCTCCGCTCGTGGCGAGTGATTTCTCGGTGTCGGATGATGTTGGACAACCTCTACTTCATTGGCAGTTGTAGAACTCTAGATGTAAATCCACTTGGGCTCAAATCGCCTTTGCAAGCCAAACAGTATCGTTTTCGAGGTCGAAAATCGAATACCATCTCCTCAAGAAAGCATTACCAAGGATGAAAAGCGGACCGGTTTTCTCGCCTGCATCAAAACCCTGGAAGCAAGAAATACAGCTTCCATTTCCATTTCGAGGATGTAGTCGTAGAAATTTCGAGGCTGCTGAGCTAGCTGGTTCGATCTGAGAATTCGGTGTTAAACTATCTTCCCGATGCCTAAGTGCCTGAAATTGCATCGGTGATGGCAGGAAATAATGTATTCATCCAGTTCTCTTCAGGAGCCGCATTCCCGTCGTTTGCACCGGCGATGTTCCACAGGTTAGGGATACACTGGGCAAGCACCTTGATGGCATTCCTGACAATTTTGTTCGTGCCAAGACGCTTCACCTTTTACTTTAGAAGTGGCCTTGGCCTGATGCAGAGAGCGATTATATCGACCAAAACAGGGCTGACTTGTTGACTCTGGCATAGTGACAAACTACAGAACTAGAGTAAATGGGGTTGGAGGGACTGATTGGAGCAGTTCACATGTGAGTTTGACGAACTATCCCGTGCGGTTGTAGGATTGTGGACTCCGAAGTCTTCCGGCTTGCGAATCGCAGGATCCCTGAACGTGAGATACGTACCTCGTGGGTAGAAATCGCAGAGAGCCACACGTGGACAGTACTGCTGCTGTCGTCATGTGCTTGTGAATTCCAATCCGTCGTATCAGTGTAATGGGGGCCTTACTTGATTGTACATACCATTACCTCAACGGTCTGAAATGATCTCACTAAGACAGAGAAGGTAACCTTAGGGTGACCAGAGAGTGAGCTCCGCCTGTGCGGCCTATGACGAGGCTGAACAAAGCCTAGCGAGGCTGGTGCTTGGCGTTCCCCGCAGAAATTTTGAGCTGCCTCTGAACTTTTCTGGACTGTGAAGTGAAACTGATCAAATGCGCGCACTGCCTTTGTCTGTCACATAAATTGGTATCTGACCTGCATGGAACCTTGATTCCTAACACTCGCGCAGATTATTTTCTTTTTGACTCATTGACATCCTTCCTAGCATTGAGTCATCTTCCGACATTTATTTGTCCCCGCACTCCGCGCCCATATATCTTCTGCACTGAATCCTCGTCCAACCTCCCAGGCGGTGCAGCCGTCGCCTTCCTTCACAATGTCCGTTGAAGACGCGGTCACCGAGGGCCTTGCAGATCCCATGGATCAGAATGCGTCCGCCGCTGAGGATGCTAAGCGAATGCTGGCCGAGCTCGAAGGTGAGACAGCCTCTACAAGCAAGCCTGAAGGAACAAACGGGGTAGAAAAAGAGGACAGCGCCTCGAAGATCGCGCCACAAGAAACGCAAACTGCCGCGCAGGAAGAGAGCCAAGCCGGGAAGGAAGGCTATGATGATGCCGAAGATGAAAAACGGGAGCGCCGTCAAGATCGTGGCGATCGTGGCCGCCGTGACTATAACGATCGAGGTCATCGCGGAGGTCGGGGTGATCGCAAGACCTACCACGACCGCGGGCGGGATCGAGGCGATCACGATGGCAATAGGCCTCGCAACCATCGCGAGAACAACAAATTCGACCCTACTACGAAAGAGATCACTGATGATCCAGCAGAAATCCGCAAACAGGTACAGGTTCATCCTCTGCTTTGGTTAAAGAAAGCTCACGCATTTTGCACAGGTTCACTTTTACTTTTCCGATTCCAACCTCCCCAGAGACAAATTTCTCTTTGGCTTGGTCGGAGGCATTGAGAACAAGCCTGTCCCACTCACAACACTTTGCTCCTTCAAACGCATGCAACGCTTCCAACCCTTCGAGGCAATCGTGGAGGCTCTCAAAGAGTCCGATCAGGTCGAGCTTACGGACAATAACACGGCTGTGCGACGCAAGAAACCTCTAGAAGAAGACTTCTTCAAGGCGATTCCAGGAAAGTCCGACCCACGTACTGTGTATGTCAAGGGCTTCGGCGAGGAAACTCCCAGCTCCCAGTTCGACATCGAAGCATTCTTTGACCCATACGGCCCGACCAAAGCAGTGCGACTTCGGCGCAATGACGAGAAGACGTTCAAGGGTAGCGTCTTCGTCGAGTTTGAGACCGAAGAACTGGCAGATGCCTTCCTAGCACTCGATCCCAAGCCCAAATACAAAGATCGAGACCTGCAGATCATGAGCAAGACAGAATATACGAACAAGAAGGAGGAGGATCTGAAGGCAGGCAGGATCACTTCCAATCAAGACGATCGTCGCGGTGCAAAGCAGGGCAACCGGGAGCAGCACGGCAAGCGCAATCGAGACAGAGATGATGACAGAGACTGGAGGACGCGTCGGGATGAAGACCAGAAACGTGGTTTCCGAGACGACAAGAGACGAGGTGACCGTGATCGTGGCGGTCGGGGTGGCCGTGGTGGCCGGCCTGAATGGCGCGGAGGTGGCAGATCGAAGGCCCCAGAGACAGACGAGCGGTAAGAGTCATTTGATGGCATGCGGGCGGCCTAAGCTAACGTTGATAAAGTGGTATCCCTACTATCAAATCCACCGCACCCGAGAAGGATACGGCTCGTGACGAAGCTCTTGCCAAGGCCAAGGCCGCGGTTGAAGCAGACATGAAGGACCAAGAACGTGCCACCGGTGCAGAGACTGACCAAGCCTCTGTGGAGACCACTGCTGGGAAAAAGCGCGGACGTGAGGACGATGAAGCCGAGGTCGACGGTGACCGTGAGACCAAGAAGGCCGATACCAAGAAGGAACCAGAGGTGGTGGAAGCCGAGTCATAGCACCAAGGGCCAACATGTACGATGTTTCATATGGGAAAGAGACCTGGAGAGGAAGGTGCAGTCACCATTACTGCCAACGTCCTCCTGGATACAGTGATCTCTAGCATCATACCCACCTGGCGTTCTGAGCGCTGCGGGAAAAAAGTGTGTTTTCAGGTAGGGCTACCAGCAAACTTAGAACATGGGAGGCATACACTTGCCTTGATGCGGATATCATGAATCGAGCATGCTAGCAATAGACGAATAATGGGCGTGCATTGAAAAGCACGATTAGCTGTCTTGATAGGCTTCTTGCACCACTGGTTGTTGGCTCCGCCCGGCATGTTGGGGGTCCAGCAGGCTGCATGCAAACATTGCTATTTTGCTGTTTTGAAATTCACTGTTTGGTCGCACTCCCTACAAAGGTGCTCTGTGATTACTCTCACAAAGGATTCTGATTCTGCAGACAACCACCATCCCCACGATGTCGTCGCCCTCTCATGAGAGCATGTCTCACACCACGGTGGAGGTGGGCGAGGCTGCCGGCACCGGAGAAACTTCGGTCCGAAGTTCAAGCCCTGAATCTTCAATCTCGCCTCTGTCACTGCCTCGAACAATCAGCCAGCCAAGCGTAGCAGCACACACAGACAGTCTTCGTGAAACAAATTCACAGCGGACAGGAACAAACCCAAACTTGGTAGTGAAATTCTCCTGCACCGAGAGAACTCTCTACAAGTCCCAGACATCAACGTCACCAACACTACCTCAAGACATCGAGTGCGAATGTGGCGGCATCTCACCTCACTACCACAGTCGCGGTCGTCTTCATGACGAGATGAACGGGACGCATCCGCCTATTGGCCCTCGTGGTGAGGTGAATAACGCAGCTACAGCGCTACCCGCTACAGCATCATCAGGTGGCTCGGCGCCAAAGCGACCAGGAGCACTAGCAAATTACGTTCAAGTCGCAAAGTCCTATGTCTTTGAGCAGGAGATCCAGAACTGTCTGAGAGAGAATGGAGTCAGTCAAGCCCGAGAAGATAACATCCGGCTGGCGGGTGTTCTGTGGATTGACAATGTGCGGAGGGCGTTGAAGTTGTGAGTTCTGTCTTTCCTTTCTCCTTGCTTTGTTTTGCCTCACTGCGCAGACTCAATTCGGACCATCGCAACTCGGCTTTTTCTGCTCGAGTCTCAGCGCGCTTGACGTTCGGAACATTGTCGAGTCATGAATCAGCGAAGACCCCAACTGACTTTACGAATGATCATCCAGACCAGTCCGAACATTCAACACCGCCGTGGTCTACTACCATAAATTTCGTCTCCAGCATTCCGACGGCGAGTACAGCTTCGTGGTAAGTTGCCTGCACATACATCTTGATGGCAGTCATCCGCCACTTTATTCACGGCTCGAGCATGCTGACACTCCCATGACAGGACGCCTCCGCGGCAGCTCTCTTTGCGGCCTGCAAGATCGAAGACACGCTCAAGAAATCTCGAGATATTCTCTGCGCGGCACACAACCTCAAAGCACCCAGGAATGAACAACTCTCACCAGACGATCAGGTAAGTCCTCTGGCTTGCCTCACGTATGACTGATCTGCGCTTCACGCTGCCCTAACCTCCATCTCTACCGTCATTGGTCTAACCATCAATACCAGGTCTTTGAACATCACTCCCGCACCATCATCGGCCTCGAACGCCTGATGCTCGAAGCCTCGGGCTTCGACTTCCGCAATCGCCACCCACAGGACTTCCTGATCAAACTCCTCAAACACTACGGCTTCCAGAAGACCTCCCCCGTCGTGAAACTCGCCTACAGGATCTCTCTCGACCTATACCGCACATGGGCGCCCGTCAAGCAAACCACCGCGGTCATGGCTTTTGCGTGCCTCGAACTTGCGGGCCGCTTGCTGGGCGAGGAGTTCGAACCCGTGTGGCAAGGACAAGATTATGCAGAGTGGAGGATCGAGCGCGGCATGGTCATGGAGACACTCCTCGATCTTCTGGAACTGTACACCCACCATCGCAACCAGAGCGTAATTGGGCCAGAATTCCCCGTCGATCGGTTCCTCGAGGTGCGCATCCCCCTAAACCAGGAGAGCATGGAGAAGAAGATCCCGAGATTCACGGCTTGGGTGGAGACCGACGACGAGGATGAGGCGGCGAACGGCGTTAACGGCGTCAATGGCGCGAAGAAGAACTTTAACGTCAACGTCAATGCCAATGCCAACGTCAGTCCTAGGGACGTGAACAGTCCGAGACGCGGGAGTGCCAATCCGAATACGAACACTAGTGCCAACGCTGTGACCGGTGCTGCAGGGTCCGGGTCTGGGGCCGCGACAGGAGACACCAGACCCGCTCCCAGTGCTGTAATTGGCGTCAGACAGCGTGTGGGCGAGAGAGGCAGAGAGGGCACCGTGCGGTTCATTCTCAACCCTGACCGGGAGCGGGAGGAGAAGGAAATCGTGGACCTGTTCATGAATCCGTGAGTCAGTTCCGGAGGGCTTACTTCGTTCCTTGTTTCTGGCGGTGGCGTTGGCAATCAACATGCTTGTTGGATCGGTTCGGCGTGTTGAAATTAGCTACACATACGGGCGGGGTACGGGGTACGGGGTACGGTGGGTGTACTGTGTACTACGCTAGTATGTTTCCTTGTGGGAGGGAAGGTGTCCATAGGACCGATCATATCTGCGCTCTCTGCAAGGGAAAGAGGGCGCTCCGGGTGCAGGATCTGCTAGGCTCGGCTTTAGCAAAGTAATTGCGTTGCGTTGACACAAGGCCAGCATCAGGGTGGGATGTAATACTAGAGCAAGGCTTGAGCACGTGGATTCAATTGAATGGGATGGACCGCGTTACGGTATCCAACTCGAAGGCGTGCATATCCTTGTCCAAGTCCACCCGTCCGATATGAGATCGACAAAGTCAGTGTCCAAGACCACGGCATCCTATATCCCTCCTTCCTACGTATGTACTAGAGGGAACATGTCTCCCCACGTCGCAAGAAACACTTGCAAACTCGCGCGCGCGCATATAAACACGCTTAAGTTCCTGAAAGCCACTGCACTCTCGTCACTGACCAACCAGCCGGATCCCGCCCTTGCTCCTCTTCGGGGCTTCGGCCCTCACCCCCATTCCCTCTGCCTGTTCGGCCGTTCCCCGCTAGAGACTCGCCAACATGGCCGCCAACGCGCCCTTGTCGTACCGGACGACTTTCCCCTTGCCCTTGTCCACCTCGTGATACCGATCCCAGAAGCGCGCGTACAGCGGCTCGATCAGGCTTTGGATCTCCCGCGCCAGGCCCGCGCGCACTTCGCTCTCCATGTGCAGCGACTTGTGGCGGGAGACCAACTCGTCGAAGCTGGCGTTGAAGAGCCGGAACTTCTCCTTGATCTTGTCCTTGTCCTTGCTGCTCAGCGACTTGATAATGCTCGTCGAGTCGATGGCCGGGCCCTGGCCCGACGACAACGGCCGCGAGCCCGAGGTTTGGATCTGGTCGAAGAGATGGTTCGCCGGGTCGCGCCACGCCGTGAGGTACAGCGATGAGCCGGCCTTCCTAAAGGACTCGAGTTTGGCGTTGTGCGGCGAGATGCCCAGATAGCGGGTTAGATCCGAGGACGATTGCACTGCCCGCATGAGGACCGCGACATTGTTGAGCTGGAATATCCCCTGGAGGGGCTTCTTAGGGTGGAGGGTCTGAGAGCGCGCATTGAGGGCAGTGAGCAACCCGTCGACCAGGTCTACAAGGTAGTGGGAGAGGAGGGTTGGGTTTTCGGTCGAGGGCGTGAGTTCGAGGTTGAGGGTTGACTGGGAGGCCATTCCGGGGGCGGACTTCCAGTTTCCATCGCCGATGGAGGACAGGAGGGCGAGGATAGGGCGGTCGAACGTCGCTATATTTTGGAGGCGGGTTGCGGTCTGGGACACTAGCGGGATTGTGTTGCCGTCGGGCGGCAGCGCCGAGGTCGCCTCAGCTTGTCTCTTGGTTTGTGTGAGAATTTCACTCAGGGATGAGCGGGCGGTATCGCGCAATGGGCGCAGAGCTTCAGCGAATTGTGGTCGGAGTTGACCGGTCCGTTGTTCGAGCCGGTAGCTTAGTGGTGTTACAATGTCGAGAATTTCATACGCGAGGAAGCAGTCGCTCAAGATGCGCGGCTTGATGACATTGTTCAGGTCGGACATTGTGCGTGAGAAGGTCACCATGGTTTTGCTACAGGTTGAGGTCAAGACGCGGCCAGCGTCGTTGCGAAAAATGCGCGACGTGTTCTCTGCTTCTGCGAGGAACATGCCTTCGATGGCCTTCGCGTAGGCCCCAACGCCGCTCGAACCTTCGCGATAGACGCCGGTGTCGTCGCCTCGTCGTTTCGACGTCATGATCGACGCTGTTGCCAGGTTTTGCAGACTGCCTTGGAGGTAGTCCCCTCTGAGTTCTGAGTATATCCGGGCTGCAACATCGTCGTCTCGCTGACCCATTCTGGCAGATTGTGCCCCGGCTGATGCGATCGCC
Organism: Phialophora expanda; assembly: GCA_016109585.1. Classification (NCBI taxonomy): domain Eukaryota; kingdom Fungi; phylum Ascomycota; class Eurotiomycetes; order Chaetothyriales; family Herpotrichiellaceae; genus Phialophora; species Phialophora expanda. The sequence continues at coordinate 513,170 of JADWPR010000019.1, forward strand.
ATGGCTATCTGGCTCAGACTCTGCGCCTTCTCGTTGGAGAATGAAGGGAACGGTATTTGCTTCGTGATATAATGCAGTGGCTCGAGGGTCTGGGAATCCTCCTGCAGCATTTGCCGATACATGTCACTCAACTGATTGACGCCGGTCGTCAGCAGACTGTGAAACTCGGAAATAGCTTGCTGGTTAGATCGCATGTTTGTGGAGTTCATGTCGGTAAGGGCCTTGTCCACCCGCTTCAAGGCGCTCAGATATTGTGGCAGTCCGGCACTCTTGGGGCCAGCGCGGATGATGCCCTCCTCGCGTCCCCGTGAATCCAGAGGCTGTTTGAGCTTTTCGATGGCTTCATTGACCTTCTCGATGTTTCGACTGGTGATCTGGAGCTGTTGCGTGTTGGCGTAGATGGGTCCGATAGCATCCTTGACGATCTTGCCGCTCACGTCGAGGCGTGACAGACTGGCGGCAATTCGCTTGGTAAGGTCCTTCGTCTTCCCCAAAGAGGCCAGGAGGACCTCAACCTCGGCGCTCTCTTCCGCAAAGGCGGCATTCTTGGGTCCAGCCATCGTCCGGATGCACTTCTTACCAAACAATCAGGTCTGAAACAGCGTTCACATTGGTCATACTGTGCATCCCTAAACCGACATTCTAGGCGATCTTCGTGGCGTCATAATGGTTGGAACGAGAGACTACTGCCTTAAGAGGTGCTGGTTGGCTCGTGCGAGGTTTTGATATGTCTGATAGTGAAGGGGGTGGAAACGAAGTGAGACGATGGCGGTAATCCGAAGCTGGCTGCCGTGACCTGAGGCTGACCTTCCCGTGCTGGGATTAGTTCAGGTACCGGGGTCGCCGGGCTGCCAAAGCTCGGCGTGGTCGGAAGCAAGATCCAACGCCTAAACGAAACGTCATTACGACACGCTTTGTTGTGATGCTGGTGATGCCCTCAACAAAATCCTGCGTGCCACACCCACTCACGCCACCCATGGCACAATGATTGCCTGGGGTCGCTCTGACCTTTGGTCTTCCACGTGCCGGACAAAGCATGGAACTTGACATCCGATAATATCTTCTTTGCAGCGCTCTCCCGACCATGGGCGCTGCAAGGCTTCTGAAGGCCGCGTCCCGCCTGCGCTATCCGGCCATTGCAGTTGCTGCTGCCGCGTGCGCCGGCATCCACAGCTCGACACGGCGAAACAATGTAGTCAGACTCGACAGCCCTCCAAGCCCACACGGCTCTCAAGATGCCTCCCTCGTCGCGTATGGCCGACGTCTACAGAGCCATTATGCTCAAGTTGAAGATCCTAAGCATGCTACGAAAAGAGGCGATGCTGCCATCATCGACCAGAGCGACGATTCCGACCCAGACGTCCCTCTCTTTGAAAGCGACGACGAGAACTCGTGGGCCTCCTTCTCGAAAAACTTCGATAATGTCGCAGACGGCATTGCCAGGATAGAATGGGGCACCCTGGGCGACAAGATAGTTGACTGGGTTGTCCCCAATTGGGCTAAGATTCTGCCCGATGGGTTCGCGAAGCTCCAATTCGAGCTGTCCATGGAGCCCGGGAGTCTAGCCGACGAAATATGGCAAGAGGCGCATGATCCGTCCATCAACCCCGAGATTACCTGGAATGCGACCGTCCGTGTTGGAGAATCCCTCGGCAAGGATGAGCTAGAGTTTCGACGGAAACGGAAACAATACGTCGTCAAAGCATTGGCCAAATACCTCGGTATTGATGAGAAAGATATACACCCTGATGATGTGCCGACAATCGCCATGTGCGGTTCTGGCGGTGGTCTTCGAGCAATGGTGGCGGGGACCAGCAGCTACCTCTCTGCGCAAGAGGCTGGTCTCTTCGACTGCGTGACATACACCGCTGGCGTCAGTGGTAGTTGTTGGCTACAGACGCTATTCTACTCATCCTTAGGGAAGCAGGATCACAGACAACTGCTCAAGCACATCAAGTCCCGCATCGGGACACACATCGCGTTCCCTCCGCCGGCGTTGAAGCTCGTGACCAGTGCTCCAACCAACAAGTTCATCCTCAGTGGCTTTATCGAGAAGCTCAAGGGAGACCCAGGTGCCTCTTTTGGATTGGTCGACATCTACAGCCTGCTTCTTGCCGCGAGACTCCTCGTCCCGCATGGAGATCTGGCTGTGAACGATGCCGATCTCAAATTGTCCAACCAGCGCATGTACATCGAGAATGGCGAGTACCCCATGCCAATCTACACTGCCGTACGGCACGAGATACCCGTTGATGCGGAGGTAAAGGACGCGGCAAAAAGCGATTTGGCACTCAAGCAGAAGGTCAGGGAGGTCGCAAGGAAAGAAGCATGGTTCCAATGGTTCGAGATGCATCCCTGGGAAGTCTGGTGCGAAGAATTTGGTGCTGGCATACCCACCTGGAGTCTGGGACGACCGTTCAAAAATGGACAGAACGTGGTCCCGGAAACCGGTGTGACATTGCCAGAGATCCGACAGAGTCTCCTTCTTGGGATTTGGGGCTCAGCGTTCTGTGCCACGTTATCTCACTACTACAAGGAGATCAAGCCCGCTCTCCTAGGCATGGTCGGCTTCGATGGGATTAATATGCTCCTCGAAGGAAAGAACGAAGACCTCATCAAGATCCATCCCATCGACCCGGCCACGATTCCTAACTTCGTCCATGGCATGGATGGCCAACTCCCGTCAACTTGTCCTGACTCCGTCTTCAAGACCAGCCACCTTCAGCTAATGGACGCGGGAATGTCCAACAACCTCCCGATCTACCCTCTGCTCCGGCCCGGCCGCGATGTGGACATCCTTATCGCCTTCGACGCCTCGGCAGACATTCAAAAGGAGAACTGGCTCTCCGTGGTTGACGGCTACACCCGCCAACGCGGCATCAAAGGCTGGCCTGTCGGGGCAGGCTGGCCCAAAGCCTCTTCCAAGCCACAGGAGGATGCGAAAGCACTGGCAGAGGCAGAGGCGAGCTCACCCCAAGTAGCGGCCACGAAACTCGCCGAAGCGAGAGAAGACGATCGTGAACAAAAAGCAGCCGCGGCATCATCATCGGAAGGAAAGAACAACGCGCCCGAAAGCCCAACCACAGGCTCTGCGCCGGATGCCGCCTCCTCCCTCGGACCGTGTACTGTCTGGGTCGGTAGCAAAGCCGAACGATCCAGCGATGAAGAGCCGCCCCCGTCAAAAACTCTCGATTGGGAAGCTCCAGACACCGACACGGAAGATCCAAATTCACCGCAATTCCACCTCATGAGCCCCGACGCTGGCCTGGCTGTGATCTACTTCCCATTACTACCTCACCCCAAAGTTCCGGGCGTCGACCCGGACAAGTCGGATTTTCTATCGACATGGAATTTCATTTACACACCCGAGCAAGTCGACAAAGTAGTCGAACTGGCCAGAACCAATTTTAGCGAGGGCGAGGCAAAGGTCAAGCGGACCGTGCGGGCAGTTTATGAAAGGAAGAAGAAAGAGAGGAGGGAACGAGAGGAGAGATTGAAGGGCAGGGAGTGGAAGTGGAGGATGAGAAACGCCGGGGATTGCTTTGCTTGATCCAAATCTCTATTCCATTCTTCGTGATGCGGACACTGGGCGCTGATGATAGACGGCCTGCCTTGAACGGTGAATTCACGTGTCGGGCCAAGTCACATCGGTGGATCCCAGCGCTGGCACGTTGGCCCTGCGCTGACCGGGAGAATCTGGTCTCTACCCGTCCACACCACGAGATGGTATCCTCCCACCACAGTGATGTCTCGTACCCTGGAGGAAGGATCCGGTTCAGGCGAGCAATATCGGTACAGCAGCAAGCCAGCCAGCCACTGTCGCCAATGACGTCCCACCATCACCCAACCCTCACAGCCCCGTACACTGATATGATCTTATCTGATTCAATCCTCTCTGAATCGACCATCTTCATCTTAGTACAACCCGATCGTGATATCGCCTCTTACCCGCGCCGTCAAATGCACCTCAGCCTCCAAATCAAGCTTAATCCCGACCATCAACGCCGCAGCCTTGAGATTGCCATTCTCGTCTGTCGCTCCCTTGAGCAAGCCTCCTATTGTGTTTGCTGCGTCAGCGAGGCCCGGTGCGACGAACGAAAACGGAGCCGACAGGGAAAGGAAAAGAAGGGGAAGCACATCAGCGACGAAAGGGAAGAGGATGAGTGAAGGATTGAAAAGACGCGCAAACTAACCAGCCGGTTGGGATAGCGAATCCGACGTCGGCGGAAGAGCTAATTGCGTGGGCCCGTCCATGGTCGTCAGGGCTTTGCGCTTCCCGGTAGCTTGGCCGTCCTCGCTACCGCTTGCGCTGCCTGCGTAGTCTTTGTCTGTGGCGGTGATTCCGTAGGCGGCTCTAAAGATAGCGGGTGTCAGAACTTGGGCAGGTAAAGACGGTTCCATCGGATGCAGGATCAGAATTGGCTGCTTGACTGATGCGGTACTTACGGAGCAGACATGGCAAGGATCCAGATGTGAGTGGGATGGTGAGTAGTGCGATATTGGTTCTTTCCTCTCCTCTCCCGGTGCTGAAGATTCAAGTACTAGGAATAGTACTACTGATGTGGTGGCCTTTGCAGGTGGACGAGTGGACGAATAGATGCTGGACGGATAGACGAATGGATGATGGATACTAGATGGACAGATAGATAAATGCTAATGGACGACGGAGTAGTTTGTCCCAAAGAGAAGAGAGCAACGTCTCTCTTATACCTATTGCCTTACCTACACTCTCTTCTTTCCCCTATGTCACCTACCTATCGCTCGCGAAGAGCGTAGTACTGTATCCACGAGAAAAGGAGCAAACACGGGGCTTCAACCCACCGTCGCTTTCCCTCCCACCCACACTTGAAGAGTCTCATCTTTTCTACCCTTTCGGATGCATCAGCGGCACGCGAAGAGTTACAGCACGAGGAACGGAGTACCGAGTCTAATTTACCGAGTACTGTGCTCGGTACAGTAGTAGTGCTACGTATGTACTGCGAGTCAACGATGTAGCACCAAGGTCCTCCGGCACGGGTACGCCACAGGACGGGATCAGGATTGGGATCTCGTGATGTTAATACTACGTGTGGAGTAACTCGTATTGCACCCGCACCTGCAGACAAGGCTGAGACCGAGACCGAGACCGCGTCTGAGGCTGCGACATGCAGGGGGAACACTCTCCATCTCCACCTCCACCTGTACGAGATGACGAGGTTACCTCACCTCCTGTTTCATTGGCACCGACCACCTCTGCGTATGTAATATACATACAAGGCTGTGGCCTGACCTGGGGCTCGCCTCTTGAGACACGTTCAACATTCAACATTTTTTTGGGCAAGCATCGCACCGAGCGCGTAATTGCGAAGCAAATGTAGGATTTGGCTCTACGTTTGCATGCGTTACATTCTGGATTATGGAGGGATTCCCGAGTCCTCAGATGTGGTCAGTGGTCAGTGGTCAGCGATCAGGCCAGGCCAGATCAGTGGTACTGTATCACGCTACCCTACCTCCCTTCGCACATACACAGGATCGAGATAATCAAGCATCTTCGCGCCGAGTCGTGACGAAACCTCGGCACGGTCTGAAACTGTCAGACACCCAGCTTGTTCTATCCGCTGTTTGATCGGCCAGCGTGTTGGTCGTTCTGTTGTCTGATGGTTTAGTTAACTGCTGCGACGCATGCCGCCACTACTTCACCCTCTCAGTGCACACCACCAGCAAAGATGGTCCTGTCCGTGATCGTCGCGCTCATCACCTGCCCGGCCATGCTGGCCACAGCGGAAGCGATCCGGCAAGGACAGAGCAAGGACCGGAGGGAGGAACATCGGGCCCGTCGCTGCAATCTGGTCGCCAAGTGTGTGAGAGCGTCGGGTCGGAGTGCAGAGATCGAAGGCCGGCGGATTGTGCTACGCGACGGGAAGGTGAGTCGTAGTACGGACAAGGGGTTTACCGGGGTCCTTAGGACGCTGAGCAGAGCTGACCATGATGCGTGTGTAAGTAGCTATTCGTCGACAGCGTGGCGAGTGGACAGGACGACAAAAGGAGCGATGACAGCGATGGTGGCAACAAACCAGGGCATAACTACGATGGCGATGACGATTACGGCGACGAAGAAAGAGGAGAACGAAGAGACAAAGCAAACAGAGACGCAGATCACCAACTCAATCCCCATGACCACCCTTTCGCAGGCTACTATCTCCCATACCCGGACTCGAGCTACGAAGGCCTCGTGTCGACCATCGCCGACGACCCGCCCGTCTTGAATTGGATCTACCTCGACAGAACCACCCACGAAGTCAAGTACGGTGTACGGGTGGACGCGCAGCCCCACGTCACGGGCCCGTTCGATTGTACGAGGCAAGACCGCCGGATGACGCTCGAAGGATGGGAAGGGTTCGTGGTGGTCGAGGAACAGCCGGGGTTGTGGGCATTGTATTTTGATAGGGATGACGACGGGCTCAGAGGAAAAGTCGGTGCGGGAGTAAGAGTGCTGGAGGTGGAGTTGTGGAGGAGGGAGAAGAGGTGGGTTAGGGACCCGTCAGTCCGGGTGCAGGAACAGGCGAAGCAGAGGACATAGTGGCATTCTTTCGTAGATGGTGAGGAGCATGTAAGCACATGTCGTATGGACAGATTAGAAGGTCCGTGAATTGGCGTGCCCGTTTGACATGACAGTGTTGCGGGTTACAGGTTGCAGGTTGAAGTCATCGACATTCGAAGAAGGGTTCACGTCTCCACGATGGGACGTGTTCGACTGTTTGAGTGAGCGTCGACACGACCGTTAGAGGCGTTGCGACTCGGAATCAATCTGTGCGAGGCAGGGAAATGGTGAAACAGCATGCCGAACCGTTCGGGCTCTGAGGCTCCTCGCGACATTCTGTGCTTCATACCGCGTCCACCGCACAGTAAGTGACATGATCGTGATCACGCGTTGAGTGGCCTGATCCGTGATGGCTGGGCGCTCCCTAAACATACACAGGAGAGGGTCAACTGTGCACAGTAATCCATCAATTCGAGACCCACAGCAGGCGATAGAACCGCGTGGCGATTGATTGTTGACGAGTGTTCCAATCCTCGATGCAATGTCAACATCGACCTCAAGACCGGTCATAGCTACTTACATACCTGGCTCGTACTCTGTACGCTGAAGTGAATCGACATACGGATATCGAGGTTTTCATGGCCTCTTCACCTCCCTGTTCACCTTCGCCTTCACTTCCAGCTCATGAGAACGTCCCAGATTCCTACCTGGACCAGTGAGTGAGTTTGCACAGACCACACTGACCTCCCACTGACCAGTCGCCCTCCGCAGGCTCGCAAAGTCAACACCCAGACAAGCAAGCCACGATGTCCGCCCAAATAGCCTTCTAGGGGATTTGGAAACGAGGAACACGATCCTGGTGTACGCTTTCGGGGCCTTCGATCGGTATTATATTTGCTGGCAGGACAGAAACGGGGCCTATCGACAAGGTAAGACGAAAACTGTGCGCCTCTAAGCGAACGAGGGCTGGTATTGACATAACGGCTTTCCTTAGAAAGACACGGCCTCCCCGCCGCGCTTGATCGATGGTTGTTCCCTCTCGACGGGTCGACCAGGGACCTCGCGACTCTCCAGGTCTCGCTGGGCCATAACGACGAGTTCTTCGCGTTCGACCAGTATGAGCGTATATCGCATATCAACACCGAGTTGCGAGGCAATGCCGGCGGCGCGAGATCGCAGTCCCCACCAGGGACCATGGCGAATATGAGTGCACGGATGGCGAGTCGCAGAAAGTCACATACCTTCTCGCATACCGATGAAGCGCGAGACAAGGAGCGGCAGCAACAGCGGCAGAGGACGAGGAAGGCCCGGCCATGGAGTATTGCGATAGCGGGAGTGGCGCCTCTCAGGCCTTCGCGCGAGAACAATAAAAGCCAGCAGGACAGACCATCAGCAATAGTATCACAAGTTTCATCTGGGGTGAAGGGACGTGGACCCGTGCCGGTGCCGATCCCCATGCCGGCACAGAGACCAGTGTATTCGGATGCGGGAGTCCAGACCGATAGCGATATGGGTATGGTGGACTCAAGGGACCGAGATGATAATCATATTTTCGACGGTGGCGATCAAGATGCCGAAAACACCTCCCTCGACACTCGCGGTCGAAATATTGAACACACGGCCCTGTGCGGTCATGCGCCAACAGGCTCTCGTGCCCGTCCTCAAACGACGTCGTCTTTCCCCTCCATTCCAGAGGATACCTCCCCGGAGTATCTTGACGATACTCGTTCGCCACATTTAGGAAACTCCTCGAAACATGCCGGAACCAATTATCCACCAGACCCGAACAACCCCATCGCCATGGGTCTCATGAGCAGGTACTTCAGGCAGAGACACTACCGGCTTGGAGATGCCCTGGCCAGAGTATCAGCGATTGGCGTTGCTGTTTCTTAATTTTGATTCCTCAGACATAATAGACCTACAGGATGTCTGTGTGATACAATCAGTGAGCGTCATTGCATCTCATAGTAATCGCCTTTCTGTCAACAGAGCATGGTCGTAGAGGGGGCTGTTTGCACAACAAATATTCAGGCAGGTCAAGCAAGCCACATGAAAGGAGCCGTTAAATCTAAACAAGGCTATTCCGTATCTCCTGTTCGGTCCTGGATACACTTCTGTTCCACTATAGAATCAGGCACGGGCACCGTCGTGTAATCGTCTTACTATCCACCTCTGCAACGACCTCCGCTATGTCGGCGGCCACTACGCTCATCAAAGGCTAGCGCCGTCAACGGCAGCTCATCTCGAAGAAGTCCGCCCACCATCTATGGGCTTGTCCTTGCTGACGCAAAGGATGACCCGAGTTTCTCGGCAACGGCGCCAACACAAACGTGTTTTGCGTCGCTATCGGGGTGCAGTCAAGCACGTCAGGACCGTCTTAGACACGAACCCATGGGCCGAATTCCAAGTGCTATATGACAAGGCTGATGGCTGACTGCTGGTGTTGACCCGTGGCCGAACAAGGCCGGCATCAAGGAGAAGACGGTGGCTGATCTGCTGGATAAGTGGCTGCACGATATGGCCGATCCAGCCCAGGGCCGCTGAAGGGAAGGGTCATTTTGCGAGGCCAAGACCCGTCACAACTCTCGTCATAGTGAACTCGGTAGGGAGTTGTTCACGGTTAAATGCCCGGGTCGAAAGAAGGCCTGCTGCGCCTTTGGCGTTGATGAGGCAGGTCAGGTACATCTTAGGGAAGCATTCGGCGATCCTCGCAGCGGGGGGGATATCTCTGTAGCGATGCACTTCGCGGTACTCGCCTGTCAAAGGCGAGTGAGATAGGACCCTGACACTCAACATTCGTCCAGGAACTGAAAGGCTGATCGACCCTGGGAGGGTGCTCCTCAGTGTCCGATATCGATGACAATGAAAAATGAACTGCTTCTCGACTTGGCTTCACACGGGTGGGTCACCTTCTCCTTCTTTATTGCCTTTGATCGAATCCACAAACTCCTTGGCCCATTCTTTCGCTTTCTCCAGCTGTTCGTGGACGAAGCTCCACCAACTGCCGCTTGTCCTATGTTCCCCCTCGCCTTCATCGGCTGGAGCGTCATCTTCCTCCGGGGGAGGATCAGCTGAAGCATCCTCTCCCTGCGGGGGAGTTCCGGACGAAACGCTACCATCTTCCGGAGGCGTATCGGCTGGAGAGTCATCTCCACCTTGAGGTGGATCAGTCGGTGATGTGTCTGAAGTATCTGAGTCGTCACCATGAGCAGAAGTGTCTTCTCCTTCGGGTTTCTCATCTTCCACTGGGTCTGCCACAATCTCGGAGCCCGGATTGTCGTTCTCGGAGTGTAAACCTTGAGTTTTTAGCGGTAGACGCAGTGTTCCATTATTCGGGTGTGGTACAATTCCTAAAGAGTCGCACATGATGTTATACACCTCGATGTTCTGAAAAACAGGTACTTGGCTATTGGGTTCGTGAGGAAACGCAGGTCCTCTTGCCACAAAGATAGCGCGCATAAGTGGATGCTCATGATCATAGCCGTGAAGTCCCTTTGGGGCGTATTCTTTACCAGTCGCCAAGGCCTCAGCTACATCGAAGTTGGACTTTTCGACGACGGCCCAACCAGTTTTGGGGACGATCCATAATGGGGCAATTCGGTCGTTCTTGCTGAAATGATAGCGTTCTGGCATGGTTTCGAGAGTGTAGACGTCGAAGCTTCCTGATGTTGCCGCTTCCTTAGAGAGCTCCTCGTATAGAATGGGGACGTCGCGGTCAGGGTTCTTGAGGCGCAGACCACGCAGGGGCCAGCCGTCGATGTGATCCACCAGGGACATATCAATCAGATCATCGAGCTGGATCAGTCGACTTGTGGAGGTTGTCGCCATTCCGTGGTCAGAGACGATGACCATGTTGACGATTTCTGTTAGGTTGCGTGCAAAAAGACCCTCGACAAGCATTGTCAGCATGCTATCCACATCGGCGATCGTGGCTCGGATCTCCGTGCTGTTTGGACCGTACAGATGTCCATCGGCATCAACGTTGGGAACGTAGGCAGCGATGAACTGGGGTCGAAGATCCTCATGCACATCGGCCGCCACATCATCATCACCAGGCATGTCGAGCCAGCGGAGTATACTATCGACCTTGCGTGGTAATGCTTCAGTCCCATTGTATTTGTCCATATACGTCGGCTCAACGTCAGGGATATGAGCTTCGGAGCCCGGCCACATGTGGATTGCAGACCGGACGCCCTGGTGCTCGGCAGTTACCCATAGGGGCTCTGCATTCCACCATTTCGGTTGCATTGACACGCTGATGTTGGTGTACCAGAATTCTTCCTGGAATTCAGGATCCCAGAACTGGTTGCTGACCACGCCGTGACTCTCTGGATACAAACCAGTCACCAGCGTGAAATGGTTGGGAAACGTGACGGAAGGAAATGACGGCAGCATATATTTCGGAGATACTCCGCTTGCTATAAAGGCATTCAGCGCTGGAGTGAGATTCCGATTGAGAAAGTCGGCGCGGAACCCGTCAAGGGATATAAGGATAGTCGTCGGGCGGAATATGTGGGTTCCGTTGTTGTACCTGGTCAGTCGGTGCTCCGTTGGAGCCAGCTCGTGTTTCTTCGATGAGGCCTTGTGTGCGCCGAACAGCAGAGCAACGAAGAGGCCAAGCATCGCAAGGCATATCAGAGCCAGACGACCGCGGTGGGACTTCTTTGAGGCCTCGCTCTCCCACTTGCTGACTTGGATCTCGAACGAGTCTTCCGAGTTGGTGTCTGTGAAGCCGCCCTCCATCTTGTCTGGAGTACTCATCCCTCTTTTGTGAGATCTGTGACTCCTGCTCTTCATTGCCCGCTTGTTGCTACTTCCTCCGTCCTGCATGCCATCCCGCAGCCCAAATGCACCGCGTGCTCTTTCTAGACGGGAAGGCTTGTGTAGCAACTTCTCATGCTCTTCTGTTTCGTCGAGGATCTCCCTGTCATCCTCGCGAACGTCCTCCTCCTCCCCGTCCTCGTCTCCACTCTCCGATTCCGACTCGGAGGGGACAAGGGCGGCATCATCGTCGTAATGTTTCTCGGAGAGCAGGCCATCGCGGTCTCGAGCCATGTTGATCTGCAGAACACCGCTCAAGAAGGTTAATAGTAGTAGGTCTACATGAAAAACAATAATTGGACACGCGAGAGACGCATGTCTGGCGTCTGATCTTGTCGCAGGAGGGAGGCACAGACCGCTGGCCTGTGTGACTAGCCCCGATTGTTCTGTTGAAACCCCTGCGTGTCCCTGATACGCTTACGGGGTTGGAATCGGAGCCGGAATAACAAATGATCCTATCAGCGCCACAGCCTTGCATAGCCTTATTCCTAGCACCTATCCCTTTTTATGCTTGGCAATACCCTTTCTATTCCGGCTTCCGAGATGAGGGCTCGTTGGCGAGGGGTGTCAGGCAGCAGCATATCATCGAGTGATGATAAGACTAGAGGCGCGAGCTGTCGAAGACCTTTGGTAGACGGCAACCTTGCAGATGGAGAAGCTTGAAAGACTGCGCCCTGTCGGTATGCCAACCTTTGCTTTGGGGCTTGACATAACTTCTGTAGAAACTCACTGAAGAATTCCAGGCCGACTTGAGCGGTACTCAACTGCACGCCATGACCTGAAGTTCTATCTGGGCCCTGCAGTGACCGCTTCGTACAGGCTCCCGAAGAACTATTCTTTACCACTGAAAGAGTATATTTACAAGGCGCTCGGGGATGTGATTGCGCAGCATCCTGTCCTGTCCGCTATCCCAGTGGACGAGCATACTCAGAACCCATACTTCGTCCGCCTGCCAAAGATTGATCTCGATCTGTGTGTCACCTTTACGAACCGGCAGCATGATTACCCTTGGAGCACTGAGACGCGAGACAATGAACTGGACGAACTCCTCAGCTCTCAACACAGCATCCCCTATGAAGCACCAAACCCCTTCTGGCGGGTACGTGTGCTTTCCAGTCCTGAATACACCACCATAGCCTTTGTCTACCACCATGCCCTGGGCGATGGACAATCGGGGATTGCGTTCCACCATACCTTCCACCAAGCCTTTTCGTCTGCCTTCTCGATACCGCTGGCTAGCCCTGTAGCGACCATTATTTCAACCCCATCCACACCACTGCCACCAAACCTGGAAGCCCTGCACCCGCTACCCGTCTCGATATGGTATCTCCTCAAAGTCCTCTTCACGGTGTTGGTCCTGTCCAAGTTCTGGTCAACTAGAGATCCTGGCCTCTGGACCGGAGGGAAATGCACTGCGCCTCCGAGACAAACTCGAGTCCGATCGCTCAATATCCCAGTTTTCGCATCAACAGCATTCAAGAATGTGTGCCGTAAGAACGACACGACCATCACGGCAGCATTGCAGACCCTCATCGCAAGTGCGCTCTTCGCCCATTTGCCTGACAACTTCACCAGCCTGGAATGTGGCGGCGCGCTCTCCACGCGTCGATTCCTCCCAAAGGACGCCGGGATTACGGATGACGTGATGGGCGTGTTCGTGCAGGATATGTCCGAAACTTACCACCGCCACAGCTTTGAACATGTCCCTACCCTCCCTTGGTCCGAGGCCCGACGTTCCCGCCGCAACATCGAACACACGTTAAGCTTGAAAGGCACCAACACGGGCGTCAACCTGCTCAAATATGTGAACAACTTCCACGAAGAGCTCTTTCTGTCAAAGATTGGACAGCACCGGGAGAAAAGCTTCGAGGTGTCCAACCTAGGGCTTGTCAAGCCAGGCACAGCTGCAGCTGCAGAGGACGAGGTGGAAATGGGGAGAATTGTCTTCACGCAGAGCGCCGGGGTCACCGCGGCGGCGATTCAAGTCTCTGTCGTCACGGGCGCGGATGGATGTATGGTACTCGGCGTTTCATGGCAGGAAGGTATTGTAGAGGACGAGTTCGTCGACCACGTACTGGGGGCCGTCGCTGCGGAGATAGAGCGGTTGACATCGAAGTCTTAACATGGAGAAGTGGAAACGAGTGAAGTCGGCCTCAAGACAAGTCGTGCGTACATGTTTTGACCTATAATCATGGGCTGAGAAATGTAAATAGATACATAGAACAGCATATATATAGTACGAGGTACGCAATGCATAATCTACAGGAAGTACAGAGCAGGTACATTGGAATTGTACTCCTTGTCTACAAGTACTCCGGACGTGCTCAAGGCTGCAGCAGGAGTGATCACCCAGGCCCCTTTACAGGTGTACCTTATACCGGGTACCGCGCAGGGATGTGGAGCAGGAGGCCCTTTTCCCGAATCGGCAGCAATCCTCGAGATACACACCGCTACTGTTCCAACGCGTACCAGTAAAACGTGATGAGTCGAGCCGCACCACCCGCTAAGCTGAAACAGTTTGCTTAGGCCTACGCCAGTATCAATGCTCCATAAGAAGCACTCCGGGCGCCGCTTGCTGTGCGAGTTCCGGTCCCTCTCAATCATATGACGGAACTCCCTGCAAACAGACTGTGCTGTATTGTAGCTTAGCTGTGCCAGCAAACGACAACGAACACCGCGAAGGGAATGATGTTCCACCGCAGACCAAAACCACAATCCCAGCCGCAACTACAGAGACTCGAACATACCCGGACCGCGCGCCGCCAAGCAGAACGACAACTCGTGCTCGCGCTCGGGCCCCTGCACAGTAGTCTCTCCGAATACTATACCTACGTGCCCCTTCCTGACGGGCACAATGCCGAGTTGAAAGTCGTGCGGCCAAAAGCCGCGGCCACCACCACGTCCAGCACAAGTATTCCGAGTGCTTCTGGCCACCCCTTCATCGTCCTTTTCCACGGCGGTGGCTTCTCCGGTGGCACAGTCGAATACATGACCCGGCCGGCGCGGGACTTCGCCCTGGAATTCAACGCCGTGGTCGTCTCGGCGACGTATCGGCTCGCGCCGGAGCATAAATTCCCGACACCAATGCAAGACGCGTGGGACACATTGGTGTGGCTGTCTCAGCGGGCATCCGACTTCGGCGCCGACCCGGCCGTCGGGTTCGTGGTGGGTGGTGTGTCAGCGGGGGGGACCATGGCGGCTGTGCTCACGCAGTTGGCCAAGGATAGAGGATTGAGTCCGCCGTTGACGGGGTCGTGGGTGTCGATTCCGCTGTTGTTGGTCAAGGAGATCCTGCCGGCGAGGTATATGGATGAGTGGACGTCGATGGAGGAGAATAAAGACAATGGGTCGTTGAATCGGGACACGATTAGGAATATCATACACACGCTGGCGCCGGACGTTAGGTCACCTTTATTTTCGCCTTTTAATAGCCAGACGCCGCATGTTAGACTACCACCGACATATGTGCAGGTTGGGGGACTTGATGTGTTGAGGGACGACGGGTTGATTCTTGCGAAGGCGCTGCGAGAGAAGGGAGTGCCGACGAGATGTGATTTGTTTGATGACCTGGGGCACGCGGCTTGGACAATATATGCAACTGCATACTCTCGAGTACGCTTGGGGCCGAAGACCATGGAGGGAATGAGGTGGCTTTTGAACCGAGGAGGGATGGAAGCAGGCTGTTAACGGCTCACCTTGTTTGTAGCTGTCACTGTGTCTGATCTGCTTGAGGTCGCGAGGTCTGTGTGTCAGCATTGTAGATGATGCGTACGGCATCAAAGCTAGGTCCAGGCCCGAAAGCAATCGGGTCTCCAAGAAGCATCAAGCCACAAATAATTAATACGGGCGACGCTTCATCGAAGCTCTGGCGAGTGTTTCTGACCTAGCCGCATTTATACTAGTCTTGTCGTGCGGGGCAGACGCCACCAAGCGTTGAAATTTCCCCACACATTCGTTGTGAAGAAAGAAATTCATGCGTTGTTGACGGCCACGCATCTCGCCGCCAGTGGTATGTCCTTGCCTTTCAGATTCAAGGCAGGAGGCTCCACGGGCAGTACTGCAATGGCGCCAATCACCACATCCGCCCACCATCACCGCAGCACCACCAAGGTTGACCATAAACCCTTCAAGTCCCGGTTCGCGTCGAAGAATGCCTTGAAAGACAGAGCCAAGGGCAAAACAGAGTCAAGCAGACCCGTCAAGGGAGAAAGGAAGACGCCTCATCAGCAAGTCATGTCGAAATTGGCAAGACGCAACCAGGCAAAGCAACTGCGTATAAATCATAGGGACAAGCGAGAGGGAGAAGAACACATATTTCAGGGCGCAGACGGGGCGGCGAAGCACATTGCGGTTGTGCCACTCTCAAGTGAGATCGACGTGTACTCGGCAATCAACGCTTTGAACGACAGTGTAGATGTCCCACAGTCCAGCCAACCTTCCGGCACCGTCCCCGTTCGTGTCGATCGGTTTCGTCGCAACCTACTGTACCTGCCTGCGAGATTTGACCTGCTCAATGCATTGGATGTCTGCAGATTGGCCGACTGGGTGGTTTTTGTCCTCGATGCAGAGCAGACATATGGTCAAAAGGAGGATCTATTCTTAAAGTCCCTTGAAGGACAAGGCATCACGAATGTCACGGCCGTGGTGACTCATCTGGACAAGAAAATCCCGGCCCCGAAGCGAATGCGGCACTTGACTGACATGAACATTGCCCTTGGCCGCTACTTCCCTGCTCTAGACAAGTTGTCCAGTCTCGATAGCAAGTCCGACTGCTCCAATCTGGTTCGGCGGCTGTGCACGGCCTCTACTCGAGGGATCAGATGGCGAGACGACAGAAGTTGGATGCTGATCGAGAATGTCGCCTGGGGCCCACAGACCGACGGTGCCACCACCACTGATGTGACTCTGTCTGGTACGATTCGAGGCAAAGCGCTAAATCCCGATCGCCTAGTCCACGTCCCGGGCTGGGGGGATTTTCAAATTTCGTCAGTTCGGCAGGTGCCACGATCCGGCCAGAAAAGAAAGGCCGACGAGATGGACGCAGAGGAACCAATCAAAGAATGGACACCAACTGCCAATCAAGACGATCTTGCGGAGCTTGCTCCAGAAACAGTAGAGATGCAGGACGTTGCAAGTACGGCAGCGACGAGCGAGCACAAGGGTGTCCTGCTCGATGACCATCACTACTTCTCCGACGACAACACGCATATTCCTCCTCCACCGAAGAAACTACCAGCCGGGACCTCGAGCTACCAAGCCGCCTGGTACCTGGACGATGTGTCAGACTCGGACTCAGACATCCTGGACGACGAGGACCGTGACGGCGATGTGGCGATGGATGCCGACGCAGATCCGGGTAACGGCGAAGGTGAAGACATGATCTTCACCAACGCCGAGGACGGTGGCATGACGGAAGCGCAACCATCAGAGTATCCCGCCTCAGAGATGAACGTGGACGACGCACCGCTCGACGCCGCAGAAGAAGCGCGCCAACTGGAAGAATTCCGCGCCAACCGCAAGAAACAAGCCGAAGAAGACCTGGAATTCCCCGACGAAATCGAATTACCCCCCGATGTGCTTGCCCGGGAGCGCCTCGCCAAGTACCGCGGCCTCAAGAGTCTGCGGACAAGCGAGTGGAACCACGCAGAAGATGCTCCTCATCAGCCGCAAGACTTTACCCGCCTGCTTCAAGTACCGGAGTACAGAAAATCATACAACGCCGTCCTGAAGGAGACCCTCGCCGCGGACGTCCTCGCCGGCACGAAAGTCGAGATCCGCCTGCGCGATGTGCCCGTCTCGCTGCAATCCAGCGCTGCGACCCCATCGTCCATGTTCTCTCTCCTCCGCCACGAGCACAAGCACGCGGTCATCAACCTCACCATGACGCTGCACTCGGATATCGACCAGCCGCTGAAGTCCAAGGACGAAGTGATCGTGCAGATCGGTCACCGCCGGCTTGTGGCGAACCCGATCTTCAGCGCAGCAGGCCAAACGCCGAATGACGTGCATAAATTCGACCGCTTCCTACACCCCGGACGGACAGCCATCGCGACGTTCATCGCGCCAATGACATGGGGGTCTGTGCCTGTACTCGTATTCCGCCGTCAATCTACCGTGCTTGATGATAACGATGACGAGACAGCCGCCCCGCAACTCATGGACGCGTCTTCGAACAACCTCCCTACTTCCACGCTACGGCTCATCGGCACGGCAACGACCCTGCCGCCCAGCTCTGCGCGCGTGGTCGCCAAACGCATCATCCTCACGGGCCATCCGTGCAAGATCCACAAGAAGCTAGTCACGATCCGGTATATGTTCTTCAACCGCGAGGACGTGCTCTGGTTCGCTGCCCTGCCGTTGTTCACGAGACGGGGCCGGCAGGGGTTCATCAAGGAGCCGCTGGGCACGCACGGGTACTTCAAGGCGACTTTCGACGGGAAGATTAATCCGCTTGATGCCGTGGGGGTGAGTCTTTATAAGAGGGTGTGGCCTAGACAGGCGACGGCTTGGGAGGAGTAGAAAGTAGTCCATGTTGATGTGGAGTTAAGGACGACGCATGCATGTATTCAATGACGGAATGATAAATGACTCGTGATAGATTGCGGAGTACAGGACATAGAATAAGATAAAGCGCAGCACTTGAAGCACCAACGCCACGAATTCGACTAGATAGAGTATCGTCCGTTGCTCATGAAATTCCTCCAACTCCTCGCCTACCTAAAACTTCGATAAACGACCAACCACAAACAAGGCACAAATTGAACCTATTAGCCCTCCTAAATGGGGACAAGCAGAGGTGAGCAGTGAGAGATCTCTCCTTCTCCCGAGAACCATTCGCATATCCCAACCTGCCCAGGTGTTCCGACATTTGTCTGACCGTGTGGATCCTCCGAGTAAAGAGACTGTTCGAATCCAGGAGACGAAAATATCGTGTATTTTGTCCATGTGTAGGACTGGGATTCGCCGACTGCTTTATACCTCCGCACATGCTAGGCCTGGTCAAAGAAGGTTGATATAGTTTCTGACCCTCATCGTGTCGGGGGCTCGTACTTCTCCAGGAACTCCATCACGTACCACTGGTTATTGCTTTTGGCGTACTTCATGGCACTAGCGCACACGTCCGAAATAGATCTTGGTCCGTTGTAGTTGTCGAGGAGAAGTTTCACCATGTCGATCCGTCCCCACTCGGCTGCACCGTCAATGGCCCTCCGTCCGCCATTAGGACTTGGGTCCGCATCGATTTCTGCCCCGTGCTCCAGCAAGATCTGAGCAATCCGCAAAGATCCCTCCATCGCCGCGGCTTGCAGAGCGGTAGCGCCGCAAATTGGGGCCGCTGGAGCGTTGACCTCGGCTCCTTTCGTGAGCAGAAACTGTACGAATTCGACATCGCCAAACTCCACTGCAGCTTGAAGTGCAGTCCTTCCGAATTCTCGGGTCGATGGTGAGGCATTGATCTCAGCACCGAGTTCAATCAATCTGCGAGCACAGCGGAAAGTTACCTCCTTCCAAAAAGGAAATGTGAAGTAGGTGGCACGGCGTAACACAGCCTGTAGGGGGGTGTCCAGATTATTGAATCGGTGATTTACCTCAGCGCCGTACGAAAGAAACACCTCCATTGTGTTGACCATTCGGTTACTCAAACTCCGGCTTTCCGTTTCATCATAAATACTCTGAAGCTCGATCCGAAAGTCAAATGCATGAACCAGTGGACAGCCGACGTGGACATCAACACCTGAAGACAGAAGCAATCTGACCATTTGTTCGTCTCCAGATTCGGAGGCACGCTCGAGAGGGAGGACTCCAGGTCTCCCTAAGCCCTGGAAGAGTTCTTTATCCTTCTTTTCTTCATCCTTCTCTGCGACATTGGATACGTACGGATTCGCCCCATTCCGCAAAAGTAGCTCAGTAATTTCTTGGTCTGATTTGCATACTGAGAGATGGAGAGGTGAATAATCTTCGTCATCAAAGTTAACAATACAGTTGATATCTGCCCCTCGTGCCAACAGGTATGTGATGATGTCTTTGGATCGGCGGGCGACTGCCAAGTGAAGTGCGGTCAAACCGGAAGTGCGCAGATAACGGTCTGGAGGTATATTAGTACCGTTCACATCAGCCCCAGAACTGCAAAGACAAGCAACAACATCCAATTGGCCTGTGTTGACTGCCCAGTGAAGCGGAGGCATCAAACCTAGTGGATTCACTACAACGCCGGTTTCCCAAGGCCAAAATGAGAATTGTTTACCCGTGTACATATCTTTGGGCATCGAATACGGATCGTTGGTGTCTGCCCCCCACTGGATCAAGAGGGAGACAAGATCCAGGTCTTTGACCATGATCGCTGCTGTCAATGGTGACATTCGATCTTTTGGGTCTCCATTCGGTTTGACTCCACTGCACAGAAGCCATTTCACGCGGTCGTGGTTTCGGTGTTTCACAGACCAAGACAGTATTGTTGCTCCATGATTAAGACCAAGAGAAGAATCAAGATTCGCACCTGCTCTTAGCAAGCTGTCAAATATGGTAGTAGAGCCATTCTCAGCAGCTCGCTCGAGTGGTGTTCCTCCACCTCGCCCAGCTGAGGACCCATTCGAGTCTGCACCCGCGAGAAGCATCCGCTCAACCATAGTTTCGTCTCCGGAAAGGACAGCTCCCTCCAGAGCAGACATGCCGAAGTCCTGGATGCAAGATGGATTTGTCATTGCGCCGTTTGACAATAGAAGGCTGACAGTTTCAGAGCGGGCATAACGTGCTGCAATAGCCAGCGGCGGAGTACCATGCATCGGATTGACGTTTGCGCCGTAGCCCAGGAGCACCTCTGCAATATGGGTGTCTGCCAGGCCTGCTGCAGCCTGTAGTGGGTAAAGGACTAGAAATCGCTTGTCGGTGTCGTCCTCACCCATGTCGTCCTCATCCATGCCGTCCTCATCCATGTACTTGTTATGTAAATTGCGGATAAGTTGTTCCTTTTCTGCGCTTTCGAGGATGTCCAAGGGGCACAGATTTGGGTCGGCACCATGCTCAAGCAACAGTTGCACTATTTCGAGATTGTTATGTTCCGTGGCGACGACCAGCGGCGACTTGTAGAAGGATTCGCCCCAGTCCACGAGGAAATCACTAGTATACCTTGATATAGGGCCATTGGGATCGGCTCCATACTCCAGGAGAAGACTGACCAGCGGAGCATCGCCAGATGTCACTGCAGCAGACAGAGGCGTCGACTCCAGTGCACATCCATACGTGATTTCATCAGACCAGACATCGGAGTAAGGCCGTACAACAGCTATGCAGCATTCATCCACTGACCCGCCCGCCTGCAACACCCTTTTGATAGTTTCCGTAGTTGCACCGCGACGTATCGCCAACGTCATCACCGGACCAGGCCCGACCGTACCCGATGACTGCAACAGTAAGGGAATGACTTCGTTGGCGATTCTCGTGGAAGCAGCTATGCTGCATACTGCGCGGTCGAGGAACCAGGAAGTCTCGCAAGTGCAATAGAATCGAGGCACTCCATAGACTTCGGCTGCAAATCTCCCAGTGCTCTTAAGATACGAGGGGCAACTATTTCCATGATCAAACTTTTCTTCTAATTTAGTTGCTTGTAGGTCGGCCGCAGCGTTGATCAGCAGTTGGATGATACGGAGCCTTTCAAGCCTGACTGCTTCTAGTATCAAAGTCGTTGGTCTCCAACCAGCGGAGTGGCGATTGATGTTTACCTTGTTCTTTACTGCACTTTGAAGCAACCTGGGCACGTCCATCCGTACTGCAGCGAACAGGAGTTTGGATATGATCGCCTGCGTGCTAGGTTCTTCTCTTAGAGGTAGCATGTCGAAGGCCTGATTTCCCGCCACTTCGTCGAGGAAGATCACAAAAGCGTCGAGATTTTCATCCGACAGCACGTCGTTGGCGAGCAGGAGCGCCATGAATGAGATCAGTACCTGCATCCTCTTTGACGAGCCAGGATCAATTAGCTGATTGATGGAGTCCATTGTTTCTGCCTCATATTTTTCGGGCACATACGGCGCCATCATCGCCATTGCCGCAGTGAGAGTTTCCTGCCGAGTCGCCAATCCGGATACATTGAGTACGCTGGCAATTTTGTCACCGACAAAGTCGCCATAGCGAGCATGGGTAACACTACCATGGCTCGGTTCAAAGATGCAGTCCTGCTTGATTCTCCATTCGAAACCATATTCGCTGAGATCTAGCATTGTGGACGGCAAAGGCGATGGGGACCGGTCTCTCTCCGGCGGGAAAAGTTCGGGTATGATCCTGGCGAGCTGATCTCGCAGTTTATGCCATGGCAATTCAACCCTGAGGCACCGTGGTAATGGGGTTTTTGGGCGGATAGTAATCCCATCAGGAGTCTGAGCCCTCAAGGTTGCTGGGAGAATGATGTCTCTTGAAGCAGATGCCGGGAGCATTGGAACCAACTTCAATGTCGGCAGGTCATATCGAGAGATCTCCCTTTTCAGTTTCTTCGTTGGAACAGGAATTCCGTGGAGGAATACATCCACGTCAGTGGCGTCCAGATTTCTGCGCTTCAACATCAGACTGACGTCCTTCCAGAGATCACCCTTCTGGTTCTTTTGGATGTTCCACGCTTTTAGCTTTCTCTTGTACTGTGCTTCGCTAGGCAACAAATGAGCTTAGCCAAAAACAAGGAACCGAGGCGATTTGACTACCTTGCCTGGAAGTGATACTCGCTGGCCATTTGATCCATCACTCGAGCCAACGTCAGAGCCTGGTTGACATAAAGCTCACAGATGGCCGGTTTGAGTCTCTCCCATTCAGCCTTAGAGATTTCACAGGGTGCTGCCATGATGGATGCGCTGCTGGAGGCCAAGCAAGTCTGGTGGGTGTGCAGTCTTCAAGTAGGATCCGTGATGACCTTGACGCCCTCTGGCCTAGGGAGGGATCCCATTTTAATGCTCGCGATGATGAGAACAAGAAGACGGTTGATCAGGCTGAGAGTTGAGGAACGGTTCAATCAGGACAAGCATGATTGGCATGATTGGCATGATCCAAAAGTACGCCAGAGGCGGCCCTATGAGATAGCGCTTGACCCCCTGTCGGCAAGGCGCAGCAAAACTGCCAGAACGTGCATTAGGGCAGCAGGACAGTAGTTTGTGATTCGATATCACCAGAAGGTTTGTGCATGGAGAAGGACGAGTAAGAAGAGGAGGTGAGGCTGGAACCTGGAAAGCGACTAATTAGGAGGCGGGATTGATCCCGCACTCCGGTGGACTGTGAGCACGACCAACGGCAGTACAGTTGACCAAGCACCCCAAGTAGCCGCATCGAGATGTTTTCAAGCGGCAGTGCTTGCTTTACCTTGATTTATTCCAGGAAGTGATGAAGCTGCCACAGGGCAGGCCTAACACGTTGCAGCAGTCTGCCATGGCAAACTGACGCTCTGTAAGTCTCGCCTGCAGCATCTTGTGATGACCAGCACGACAATGGACACTCGACTAGCAGCATCGACTTCTAAACATTGTATTATTGCATTAACCATCTAGTATGTACTCTGTATATGTGGACGATCTCCTCTTGAACCGTCCACCATCTCATATGCAGGTGCTGCTTGGCATCTCTGCTCTTTCCTTTCTTTCCACTTCTTCCACGTAAACCACAGTCCGGCTGCCATGAAGATCAGTGTCAAGATGCCCACCACGATTCCCACGATATCCGACGCGTCCAGCCCGTTGTCTCCACTTCGAGAAGGCTCCGATGCACCACCTCCACTCTCTTCATTACCACCGGCATTTGTGTCCCTTGTCGAAGTGGTCTGTGGCGCTTGAGAAGAGGTCGAGGTCGGAGAGGTCGATTTGACAGACGGAGGCGGCTCGCTGGTGGATGCTGTCGGGCCTGCTTTCCCACGCATCAGCGATGACGGGGAACAAGCAGGCAAGCGAATCCGAGAATGCCTGCGAGTATGGCTACGGCAAACCACTCACTGTGAGAGCTGGGGGTTGTTCGAGTCGTCTGCGAAGACACGAAAACTGTTTCGGTCGGAGAGCTGCTCGTGACTGTGACGGTTACTGGCTCATTGCTGGGTGAAGTCTCCGCGGACTGCGTGGCGGTTGCTGTTACCGTTGCAGGCGCTGTGAAGGTACAGTATCGATCGTATATTGATACGGCAGCGTTGTAATCGTACGCATCGGCGCAGGTTGTGAAGCCTGTGTATATGCAGGATGAGAGGATCGAGGACGCTTCCGGTCGCAAGTCTTCGCGGCAGTAGCATTCGCTCGAGTCGCATCCAAGCTCCCATCCTAGCCAACATCCTCCTCCTGGAAACCCGCAACCTCCTCCAGAAAGACAGGCTCTGACGCAGTCTCGTTCATTTTGGAGCTCAAGATCATCACCGATTAAAATGTCCGAAGCGCAACATTTTGTGATGAGAAAGGCTACGTAAACCAAAATGCCAACGGCCATGTCTGAGAATTCTTTGCTGCAGTCTGGACGGATGGAGCGCAGTAACGAAATTTCTGCCTAGCAGGCAGGACTTCTTCATGAAGAGGACGTGAAAGGAGGATCAGTTATCTGTGTAACTACAAGGTATCGCTGGCCCTCTCCTTTGGACTCTGCCGCAGTCACGGGGGCAGTGCTGGTCAGACGCTCTCCTGCTGTTCAGCGCAAAAGGGGGTGCCACCAGGGCGCGAAAAGCGTGGCCAAGAGCTGGGCTGCAGAGGCAATTTGTTCACAGCCCTGAATACGAAGTATTCACAGCCTCCTTGCCTGGCTGGGCTACTTGTTTGAAAGATTCTGGAAGCCAACGGCTATTCGCCATTCGGCGGCACGTAGAGAGAGTCGCAAATACCGATAACTGTTCTGTGAACGTGCGGTACATCGAAACGAGGCTGAACGCAGCCTTACCACTTGCCCATGGGAATGCCTCGCTTTACGCCCTCGCCTTTGCCTTTCTTTCCAACATCTCAATATCCCTCTTCACCATCTCCATTTCCGCCTCAATCTCTGCATACCTCCTTCCCAGCTTCGTCATCACCTCAACCCCAGCAGCACCTTTCCCTCCAGGATCCAATCTCTCATACTCACCCACTACGCCCTCCAGCACTCTCAGCCGTTCATCCATGTCTTGTTCCTCCTTCTCCATCTGCTGAAACCTCGCCCTCGCCAATGCCCTCTTCTGTTCCGTCTCAGGCGCCATATCCACCTCCTTTCGTGCCTCTAGAACGAGAACCTGCGTCTTCAACGCCATAGTCTGCGCAACCGTGCTCAGAAACGCAACCCTCGCCCCATTATACCGGCTGAGGACCCCGTGCTTGGAACTCTCAAGGTGCGTGATCTGGAGGTGAAGTAGCGTGCGTTGCAGGGAGAGGAGAGAATGCAGCGTCGAAGCCAGACGAGCAAGGGACGAGGGCAAGGCGGTCGTTCGGAGCGTGTTCAACTTCTCGACTTGGACTTGTAGGGAGGAAGAGAGCGATGAGGACTCTCGGCGAGAGTCCACGTCACTTTGGAGCGCGAGGTCTGAGAGCGCGAGGTCTGAGAGCGCGAGGTCTGAGAGCGCGGAGAGAGAGGATTCGAGAGCCGTGACGCGCGAGGATACCACCGTTGCGATATGTAGAATGTTGGCCTTGAACAGGTCGATGTCCTCGACGAGAGGTTCTTCTTGCCCTGCTCCAACCGAGTCGTCCGGCGTAGCAGTAGCGTCCAGGTATGCCGAGATGATCAAGACGAGATCTCGTAGTCGTGGAGGCAGTCTTATATCTCGATTCGTAGCCGATGACGGATCTCTCAAAGCCTTCTCTCCCGCGTCCTTGTTCGTGACACTATTATTATCTCGATGCGGCCCTATCGTAGCCACAGAGATCGGTATCGGTATCGGTATCCGACTTGACAGTTCAATTCTGCCGGGTTCCGCGCCCTCATCCTCCAGATATGCAACCTCGGAAAGTATCTCCCTCAAGATACCATCTTTCATGGCCCTCACCCTTGCGGCGGAGAGGACCTCTTCAAGCCCTAACGATGGCTTCTTCTCCTCGCCATCGCGGACAGCACGAGAGGCCGGCGCCTCGCCATCGTAATCGTCACCCTCCCCTTCGTCGTAGCCGTCGTCCTCCACCGCTCCCGGTTTCCTATCCACCTCCCTTCCCTGATCTCCTCCTTCTCCGCCGGGTGCACGCCGAACCTTCACCTTCAAATCCCAATTCCGCGCTCGGGCCTCATTCGCCCGCCGACTCGACCCATCCGCCTCAAGCAACTGCCCCGTGATATGCGCCCACGCGGCCGCGAACGAAGGGTATGCCTCGAGGTCCTGCGCGGGGATGACGGGGATCATTTTTGCTTGGGGAAGGAAAGGCCGAACTGAACTCTCTCCGCTCTGATTGCGTTGGTTGGGTTGGGTTATTACAGTCCTTAATAACCGCCTATGCTAAGTTCGTTGTTGTTGGTTTTGCTGCTGCTGCTGCTGTTGCTGTATTATTCTCTGCAGTTGCGGGAGGATCTTGATCCTAGACGGCAGTGATAAGTTGCGTGAAAACGCGGCGTCGTTCGGTCCGGTGTGGTGTGCTCTGCCGTGGAATGGAGTGGATACGTTTGCCTATCGCGGTTGAGCTTGCACCCCATACACGTACGTGATTCTATTTGATGAAGGCAGAGGTGTGAAAAGAACTAGCGTAAATGGGGTGCATGTCACAGATGTCGTGTATTGGCGCGTCCTAGTTGGTGCTTCTGTCGGCACGCAGCCTTGCGTACTCGACGTCACGGCCTCCTCAGCCTCGTCATCTGCACTACCGAGTACGGGGTACATCTTCTCTCTCAAAATCGCGATTACTGTACCCGGGAATGGAGTGCGTGGTCTCGAGTCATCAAGTACAAACGACCCGCGACATGTGAATATCAATGTTCTTGCAATGCCCTGGTTTGCTGCTTAGGCAGTTTGTTCTTCTCGCTTCAGCTCAAAGGCTGGATCTTGGTTTGCCGATTTCTCAAATGCAAAAGTACATACATCATACAAACGCGCAGCCAATCTCAGTCTTCTCCGGCGCGGCTCTTGCAGGCGTAGCCTGCCTGAAGCCGCTGGTAAATATGCCGCGTGGACTCCGCGTATCCTTGATTGCGATGTAATGCTCGCACCTTCCAAGGCCATGCGCCATGTGTCTTCGAAATGCTAAGCAAAGATCTCAATGCCCCACACCAGGCACGCCTGCCCGATATGCTTGGATTGCATCTATTCCTCTTCGCTCTCCTCTCCACTGTCATCATCATCACTGCTATCTCCTGTCTCAATACTGGGCACCGCGTTCGGTGAAATTGGCCCAACGTATGCTCCCAGTTTACCCTTCAGCTCCTCAATCTGGGCCTCCTGCTCATGCTTGCTCATCGGTTTGCTCTTCTTGCTCTTCGTGGGAGCCGGCGCATGATACGTCTCTGTGGGTTCGGCTTTGGGCTCGTCAGGAGGGGGTCCAGCGTATTTCTTGACAAAACCAAGCAACTTCAGTAAAGCGCTGTTGGGGACTTCCTCGATATCCAGCTCAATCTCGCTTTGATCGCTATTGGCGAGGGATGGGACGCTCTGCTGGATGATCCGAAGGGCATCTTGCATCTGCTTCTCCGGCAGCATCGCTATGCCGTTGGAGATGTACTGCTTTTCGGCGAAAGTGACGTAGCGTTCTTTCTCTGGTTTCTTGGCCGACTTCTTCTTGGTCTCCTTCTTATCCTTACTGGTTTTCGGCGCCGGTGCTTCGGATTTCTCCTTCTTGACTTTGGTCTTGTCCTTCTTCTTTCCGGCCTTGGGTGACTTGGACTTCTTGCTCTTCTGACTCAATTCGGTCGCCTGCTTTGATAGTGCTTCGATCTGCTTCTGTAATTGTTTGATCTGTTCGCTGCGATCCTCTTCACTCTCATTTCCTTCATCTTCGCTTTCCTCTTCCTCATCGTCCTCGTCCTCGTCAGCATCCGATTGCGTGACAGAAGCCGGTTCTCGTGCAGAGAGCCACTCCTCTTTTGTCGCCCACTTGCTGTTGAACAATGCCTCCAACGCATGCCCAGAGTTGTTTACTAGGTCCCCTTCAGGATTGAACTTGAAGCAGTTCTTGAAGATCTGACGGACGTCTTCCTCGAAATCCTTTGCCCTCTCGTATTCATTGTTCTGGAGCTTTTGTTTCACGGTCTTGAGATCCATGGGTTTCTTGATGATCTGGAAATATGTCGGGATGTTCAACGCAACCGGATCGACTGGGTCCATGAAATATTGATTTGCCTGCCAGTTCTTCGCAGACATAAGATCTTTCAGAACTTCTTCGCAGAACTTCAATTGCAACTCGTACTT
Source organism: Phialophora expanda (assembly GCA_016109585.1). Classification (NCBI taxonomy): domain Eukaryota; kingdom Fungi; phylum Ascomycota; class Eurotiomycetes; order Chaetothyriales; family Herpotrichiellaceae; genus Phialophora; species Phialophora expanda. The sequence goes on from JADWPR010000019.1 coordinate 540,802, forward strand.
CTTCTTTCTCGGCCTCCCGGCCCCAAATTCGGAATTACGTTTGGTCGGAACAATGGCTCGTTTCGGCCTTCCGTCCGTTATGCTCGAGTCACGACGGATGAGAGGCATGCCATCGGGATTTAGAGCGAAGGCGGGCGTGGATGGAGCTGCTGAGACAGGTGATCCGGCGGAGCCAACGTTAACCGTAGACGTGCTTACAGATGGTCGGCGTGGCGGTGCTGTTCGGGTTGGTTCTGCTTTCCTGGCCGCTTTTTTGACATCTTTCGACGGTTCTTCGATGTTCGCCTTGGGCAGATTCTTCATCTGACTATCAAAGGACTGCTTCATCTTCCTCGCTTGTTGCGACACCCCATGGTCAACGCCATTGAACGTGAAACAATTGCTGATAATCAACTCGAAATCGGCGACAAACGCAGACACTGAGGTGTACTCGTTGCGCTTCAGGCGGTTATCGATTGTGCCCAAGTCCATGGGATGTTTGATGACCAAGGGATATGTCGGAATATTGAGGCTAACGTAATCGACGGGAAGTCTGAAATTGGCCGAGGCATTGCTCTTCTTCAGATTTGAGATGACTTTCTTCATGTGAGCCAAGCGCGCCGGAGTGATGGTGTCGTCGCCGTCCTCTGTGACCGCTGCCTGGACAATGCTCTCGCCGTTTGCAAGCTGAGGTGATGAAGCAGCGGGAACTTCTGGGACCTTGAAATGGGCCTCCTCAATCGCTGGCTGTGGCTCGTCGGTCTTGATACGCTTCGTAGCACGTTCTACATCGTCAACATCTTCTTCACGTTCGTGGACCTGCTTGGTGGATGGCGCGGGCGCCTCGGTCATGACTTCATCCGCGGGCTCGCTTGTCATAGGTACAGCCTGTATTGGCGCGGGTTCTTCGGGCACTTCTGGCGGCAGTGTAACAACTGTAGGCGCCGGTTCATCTGCGTGGATTGGGTCAGGCAACACCGCAGGCTCTGGTTGGGGTGCAGCAGGTGGCGACTGTGCTGGAGGCGAGGGAAGACCGGTATTGTTGGAGGTTACATCCATTGATCGCGCACTGTAAAGTGAGGCGTCGGGAATATCGGTCTTAGGCGCGGAAGGCAGATCGGCCGAATTGTCCAGCTCGTGTTTCTGAGCTTCAACCTTTGCAACGGCTTCGGGGGTCAGCGCGTCGGAATGGGGTGCAGTTCGGAGATCAGACACTGGCGCTTCAGCCGGGACCGGTGGAGGTTCTGAGATCTCCATGGTAGACTGAATGGTTTCGACAGGCGTCGCTGATGATTCGATCTCAGCGGGGATAGAAGATGGAATGAAAGATTCCGTGAGGATCGAGTCAGAGTTTGATGTGGTTACTGGAGGCGCGGTAGAAATGTTTTCGAGAGAGGATTGAGGTTGAGAGTCGGGAACTGTTGAAATGGCAATTTGCGCAGATTCACCGGTGCGGTCAGTGATGCCGTTCGTGGCAGGCGCCTCTGAAGGGGCTGAAAGCGCCTGCTCAGGAACCGCTTCCAGCACTGCCCCTACTGGATCTGGCCGCGGCGCGTCATCTGCGGGCTGTTTGGGCGGACTCGGATTGACCGCTGCCTCGGAGTTTGATATCGAGGCAGCCATGTTGTCTGCGATGTGAGATTCTTCAGGTGGATCTGAGGTCGATCCGAATTGGGTCGGCAGCCTGGTGAAGGTCAGGTCAGGTGTTCAAATAGCCGGAGAAAAGTGAAGTTCACATACCCACTGGCCTCCATCTGCATCTCAACGTCCATTTTGCCAAGAGTTGATAACACGGAAATCTGAGATAGGTGGATATCGGACCAGCCGAACGAAAGGTGTTGCGCAACAATTAATTATTAGAAGTGGTTGATATTACAGAGCGGACAGGTGGCGAAAGAAGGCGCAAGAAAGGAACGACACAAAGCGCGACTGTGGGAGGGCAGTCGCAGACGGTGATGGATCGAGGAACGGGTCGAGATTATTAAAGTCGACAGAGCCAGAGACTAGGCACCGACACAATCAAGTGGCGACGACAAACTCTGCTTCAAAGGCGGTGGATGAGGGCGGCGACAAGGGAGTTGGGAAAAGTCTGGCGTGTCATGTGACTCGAAGGGGCACGTGACAGTGCTGGGCCGATTCCCTGCCAACCAACCAGTTGCGTCCGTCTGGGGCGTCGCAAAACTCCTGCACCTTCCCACCAGCAAGGGCAGGCTCCAGCAATACAATGTATTGAGCAGCCAAGATGAGACACTGCGGAGGCTTGATGGATGATTGGGGATGAATTGCGGATGGGCGCGTCGATGTTTGATGAAGACGCTGTGTTATGCGACAAGCGCGTCCCAAAAATCCTAGCGGAGTTTAGGGAGTTAAGATTTGACGGGAGTGTGATGAAGTCGGACGCGGGCTCACGAATTTGCGAAGGGGGCACGGTAAATGAATAAATAGGGTCGGGAACGAGGAGTGCGCAGAAATCAACTTGCCCTGCGGCGACCCAGCACGCTATGCCAGGGGGTCCCTGCAGACCCCGAGCTTCTTCCAGTCAGAGCTCAGCATTCGGCCGTGCAGAAGCCGCTAGCCCGCTCTGTGCGCCACCCTTTTTCCGCCATGCATCATCCATCACTTTGTTGCCCACATCTGACACCTTCGCGTACCTCGGGCCTCCCACCTGGCAAATCACAGCCTGCAGCACATCCATTCCACCTCTCCATATTTTTTTTACAGGTACAAACACTGCTTTCCATCATTCTTTCTGTTCCTTTCAACAGTAACAACAACCTTCTCGTCCTGCACAAGTGAAGCATTGGGGCCCGGGACTCTTAGCAGGGAAGTGCTTCTGACAAAGTACCACCGGGCCACGACTAGCCGGCAGGAACCTGGTTCCGACGACGCATCATTACCGCACTGTGGAGGTCACGTGACAACAAGTGACCATGAGTCATGGAGTCGCCAATGGACGAAGAGGTGATAAGGTTCGAGAAGCAGTCCTGTTCCGCCATCATAACACCGGATTAGACTTGGAGCATTGTCACCGAACATTGTTGCGGTTGCCTTTGTTTGTCGGAAAGTTTGGTATTCCCAGTGCATGTCAGCCCCTGTAGCATAATTTCCGCAAGTTTCCGCCCTGACCGGTCGAGCCGGAAGGGGTAAGAATCAAATCCAGGCAGCCTTGCCCGCGCTCAAAATCTGCCTGCTCATCAGTAGTTCGACATCTCACCTTTGGGAATTTTTCAGCGTGACAAGTTCAGCATAGGTGTCTGTAGGCGACGGTGTCTTTGTGCTGTGAGTAGAGGAAGAACAGTGAAGGCATTAAATTCTGATAAAAACCGAATCACTGATAACTTTGGTGATACAGGGCAGCTGAACGACCTTGGAAATTGATCCTCTTGGAAGACGACAGGCGCAGGGGCGTTGTAAAACCTTCAGTCAGTCATACCACAAACATGCCTTCGCGTCGTTGGCGCCTGTCGCAAAACTCTGGTAACGATTAGCAGGTGCCATTGTATGGCAGCGCAGTGTCTAATAGAGATGCTGCACTTGTAGAGGGATACCAACTGGGAGCAGGAGGCATCATCAGGATAGAACAAGAGAAGGAAAATTCACATCTTCCGAGTAACCGTGTTAGGACTTGATGGAGAGCCCGGCGGACCATCAACGAGACACTAGACACTTAAATGGTAAAGCGCCGAATGCTCTTCTGTTAGCATGCTCCTCCGTAGCTGCGCTCGTTCCCCACATCGCAACTTTTTTCTACTGAGCAACAAATTTTGGGATGAATTTACGACGCAAGCGGCAGCAAACCCCAAACACATGTCCTCGACCATTGCTGCCATGTATTAAGCTTGCATACTGCCTGTGATCCCAACGTGTTTCCTGTTTGAACTCCAAGATCCCACCGTCGCCATGGGCCGCAAAGATGGCCAAACGGCTGTCTCCAAATCGTCGGCGTCTGCGCCTGCCGTGACCGCCGGTAACAATCCTCGAAATTCGTCGGTGATGAAGTCAGCCTTCGCCCCGTCGCAATTCCAGCTACATCTGTTTGCCTCCGTTATTCAGAGCTTCGACAGTCACCAGCTGCGGGTGCACGATACCATTACAGGTCGCTTGCGAAGTCAACATGAAACCAAATCGAAAATTACGTCGTTGGATTGGGGTTTCTATGGCAAAATATATCGGGAAAGGCAGCAATCAAAGAAGAAGCGCAAGAGAGACCAGCACAATAATGACGGTGCTGTGGTTGCCTACGGGACAAGTACTTCGCAAATTTGCATGTTCTCGCCCGCCGAAGGCAGAGTGGTTGGGACGCTCTCCGGGGGACATGAACGAGCCATCAGGGCCTTCAGGTTCTCTCCAACAGACTATCTACAGGCCTGGAGCATAGGCGAAGATGCGAAGCTGGTGCAATGGGATCTCTCAAAAGACCAACCCATAAGGTCAGTGTTGGGTCATTCACCCAACATTTGATTTCAACTGACAGGAATAGGACAATAACCCTTCCAGATCCCACAATTGATCTCCTAGCTTCACCCTGCCAGGTCGCTCCTCAAGTGCTCTGCGCCTCTTCTACGCCGTTTACAATCGACATCACATCATCCGACGACTTTCGGATAGATCGCTTCGACTCCTTCAAAAACGCCATCCACTCACTCTGCCGGTCGGATGACTCTCGATACTTCCTCGCGGCAGACTCCGACAGATACATCAACATCTACTCCATCGCTCAGAAGAAACTCGCCCGTACACTCGTCACATCCAGCGGAGTCACAGCGATCGACCTCTCCACCCCGTCTAAGGACACGCCGGACTTTATTCAACGACAACAAATGCTCTGTGCGATTACAAAAGACGGCACCGTGGAACTATTCTCCCACCCATTCGCCGAGCCCAAAGTGATCAACGGGGACTTGAAATCCAATAGGAAGAACCTCACACGAAAGGCTTCGGCGTCCGTCCGCTTGGTCAGTCCCGACTCAAAGACAAAGTCAGTCCCTATCGTTGCAGCATTCTTGCAAGGACCTGATCTTGTCATTGTTTCCGCGGACGGTGGTGTCGATCTAGCGTTCCAGAAAGTGAGATGGCAAGATGAGGGCAACGGAGAGTTACTATTTGACGGCGTGAAAGACGTGGTCAAAGTGAAGAGTGCGAGTACTCTGAATACTGCCACGCTCAATGGAGTCAAGGACACAGGAAAGACGAGGGTCGACGAATCGAGGACTGTGGTCATCAACGGTGGGGCTGGCGGTCCCTCCGTAGCGGATGCGATAGAGCTTTCAAGCAGTGAAAGCGAGGATGATGCCGAAGAAAAAGAGTCCGGCGACGAAGCATCAATCAAGGAAGACCACCAGGAGGCAGGCGAAGGCGAAGACGAAGACGAAGAAGCAGACTCAGACCCAGATTCCTCCCCCGGAGCCTCCGACTCAGACGAAGCAATGCCCGACGCCGAAGATAACGAAGCCCAAGAAGGTCAAGAGGAACCATCCTTCGGCGACCTCCTTTCCGCCCGTCACCCCACTGAAATCTCTATCCCAGCCGCCCTCCATGTTGACTCCACAGCCTTAACCCTCCCAAAACTCCCAGCCATAGCCCTCCCCCCGGGCATGTCTCTGTCCACGGTACTTACCCAATCGCTCCGTACAAACGATACCTCCCTCCTCGAGGCAGTCTTACATACCACCGATGCCTCAATCGTGAAGTCCACCATCGAGCGTCTAGACTCTATTCTCGCCGGAGTTCTTTTGTCAAAACTCGCGGAACGGTTGGCGAGCAGGCCAGGACGGTACGGCCACCTAATCACCTGGGTGCAGTGGACATGTATTGTGCACGGTGGAGCAATTGCCTCCATGCCAGATGTGACAAGCAAGGTCAAAACACTCTATGCGGTGTTGAACGAACGGATGAGAACGTTGGATGACCTATTGGTCTTGAAAGGGAAATTAGATCTATTAGACGCACAGGTCCAGTTCCGCAAAGCAATTGTCGCCCGGAGGGGCGAAAGGGAAACAGGGAAGGGCGAACCAGGCGTGATTCTAATTGAAGGGCAAGATAATTGGGACAGCGACGACGATCTGGACGAGGATGGCATCACCGGCAGACCAGCCAAGAAGGCACGCAGGGGCACAAATCTAGAAGATCTCATCGGTGCAAGCGACGAAGATGAAGATGAAGATGACATCATCCTCGCCAACGGCATCGGTCGTCGCACATCTATATCCTCTGACGAAGAAGATGACGACGACGACGACGACGAGGAATCTTCTGACGAAGAAGACCGCCATCTTAATGGTACCGGCCTCGTTGACGACGAAGCTTCCGTATCTTCTGCAGAAGAGTCCGATCCCGACGATGTGGCACCCTCACCAGTTGAGGTTGTATCGTCATCGGCGTCCTCCGTCTCTGGATCTGACGAGGAGAGTGTGGAAGAGGGAGACGAAGAAGACGAGGACAGTGACCTCGACAGCTTCATCAACGACGGGAGCGTAGAATTTGAGGACGATGAAGGAGATGAGATCAAAGTTCCCGGTGACAGCAGCGAAGACGACAACAACGACGAGGAGGAAGGAAATGAAGAGCCAGAACCAAGGCCGGTGAAGTCCTCGAAATCAACGCCCAAGAAGTACGCTATGGATGTCGATGTCGATGTCACCGGGACGAAGATCACGTCGAGATCGGGGAAGAAGGATCGGCCCCAGAAGAAGAACAAGCATTAGAAATGCGTCTGTAACGTGCTCTAAGAGAGGCGCACCGGAGGTTTCGCTTCCTTCTCCTGGTGAATATTGAGGCCGCGGAATTTGAAGGTTTGAGAATTGTTCATCTGGAGTACGGCCGGGCTGTGCTTCAGGATATGGGACGTGGACGAATGTGAATATGACGATCAAAAGTGTTAGCAAAGCATAGCGAGGACCTGGGTGACCTGGATACCAGCGAGCATGAGTATGAGCATCAAATATGAGCATCCTTGGAGTGGTTTCAATTGTCCAGCGGCATTAAGGCGTAGAAACGATGAATGACATGCATGCACAACTTAAGAATACTTCTTCCCACCCGATTCGATATGGATGCGCTGACGAGGATGTCGCCTCAGGGATTGCTTTGTAGAGCGAGGCTTCGTGTGACTATCGAGTGTTGGATACAATGATGATGCACGCCCTTTTCGAAACAATAAAATGCACGCCCTGTTCACCCTCTTCGCCGTCAATCATCCACTACCGGATGACATCCTCTCCATACCCAATCTCATCCACATCTACATAATCACACCAGCCTTCAAGCACTCGACTGCCTCCAAGCACACCGGGCCGATTCCCCAATCCCCTTCCCTTTTTGCCTTTACTTTTCCCCGCCCAGATTTCAAAGAACTTGACGGTTTGATCGCAGCAGGCGATGATGAGACTGCCTTCCTGCTGCGTTCGGCTTGCCCAGGGTTCACCTTCGCTTCGGAGCGGTCTCCGTTGGCCATCGTCGCGTGGTCGGCTCCAAGAGGATAGCCGCGACCGTCCTGTCGGCGTGGTTGGCAACGCCGTTCGGTCCGGGCTAGGAGCTGGGCTGCGCTGTAGTCGAGGAACAGGGGTGTCCAATGCAGCCCCAGTGCCTCGTCTCCGCTCTGCTTCTCTTATTCGGACCGCTTCCCATGCAGCAAAGCCCTCGTTAGGCTGAGTTTGTCTCCTAGTTGGAATGGCATCATTCGGTCCTCCTGGGTAGGGGATCGCCCACAAAGCACGGCCGATCTCGCCGTTCTGCTTTCTCTCCCACGGGATGCTCACCACGCATTCACAGCTTGGCCAGCTGAACACAGCAATCCTGATCTCATGCTCGGGTTGTGAATATCCGAATGTCGCAACAATTTCCCGCCTCGTTGTGCTCCAAATCAGGCTGGTGACCTGTGAGAAGACGTTGATGAGCGCCAAAGTAGCTCCCGATCCGGTGTGAAAGAAATGGATTTGGCGATCATTGCTACCCCCACCTGTTGCCAATAGGTTTGGCTGCCACGGAGCAAAGGCAATTGCTTTGACAGCTGCAAAATGGTAGAATGAATGGATGTGAACATTGGCTTGACCGGGGATGCTAGGATTGGCCAAGGCATTCCGCAATATTGACTGTTGGCGCGGGAGAAGGTTTTGATCTTCGAAGGCCCATCGATTTGACCGCGGAGCTCGCCTCTCCTCTCGCCCACGGCGCGCCGGAGTCAGCGGCGGTGTTTGGAGTCCGAGATTCTGTATTGTAGGTCCCGGGACGCCGTCGGACATAGCTACTCCAGAGCCTATGGCTCCCGACCTCTCCGGTGAGACAGGCGGCGTCACCCGCATCCCAGCCCCATTCTGAGCCGTGGCGGCAGCATGCTCGACGACATCCTGAGAGAAGGACCTTTGAACGGCTGTACGAAGAAAGATCTCTGGATCGAACAATAACGCTCGATTGTCGTTGCCGCCGGAAACAAACCTGTGTCCCTCCGGGGACCAGGACAGACCACAGATGTTCTGGCTATGAGCGTCGATTTTGGCCAACAAGGTCATCGATCCTCTGCCAAATTCTGGCCACTCCAATGAATAGTAATATATCTTTCCAGAGTCGTCGCCAACGAGCAAGTCCTCACAAGAGGTCATGCCAGTTCCAGTAATGTCTGGTCGTCTTGTTTCCACTGGCTTGAAGGCAACACAAGAAGCTGCACACGAGTGAGGTGCATCGAATCGTGGTTTTGGTTCCAGCAAGCTCCAGAGCGTGACGCTGCCGCTGTTGCGGGCGACCGCCAGGATAGCTTTGCCCCCTACCTCAGATGAAAATGCTAAAGAAGTCACAAAGTTGGTTAATCGTACCGGAGTCAGCGGAGGGTATCGCACTCCATACTGCTCTGTCCATAGGTAGACTTTGTGACCCAATGCCACCGCCAGCGTGTGACATGTATAGCTATAAGCAAGAATGGAGCAGTAATAGTCGTCCTTTAGATTGGGAGCGTCGAGGACTCTGAAGGGCACCGTAGGAACTGCCTTTTCGCTGCGCAGTGGCTCATCTTTCTTCGGGGAAACTGCTTCATGTTAGCACACGAACGGTGGGCTGTGACGGGGAGCGGCACTTACGAGGTGACCCGGCTGCTCGTTTCCAGGCACCGTTTGTCCAGATGAATGGACCTTGTGCATCGTTTGGAGCCTCGTTGGAGATTATGTTGTGCATCAGGACTCGACTTGCTTGGTCGATATCGAGGGCCAGTGCAAGGCGGCGTTCATGAGCCACGACCTTCTCGTCGTGGGTAGCCTCATCCAGAAACGAAGCTGTGTGGAGTGTTGCGGTGGTACCACTGGCCAACAAGCGACCTGAACCAGAAGGGATGCCTTGCAACTGGCCAAGTTGCAAAGACAAGCGCCCTCCGACAGTCCAAAAGCCACCGCTGATCTGACGGAGAGTCCGTGTAGCTATTCTCGCATCGATGTGAGCAGGAGTGGCATCTCTTCCGTGGACAAAGGATGGGACGTAGTGAGGAGGGCGGAGGTTGTAGGCATTCCGCGCGTTTCTTTGCCGATTCAAGGACCGCGATCTACTCTCACTCACAGAGCGAAACGGGTCAATAATATTGTCTCGCCGTCGTTCTTTGCGTTCGCGGCCCTGGAGTAAGACCGGGGGCTTGCTGGTCTGGTAGGATTGTCGTCTGTCAACATGGAATGGTCGCTGAGAGATAAAGCGATCAGGGGAGGTAAACTGGGCTCGGGATCGGACTGGGCTCCCAGCACTGACGCTTCGTCTTTCCTATAGACATGACCGCTTTCTCGGAGGTTTCAAGGAGGGATGATCTTCAGACAGGAGCTTGAACGTGGATTGGTGTTGAGGCGCTTGTCGAAGCAGTGGGCGTCCTCTTGGAGGAGAATAGTGCCGTCTGAATGCATGGCCGCCAGAATGCTCAACGACATAACTCACTGCTTCGAACCGTGGAGGCGGTACCAATGCCAGAGTCGATGAGCCTGCGCTTAGGTTGTCGCTGCTCATTGGGGAGGCTTCTGCGCGATAGAGCCAGCGCGGATGCCCCTAGCAGGAACAGTCGCGCAGGGACCGGTTCGTTCTAGACCAAATCTCGCAGAAGCAAGACAAATTTTGGTCGGTCAAGCAGTGATGGCTGGTGAGCAGTCGGCAATCATCGTGGAACCCAGCGGAGAGTCGAGGAATTTGAACAACACCGAAAAATGCAGGCTTGTTTGGATAGACCTGATGTGTACTGTATCTATGTTAGGAGCTAGTCATCACCTGTCTATGCTGCATGGTTAGTATGGATGTTGGATATTTGAGATGGGAAATAATCTGAGCTGCCTGGAAATGGGTTGACCTAGATGCCTTCCAGCCCTCATCTCCGTTGCTCTTTCCTCACCTCACCCTTCCATCATCCTAATCCATCGCAACTCTCACATACTCACTGATGCCAAACCTCTAATTGACCGGGCCTAGCAGCTTAATAGAAATAAAGTTCGATAATGTCAAGTGTAAGGAAATGAGTGCGCATGCAGGTCGCTCAGTGTTAATCTCGCAGGTAGCATGGTGTCCCTCGGACCGCAACGCGGGAGGAGCGAACAGCGGAAGCACGGCAGAAGGAACTGAAAGAAATCAGCCGGTATCAGCAGCTTGTGGAGGAAGTTAATACTAAGGTTGTTATTGTTAGATGACACACGCTCAAGGACATGATGCTGACGATGATCTGGGTAAGGTTGCTTCAAAGGAGTACACGGCAGAGTTGCTTCAGAAAACGGCGGAACTTCTGAAGAAGAACCCAGAGTACTACACTGTCTGGAATCACCGCAGGCGCATCTACGTGAATGAATTCGAGGATCTTGCGAGACAAGCATCGTCGAAGGAAATTGACGAAGACAACCGAATCAGCCAGGTACTCGATATCATTCAACTCGACCTACAATTCCTCTTCCCTCTGCTGCTCAAATTCCCCAAGTGCTACTGGATATGGAACCACAGGCTTTGGCTCCTGGAACAAGCTACGATCCTTGTGCCAGCGATCAAAGCCCGAAAGCTGTGGGAGGAGGAGCTTGGTTTGGTAGGCAAAATGCTCAATCGAGACAGCCGCAACTTCCATGGTTGGGGTTATCGGCGGACAGTAGTGCAGAATCTGGAGAGCTCAGCGTTGCAGGGACAAAGCATGGCACGACCAGAGTTTGACTACACCAAGAAAATGATTGGGACAAATCTCTCCAACTTCTCAGCCTGGCATAACCGGACGAAGCTCATCCTCAGAATCCTAGACGAGGAGAGTGCTAGTGATCAGGAGCGACAAAATATGCTGAACGAAGGTGGGCCACTTCGCTCCTCGAGTGTCGCTCATACTTACTCGCTGTCGTTTAGAGCTTGAGTTGATTCACAAGGCCCTGTTCGACCCATACGACCAGTCACTATGGTTCTACCACCAGAATCTCATGTGCACGTTTGATCCAGATCAGGCAGCGAAGAGCATGGCACCGAATCTTTCAAAAGAACAGCGGTTGGAGTATATTGCCGCGGAGCGGGAGTACATTGAGGAAGTTTTGGAGGATGCGCAAGATTGCAAGTGGCCATACCAGGCGTTGATCGAGTGCACGCTTTTGGAAGGCAAGTTGAAGTCGGGACTTGGGGAGAACGACGACCTCAAGGTGAAAGAGTGGTTGCAAACCCTGAAGACTCTCGATCCCCTGAGGAAGGGCAGATGGAATGACATGGAGCAGCAGCTTGCAATCAAAATGGCATAGTATTGTATTCGTCGAGGTGGAACGATGACGACTAGGCCTCAAGGGCCTGCAGTGTTGACTCTATCGAGGATGAAACAGGCCTTTCCTTAGCCCCTTGAAAGGGAGCCGCAAAGCTTCCGAGGGCCGCAGGCCCCTTTCCGCCGCAGCCAAACAATTCAACCGCACCCAAGGGGCCAGGAGGGGCTAGGCCGTAGAGTTGGGGCTCGGACCTGTGGCTCTCGAGCTAGGCACGCCTCCTTTGGGACCTGACATGGGCGAGGACAGGCTCAAGTAGAACTAAACACGCGCACAATGCATGATCGTGTGACGCGGCGGAATTGAAATGTTGGGGAACAAGGAAGAAAGGCCAGTTGTCGCGTTCCGAAGCTTGTGTGTCTTGGACTTACCGCGTAACTTTCACGGATTTCTGAAACCTGTCTCTCGAGCACCAGATCCGGAGCCAGATCTGGTGTCGATCATTCCTTCCACTAACTGCAACTATTTAGATTTTTGGCGACTGTCAACAACTGATCACCCTCCCACAGCACCTCAAGCCAGGAAGCAGCAAGCCCTCACCTTCCTATCTATCACCAAGTGACGAGCCACTCCATCTCGAACGCCTCGGATCTGCTCCACCTTCTGCGAAGCCGAGTCTGACTCTCGCGTTTCCCTTCCAACCTTCGCTCCTACGACCCATCAAGTCATCCGACCATCCTCCCCGGGGCAATAAGTCAAGAAAACAATTTTTGTTGCAATCCTGAGTCGGTATCGTTGGATGGGCGAGAATACGAGCATGCCTGGTCGCTATTGAGGCATTAACATGGCAACCAACGCAGAGCACTCCGAGGTCGACGAGGTAAGCCCACATGGTCCCCCCAGTTCCCACAAGTTCCCACAAGTTCCCGTCTCACAAGATGCAGCAGTTCGAGGACGCCAGCGAGGTCAAAAATGACTCAAAACGGGAGTCTTCCTCCACGGACCAACCTCCATCAAACGCCAATGACGAGGAGCAAGCAGAGGCTCAGCAAAGAGAAAGCACAGGAAGCTCAGAATCCAAGATACCGGATATAACCACGACCCATTCGAGTTCCGACGACGAAACCAAGAATGAATCGCAAACGCCTACATTAAAGCCTATCGAATCGTCAAGCAGCACCTCCGGTGAACAGATTGAGAAATCCGATCCTCCTAAGCCCCCACCTCGTCCCTCAAGATTCCAGGGTTTCGCGTCCTCTCTGCCTTCAGTGCCTTGGGGAGCTCCTCCTCCGCCTCCCAAAAAGTCTTCCAATGATGCTCGGGCGCCCTCTCCTCAACCACCTGTACCGCCACAGCCTCAGGCTACCTCAACTTGGGGTCGTAAAGCCACCACGCCTTTTGGCTGGCTCAGCCGTGCGACATCCGCTCCGAAAGAAACTCGCTCCCCTCCCTTACCCTCTCGATCACAGCTTGACACACGGCGGAACACCGCAGCGTCCACATCGACGCTCGGAAGCAATCCTGATCTGATGCTGAAAGCCCTGGAAGAGGCACAAGATGGCCAGGGAGGGCCAAAACGGGCTTCCCTGCGAGAGCAGTTCAAGATGCTTCGGATGCGGGAAGAAGCAGGAATAACAAGCACGGAAGGCGCAGAATCAATCGAGGGTGGTGCAATAGCAGGCTTAATCGGTCGATCTGCCAGCTTGGGTGTGGGAATAGCGACACCGGGCACGGTCAACCCGGATGAGAACGTCGTCTCCACTCCGATCATGTCCCCTACGTCGCCCGTGGCTGAAACGCTCCCTATAAACCCGAATCTCCCCCCTGGCACTGTGTCAGGCGTCGCTGCTTCAGCTGCGGACACAGCTATACCCATCGACTGGGACTTCTGGCAGAACGTCGTCAATGAAGGTCCACAAGCTGTTGCCCGAACGAGTCCCGACGAGTTCACCCAGGCCATCAGCGGGGGAATCCCGCAGACAATCAGACCAGTCATATGGCAGGTACTGGCAGGTAGCAAGAATGAGGATCTAGAAGCCGTCTACTGGGAGCTCAAGTCACGAGAACCACCAAAGGAGGGTATGCCGAAGTCCCCGCTGCTCAATGGCAACCTCAATGGCAGTGTCAAGGAGAAGGAATCTACCGCTTCGTCAAGATCGTCGATAAGATCCGATCATTCCACGCCAGCCACAAGCTCCAATGTCGGAGTTGCTTCTCCATCCCCCTCCCACGAGGCTTCAGATCCATTGAGCACCGCCCGCCTTCAGACCCAGTTGGCAGCAGAGAGAGCGAAGAAGGCCAAAGAAGACTCTGTCGCGCTCTCGAAGCTGGAGAAGGCCATCAAGCGAGACTTGGGATCAAGGACAAGCTATTCGAAGTACGCCGTTGCCGCTGGCTTACAGGACCCTTTGTTCCATGTGCTCCGCGCATATGCGCTCTTTGATGACGCTGTGGGATATCCTCAAGGGATGAACTTCATGGTCATGCCACTCTTAATTGCCATGCCGCAAGAAGAAGCCTTTTGCCTGCTGGTGCGGTTGATGAACAAATACCAGGTCAGGGATCTGTTCATCCAGGACATGCCGGGCTTGCATCTACACCTTTATCAATTTGAGCGATTACTGGAAGATCTGGAGCCTGCTTTATATTGCCATCTGAAGCGGAGAGACGTCACCCCTAATCTCTACGCCACCCAATGGTTCCTGACCATGTTTGCATATCGGTTCCCTCTTCAACTCGTGATGCGCGTGTACGACTTGGTACTCTGCGAAGGTCTCGAGGGTGCCATTCTGAAATTCGGAATGGCAGTCATGCAGAAGAATGTTGCAACGCTGCTAGGCATGCAAGATATGCAAAGTCTCACCAATTTCCTCAAGGAGAAGATCTTTGACGCCTATATCGATGCCACGCCATCGTCCAAGTCAATACTAGAATCCGGCTTCTTCGGCAGCTCGGGCGGATCAGAAAACGAGGTCTATCGAGCAGATCTTCTCGTTCAAGATGCCTGTGCCGTCAAGCTTACTCCTGAAATGTTGAATCGGTATCGCGAAGAATGGGAAACGACAACCAAAGCCGAGAAGGCGCGTGAGACGGAACTGGAGAATCTCAGGACTGACTGCGCCACGAAGGCCGCACAAATTCGGTCTCTGGAACAGAGGGCTGAAAAGTCCGACGCCGAACACATCGAAATCGCCAACGAGCTGGTACGGCTGAAAGTCGAGAATAACGAGCTCCATGATCAGAACGAAAGCCTGACTGGACACGTTGCGGAATTGAAGAAGGTTGCGGAAAGCGAGGCAGCAAACGTCGAAGAACGATTAAAAGCCACTACCGAACAAGTCATGCAGCGCAATATCGAGGTGCAGAATGAGAATCGTCATATGGAGGAGCAGATGGCGGAGATGGAACGGGAGCTCGTGGAGATGAAGCTAAAGTATGCTGAGGTGAGTAATGCACCCTTGATCAAACCGGACCAGTGTACTAAATCTCTTCCAGCTCAACGCCGAACACGAAGCGCTCAAGCAGAAATGGAACGACCTGAAACGAGCTCTCGAATAGATTCCCTGACGTACTACATATCACGGCCGTACCGACACTCACCTACTCCCGCCACGATAACTTCGACGATTCTGTGTTTATAACCTGATAGCCAATTCCGCCCTGCGATATTATCCTGTCGCAACAAGGCATCTTCTTGCCGTGACCAACGTTTGATGATTGGAGGCGATAATTGTCCTCGCCTCGCGTCACTTCTCGATACCCCAATCTACGAATGATGGACAAACTCGTCGCTATTGCTTAGCCGGCGTACTGGAGAAAAGGCCGGAGACTAACTGGGCTGATGGCCGTACATATGTACGTGTATTTTGGAGAAATCTTGTCCGGCAAAGAGTCACATCCAGAGCTCATTGTCAGGAGGCGACTGGAGGAACTTACCACTGAAGCTGTGCGCACTGGGAAGGGGATCTTGTCCGTCTACTTTGTGGGCGCCATCGGGCGCGCACGCCGTGCCCTGGAGATGAATGTCTCCGACCGGCACCAACGTACCAAATATTGTGTTGTTATGGTATCAAGCAGGCATAGATGAAGACGTACATGTCAATGACACGGGAGAACGACGTTAGATGGCATACCCAGGCAGTGCTGAACCGTGATTTGCCTATTCATATTACCGACGCGGACAACAGGTCGTTCAGTGCCCGTAGAGCCGAGTTCGCGAGAGTACAGTACGCCAGAACAGCATTCCACCCACCTCCATCACACAGACAACAAAGGCGATAACCCAGGTAAGAATGAAAGCTACCTCAAACCACGCGATTTACTGTACCTAGCGCTTAACTAGGCTTGCTTATGTACAAGACTCCCAACCTGCTGTCACTCTTACTCTTGGTACGGTATTAACCGAATGAACCTCTTTGTTTACATTATTAGATATGACTCTGTCTCAGGAATCAGCGTGCATGCTGGACTATCGAATGGGGATGGCAGATCTGATTCCTCCAAGGCTTCAAGGTGTATATTGGGGGTGGTATTAGGTTCTGCGTCGATTGCTGACCAGAACAGAGCAGAGCACAGCCTTTTCAAGTGAGGTGACATACAGAAGTACGACATATTCACTGTATCTTTGGGAATTCTTGATCTTTGTCTGCGCTCTAGTTATACTGTAGCGGGACTCTAGCTTGCACGGCATAGCCTCTGCGAGACTCCCTCGGTATGCTTCCTTCTTTATAAACCTCACAACCTCACCTTCCCGCCCTTTAGCTCTTCCCACTCCTTCCTCCCGAAGACCTCGTATTTGGTCCCGTTCGGGGGTAACCAGTACATTCTGTCCCCTGGGGCCGATTTCTCGATCTTGTCCAGATCTACGCCTTCGCTTCGTAGACGCCCTTTCTGTAGCTTCATCGTGCCGGTGTACTCTAGTTGCGGGACGACGCGTAGAAAGATGGGGACAGCATATCGGGGTAGTGTCGAGAGCAGGTATTCGGCCAGCCTGACGAAGTCGAGCTGTTCCGGCGAGGTGATGGGTGAGGCGGGGACAATAGCCGCACAGCCTGCGCGGCCGTCCGCGTGAGGCACCTGCACTCCGTAGACGTTGGCCTCGGCGATCTGGTCGAACCGGCCCAGCACGTCCGAGACTTCGTTGGTCGAGACGTTCTCGCTCCGCCAGCGGAACGTGTCGCCCAGCCGGTCAACGAAGTAGACGCAGCCGTCGGCGTCCTGGCGCATCATGTCGCCTGATCGGAACCACAGGTCGCCCTTTTTGAACAAGTCGCGGATGAACCGCTTCTGGCTGGCTGACTTGTTCTTGTAGTAGCCCGGGAAGACGGTGTCGGCGGTGGCCGGGTCCATCTTGTGGACCACCTCGCCGGGCTCGCCGGCCTTGCATTCGATCGCGAATCCCTGGTCGTTGCGCAGGATCTCTTCCGTGTCGATGTCGATGCGGACTCTCTTTTCGTTGGCCCCGTTGGCCCAGTTCCAATACAGCCCACGCATGCCGAGTGCGTTCTTCCCGAACTCGCCCTTGTTGGCGTTGAAGGTTGCGCCCATGCCATCGGTGGCTGCGTACAGCTCGTTGATCGTCTCGATGCCGAAGCGTTGTCGGAACGTTTCCCACACGTCCGGTCGCATACCGTTGCCCCAGGCCATCTTGACGTTGTGTTGCTTGTCCAGTGGCGACGGCGGCGCGTTGATGAGGTACCGACAGAGCTCGCCGACGTATTGCAGGATATCGGCCTTTGAGGCCCTCACCTCGGGCCATAGGGTTTTGTGGGAGAATTTGCGTGACAGCACGACTGCGGACCCGGCGAAGATTGACGGCGTGAGGCATAGGCCGTGTGCGGCACCGTGGTACAGAGGGAGACAGGTATACATCCTATTGCCCGGTTTGAGCTTCAGGTACTGGGCTACGCCACGGGCGGTGTTGAGTTCGCGCCCACGAAACATGATGACCCCTTTGGGCAGGCCCGTCGTTCCAGACGTATAGATGAGGCCGCCAAGTTCGGTGGGTGAGATGCCTTTGTGCAGAGATTTCGGCACGGGACTTGTGTCGGTAAGTGACGAGATGAAGGCTTCGTCGTAGTAGATGGTCGTGACGCCGGCGGACCGGAGCTCATCCTCGCAGGGTTTGACGAGGTCTGTCGTGGCGCGGTCAGCGATCAGGTAGCGTGCATCGCACAGCTTGACCGAGTGGGTGAGAGGCCCGGCGGTGAGGTTGCAGTTGATGAAGGCAGGGCACGCGCGGATGGCTTCCAAGCCGAACCACAGGAGGAGGTACTCCGGACTGTTCCCGCCGTCCACGGCGACGATCTCTTTCTCCTTGACTCCCAGATCCTTCCGGAGCCAGTTGGCGACCCTGTGTATGTCGGTGAAGAACTGCTTGTATGTCCATGACCGGTTCTCGAACATCAGGAACAACTGGTCGGCGTTCTTGCCCGTGGCATGGTCCTCGAAGATATGGTAGATGAGCATGCGGTTCTTGTTGTACCTGTCCATTGTGAAGGCCAGGGCGGCCTTCTGGCCAGCGCCCAGAGAACCCGCACTGAGATCATGGCGGATGAGGAATTTGGCATCGAGGTAGGCCGCGGCCGCGATCCCGCCCGCGACGGCTGCTGCTACGGTGGGAACTAGAGATGGGTGGTGATGGTGAGTATCAAGTACTTAAGAGCTCATGACCGGGGGGACGAGATGGGACTTACGAGCCATTCTGGGGTCGATGCAGCGCACTCGTCGCGTATGGCGAAGCAGTCAAGACGTAGAGCCATGATATATTCTTGTAAGCCGCAGGCAAGGATGAGTGAGATTGAGTCGGTATCCTGACGTCCAGCTATCCGCGCCGGGACCGAGGTCAATCGGTCACTTGCTGTCGAAGGTTCTTACTCCGCATTTTGTCGGCCTGAAAGCAGGGCTGAACTGGTAGCATCAATGGTGGCTCGGCAGGTGGGGTGGGCACTGGGGTATGGCGGCATGGGGATGGACGAATAGAAAGAGAGCGCCGGCGGAGCAGGACGCGCAGGGCGACACGCACAATGTACATAGCTACTGTCCCCATGCCGGGGAGGACGAGTTGGCGGGGGGTTTGTCAGCGGAACACTGCCGACGTCTACATGATTACACCCTACAGGCCGCTCACTTCAAGCGTCAGAGTGCGAGATTCATTTCATTGCGGGTCTGGATTATCCATATACCATCGTCGGTATCATGTCTCGGAGATGCATATCCTGCCCTCCAAGAGCATCGTAAACCCCGTTCTTTGCTCGGTGGCTAAGAGGCCATCCAGAGTCCAGCTCTCATCCAAATGGCCGCTCGTGAGAGTCGCTTGTTCTGTGGCCCGGTCGTATCGTCCAGCGCCGCTCATCATATCCAAAGGGTATCGCGGTCGTCATGTCGTTTCGTCATGAATATCATATCCGGCTCGATGTTGTCGCGAGAGGAATAGCAAAAGAAAGCCAGGTCCAAGCACCGTCCTTCGGGTCCAAGGCCATCAAGCCCGTCAAGTGGTTGTTCTGCCGTTCAGCCCGGATCATTGTCGCACATAAGAAAGAAAGCCTTTTGCAAACTGCGTCCAAAAAGAAAACCCGCATCCTTCGGGTACATTCCCACAATCAACACCTCGATGTCTCCGCCCGCCACATCCTTTTCTAAATCCTCTCCGATGCTTCTTCCGGTCCCTAGCTTCCTAGTACCACACCTGTTGCTGTTCCCACGTGTTTGAAAGCATACTGTCTTCGTTCCAGGTGGCTTCGCCGACGTCCGGAGTCCCGAACATGCCGTCTTCATCATAGATTACCATGGCTTGTGCGTCACACGACGGTTGTTCCTCGCGCCATTCTGGAACGAAACCGGGCTTCCACTCGCCGATTTCCTTCATCATTTCAGTGCCGAGATAGAAAGCACCATCGGCCTCAAACCCCGGGTCGCTGTTCATCGTGAGGTTGCCGTGGTATAACTCGGCTGGAGAGGGACCACTCGAGAAGACGGGTCCGGTTTCGTCAAAGGCAAGTGGCTTCTGAAATGGCTGTTCTTGGAAGGGGGCAGATGTTGTGGTAGGAGTACGCGGAGGCGGCAGGTATCGGCCACACTTGGTCCTCGCCAGGGAACACTCTCGACTGTCACCATTCCACTGGAGTTCTGCTTTGGTGGGCCAGTTTGCAGGGGTTCGCAGGCATTCAGCCGACCAGATCGTCTGGAGACAAAGCACGGGGCTAAACCCGTCGTCAAACACCTTTGCTCCCTCGCCGAATACCGATTTGATTTTGCGTTGTTGCTTGGGAACTTTCTGTTGTGCTTCGATCTGAGCCTTCAGCATCTCGCAGTTCTTCTTGGTCTCCGCCTCGGCAATCGTGAGGATGTCTTTCTTGTGGGTGATCCATTCAGCCACGTTCTGAGGAAAGATTTCGGATGGTCCTCGTCCGGGCTTGGCGTTGGACTTGAACTGCTCGGGGGCGAAATGCCGGACGCGTTGTCGGAATCGTTCATACTCCTCGCTATCCTTGACGGCTTGGCTCTTCCATGTGCGGGTCGACGTGTAGGACGGTCCGTTGACCGGCACAAGGATGAGAGCGCGTTCTTGATTGGGGTCGGAGTAGGCCTGCGATATGATATCTTTACTCTCCTCACTAGCAAGATCGCTAAAGGTAAGCAGTGACGATTGATCGACTGACAGGCGATCCGATCTTCTTCGGGCAGCCATCTCGTTGGTAAGGCGGGGTCTGATGTCGTCGCTGGAGAGGTTTTATTGGTTAGAGAAGGTTGTATGGGCTTAATGTAGAAAGAACAATGAATAGGACGAAGCATGAATGGGTAAGGAAACAAATGTTGTTTATTGTCACTGCCTCACCGTCAGATGCGAAACCGGAGGTTATTGAAGAGTCGGAGTCGAGACCACCCAGTTGATATGGTTGACCGGGAAGCAGGAGGTCGAAAGTGAATGTCGACGCAGATTCATTGCCTGTGACCTCGTTATCACCAGGGGAACAGCGGGGACCTTGCCTTTCCTCCGGTATCTTCACAGCTCACTCTTGAGAAGCAGCCCTCAGAGGAATTCTTTCCGTGCTGTTGAAGTATTGGACAACGTGTGAAAGTCGAGATCGAGTCTTGGGCATTCGCGCAGTTTGGGTATCAAGGCTTGAAGAGACCCGAATTTGGAATATCGAGCCTCGCAAGGCTGTAAACAGCCTTGTCGCGCTTCTTTGTCGGTCGCCAGGCCTCCAACATGTATGTTGTTGAGGCTCGGGCTTATTGGGAAGCCAACAACGCCTTTTGATGTGTCGTTTTATGCACTAACTTGCACAGCGCAGATCGGTGATGCAGTCCACATCATCAAGAAGCAGTCTTTTTCCCTCCGACCACGCTCTTTCACTGCTATATATCAGGGGCACCCAGAAACTGTTGAAGTTGTTCCGTTGATCGAGTTGTGTAAGGCGCTTTTGCCGAAGCATGATGGTGTTTGGCAGAACGTGTCCGGAGAATCTGCACTTTATGGATGCACAGTTTGGCCCGTGGTCATGAGTGACGAAGGTGCTGTCCTGGATATTGAATGTTAGCCAGCTAGCCTGCGCTCTCTCACTTCCAGCGCGCCAAAGAGTCACTCGGCACTGGCTCAAATAGAGCAGATTCATCGGCCGTGACGGGAGTTGGTGACGAGGCCACTGTTCACAAGGTTAAGTTCTGTTCCTAGTGGCCCACCTCTTTCACTCAAACCGCTGGAAGCAACTCGGCGCCTGTCCACAGATGTAAGTGACTCTTCGCGGCGCAGTCTCGTCGTTTGCAGTGAAACATTGTTTCATGCTCAGATTGTCGACTCATGATGGTTGCGACCAGGGGCGCGGAGGGGTATGTTCACATATACTTCAATCATTCAGAGCCTGGATGGCCATATCGCAACGGGCTTGCAAGTCACCTTGATCATCACATCAGTCGTTTGTTTTCACGTTTTCCTTGTTGGAAAGCCGGTCGACCTGATCACCATCTCTGTCAGCTGCGCGTCACATTTTCGGTATGTTGCCAGGATCAGATATGGGCAAAATCTAGTCGTCAGACCAGCTGTTGCACATCATAGCGATCTGTCATCACCAACATGGCGCGGGTATGGGATTGACGGCATGTTGCGACTCTTATCTGAGTAGGAGCAACCGACTCTAGAGGAGCATACGTGAAGGTCTGCCACCGAAGGTTAGATAGCACAGAAAGGCTCACAGTGATACGGGCATCGAGAGAGTATAGACTGGAGGGCCAATTGAAGGTAAGAAAATGTCAAGGTCGCAGAAGTCAAATTTGAGAAAGATGGACTGATGACGAGATGAAGATGAAGGAAAATCGCAGATGGAGGTGTTGGTCTTGTCCCCTCAGGTTTGGGCACTTTGATCTGCGTAGCCAACTTCCTCTCTTGCCACCATGATGTCGTCGACGTCGTCTTGATGAACCCGCGCACAACGCGACGCGGACAACCACTCTATCCTATTGGAACGCCTGGTGCGAATGCGACGACAGCTTCTTCTCAGACAGCTGAATGAGAAGCGGCCTTCAGAGAGAGGACGTCGAGCTGGCACAAACAAGATGTCTTCAAGCTTCCTTTGTAAATGGTGAATGTGTGGAGGTCCATGTCGCTGTGTGCCAAAGCGGAACACTTGGAAATCAACGCCCAGCCACCAGCCAGCTGACAGGCGAGACAGGGCATTGTACGGTGGCGCATATTGACCTCATACGACGCGTCTTTTCTCCCTCTCGCGCGTCTTATGAGCGTGTTACATCAACCCAACCTGAGAATTTGACCAGGAATCGGTCCAATATGCCAGCAGTAGAACTGTTGATTCCTTCTTCTCAGACTGCCAACTCCAGCATCAATCCACTGCCACCTCTTCTTCAAACCCCCTCGGGCCTTGCCGTGCTCGAAATCCAAGGAACGATTCATGGGCCTTTCCGGACTCCAGCACTCGAGGACGAAACTCAATCACCAACCACCTGTCAGATCGGCCGCCTAGAGTTCCCATTATACAATCCGCAAGCAAGCAATGATGACAGCAAATGGATGAAGAAAGTCTATCTCTATGTCGGCAAGCACCAGCGACTAACCGGTGAGGTTAAGAAACTGGGAAAGCCATTGGCCGTCATTCGGAAAGTGGATCACAGCAGCGATAGCGATAGAGATGGAGACTCAGGATTGGATATGGAGAGAGGAAAGGAGGCGCTGGAGATTGTCGACATCGTCAAGTTCAAAGTCCTGTTCAGTGGGAGGCCAGAGCCCGTGGGGCAATGAACCTCGCACCGGAGAGGAAGAAATTCGCTCCTGTGGTAGGAGTCTTGCTCTCATGCATGCAAGGTGACTTCAGTATAGGGATACGAATGTGGTCGTCACCGCCACGACTTGCTGAAGCGGAGAAAATCAAGGTGGCCAGGAGCTAAGGATGGGAATGCATAGCGACCACGGTTTCCCGGCTTGCCTATGGCGACAAAAGTCGGCGCAAATGCTTTAAGCAGGAGTTTTCATGGTGCAAAAGCAATCTGCCCTTGGCTGGTCTGAGATTCGGTGCGCAACCCGCTCTGCCCTAGACCGGACCAGGGCTGTCTCAAATGGTTTGTCCATCAGGCAACGAACAAGCACGGCGGTGGGTGGTCCCTCTTTCCACATCTGGAAAGAATTGCCCAGGGACTTCTCCGACTTCCTGACAAGGCTGAGACTCAACGCCGTGGCGCTGTATGATGAAGGCTCACGGCTTGTCGATGGCGAGCAAACCACGCCGGGGCAGTCGCAGCGTACAAAGTGTGCGTTCCTGTAACTCACTTAGATGGAGAAAAGGTAGAACAAGATTGCCGATTTCCTGCGGCACAGACTAAATCAAGGAGAGTATCGACAAAGAGCGGGAGGTATGAGGAGAGTCAGACTATTTGCCGCTGAATGCAACCTCGAAAGTTGGAGGGCCAGGCTAAACATGCGGGAATGGCAACTTAGAGACGACCGACGAGCAGAACTAAAGGGTGACAGGCATCTTTTCTGCAAGCTGTAGATTGATGGACAGTTGGCTTCTCGTCAAGGGCAATGGAGATCGGACGCTATCTCGGTAGATACTGAAGTGAGACTGTCGGATGGTGGCAGCAGTCGTATGAGAACAAACGATGTTATTAAGAGCTCAATTATCCTCTGTCCTCCCGCTTGAACAATCTGCTGTCTGCTTTGTGATCTCGTATGACTCGTCCATAAAGCCCCTCGAGGAAGACTAGTCACTATTACAGCAACGGAAGTTGGTGTGAACCATTACCAAGCCGGACAGGCTGAGATGCCACTGAAATCCATGTTGGATATCGAGGACAGAGCCCCCACGGGAAACCGACTCTTGTCGGTACAGCAAGACGAGATCCAAATGAAAAAGAAAGTCAAGTGGTGGTCGTCGGTCTGAAATGCCTGAAGTTACTGGCGGCGCACATCGACCTTATCTTGGCTGTGGCTGCCATTGGCGGGCTTAGTTAGGTGCTGTTGGCGCTGGGGGATGCATCAGTGACCGCATCGCCAGCTGCAAGCTTGCAGCTCCCTCGTTACCCAACCTTTGTCGATGATTTGACCCCAAAGCTCGCCGCCTTTCCTGTTGGTCTTGCCTTGGAGAACAGATTTCTCGTTAGTCGCAGCTGCTTCTCGCCTGTGCCGCCGTGGCTCTCTGATTCGTCGTCCGGCCCTGGGCAGCTCTTTTTGTCGAGTAGCTACAGAATTCTTGCTGCCTCAATCCCCCGTCCTCCGCCACCACCACCATCGAACCCTCACCTCACCAGGCTCGCGTCATGGCCGCCCAAGATGTTCGTTTGGCTTCAATCAAGCCGAGGCTGAAGTACAATACAATTGGCGGTGTCAATGGCCCTCTGGTCATCCTAGACAATGTACGTTGGAGCTGCGAACTGGCCCCGCCGAAGGTGCTGCATTATCGCTCATACTTTACGCCCTCAGGTCAAATTCCCCCGGTACAACGAGATTGTCAGTCTGACACTTCCCGATGGCTCGACACGGTCGGGTCAGGTCCTCGAGGCAAGAGGTATGTTCGCTACAATTACGCAGGATATTTCCGATGACCACGGATTGACGCTGGTTTGCAGGAAACAGAGCGATCGTCCAGGTCTTCGAAGGCACAACGGGCATTGATGTCAAGAAGGTGCGCATGACCTCTGTCTTGCAATCTCCCATGGTGCTCACTATCTACAGACAAAAGTCGAGTTCACCGGCCACAGTTTGAAGATTGGAGTCTCGGAAGACATGCTGGGTCGCATCTTCGATGGATCAGGAAGAGCTATAGACAAAGGGCCCAAAGTGCTGGCAGAAGACTATCTCGACATCAACGGGAGTCCCATCAACCCATATTCCAGAGTACGCTCGCCCCGTCTCACTGTCTCCACTGCAAACTGACCCGGGTGAAGGTTTACCCCGAGGAAATGATCTCGACAGGTATCTCGGCTATTGACTGCATGAACTCGGTCGCCAGAGGGCAAAAGATCCCTATTTTCTCGGCTGCCGGTCTCCCCCATAACGAAATTGCTGCTCAGATCTGTCGGCAGGCGGGTCTTGTCAACCAACCTACGAAGGGCGTTCATGATGGCCACGAGGAAAACTTCAGCATCGTCTTCGCCGCCATGGGTGTCAACATGGAGACTTCTCGGTTCTTCACGCGCGACTTCGAAGAGAATGGTTCCATGGAACGAGTCACTCTGTTCTTGAACTTGGCCAACGACCCAACCATCGAACGTATCATCACCCCTCGACTTGCATTGACCACGGCAGAATACTACGCCTATCAACTCGAGAAGCACGTTCTCGTCATCCTCACAGATCTGTCTGCATACTGCGACGCTCTTCGAGAAGTCTCTGCTGCCCGAGAAGAAGTCCCCGGTCGTCGTGGCTATCCCGGTTACATGTACACTGACTTGTCCACCATCTACGAGCGAGCCGGTCGTGTCGAAGGAAGAAACGGCTCTATCACCCAGATCCCCATTTTGACCATGCCTAACGACGATATCACACATCCAATCCCGGATCTGACTGGATACATCACAGAGGGTCAGATCTTCGTCGATCGTGGTCTGCACAACAAGGGTATCTACCCGCCCATCAATGTCTTGCCATCACTGTCTCGACTCATGAAGTCTGCCATCGGTGAAGGTCTGACGCGGAAGGATCATGGTGATGTCTCGAACCAGCTGTACGCCAAGTACGCCATCGGCCGTGACGCCGCGGCAATGAAAGCAGTCGTGGGTGAGGAAGCCTTGTCGGCCGAAGACAAGCTCTCGCTTGAATTCTTGGACAAGTTTGAGAGACAGTTCATCTCGCAAAGTCCCTACGACAAGCGCTCGATTTTCGATAGCTTGGATCTCGGGTGGAATTTGCTCCGCATCTTCCCCAAGGAACTGCTCAACCGTATCAACCCCAAATTGTTAGATGAGTTCTACGCCAGGAAGGGACACGGAAAGAAGGCAAACAAGGACACAAGAGACAATGAGGATGGTCACAAGCAGGTCAACGGCGATGCCAACCTGTTGGATGACTAGGTTCAAAAGTAAGGCAGAGCGGAACACCTCCATCCAAGGAAATGTCGAATGGCCTCAATCGGTGTCATCCATGTTCGATCTTACCATCGCTATGAGGTCTCAGCACAACGGCCAGGTCACATGGCCTGGGTTGTCGGATACGGTTGCTTTGACTTACATAGTATCAGGGGCTTATCAACGAGTCAAGGTTGCGCGCAGTTAGGTTCCCTAAGTGATGGTAGCCGCTATTGTGTGATGTCCTGTGTAGACAAGTATATTTCTCAGCGTTTAGAATCTCCGGAAAAATCTAGATGCAGTATCTACCTACCCACCTGCCTCTCTCTCCATCTCACTCCATCCCTGTCCTTAGCCGCCACGGCGTTATTAAGGACATCCGGCAAATATAGTTCACTCACATAGGCATTCTAACACTCATACTGTACACCAGCGCCATCAGGCCCAACTACTCAGAAGAATATTGACTGATAGATAGATAGATACACGAACGAGATTTCTTTTATACATGTCATGTCAAGTCAATACAATACTACAACACCTCTTGCTTTTGTTGGCCTGTATTCGCTGTAACAGATGATCCCGCACAATGCACGTATCACGCATCATGCGGCTCAGTTTGCTTGGGCTTTTTTCACTGCACCGACTGCCCTGTACTCCCGCTGGCGAGGCTATCCTCGCGGGCGCTCTCCTGCACGGTGCTCAGGTTCCGGTGCAGCTGCAACTGCGAGCGACTCGGCGTCGCGTGCAGCATGCGCATCCTCTCGGCCGCGCCCGTGTCTTCGCCCATTCCTGGACCGCCCATGCCGACGGAATACGCGCCGCCCATCCCGGGCGGTAGAGGTGCACCGGCACCGGCACCAGCACCGTTGTGTCCAGGAGCAGGACCGGCACCGCCGCCAGTGCCGCCGCCACCACCGGCCCCGACAAACGCACCGGTCATGCTGGGACTTGTGCCGAACGCGCCGCCGATGCCGCCGCCCGTGCCGAATGCGGCGGTCGGGATCGAAACAGGCACACTGCCGTTCGGGCCGAGCATGCTGTTCATGCTCCTCGCGCTGCCGTATGCGGACCGCTGCCCCGACACGCCCAGCAGTCGAGTCCACTCGTCCGCCCCATTCGAAGCGTGAGCAGCAGCCTGGGCGGCGGCGATGGCTTTCTGCCTCTGCAGGTCCCGCCCCTTGATGTCGACATACATGACCAGGATGACGCCCAGCACGAGCCCCGCGGTGGCGAGGCCCAGGTTTATGGGCTCGGGATCGTCCTCGAAGACCTCGTGCAGCAGGGCCTGCAGTCCCGACTGCGTGAACGTGAACAGCCCGCTGAGACAGATGATTGCGCCATAGACCGTCCCGAACGTGGCATACCCGAAGACTTTGGCCGCGTAGTCACTCATGGCGGAGTAGTACAGCGGTCGGAAGAGGACGAAGAGCGTGACGTTGGCGTACGCGGCCCAGACGGTCGGCACGGCGCCCAGCACGCCAATGATCGTGCTCAGCAGGACCAGCAGGTTCAGCACGGCGACGGTGCTCGTGTGGTCCAGCAAGGCACCGATGAAGGGCACGGTGGCAATGCCGCCGATCGGCAGCGCCAGGTCGAAGTATTCGATCAGCTTGGTCGCCTCAGCCGCGCTGTTGAGCATGTACACGTACTGAGACCAAATGGTCGCGATGAAAAAATTGAACCTCGCCATCTGTAGGACGGTGAACAGCGTGATGAGAATGAACCACGGGGTGCGGATCTGTTTGGAAGCGGGCAGACCGTGGAGCACGCCCCAGACGCCCGAGTTCGCGCGGATGGTGTCTTCCTTCCTGACGTGCTTGACTTGTTGGGCGGGCGTGCCCAGAAGGTCATTGATGCTCGCGATGGACATCCTCCTTTGCTCGGCGCGGTGGGACCGTATGCGCATGAGATCTGTGGCGGTGAGGTCCAGGTCGTCGTCCGAGTCGTGCAGGTCGGTCGTGGCGTCCTGGGCCCGGTCCATCTTCTCGGCCAATTCGCCGCGGGTTTGGTACGATTGGGCGGGCATGATGAATATCTGGGTAATGAAGATGAACGTCGGGATGGTGAAGAGGTAGACGAGGAAGATTTGGCGGAGGGAGATGCTCCCGGAGGTGGATTGGTAGAGGATTCGGAACAGGAGGAACACGCTTGCGGAGGCGTCGAACGCGCCGGTGACAAGGGCGAGGATGAGGCCTTGGAAGCGCGGAAAAGCGTTGGACAGGTGGAAGGAGGGCACGAAGGTGAAAGTCCCGCCCAGGGCCAGGAGGAACGAGGCCACGATGTAGCCGTCGAAGGGGAGAGGTTCGGCGAATGCCAGGCAGAGTGAGCCCAGCGCGAGCAAGACTGATGAGATGATGCCGCATACCCGTGGGCCATATCGATCGAGAGTACCGCCGACGAGGAGAGCCGAGATGTTGGTCGTGACGGAGGCGATGATGAACGTTAGGTTCAGCCTGTGACGGACATTGGTGTCAGGGTCAGCGGTCACGGCCAACGAGGACTCTGATGAATTGAACCGGGTAGATTTACCTTTGATCCTGCAGGTAACACAGTCTGACCCCCTTTCTCAGTTCAGCGTCAGTGCACAGGTCTTGGTAGACACCTTCCGCCACCAGAATCGTTTTCAGAGCGTCGAATCCAAACGTGATGCCCGAGGCCGTCACGCATGCGATAACACCAATCACTATTTGGGCTGTGCACGGCAACGCGGCAAGTTGAACATGTCAGTGGAAGATTCGATTTCCAAGTCCCAGAAGACGGCAAAGCACAGGGGAAGACTTTTTACCTATCCTTTTCCGAGGGCTCACCTCGTAGGCGGCAATGGGTTCCAACTTTTCACCACCGGCGGACTTGTCCCCAGCCACGGGCGGGATAGGATCATAGCTGATGCTCAGCGTGATGCTCGGCTGTCTGGACAGCCGGGGGAACGCCCGGATGCTGTCCGTGTCGAAGCCCACATCGCCGGGTTCGGGTTCGTGATCGATGCCCTCGACTGCTGAGACATGTTGGGCTAGGGACATTTGCTGGCGTCGAAGGCGCGAGATGGACCAAGGGGGGACGTTATATCAGGGCCAGGCTGAAACGCGCATCGAGGGCAAAAGTATAAAAAATAAAGATTGACGCGGTGGTGGTGGGCAGGACGAGTTGGGTGATTACGTGGTCGCGCACGTCCAGCAAAATGTGTTGTGTTTGGCTGCAGCTGTGCTTGTCGTAGGGCCTGAAGCGGAAATTTTACCCAGCCGTCGGTCAATTGCCAGTCGAGGCTTGAGCTTCCGACCAGTGGAGATGCGTTCCGGGTGTGACGTACAGCCATTCAGACTTACCTGATCCAGGCAATCCTAACGCCCTGGCAAGTGGCCGGCCTTTGCGGGGTAGAGGTGCAATATGGGCATGTGAGAGGGAGGTGAATGGCATTTCAATTTGCCCCAACACTCGTATCGAGAATGGCATTCCTGGGCGGTGTGAGTTACCACGAAGGGTTCTAAAATGTCGGTGTGCGCCGTCCCGATGCGACTACGAGATAAGGTACTCACTCGTACAGTACAACCAGGCGCGAGGAGGTCGAGGTTGAAGAACAGATCCACGCTCACCACTCACACTCCCAACTGATCCACTTTCTGTCGAAATGCCAGTATCTCGCCTGTCAACGCTTCACCTTGTTCCAGGGCCATCATGTGCACGCCCGGGTCAATCTCCTTGTAAACGACGTGCGTGTTGCCCGCGGCTTCACATGCTTCTCTGAGCCGAGTCATCCACTTCGGCCCCGTGCTCGCGTCCTGCACACCGCAGACCAGCAGGACCGGACACTTCACCTTCCCTTCCCTCAGACTCGGGAGCGAATCTAGCTGGCTCATGCATCGCCACGCGTCCGCCCAGTCGCTCAGCGATATCCTCTCGACACACGACCGCGCGTAGCGGACGCCCCATTCGTTCCGTGCAATGGCCTCCGGGGTGAACCAGCGGATGATCGTCTCCGGCAGCAACGGCGCGACCGACTGCGCCTCTTCGGCTCGCGTCGCGCGCGTCACCCACGACGGCTGGGCCTCTCCCGCCGTGGTGATCAGGCCCAAGCAGCGCGTCTGTTCAGGGTGGGCCAGCGCGAAATACTGGGCCACGGCACCACCGTACGATTGGCCGTAGACGTCGGCCTTGGCGATCTTCAGCGCGTCCAGTACGCAGTGCAGGTCGGATGCAAGCTGCGTGAGGGAGCGCGCGTGAGGAGCGTGCGCGGCGAAGCCGTGTCCGCGCATGTCGTACGCTATCACGCGGATGTCACGACCCGCCGCGGCGACCAGTCTGGTAAAGACGGCATCCCACATGCGGCGATCAAGCGCCAGGGCGTGGACGAGGACGATTGGTGTCGACTTGCTGAGAGGATTCGAGTCCTTCACGACGGTACGGTGATCCCCGACCGAGACCTCTTTTTCCACGTACGTGCTGTGGATCGCGTGGTGTAAGGGGCCCATCAGTGATTGGAGGCTCGCGACCACGCGGCTTCGCGTGGTGATGGCCTTGGATGGTCCAGAGTGGAAGCTCGATTGATAGACGACGTTCTGGATCTCCGACTCGGTTGCCCCGTAATATAATGCCGTGGCAAGGGATTCCTCGAGCGAGTCGTCCGGGTCGTGGGCGATCAGAGCCATGATCTCCTGCAAGGCGCATTCTCGGTAGTTCAGCGAGGACGTCGAGACTGTCTCGAGGAAAGCGCGTGAGGGTCTGAAGTCGGACAGCACTATCTTCTTCTTGGGCGTCGGTGCCATGTTGTCCGCCAGAGTCGCTTCAGCCTTGACCTAGTCGTGCCGGAGTCAGTGACCAAGCCAAACCCAAATACATCTTGCATGAGGGAAGCGTACATAATCCATATCATGAGAGTGTCCAGTCTGTACTGACCTGAGATGAAGACAGCATCGCGGCCCAAGTGACCGGATTATTCACCCTCCGAGTCTCACGTAGGCTTCGTTTTCCGTTCCCGACATTGCTCGCTATTGAGGGGACGAAGCTCGGAGAAATCTCCGGTTCTGCGCGGAGTTCGCCCGTGCTTCCGCAGGAGAATGACTGTGGTGTCGACTGTCTCCAACTCATTTTGCTATTGATTGTTTGGATCTAATCAAACTCACTTCATGAGAGCGAGTGCGATCCCTGGCCAGGTCCACAGAATGAGAGATGCGGTGAAGGAGAGCAAAGAAGAGATCTCAAACACCCACTCAGGATACATATCGTTGGTTCGTATCTGCCAAAACATTACAATTGCTGTGCATGCATGTCGCCCGCAATGCGAGCGGCAAAGCAGTCGGTTTCCTTTTGGATCCCTGGGTATCTCGTCATCCAGCTACCGATGCACCTGGCCATCAATCCCAGATTTGCCGCATGCCATTTTCCTGTTTCCCCAGCCGTCATAGTGTACAAAATATTACATTTACACGTGTGCCCATTGTTCGCCTCATCTTATCATCTGGCATGTACAAACGCTGGACCGGGCCCTAGGGGGCTGCTGGTTTCCTCTGGGATGCCATCATCGTGCTGATTCCGGTAGTTGACAGATCGGTTCTTTCCATCAATGCTGACATAGATATCGGCTCTCGTGTCGGCGGAGCCAAGAATGCGGTGGTTGTGTTGCGTTGAGATTGTAAGTGCGGGCGTCGTCCTGTCCGGTCGTGGGGCTCGAGAATTAAAGCTGGCAAGTACTTCAGCCCACAAGGCCTTGCAAGCCGGGAGGCTGGTGACGATATAGATGACCGTGTTCCAGAATCCTTGGAGAGGAAGCACCAGACCCGAGGCAAAGTCCAAGCCGAAAACGGAATCATTCGGTCGAACAAGAGTATACACTCTGTTTATCGTGGAAGGAACCCTACGCATTGTCAGCTCATCATGTCGACCAAAGTTCATGGGCATCACTTACCAAGTACAAAGGAGAGCGAGAAAGAATAGCATGGCCGTTTTGCAGTAGCTCAGTGTTGCCTTGTTGGCATCCACCTGCCCAGTCTGCGGTCTCTCGATGACGACGTTGGTGTTTGTCTCAGGGAATGCAGCTTCGTGAATCGACTGGAATCTTTCGTGGTGCGCATTTGTAGGCGACGGTTCTCCGTAGTATGTATTTCTTGGTGACCTCAGCTGTCCGTGGGTCCGATCGGGTGAGTGTGGGACTTGACTGCTAATGGTGACTTCGTACGTTTTCTGAGGAACGGACGGCGATGTTGGAGAGGTTGCGAGCTCTTTCATGGCATAACCACTTGACGGCACCTCCTGCTTGCTTTCACTCCGGCCTAGGGAGAGGAGCTGTTTGCGCCACCGGAAGACCACTATGCCGACTTTAACGTAGATGAACATTGTCACCAAAATGATCAGCCAGACGGGCCCGTAGAAGGTGGCAATTCGAAGCACGTTCCACTTCGTGGTGACCCAGCACCAGAGCTGCAGATCGATTAGGAGCAGTCATGGATGAGCCAGTCGATGTACACATACCACGGCGTCCCCATACACTTTCCCCCTGCCACCAGAATTGATGAAGAGGAATACAAATGCTGGAAGGAAAGGAATGCCATAACACGCTCCAAGATAGCGCCACTCCAGGTCCCGGAGCTGGGAGCCGTCGTACTGCCGAAAGAAGGAAAGATAGACGTTGCAGGCCATCGCAAAGGTCCACAGGGCATCGGCGGGGAGGAACCTACAGCATCGTTGAGTATGAGCACGATCGTCGGCAACGAGGACCATACCAGTGAATCAGAAAGCCCTGAAATTGGCATAATGGCATTGTCACTCCCGCTGAGATGCCGGATCTTGCAATCAGTGTTGCCACGTTGGCAAATAGATTCCCCCATGCAGCATAAAAGACAAGTCGGTTGATCGGTTTGCGGAACTTGCTGTCAGCGAGGAACGTCGTGATGATAAAGCACGCGCCGACAACCGAGAAGACCGACGTGACTCGCTCAGCCGTCTCTATGGCGTGGTGTTGCGATGCGGCGATCGTCATGTTGGTAAGGTGGTCGTGGCTGCCGCCAGACTAGCATACCGAACAGGCGGAAGGAACGACGAGATCGAGGACTCGACAGGACTGCGGGGGAGGCACGACGCTTTTGTCTTCACATGCCGTCAGTATGCAATGTCAAAGCAACGTCCATGGTCCAGAATGCAGAGTCGCAGTGGCCAACTGTACCCCCGGGCGACATTGTGCTACGGGGTTTGACTGCGGGTCGCAACTCCCTCATTCAATTAGCTTCACCGCTAACGGTTCGCAGTAGCTTCAATGTTCAAGGGCATGACAGGGTACCTATCTGGCTGAGCAGTTAATTCGCTGAGGTGCGAGGAGAGAATGGGACTCCTCGTAGCACCGAAGTATTGCCCGGTGAATCTGGGGCAAGGTTGATGGCGCAGAGTGAAACGACTAGAACTTGTCGGGATGCACCTTCCGCATGCACAGGAGTGGATCTTCAGTCGGCCTCCACTAGCACCTTCTGGTATAAACCCATGGAGCCTAGGGCTGCGCTATGTGGTGCTATCGTTGCGATCATCGAGGAGAATTGACTAGCGTGGCAAGCGAATTGTCGTTGCTGGAGCCCGTGGATCTGGCACCTTTGTCTGGTGCTGGCCAGCACATCTGGAGGACGGGCCCGGTACCGGGAGGGAGAGGAATGCTCGTTTAACCTCCCACTGTCGCACAAGGAGTGCATTGTAAGATGACGCTGTGATCGTCAACAGGTGATAAGGGAAGGGCTGCAGTTGCCCATTTGCAATCTCTGATCGTCGCACCGTTGATGTGCTACGGCGGATACGGCCGCGAGGAGTGAAAAGAGCCACAGGCAAAAGGCTAGACTCCCACCGTGTCGCCAAGGCTCGAGGCAATCATCGCGACTCTGTCCTGCAGAGGGGCTTGCGAATACGAGTGAAATAATGGCATCGCAGTTAGGCGACGTAGTTGAACGTCGGAACACGGCTTGATTACCTCGGACCGCACCGTGATGAAATACATGGTCGTGTGTCTGGATTATGCGGGAAGGTCGCCTGGAGAAGACCCAGGCTCGGCGGTTCTTGGGTGGCCAAGACGGTGCCTGAACTTGCTGCTTGACCCTTTCCCCGGATTGAGGGAGAACAGCGGCCATGCGCGGGAAGCTACTGCAGGGACAAATGCCATTGAAGCCTCATTCGGCCAACCGGCAACAGGATTGTGTGGACCCCAGCATGATGCCAATTTTCGTGCACGCGTCAGGCCGACGAAACGGTCCATCTACCACAGTAGGAGTACGGAGAACACACGCTGCATGTGTCTCGAAAACCGGGCCAATGGATATTCCGGCCAGGTTGGAGCGAGCCGGACGCGTTCGTAGCATCAGGCTACAGTGTCGCAATTGGTGATACCTACTTGCCGCCGGTGTCCTCGATCTGCATTCCTGTTTTGTTTGGTGTTGCACATTGCCAGGTTTGCGGGCAAACAAGCCGTGCAGCCTCCGTAGTAGTACCGAGCCTCCCATGATGGGACGAGTAGTACAAGTAATGGCACCAGCCCGCTGGAGGTGGATCTCGACGTTGGGCGGTGATAGGCGAACAGTATCCGACGCCAGAATGGCGTCTAGGAGGGACTGGGAGTGAGAGCAAACGACAATCGAAGGATCCGCTTGAAACCGATAGTTTGGCATTTCTGCAATAGTAGAAATCCGCAGTGCGCGCTCCTTTGGGTATTGCTCAAGAAAACAAAGTGATCTGCGGCTTCCCAGATGGACGAGAAACCGTGCAGCTGTTGCTCAGTCTCACGCGGTGCTCACGCGGCGTCAAGAAGAACTGCAATGCTACTTAATGACATCGTCATGACGAATCCTCCTCTGAGTGAACCTTTGTCCTGCTCCTGACATTCGGTTTTGAACGGGAAGGCCGGTGAAAACGAGGGCAGAGATGCGGAATGCCCATTCGAGTCAGTCTGTCAGCGCTGACACTTTCGCCAGATGGTGAGATCGGAACTTGGACAGACGAGCCCGAGGCTAAGACGGAGGGCAGTTGTTTCGAGGGCCGCGCTCGAGTTGGCATTCTAGGCGAAGAGTGACAGATTAATTAGCTCCTCGAGTAGCGACTGATTGGAAGTTCGTCTAATGTCTTCTCAACTCGTGCTCTGAGCAAGTCTGCGCTCCGATGATAGACATTGGAAACACCGCGACATAGGGCATGACTCGCTGCTGGAGGATTTCGACAAACGACTGCAGATGGAGGGGTGAGGTTGACGTTGACACCTGCGACCTTGTCGATCTTCCCCAGCTTGGGCCCAGGGAAGGATTCTTAGGGCTTCAGGGGTCTGGGAAGCTTAAAATTTCGAGGAGCCGGGTACAGAATTTCGTACGGGTACCTCCAGGGCTGCCCGGCCCAATCAGGGCGTGAAGGATACCCGCCCTGGGGTGTTTGGCGCGGATGCACGAAAAGTCGTGGAGACATGTTCATGTACCACAGTAGTATCTCTTGACAAAGAAGAACATGTTGTGTGGCGCCCGAAGCTGTGGGCGCAATCTACACGAGGTTGTTGCCCCGAGGAGGCTGCGACGAGCCAATCCACAGTGGCCTGCTAGATTCATCCTGCAGCTTTCCAGAACCCATCAGCTGCGGTCGTGTGTGGCGACCGCGGAGGAACTGAATCATCTGACTTGCGGTGGACTACAAGATCAGCTCTGTTATGCACGGTAAATCACTGCTCGTATAAGCTGTGGATTACGGGCGCAGATCCCAGCCCAGTGGTTCGAGTACTGGGTACGTCCTGATGCAAGTTGCTCAATCGAGCCTTTGCAAATGGGAGACGTTGAGGATCGTTAGAAGTCGTCGTGGTGTCACACGGTGACTTCCTCTCGCGGCTTAGTCTGGAGAAATATCAGCAACCATCAGGGGTCGAGACGATCAATGCTTACCCATTGTTCATATTCTCGATGCCGAGGTCGTCCTCTTTTCACATGAACGCGGATGCAGTTGTCACCCTTCATCCCGGTGCCAATCGTCGATGCTGCGGTGTTTCTTAAGACTCTCCACAAGAATCAGCAGGTGCTGCCTGGGTACATTCCCTCCAATTGAGACAGAGCATCTCGTCTTCTTGCCTGAGAGCCAGCGAATGCTATACGGAGTGCTTGGACTATGATTGATCGATGCGTGTTCGAATAGCGGCATGACACACATCGGCCGGGAGAGACGAGGGCCCAAAGACTCAAGAGTCTGTCCCCAGCTCTGTAGCCTAAATCGCCATGGCCATCGAGACGTCAGCCTTGCGCCAAAGGAAAAGCACAAATGCCATGGCCCCCCGTCTCGACCAGGGCCATTGTCAGAGCCATGGAAAACCTGCCCGGAGGTAAGTGTCAAACGTGATTAAAGGCACGTCTTCTCCTTTCGCCAGGACCAACCCGTAGAGAGGTTTGTCTCCTTTTTGCAGGTCGGCGCGATGAGATTCGGTGTATAATCAGATTACCTCAGTCAAGCAAGTTGAAATCTTATTTAACCACGTACGCTTCTGCTGGCTTGTTCGACCACGTACCACTCGCCATATCTACCGATTCTGTGATCCTACAACAACTCGCATTTGGACAGCCATGCTTGCGAGGCAGGCCGAACCATCGGATGTTGGACCTTTGGCGGAGACGAGATCAGCTACCCCCCGAAAACAATGTCACTAAAGTGAGAGAATAAGGAGAAAACCGGCGGTGAGGATCCATCTTCAGGCCATCTTCACCGTAACAGGTTCCAACAGATCCAAACCCTGACCAGTGCCTGCCGACATCAGCAAAATACTACCCTCGCGCTTTTCGCCTCCCCTTCCCCTTCCGGTGGACCTTTGATGGCCGGACGGACGGACATCAATTAGTCGTAAGAACAAAAGAATCAAAGTCTGAGGCTCATCGCCGTGGGGGAAAAAACGAAAGAGGCGAAAAAAGTTCCTATTCATAGCGCCGTCGCTGAGCACTCGATCATGAGAATGAGCATCCTCGAGAAGGGAACATATCAAGCGCTCTCATGCGGTAGTCGTATCCATCATTCCATCGTCGTTCATCCAAACATGCCCGTGCCAGAACCAACTGATGCAGCAGTGAAGCTTAGGACTGACGACCCGGTGATCCAATGCAATGCAATGCAATCCAACCCGATGTGTGCGCGTGTATTAATATTAAGTGTACTGGAGTAAGCAAGCAACAAGCAACAAGCCTCAAACCACAATGCCCCTCTTCACGGGCAGTCACATCATATTCACGTCTTCCTCGTCTCTGGGTTTGCCTTCGTGTTATACTTGGGCATTCTCTCATATGCATTCGGACTGGGTTTCCTTTTGCCCTTCCCCTTTCCGTGTCCATGGCCACACTCATCACCATGCCTGTGTTCATGGCCCCTCCCATCCTTTCTTCCTCTCCGATTCCCACTCAGCCTCGCGGCTCCGTCGTCCGGACTATCGCTCCCGCCGCCGTCACTATCGTCACTGGAACTGTCACTGGAGCTGTCGTCCTCGCTGGAGGATTCTCCGAACGCCCGTTCTTTATGGTATATGCAGCACACTTTGCTGGATTTCCGGCCTAGGCCCTCGTTGTCAACCACATCTTCTGCCCACTGTATTCGTCGGCGTGTGTGCGTATGTGTGCTGGAGCCGGCCGCCGCGTCGTGGGCGCCTCGGAGGCGGAGAATAAGCGGATCTGGGGAGACTGAGCGCGACGAGGCTGTGTCTTCGGGAGCGATTGTTTGGGTTGCTGAGCCTATGGCGGCACGTCGGGAAACGGTTTGGCCGGGTGCGAGATGGGCCCGTCCACTTGGTCTTGGGGAATTGCGCGCAGAGGCCATGGTTGGTCGTTCGATAGGTGAGGCAGGCGCACTTATGGCGGGTGAGGGCATAGTAATTGGTCGCGGGGGTGGCGGGTTGCGAAGCCAAAGGATCTACCCCGTATGTTTGTGTAGTTTTTCTTCTATCCAATAAACCACCTGACTGATATGGAATTTGGTGTGCAAAGAGCGACTTGATACCGTCCGGGTCGCCGCGCCGCGGGCGGTCGTTTGTACGAATAACTCTGCGATCAAACCAACGAAGACGGGAGTGTCACAGCGTGGGAATCCCGATGGAGATTTAGTCAAGCTCAGTTTAAGTACCTGTCTGACCTTCCGCAAGAACGACAGTGTGCAGGCCAGGGGGAGCGGACTCGGTAAAGTTATGGGTGGGGTGATTGATGGATGGCAAACTTGAAGTTCAGCACGAGACCACAACTTCCAGAAGATGACGCCCCTCACGTGCCTGGCCGACGCAAGGGTCTCTTTCGCGGCTCGCTCCATCCCTTGCTTCCATCTTCCATCATCCATCCACCCATCTTTCCGTTCCCACACCTTCATGCATCGCTGACACCGACGTTGCACAACAGCACACGAGGCTCGCATCTACCGTCCAGCCACATGATTCAGACCATGGCCATCCAGACCAGTCATTATGCTGACGATGGTCATGGATTACACCTGTCAAGGCGGCCTGGACCGTCAATCTGTGCTCTTGGTCAGATATAGGGCCCAAACGGAGCAGATGACCAGTGGAAAGAGAAGCACTGACACGACTCGCTGAATCATTCTTGTTACTACAGTGTGCGGCCTCGGTCAACTCTCCAATCCTCGCAAGTTCGGTCCTGCTCAGCTCATCTGTCGTCTACATAGTACACAGCATTGCGACTAGCGCTCATCTGCCACTCCTGCTCACCTCTTCACCCGTGGTAACGTCGACAACTCGTAGCTGACTTTCGATCACCGAAACCCACTCCAAGCGTGTCTCTGCGCCCATGCTACCAGACAAATGCCCAAGGAGATCTCCTATGCAGCAATCTAACCGGCTTGATGCTTTTGGTATCATAACAGAATTAAAACATGGAATGCACTTTGAATCTGGCTGCGTATGGCTCGACCACTCCTGAGCCTCATCTACCCCCCTTCTCTGTTGCAGGCTTCAGCATTTGTAAAAGAGCCACCCGCTTTCGAAGTCATCTTCTGGTGGGTCCTTTTCCATAGCGTAGTGCTCGACCGAGGGCTTCAGGGCCTCTGGTTGGTCAACGTTGCGTATGGCGAATTCCGTTCTCAGCTCTTCTTCTAGTCACAGCTCATCGTCTCCATCCAGGTCTGCTGGCTTGATCAAACCGCCTACCTTGAGGCCTCGTTCGCGTTCGGCTTCGGCGAGGGCCTTCTTCTCTTGCTCACGCTCTTCGGCAAACAGTTCAGCGTTGTCGCCAGCAAATTCCTTGAGCGAGATCAAAAAATCGCGCACGTGAGTCTTGAACTTGGTGGCATCCTCATTGAGGGTGAACAGCCCGCTAACGAAAAGCTGGACTTGGATCTCCTTCAAGTTGGGGAAGGCGCGCTGTAGGAGGTTTGAGGTGAACTCGCTGACATACTGCTTGTTGGATGTCCCAGGTGCAGCCTGGTCCGGTTGATACAACGGATGCGAGATCTTGTTAGTCTCAACAAGCTGGAACATGCGCGCGAGCAGCATGCACTGTGACTTGAATCCTGCCTTGTGATCCGAGTCCGTCAAGACGAAGAACACATCTTGCAGAATGGAGATGTAGAACTGCTGGAAGAAAATGCCCGCTGTTTGTGCATCCGTCTCGGCCATGTTGTTGATCAGCTCCAGGCACATGGACAAGCCGGTGTTCTCCACTTCTCGGTTGTCGTGCTTGCTGGCCCACATGCAAGAGTCAATCACAAATTTGAATTGCCGACCGTCCAGTTTAAGCAGCGCAGGGAAGCAGAATAGGTTGATTGCTTGTAGAAGCTTGAAAAACTCCACGCGGAACTCGGGATACTCGTGGAAATCCTTGTTGATCATCTCGAGCGTGCATTCGAATATGGCGTCCATTATTGGACCAACCTTATCGTCCATGAGATTCTGCAGAAGGGTTAGCAACTTTACAGTCAGGTGGATCATCACAGTCTCTGACCAGAAGTCGAGATCTCTTTGGGGTCCAACGTACATGTAGCTTGTGGATGATGGTGGTGGTCACGCTAAGAACTTCGGCATCTCGAGCATCGGGAACATTGCGTTGATAATCGAGTAGAATCGCATCGAGCAGCGGCGGCACCATGCTCTCGTTGACCATGGGCAAGTCGTCTGCTTTCTGTACGTAGATGTCCACAAGTTTCAAGATCTCTTTCTTGATCGTACGCAGGCCTCGGACTTTCGGTGTCTTCGTCTGAACATTGCCTGCGGTGAAGTTAGGATCGCTCAAGCATTCAAGAGCCACAAGACTTACCTCCAGAGGCGACAGCGTCAGAGATGAGCTGACTCGAAGCGCGATACATGTTCAACATGTCATGGTAGATGCGTCCAATCTGTGAGTAGAAATAGCTGCCAATGGAGGAGCATGCTGCCACATTCGTCTTCATGATGTTTCCGACAACCTTGATAATCTCGGGGTCATGGAGAATGGCTGGATTCGAGTTTGCTTGCTGGATAACACTGTCCCAAGCTTGGTTCGGATAGGACATAAGGTCGCTGATCAGTCGGTCTTGCACGCTCTTCTGGCCTTGAGCAGAGATCATGTAACCGCAAGCTTCGTAGAAAGTGTGCACTTGTTGAGGGGTGAGGTCGCAGGTGATCTTGCGCATATTACGCACAATCTCGTCAATGAACGGTTCGGTCTCACCAGGCTGCAGAGCCACAAAATGGCGCTTACACTTGTTGGCAATCTTGATGAAGGTGTCGCAAGCCATGTCCTGAACACCCTCGTGGGTCTCGTGCATGAACTCGAAGAGCTTGTTGACCACAGTCTTCAAGAACTTCCAATGCGCCTTGAGGAATCGCGGGTACTGGCCGACAATGTACATGATGTTGCTGGCCACAACGGCTTTGTTGTCCTTGCCTCGCTTCATTTCGGTCAGACCGAGTAGGTCCTTAATCACGGTGACCAAGAAGCGCTTCTCCGTCTCTTCAGACATAGCACCTGATATTGAGCCAATGGCCCAGCAGAGGGTATTGCAGTTGTTCCACGACCACTCTGAACCATCAACCTGTCGCTGAAGCTTGTCTGACATGATGTTTTCGGTGTCCACGACATCCAAGTGGGTCAAATACACGAGGCACTCGCGGGTAGTCTTGTAAAGCTGAATTGTGTCACTTTCCTTGACGAATTCGCGAACTATTTCGCCTTCGTCGTTCTCGACGATCAGGACTTCTTCGGGTCGTACCATCTTCTCAACCATCACTTGTCTCAAACTTGACAAGACTTGGGCGTACTTGTGCTTGCGTAGGGGATAGTTGGCAAGACTGCTGGGGTGTGGAGCGCCACCATTGGCCAGACCACCGACACCCATGTTGACTAGCGGGTTGAGTTCGGTAATGGGGAGTTGCTGCATTTCCTCGTACAGCTCTTGCACCAACTTGTTCCAGTACTCGAGGCAAATCTTGAAGATCTCTCTGTCGTCAATCAAGCTGATCTTAATAAGATAGAAGTGACCGTGGAGGAGAAAGTCGGGATTTGGTAATCGTTCAATGGTCTGTAGGTGCGCTGAGAAATAGTTGGTGAGGAAGATGGCTAGGTTGAGGATGTATTCTTGTTCTCGGGACTTGGCTTTGGCATATGCCTCGCGGAAGTCAGTATCGAGCGGAAGGGTTCGAGCAACAACAGTCAAGGTCTCGGTGAACATTTGCACAAGCTTATCGTCGTACTGGAATTGTTGTCCCAACTGTAGACCGCCAATTTCAGTCAAGCACTTCAAGGAGATGTTACGAAATTCATCGACCTCCAGAAATCTGCCGACGAGGGTGTCGATGAGCGTTGTCTCGAAGATAAAGCCCAGAGGGATCCAGTTCAGGAAGCGCAGTAAGGTCTCGAGGGTGGCCTTGACCAAACTTATGGAGGTGGCAGTTGTGAGCACCTCATTGCACAACTGGAAGATGGACGAGAACTCGGCGCACATGGTGGTCTTGAGATTCTTCGCCTTGGTCGAAGTCATCTGATCCTGAGAGAAATCGAAAACCTCCTCTGACAGCAGCCGCAGAATGGTCATGTTGTTCTCGCAAACAGACAGGCCGGTGTGGCAAGCGGAGATGATTTCGTTAATGAAGCTGGGCCAGTTGTGAGGCCATTCTTGCTTGAGGATGGTGACCAAGGTCAAATCCAGCTTGTTGAGGAAGAGCTTGTTAGCCTTCAGAGATTCCTCGGTCTCAGAAGCCTGAAGGATCTGGTTGACCACGAAGTTGCGGATGCCCAAACACTGATCACGAGGGAGAACTTTCCATCTGGTGTTGACCACATCATCCAACACCTGCAGACCGAGGTATTTTGTCGGCACGTATGTCGCCTCTTGCAAGATTCTGTCCACCATCAACCATGCATCGGGATTCGATTTGAACTCATTGAGCTTCTGTTGAGCTTGTTTCTGGATGTCGCCATGACCTTCTTGAAAAGCCTTGACAGTCGCGTCAAGCTCGGCGACGGTGACCGACATGGCTGAAGTTTTAGGATTCGGTAGAGGGAGACCGCTCAGCGAGCGCGAGAAAGCACGAGTGTTGTGCCAGTAGGTGGCGGGGTACCAGGATGTGAGGCTCGATCTGATATGCGGGTGCGATAAACGATCCGAAAAGGATCAAGATTGCGCTTGTCTCTTCTTGTGACGGCAAGGGCAAACGCGGAAGGACGCTCGAAGTCAAGACTGGATGGAGGTGGTGCAATCGAAGGCGATTGAGCGGTCAGAAGGGATGAAGCAGGAGGTTGTCAAGACAGTTGAAATTCGAGTGTTGGTGAAATGTCGGGATGGAGTGCACGCGTGAAAGTACATGCACTGCAGGCAGCGCAACGCAGCCGCCGCCGCATAAGGCACCCACCAGCAATCCAGACACGGCTGTGAATCCGATCTGTCGATTCTCGCTGGCGTGCAGAGGGCCATTATTAATCCTTGCAAATGGCCAATAAAGACCCGTGATTGTGCCACAGGTGCATCGAGACTTCATCAACACCGTCACGCAACTGAGGAAACCATTTATTTCATTTCACAGTAAATTCATTGTTAACCAAGTCGAGGATATCTCTCGTTGACTAAACACCCGGTTTATGCGGTATCATGAGGAGCACTGTATGAAGCCCCGGTAATCTCTGTATCGATTAGACATGCGAATGAAGTCAAACAGCCTCTTCCTTTTGGGTGATATTCAGTCAGTCCCAACTCCGGTTGTGTGCTCTGTGGTTTTCAGGTCACGCTCCTCACTCTCTTTGCGATACTGTTGATACGCCGCAGCCATCTCTTCCTTGGACGAAATTCCGTTTTTCTCGGTGATCAAGTCCTTAAGCCACTTATTCTCCATTTCCAGCTGGCTCACCTTCGCCTCCAACTTCGAGTTCTTTTCCTGCACCTCCTTGACTGTACGTTCCAGCGCCTGCTCCCGTTGCTTCTTCTTCACCCGGAATCTTGCGCTTGCAGCAGTGTTTCTTCGCCTTTTGTCCTCCTCAGCAGCTACACGGGATTTATCTTCAGGAGTCAGAGTGTTTGGATCGAGTGAATCCGCTTTTCTCTTGCTGCCAGCTGCTGTCTGTGCACTCGGGGAACCGTGAGAGTCATGGTTGCCGAAGCCCTGCGCGGGCGCAGGTTGTATGGGAGTGTTGTAGGTGCTGTAATAGTGCGAAGACTCGGCGGCGGAAGTATCGAGATGGGACAATTGCTGGCTCTGATTTGGCGACGAACCTGCCAGGAGATCTTCGTACTTGACGCTGTGCGGATTGCCTTTGTTTTCACTTAGGTCGAAATTAAAAGAGCCGTCTTCAGGTAGCGCAGGGATGTCAAAATGGGTGAAATCGGTGTTCGTGAACATGGCCAAGTCCTGGCTGATGTCCAACTCCTCCGGCGGGAATTGATCCTGGTCGTAGGGCGACGTCAGGGTATTCAAGTTGTTGAGATACTCCGAGAAATTCGGCCCTGTCCGGCCGCGGTAGGTTGACATGATCCTGCCTTCACTCCTTCCCAGGAGATACCCTCACACGGTCAACTCCAACGATGTGTCCAGATGAAATAGTAGTGTGGAATGTATTCGATCGCGGTCTGGGTAGGTCGCAGGCTTGGTGGCACGACAAAGGCGTAATCTGACAAAGCCTCTGCGCGAGTCACCGAGGCTCAAGGTGTCTGCGATTAGTGTCGCTGCACTCTGACCGCGAGCACCTTGAAGAAGGCCTGCGCGCAGAACAGAGAATGTGCCTTGGACGATCAAAGGCGGGGGGGTGAGGATTGTAATGGTGAGAGGGACGAGGGAGTAGCAATTGGCAAGGTGAGTGCAAAATTGGGTGCAAAGAGGGGCCGATGGAAGAGTTCTTCGAGCACCGGATGAGTGCCACAAATGTGGGATGGTTCTGACTGCCCCTACGCCCTTTGCGTGGGTTTTGGTGGTTGCCGGTTCGCTCCCGCGGTCTCGCTTCGGGAATTGCTCTTTGCCCTAAAGCGTGCCGGCTCAATCTATTGGCAAAACTCGTACGGTGATCCCCACCACACCCGTGGGTGATTATGTATAACAATTAATAGCTTCAAGCTCCTCAGAGAAGACTGAGGATTATTCAAGGTACGAGTACACAATCGTGATAGCTGAAATTGAGCTTGGCTACATCACAACCTTGGCATCGTGGACCCTGACATCTCTTAACGTCCCGCGACATTTTCTGACAGTGGCGATGGGCAATGTCGCCAGGTAATCGTCACGAGCCAAAGATAGTGGTGATCTCATGTCAAGATTGTGA
This sequence comes from Phialophora expanda, assembly GCA_016109585.1. Classification (NCBI taxonomy): domain Eukaryota; kingdom Fungi; phylum Ascomycota; class Eurotiomycetes; order Chaetothyriales; family Herpotrichiellaceae; genus Phialophora; species Phialophora expanda. The sequence continues at coordinate 585,644 of JADWPR010000019.1, forward strand.
GAGGCTGCATCGTGCCCATAAGGCGGATCTGATTGCCAGAAAGAGTTCATCACGCCAAGCGCAGTGGGCGCTCATCGCCGCTGCTCTTACTGGGTAGCTGACCACCGACCCAGCGGCAATGAGTGCTTTATAAGAGCGTCCATGGACGTCGTTGGGAGGAGCAAGTTGCGGAGTTAGGATTTTGATCACAAGTCACTGTCGTCTGCAGCTACCGCGAACACATGATAACCTCGAAGACAACTATCGTACGAAGCAGTGCGTGTGTCAGGGTACCATCCACTTAACTGATCCGTGGCAAACCTAGTGTGGGGTTTCCGACTTCTCCCAATTCTTCCCGAACGAACTCCCGGGTCGGAAGGACTGACCTTCCCAAAGTTACACGATGAAGTACAATGCTCCTCCGGGTAGGAAACGTAAGCAAGGGTACCTCGGTACGGAGTATTTGTCCCACCGAGCCAGTCGATTCAGGCTTCCAGTCATGTGACCGAATTTTGACTCGCTTGTTTACGGTGACGAACTTGGCCTCACAACCAATGTAAACAAACATGAACACACACCGACAACCACATTTCAATGGCACCCATCCTCGGAAAATCGCTCAACCGCTTATCGCGGGAAGCAATCATAGATCTTGGGCTGAAATGGCTTCAAGAGAGTCGCTCCTCATCAGCACCATATCTGCAGTGCAATCGCACAGGATTCGAAGCCGATGAAGAGGACTACCTGCACATACCAGCCGGGAGCATCGAGGAATTGCGAACTCTGTACCGTGATCTTCGGAATCATCCCAGCCAGGCGACCAAGCGCGATGTAGTTGACCGCATCGTCGACGGCGACTGGCGCCGCGGATTCTCGCTGCATCAGCATGCAACCATCGATTTCGCGTACCTGGAGCAAAACGACGCCGCCCTAAAATGGAGTGCCCTGAAACTGGTGCCCCTCAAAACAGGGGGAGAGAAAACCATGGATGTTGATGATGATGACGACGACGACGGTGGACAACAGCCAGCGAAGAAAAAGCGAAAACTAAGCGACGGCCGAGTAAACCAAGCCTATCCCCATGTCTCGCCCCAAGTCTTTCTCTCCGCCCTCAAAGCCGAGATCTCACCACTGGTCAAAGCCCATTATCACCTTCACCGCATGGTTTCCCCGTACAGCCTCACGATCCTCCGACTGTGGATACAGCCAAACGCAGCATTCGCGCCCCGCCGGTCGAAAGTCCCGCGCCGGCCCAAACAAGCCACCGATGCGGGTCGCATAATGTACATCGCCCTACCGGACAGTTGTCCGTACGTATACATTTCTATCTCCGGCTCGTCGACAAGCTCGAATGGCCGGTCCAAGGGAAGTGTTCGGGACGCCAAGGAGAAAGCGATGGCGAAAGTGGATATGGCGGCCATGAAGCGGATTGTCCTCGAAGCCATTCCGAAAGCACTCTCTCGACCACACCAGCGCTGGGCGCTAGAGTCGACTAACCTTGTCGCAAAGTCATTGAAGACGATGTGCGAGTTGAGAGGGAATCAGAAACCCGGCACTGGCGGCGGAACGTACAGTATCTTTGCGGACGGTGCCAAGGCAGTCGACAAAAGTCCCGTCGACGTGCAAATGACAGCAGATGATTCCGAGCAGCAAGACGACAGACAGCGCCTGATCGAGAAGCGATTCGGCCATGCGCAAGGCGAGCACTACGCGCCTCTCAACCGCGTGCACGTTAAGCTCACCAATGAGAGTCCGCCGGACGGGCTGGAAGAGGAAGAGGAAGACTCAAGCTCGCCAAAGCACGAAATCACACTGACCTTCGCGGGGAGCGACGTGTTCGGCGGTCTAAAAAAACTCGCAGAACTCGGGCCCACGTACATGGATCTGGATAAAATGCCCGCCTGGATGACCGGTGAACTGGGCGTCAGTAGTCTCACTGTCTGATATAATATCGGGATGCTTCTAAAGCCTGATGGGACTATTGTCCTGGATTGATGACCTTGATGACTGTTGTCCATTGCCTTCCGGTACGAGGTACATACTACACATAATGAATGCATCATGCAATGAATGACAGGCGACCTATCCCTCCAACCAGCCTCCTGACCAGAAAGAGCAAGCCTCGTCCAAAGCACATGAATCACTGCATTATTACTAATACCATTCCCACCCCCTACTGCCCTTCCTCCAACCGGGGTCCTCGTTCTTCCCGCCCTCTACTTTTTAAACTTCCTCCTTTCATGAACCGGCCCTTCAATTTCGTCCGTCCGGCCCCCCACGCCCCGCGTCCGTTCACTCCGTCTTCTCCGCTGTGCCTGTGTCTGTGTCTGTGTGTATGTAATTTCTAATTACTCAACAGCGGCCACGTTGAGCGCCAATTCGTCCGATCTTCACTTCACTTCACGATACCATGGTGCAACGACATTCCATATTGGTGGACGGTGGATTCTTGGCAGTCATACTCGTACGAGGTACCTCGTACTCAGTATCTATCCCCCAGCCCTCCACAGTACGAGTACGAGCACGAGGACAGCTGCCCCTGGACTCTGGCCCCCCAGACTTTCACTTTTACTTTTTCCAGACCCCCGGAGACCGGTGTTAAAAGCTCCGCCCCGACTTCTTTATGTCCATGCATGCATGCATTACCGCGGTAGTTTAGACCTCACGTACACCTCGTGCAGCACCCCGTACCAGACGTAGTTCCAAACACACCGGCACATACCTCGTATAGTACCCCTACTGCATGAAGACGCTAACTTGAGTTCGTATCCGCCTCGCGTGCGTGATTCGCGCGTCTGTCTACGCCATTCATCCTTCATTGATGGTCCGACCGCATCACTGGCCCAGAGATGCAGCCTCTGGTGCTGTTTCGTCCGCTGCCCCTACGGAGCACGGGTGTACGAAGAACAGGTGAACTGAGTTATACGTGGGCAGGTTAGATCGGCTTCGCTCGAGGGTGCAGCCCAAACTTTCCGAGTGGACGGGCGTGGTTGATTGATTGATAATGGACCGACCGGCTGTTTTGCATTTAAGAGCCCTGGTGCGTGCTGGCACGGCTGTTGCTAGCCACTGTGTGATTTACGTAGATATATATCTAGGAGGTGCCTCGTACTTGGGTCAAAGAAAGAGTCTTTCTTGGATTGAATACTCTCCTCCCGCGCCTTTTGGACGGTTTCTTTCCTGAATACTGAATACATACGCAGTTGTGGCAGCTTACTACTGTAATAGCTAGCACAATACAATACAACACCGGCATCAACACCACACACACACACACACACACACCACAACACAACCCCAACAACGACAATGCCTTCCAAATACCTCTCCAAGCTGCAGAACAAATCCGTCCTCCTTGTCGGTGGGTCCTCTGGCATAGGCTACGGCATTGCCGAAGGGGCTCTAGAGTTCGGCGCCAGCGTCGTCATTGCGTCGCGGTCCGCGGACAAAGTCAACGCCGCGGTCGAGAAGTTGAAATCCACGTATCCCGAGCACGCGGACAAGATCCGAGGCCACCCCGTCGACCTGAATGCCAATGCCCACCAAGCCAACACCGAGGAACAACTGGTCAAGCTGTTCGACTTTGCCACCAACAACGGCGAGCACCTGCTCGATCATGTCGTCGAGACGGCCGGCGACTTGCAGCTCCGCGGCAAGTTGACGCTCCAGACGGCGGATCCGGAGCTCATGGCCCAGGCGACCTCGGTGCGTCTTGTGGGTGTGATTCTCCTGGCCAAGGTCGCGGCCCGGTACATCAAGAAGGAGTACACCAGTTCGTTGACGCTGACCAGTGGCGCGATGGTGTATCGGCCGCGGGCGGGCGTGTCGCCCTTCGTGGGTGCCGGGGGTGGGAAAGAGCCGCTCACCAAGGGATTGGCGCTGGATCTGGCTCCCGTGAGGGTGAATCTGGTGAGTCCCGGTGCGATTGCGACGGAGCTGCTGTACGGTGTTCTCCCAAGTGGCGGGTCGAAGGAATCTATCCTGGAGATGTATGCGAAGGCGAGTATTCTGGGGAGGATCGGTGATGTGGAGGATGTCGTCGAGGCGTATTTGGCGCTGATGAAGAACGGATTCCAAACGGGAAGTACGGTGCACGTCGAGGGTGGGTATTTGCTCTCGTAAGTTTGCCGTGGATGCGCATGTATGGCGAAGCTGGAACAGCCACGGGTGAAAGGAGAGTAGTTCAAAGCGAGTACCTCGTTCGAATAACATTAGTATTCTGCGCCTAATGACATGGCAGTCGGTGCCCTCTCATGTCCGAGTCATTTTCATCAGAGCATCAAGCCCCAGTCCCAGTCCTGCACGCCTGTTCCTATTTGGGTGCCGTCACTGCTTGTGAAACCGCCTGACATGCCGGTGTCGCTTCCAGAGGCCATATGTCCCATCCCTGCCATCGCAGCATTGCTCAAACGGTCAACATAGATATCGTAGCCCTCGATCGCTGTGTCAATCTCAGTCTTCCATGAGTTCCCGCCTGCGTCGGTAGTATCGGGATTTTGAAACGAGAATGGGTTCCCGTAGCTGCTATCCGCGGGGAAGGCGTTCCAGGGTGAAGCATCTTGCTTGACTTGGGACTGAGATTGGGTTCGGGGTTTCAAGTTGAGGCTTTCGCCACAGAGGCGGTGAATTATGTCGCGGCATTTCGGAGCGCTCGGATTGAGGTTGTTCATGGCATTAATGATGCTCAGGGCTGTGAGGATTGAATCGCGCCATACTGGTGCGTCGGAATGTGTCGGGTTGCGTCGCAAACAATGGATTGGGATCAAAGCCGCTTGAAGAAGGAAGTATCTGGAAGAGGATCAGGACGGAGTGAAACCCTCGACGGAGTGAAGCAGGGTCAGGATGAAGTGGAAAAGTAGAAAGCACTTACAGAACGTACCAAGCAGCGAGCCTGGTGTGGGTGGCGGAGGACCAGAAGTCAAAGATGGCAGAGATACATTCCTCGGCAGCCTTAAGGCAGCGCTTTGTCGCGATACTTTCGGCGGATTGGGCCTGCCATGGTGACACGGAAGAAGTTGATGTGGCATCGAGTCTGTCTTGTGCCCATCGAATGAGGAATGGCCGGTACATGATAATTCGCATGATGCGAAAGCGCCAGCGGCTGATTGCATGGCCGAGGAGATATTCATGGGGGAGAGGCAGGTTGTCGTCGCGAAAGTAAGGCGGCAAACTCTTCTGCCAGCCGTCGATGAGTTCGTCGTCCAGAGCGATCAGCTCTGCGGCGGAGGGGATTGGGTTGGATATAAGCCGGTTGTAGATTCTGATTGTATGGAGGTGGTAGGATGATTGTGTTCGGACATACGTGTAGATCGTGGCTTCACTAACCTCTGCGGGCAGCGACGAGGCATTTACTGGGAGGTCCTGTGCATCAAGAGGTGAGCACTCTGTGCAAAATAGTTACCGTATGTCGATCACTTACCTTTTCGTGTATGTTCGACGGGAATGGAATATCCACGCCGACTTGGGGCCAGTTCAGAGGTCTCCCGTATGTTACGGTGGCCCCCACGTCCAGTACGCATAAAGACCACCACACTCTCCTTCGAATCTCCTTCTTGAAAGGCGCGGTCTGCCAGCCGCGAAACTCCTTATGGAGTCCCAGTGATATGGCAAGCCGAAGAGCAATGCCGCCGTAGTTGTATCCGCTATTTGGTCTGTTTCTCTTCTGCAGGTAGTTTGCTGCCATAGCGAAGGCCTGGACCAGAGTGATACTGCCCGTTTCTAGGGAGTCGATCGACAGATTTGCCTTTACTGCGTTGAAGAGGGTGGCATGTGTCTCGTCGGAGCATGGGGTAGACACAAACGAACCAAGTGCAGCGACAAGGTTGGCCAATGTATGCCACGTGCTTCTGCTTATTCTGCCACTCAGCCTGGCATACTGTTCGCGGAAAGAGGGCTCGTGAAGGATCGGAAAGGTCGGGTGGTACCATGCAAAATAGGCGTCGACAAGTGTGTCGACCATTGCTCGAGTGAGCATAGGCTGTGCGCGCAGCCATGTCGACGCGGACGGATACTCGTTAGATTTTTGATTAAATAGCTGGTCCAGAGTCTGGCGTCGCTCACTCGAGGCATCGGGTGTCGTCTCTCCTGCTCCCGCTCCCATCCAGATGAGTCGTAGAAGGGCCGATCCCGAGACGGACCCGAGAAAGCCGGCGTTCGAGTCGTTCGCAGTCAACGTCGCCATGCCGTCGGTGATCTTGGGGATTTCGGCGTCGACACCGCCGCCAGAGGTCGCATTAATGCCTCCGGGATCTGCAACATCCCAGGAAGACTCCCGCTCATCCCATTCAAAATCATCATCAGCAGCCGGAGGATTTTCCAGCGGTTGAGCATCGTCCGCTGGATTAGACCTAGATGCGGTCGGCGACTCCAGATAACCCACATCGATTGGCTGATCGGGACCAGCACCAGTGGCTGAGAATGATTGAGTCCGCTGTTGCAGACCCGAAGCGACCCCTGCTGTTGGCGACGCAGAAGTTTGCTCTAAGGGATGATCCGAGGAGGCCGCATGGGAAGATGGGTTGCTCGAGTCCCCCCCAAAGATAGGTTGAAAGTTCCCTCCATTGGCGATGCCATGGGCTAGCATTTGTGACAGCTGAGCATCGGTAAAGACGGCCCTCAACAGAGCCTCTGCTTTTTCCAGGCGCTCTTCGACTTCTGTCAAGTGCCTATGTAATAAGTATTTAGTCCCGCATTGCTTGAAGGAGGCCCCGTAGACGGGCCGGAGAGCACCAACTTTCGCGTCAAGGATGACCTGCTGTGCTTGTCATACAGGCAATGGCGATTATACCGCTGGCAGACCGAGCAGACGGGCATGCGCCCGTCGCATTTGCCTTTCCTTCGGCGGCATTCGCGACATGATTGGCCTGCATTGGAGGAGGCGTGATCGGACTTTGAAGGGTCGGCCATGGTTGAAGGCTCTAGCGCGCCATATCATGCATGCGCATTGTGATGCTTTGACACTTGGGGATAAAACGAGGGCAAACGACAAAGTATGAGGCTAGGCAGGCCTGGTCGTTTGGTAAAACGTCGAAGTCTCGTGCCGTGGTTTGTGGCTGATAAGCCCCGCAAACCGCCACCGAGGCGGTTTCTGTTAGCTAAAGGTTTGGCCCCGATGCGCACCCTAGCGGCTTCGGCCGGCCTATCAACGAAGCCAGGCGCTCTCTACCTGGAAAGTCGAAAGGCATCGTGTTCAAGATCTGCGTGGTCCAACATGGAAATGCACAACAGAGCTACGGCACTGAAAAGGAGGTGTACAAGTCTCGGGGGACTTCAAGCTTTGACGCGGATGACGACCTTGCCAAAATGCCCGCCTCCATACAGATACTGGAGCGCTTCTCTCGCCTCGTCGAACGAGAACACCTTGTCCACAACAGGCTTGATCTTCTTCATTTCGTAGAAGCGCAACATCTCTTCGAACCTGTCTCGAGGACCGTTCATTATTCCCTTCAACGTGACAGTTCGACGGAGAGCCAAAACATTCACATTCGTGCGATCAGTTGGTTCATCTTGCTTTCCGCTGAGATACCCAATGCAGGCGATCACTCCCCCGAATGCGATACAATCGAAGGACTTCCTCAGCGTCTGCGCACCGCCAGTCTCAAGAATAATGTCTGCGCCTTCATTCTCGGTGACTCCCATAACAATATCCTCCCATTCAGGATTGGTTCGGTAGTTAATGACATGTGTCGCGCCCATCGTCTTGGCACGGGACAGCTTGTCATCAGAAGAGGACGTGATGATTGCTAAGCCAGTGGTTAGGTTGAAAGCTTGACGACACGACGACCGTGGATAGCAAAAAAGGAACTCACTCGTGGCCCCTGCAGCATGTGCTATCTGCAGTCCGGCAATCGAAACACCTCCCGTGCCCTGCAGCAATACCGTCTGCCGATGGCCAGGTGCATGGTCGAACGGCTTCAGACCACTGAGAGACATCCAAGCAGTCACTCCTGCAATTGGAAGAGTGCAAGCTTCCTCATCGGTGAGGTAATCGGGTGCCTTCACTAAGCCTGTGACTGGAAAGACTCGATACGTCTGGAGCACGCCGTCAAGAGGAAGGCCAAGACCGAACGCCATGTCTCGCTCCTTGATCTGTCCTGTGAGATGGGTCTGATTGAAGATTGACAAAACCCGGTCTCCAACCTGCCAACTACCTGGCTGATTGTCTCCAATGGCAACAACAGTGCCGCACATGTCTGAGCAAGGCACGACTTTGGCAGATCGGATTGCCTTGTGGTGAGTGTACAGTCCCATGGCAACTGAAGTGAGCAGAGAGGAAGAGGTTAGCCATGACGAGAGACTTGAAACTAAGGCGTAAGGAATAGATCAGGCAGAGTAGACCCTACCTTCAGTATCCCGATAGTTCAGTGAAACTGCGTGGATTTCAACCAAGACTTCGTCCTTTCCTGGTTTTGGCATGGGAAGCCTCGATTTGGTCAGCCTGTCCAGGCCATCCTGAGCAGTTTGCCATGCCGTAATATGGTCAGTCTTTTCCATCCTATCCAGGCCTGAGTCACGTAGTGGGGGAGTGCGGTAGTGTGAGACCTAAAGCATCAGGCTGTTCTTTGTTGTTTTCTGCAGATACGCATTAGCAGGCGGAGGGTTCTTTGGTGGTCAGCATTCAAGCACTGAAATTGCGGTGCGTTAGGCACGAATTTCTGGGTCTAAACGGACGGGTCTTTAGCTCCCGGAGTCTGGTTGCACGATTGACAGCGCACATATCCGGTCATAGTATGAGGTCACCATCTAGCTTGACAGGGAGGCTTACACAAAGAGAGATAATCAAATCAAGGTCTTTGGTGGTCTTTGTGCAACAACATCGCTTGGTCAGTTGGCAAGGACGCGCGCTGAACGCTTCGGCACAATGTGCTCTTCCGTCCACCGTAGCGGCGGCAGCAAACTGCCACGGTTTAGCCGGCCGGACCTTGCTATATTGCAACTCTCGGGCAGTTCAGCTTGTCAGATCCTCAGACACCCATTCTTTGGATACATAGATTAGTCCCTCCTTCACCATGGCCGCACAAGGGAGCATGCATAACTTGACGACACTCATCAAAAGGTAGGCGGATGTCCCGCAGCCTCAGCCTGGACAGGCCGCTGTTCACCTTGTACCCCGTCAACGCTCCCGTCGGGATACTCCTGCTAACTGCGTTGCCTGGACAGATTGGAAGCGGCAACTTCACGACTGGAAGACATCGCAACTGCCATAGATGGACCGGGCGCTCCTGCAACCAACGGACTTACCACTGGTCTGCCAGCTTCGTCAGCTCCGGCTGGAACCCCTGAGCAAGCAGCACCGCCCCCGCCGCCAGAGCCCCTGCCCCGGTCGGTGGAGGCTTTTGACGAAATAATCGAGGAGGATGTTGTGGCCTTTGTGAAAGCCGCGGAGAAGATTGGCGGTCTTGTCGAAGAGCAGGCAAAGGCCGTCAAGGAGGCATTCAAAGCGGAACGGACATACCTGCTGGTTGCGGCGAAGGCGAAGAAGCCTGACCCGCAGCCTCCCGAGTTGATGACAGAGCTTCACCGGCACACCTCGAACGTCGATGAGATCCGAGAAGCCAATCGACCGTCTCCTCTATTCACCCACTTAAGCGCCGTGTCAGAAGGTATCGTGGCGCTGGGTTGGATCGTTGAGAAGAGGCCAGCTGATTTTGTGACGGATACCCTTGGAGGGGCTCAGTACTGTGAGTTGCCAAGAATGGCGGGATGTCATTGAACCACCGGACTGACTTTGCGACCTTACAGACGGGAATAAGATTCTAAAAGAGTACAAGGACAAGTAGGTGCTTCATGCTGTCTGCGCCGTGCCCCGCTGACAAGGACGCAAGGGATAAGTCACACGTGGAGTACATCCAGGCATACTACAAAGTCTTCCGCTCCTTGGCTGCCTACGTAAAACAGCACTTCCCTACAGGCCTGACCTGGAACGCGAAAGACGGCATTGACGCTCTTGAGGCGTTGAAGCAAATCCAGTCAGGTGCAGCTACACCCAAAGCACCAACAACCGCCGGGGGTCCTGCCCCTCCACCGCCACCACCTCCTTTGCCTAAGTTCGAGGATGACGGCCCTCCAGCTCCTCCACTGCCACCAGCGGCCGGTGCTTCGCCAGGCGGAGGAATCGATGCAGTCTTCGAACAGATCAATAAAGGATCGGCCATTACGGCGGGATTGAGGAAGGTCGACAAGTCAGAAATGACACACAAAAACCCATCTCTAAGAGCCGGCGCAGCTGTACCGCAACGTTCCGGATCCCAGACATCCGTCTCAACACGTGGCAAATCTCCCGTCCCCAGCAAGAAACCTGACAACTTGAGGGCTAAGAAGCCAGGTCGGAAGGAACTTGATGGCAACAAATGGATCGTCGAGAATTTCGAAAACACTCAGAATGAGGTCATCGAGATACCTGCAGAGCTTAACCACAGCATCCTGATATCCAAGTGCAACAAATGCGTCCTCAAAGTCACCGGGAAGGCCAATGCAATCTCTATCGACAATTGCACCAGCTTGTCAATACTGGTCGGATCGCTTGTGTCCAGCCTGGACATCATCAAGGCACCGAAGATCCAGGTTCAAGTTGATGGTGTCGTGCCTACAATCCTGCTCGATCAAGTCGATGGCGCTCAGATCTACCTTTCCAACGACAGCTTAAGCACGGAAATCTTCACGAGCAAGTGCAGCGCTGTCAACGTTGTGTTGCCGCCAAAGGACGACACTGAAGATGACAGCAAAGAACTGCCATTCCCCGAGCAGATACGCAGTGTGATCAAGAATGGTACTCTTGTCAGTGAGATCGTCGAGCATGCCGGTTGAGAAAGCACAACTCTTGTTCTCCATGCTTGTATCATTAGCGACGGGGTTTAGGATGGACCAGACTCGGAAGATCTCTTGATATTGCAGTTAGGTCATGGCCGAGTCGGCATATGCGCACCAGGAAACGAGGTGGACAGATCTTCTCGTACAACGCTTGTCAGCGGTTCAGCATTCGTCCATAGCTCGATCCAGCCATGTATTTCAGTTGACTTGGGCCCGAACTGTCCGCGTGGAGACTAAGGAGTCGAACGACGTTTTCCATCCTTCAAACTTGATCCGTGTTGGCCGGAGGAGCATACCGTTCCCCTACTGCCCTCGACACTCATCACCTCATGCACCCTGCCCTTGTGTGACTCTTTGACACATCCTAGCCGTGTGTGTAGAGTATGATGGCCTTTTGTGGCGTTCTTCAACTTCCCATCCTTTTCTTTGGTGTTCCTTCCTTTCATCGGTAGCAGGAACTTTAATGTTTATGTGACAGCTCCACCCGCGCGTTTCTCACCCAGCCTGATTACCATGCATATATTCTCCGCATATACCAAAACTGGGGCTTTGGACGTTGGATGTTGTAGCACGAGGGAGAATATGTATGTATGACAGTCTGACCAATGTGGGCATTCCTTGACGACAGTGGTTACGGCGTATGCCACACTGTGACACTGTGGCACGGGTAACATGCACGACCGCGAACAAGATAGTAGTACACTCACACACACACCTCTCAGGAGGCTGTACTAGGACGGCCGGGAAAGCCGTTCTACAGTTCTCATATTTCCTAACCTCTTCATAAGACGTTTGTACTGTTGTTCAAAGCCATTCTAGCTCCCACCCTCTTTAAAAGACCTTCGTACGGAGCACGTTTCATTTCTTCCGCCAGTCCCACCCCTTTAGCAACGCAAGTCGGGGGTCAAACCTCGCGGCGGCCAATCCCATCTCCTCTCTGAACAGGGGGTACAGGATCCCTCTCACTGGTTTCCTCTTCCGCCTGTGTCCGGTAGGCCCGGTCTCGGGGTCGAAGTCGGTGATACCTAGTGAGGACAGGAGAGCCAGTGCTTCGCGTGGGAGAAGCCGCGGTGGAGGTGGTGGCAAGGCGGGATTGGGGAGAGGAGGGGGTGTTGAGAATGCGGCGGCCGCCAGCTCGGAATCAGATGAAGGGGAGGTTTGTCGGGAGGTCGGTGTCGGAGTTGGGGCGGTAGCATTGGGGACCAGCTGGATACCGGTCGGAGAACCAGACGCTGATGTCTGGCTAGATCCCATCGACTTCGAGCGCTCATTGACCCCCCCGATGTCTCCAGCGCCCGGTAGACCGGACGAGTCTGATTTGCGTTTATGCTCCTCGCGAGCGGGCTCACGTCCATGATATTCCAGAGCAGGTGGATCGGTCATCTCGTTCCCGGCCACACTCTCCAATACTATGGCCACGGATTCTGCCAACTTGAGGTCCTTCTCTTTGGCTGCCACCCGCAAGACGGACATGCAAAGCTCCTCGTTGGGGATGATATGCATAGATTCTACGTAGCCGTGCCAGACAAATTTCGTGGTGTGAATATCTCCGGCCTGGCTAGCTTTCAACAGCAGGTGAAGCAGCGTCGGGCAGGGAAAGAGGAACCCAGAGTCAGAAAGTCGGTAGAGCAGTTGGATGAGTGCATCGAAGTCCTGGCGTAAATCACAGATTGCGTGCATGTAGATTGTCCACAACCAGCTGGGGATCATGGACCTCTGGTTCTTTTGCGACAACTTTTCGAGCTCGACCGTTGCCATTTCGAGCTGTTCTTCGCGGATGAGAGCGAGGATGTTCAGATGGGTGTATTTGTCGGGAAGGGCGAACTGTTGCTTCGCGAGACGGTCAAGAATACTGTTACGGAGGTATGTATCCGGATGGATGGACAGAACCGTCAATGCAGCGAGAAGGATGGGCGCGTCGAGAGGCAAGTCCTCTCGTTCCATCTCCTGAAGGATGGTCTTCACATTCCCGATCGATCCAAACTCCGGGTGACACTGCCCCAGAATCAGCGCCTCATAGTGACTGGGCGTCGGTTTGATCTTCCTTTCCTCGAGCAAGATCCTCAAAATGTTGCGCACTGCTCGCGGCGCTGGTGCGTTTCTCGCTACCCAGCGCAACTCCGCCTCGAGGACCTCGGTGCTTAGCACTTTTCTGGATAATATCTTTTCTGGCTTGCCGGTGTTCAGGTCTAGGAGTCCTCTAGGGTGGTCCGCGCCTGAGCGACGCACCTCTTGAAGGAGAGTGCGGAAGCGCTTGGGTTTTTGCATTCGACGCCTAAGCTGCTTGTGTGAAAATCCGCCTTTTGTCGGATAGCGCTCCTCTCGGGATGCCCCTCCAAGAGTTGATTCATCCGCAGATGCGTGCGCCTTCTGAACCTCAAAGCCCGTCTCGCTGAGGCCCGCGGTGAAACCGCTGCCGGTCCTCGATTCCCCAGCCGCACCTGTCTGATTGTCTTGCGTGCTCCCTGCCTTTCCTTCCACCCCCAGTGTAGTGCCATCGGAGGATCGTGGCCACCGCGTGGACTGGATGCTATTATGGTCTTGGTTCCGCTTCTCCTGGTTCTGTCTGATCCCCGTCAGATGTGGGAAACCCTGGAACTCAACATCTGTCGAAAAAGTCAGATCGGAAGGATCTTGCTCCTTGGCTTCCTGGGCTGCTCCTGGCGAGGATGTTTTGCTCCTGGCACGGTTGAAGGGGCGTGTACGGTCTAGAGTTGCAGGGAGAGGAGGTTGCTGGCCGCAAAGGGCCGCAAGGCAAGAGCTTCGCTTCAGCACATGACGGACGGAAGAACTGAGCATCAGCTACCCATAGCTGATTCAAATGTTGATAGGTCTCAGTACTGGACGTGCCCCGTTCGCTTGGTTGAAGTTCGAGTTGCGAGAAATGTTTGGAGCGGCAAAAGCAACAGGAAACGACTGCTCGCAGCACCTTCGGGACTCACCCCGACCACGCCGCTTTTATGGCTGCCCACCTCACGACTCACGTCCTTCCCCCTCCTCTCACGCTTTCACTCACCCTCGACTCACCCTCTAGGTTCTACACTCCACCCTCAGAGCTACCTCTTGTGATAGGTAATCCCTCCTTAGACTCGACTTCGCCTCGGCTCTTAGGCAAGGATTGGAATCATGAAATGGCAAGGCCAAGGCCCATTAGGCGAGGTCATCTGCGCTGTTGACATCCTTTGACCACATCCCTCATGCCCGTGGCCCGAGACTAGGACGCCAAGAACGAGTATGTCTAGGAGTCTTCGAGCTCTTTTGCTGGCTGATACCCGCCACTGGCGCCTGCGCCAATCTCAACGTACATGGTGAGGCTGGCAGCTGATGCAATGATATATGATGGATAAGGATACCTCCATGTCGTGGATTCTGATATTATAGTGTCCGCCTTTGAGGCTGGACCAGCGACCTAATCCTCCGTATACTGAATCCAGAGTCAGGCAGAACCCATTCACGCGCATAGACTCGATCTCAACCGGGTTCGCGGACACTACGTCTACTTCAGCCTGACCATTGCTACACCAAGCCCTGATCCCGAACCTCAGTAAATTGCGACTCCCTTGGGTATGGGTGACAACTCCAAGACGTCCGGTGTGCCAAAGTCCTCTGATCCTCACCGGCGCCGTCCCCAGCGATACATGAGGGTGTTGCGAAGCCAGGAGCCCCGAAGAACAACGTGACCAAAAAATCTCGACGCACCTTTTTGTCCCGATGGATGAATGGAGTGATGGGGAAGCCGCAGACGACGTGGGAAACTATGAAACATCACCATTGTGAGCAAACACCTTCACGAATTGCTGAAAGTTATCTTGTCCGACGGAATAATTTCTACTTTTCGCGCAGTAAGCTTCAGTGCGACATATAGCCCCTTAGGCTACACCCTTCGTGCTCGTCGACAAGACCACGTAGTATTAAATTCGACACGCCCGCTCTTACTGCCTTACCCTTTACCTGGGGAGTTTGGCTATATCCTGGGTGCCTACGTCACCGATGATTCGCCCTCTACGAAAATATACACGTTATCGAGTGCAATGTCAGTTTTGGCACAGTAGAAGTGTCACGACGAGGCTTATTAAGCCCGGAGGTCAATCGTGGATCATTCATACTCAGCTCTGAGAAAACAACACGCGAGCACTTCATGGACTTTCTCAAGAAGTTGTACATGCCAACATTTGCGTTTGAAGTCGATGGCGAAGACGTTGATCTGGCCTCCGAAGGCAGCTACGATGGATCGGCAACAATCGGCTGGGTGGTCCTCGGCAATCCCAGCGCACCGAATGGCGCCGCCGCTGCTGTCAGCGATCCCCAGGCGATTGCAGCGAAGATTGAGCGCGCCGTTGATGCGTACACGTTGTTGTCGTGGTCTCGTAGTCCATCATCGGCCAACCTGACAGTGACACGTGTCACGTCGGAGCAAAGGTATACCTACGATAAGCGCTGTCTGCTTGTTCTGCTGGTGCCGTGGATCGCCCTGCTGTGGGCTGGTGTCGGCCGTCTCGTCGTCGGAGGTAGCTACACGGTGCTCGGGTACGACCCTGTGGCTATTGCCGGGAGAGGACTGGCTCGGGCGGCTCTTGTCACTGAAACAGAAGCGTCCAACAAAGTTACCACTGATTCTTCAACCGGAGCCGGATCCGGAGTGCCCTGGATGATGGAAGATGAGAAGGGGGGTCAACGGATCCTCGTTGACAGGGAGAACGGGAGGGCGCGGACGGTCCTCATGCTCGGAGACTTTGTCCAGGAGAACGTTTCACGGTTTGAAGATCTTCCAGGGCAACTGGAGATGGGATAGGGGCGTCCGCGTGACGACTTACCGGGAGTATGCGTTGCGACTTACTCGGTATAAGTTCCAGCAAGGTTGGGCATGGGCCCACTTGCCTGACACGTGCTTTGGTCCATTCTATGTAAGTTAGAGATCGTCAGGTTGCGGGGGCACAGTGTTCTCCGGAGGTGGCATCGACAGAAACTTGATGGATTTTAGACAATCCGCTCCCCGGCGGTAGAAGACAGAAAGAAGTAGATTAACACCCTTGTTGGAGTGAGACTCTTGTATTCACTTACGATCACAGTCTGTTTGGTCTACTGCAAATCCGCCCTGATTGAAATACCAGAGTGCTTCCTCCTCTTGGCCAATTGAACTCTCACAACGGCCTCCGTCTGCCTTCGGCGCCTTGGCGCAATGGAAGAGGCTCTACAATTGTGTCCAGCTGAGCCCGCAAGTCTTTGGGACTGTCTCTATCAAGAGCCCTCACCCGGAAAGTGTATCGAGTACATCCTATACGCATCAGTGACTTTGCTGTTGTCGGATCGCGATGACCGACCTCCGATAGTGTCTCGGGGGCCGTGATGAGCCATTTCCCCAGTTTTACCTGCCAACAGATTCAGCCTTGATGCAGCATCGGGGGCGTTAATCACCTGGATCTTCCATTGGTCTCCGTAATGCTCTTCTAGATACCTCTTCAACTTGTCCTCGTCTAAGTACCGGTCGTCGACGATCTGTGGCGGCCTGGCCGGCGGCGGCGAAACGCTGGACTGCGTCACCGTCGTGGATGTTCGCTTGGTCTTCGCAGACTGGACACTGGTGGCGGACTTTGCCGTGTCTCGGCGGGAGAATTCCATTAGAAGGAATACAGATTTCAAGCCCGGTAGAGCCGTGAGGGAGAATTGTTTGGCGTACTCGAGGGCTCGTGGTGGTGGCAAGGAAGAAAGGTTTCGCCGAGGGATTTGGCTTGATTTGGGGATGTCGCCTCTTCTCACAGCCTCTTCTCTTACGCCTCGCATGATTATCCATTGGACGACGTTTACGCGAGATTTGGTTCTGTTGAACAAGTACTCGTACGTTGCATTTGCATCTAGATCACATAAGACCGAGCCCGATGCGTCGCCGATTGCCACTTCTGAGTGTCGACGGCTTCAGCTTGCTCAGACGCCAGCCGCGTCTTGTCGTCGGCTCGCTGTGGAAATCCTCTCCCACAAGCAGGGAGAGCCACGTGTCGAAGGAAAGCAGAACAGAGGCTGACTCAAGACTGAATGTTCCCTCCTCTCAATGGAATGGCATATACACCCGTGGTATCTCCCTTTGTCGGAAACCCACATTTCACCCCCCTTGACCAAAGTATCAAAATTCCCTCAGCCTTACGCTCGATGAGTTCCGTATGCCACCTGAAAACGGTACCGTGCTTCCCGGTTGAATTGTAGACCTCCCGAGCGTTCCCAACAGTCTTTGATCGCTTGAACGCAAGAATTTCACTTCCTTCACTGCCGCAAATTGTAGATTTGTTCCTGTAGCCCCTGGTTAGTGACAGAGTAGAGTAAGAGGACCAGGATACTGACTTCTTCCAGCCGCCTTGGAGCGATCACGATCCATTCGTCGAGTCTCCTCCGAACTACGATTTTGTTGTTCGGCTGCTCGCTCCTTGGTGAAAAGCTGTTCCTCTCTGACTGTTCGTGTCTGGCGTCTGGGTGCAACGCATGGAGCAGGCTCAGAAGGATCCGGCGATCAATCCCAGCGCTTGGGAACACTTGAGCTTCTTCGTGCATTGCAGTCGTCGGGAATGTGATCTGGACTTTTTGATATTTGTGGTGATCAGGTTTCGAACGACGGATCGATGTGTGGAGGGGCGGGGGTCAGGTAGGGACGTGAAGCAGGGTTTATCTCTTATACGCAGGCCGAGGCGCCAGCTGAAAGACGGCCTTCACCCACCACGGCGGATAGCAACGGCAGCCGCCTGTTGCGGCCTTCTGTTGCCCGACGCCGTTCAGGGAGCCTGTTGCGGTCTTCCGTTGCCCGACGCAGTCCTAGGTGTGTCAGTCCTGGGTCGAAGCTTCCCCATATGACAAGTGAATGCAATCGGGCTGGCTCTAACCCGTCTTCAGCAGACCCGTTCCGGACCAGTGGACCAAGGCGTCTCATCACCTGAGAGTGGTTTCTGCAGAATGAGGCTGCGTCAAAACAGGCCTGCGAAGCGAGATGGAGGGGGCTTAGACCCCGACGCTTGCCACGATTCTGAGAAATGTGCGACATCAGGTATGTGGCTGGATACGCAACCACTTGTAATGCGGCTGACGCTGCCTCCGCGGTGGTGAGTGGTCTCAGACCGTTGCGCTCGCATGGGCTATTGCCAGTCATCCAACCCTCTGATCACAAAACCCGCAGGTGATTTGGGCTTCGTCAACTGCCCGGAGATTGTGGGCGGGTAATTCGTACAATCCTTGTGCACGAGCTGGGGACAAGGCAGGCTGGGACCGTGTTGCCTCCAGCGGAACCAATAAAACCGGGATCCCCCCCCCTTCAGCATTCTTCTGGTCATTTTTCTGCAGGTCTTCCGACAAGCACCTGGGGACGAGGCAGACTGGGACCGTGTTGCCTTCAGAGGAAACCAATAAAACTCGGGAACATCCCCCCCTGCAGCATTCTTCAGGTCATTGTTCTGCAGCTCTTCCGACAAGCATCTGCGCACTTCGGATGGAAATGAGAAACGAACCACGGCGGAGTATTCATGCCGACGTGTAGCCTTCTGCGACTCCTCCAAGCAGAACTTTCAAGTACGCCTCGGGCTCATTCAGGCATCCGCGAGCATATTAACATTCCCTCGATGATTGCCTCGGCCTCGTATCTCGAGACTCGCTTCGACGACTGAATAGCCACGGGAGAATTCCTGGCCCTGCCCTCCGCAGTAGAGCTTTACGAGACTCTCCACGAGCCGATCGACCGGGGTCAGGGAGAGCCGCTCTTGACTAAGGCTGAGACCGTGCGTCCGTCCTGCGCGCGATATTGCGTTGCATTTCAGCTCCAGGGATCTTCGAGCTGTGATTGGTGGCCACAGGACCATCTCGCCGTTTCCATTGACAGAAATGCGCGTGATTGCATAGGTGGGCTAACATTATCGCACGCATGCAACGCCTCCGAAAGAGACCAGATGGGAAAGGGGTGGGGCGCGGCCAAACGACCGTCGGTGGGTAAGCGACTCTTGTGTGCACAGCCTAGACAGCCTCCTTCCTCATCATGCACCGCTGCAGACAGCGAACTTGGTTGTCCTTGTCGCGGGCATCTGAAATCATGGTCCATATCTACAGCCTCATGCCTGCCCCGGATCTTATTGTCCTCGACATGGTCGTGGAGGTCCTCAAGTCGATTGAACGAGAAAGTGTTCTCATAGCCTGAACTAAAGCGCAAGCATGAAAAGAAAAGCCCGATGTAGGTTACGGTCTTGATCTATGGAAGGTTCAGCTGTACTAATCTGGTAGCGTCCGGGAAACCGCGAAAGAAGACTCGGGTGACCAAGACGTCGCCAGTCCCCGAGAATGATGCGCCAACTGTGCAAGATCAACCCATGAGCGAAGACAGCAACTCCGCCCAGGGCCCGAAAAGTCCTGTCGTCAATGATGCGCTCCTGGACAAGCTTCCGGGACCGAACCATGGTGTAGCTACAGTTGCTGCGAACAAGGACCTTGACTCGGGTGATACCTTGGGTTTTCAACTCCTCTCCAGCGAGAGCCACAGTTTAGTGCCGTCCTCTCTCCCCCCCGGAACACTCGCTGGAGTCGGAGATGAAGCGCCACAACCAAGTATTCGTCCGACCGGTAGCAATGATGAGGAAATTTGCTTAATCAGCGTACGAGCTCCAACGATGCCCCCAGTTGACGCTGACACTCAAGCTCGGCTGCTTGAAGATGCCTCAAATGACCGGAGTAGGGGCCATCTTGGGGCAGCAGATGCCAGGGGAACCTCCATGCCGCGGCAGCGATCTCCGTCCGCACGGTCTACGACGACCACAGTGTCTGTACCGATGAGCAAAAGGATGGATCAAATTTTCCCGACAACGATCAAGGCAATCGTCCATCTGATCTTTGATAACCAATGCATCGGCCGAGACCATAAGATCCGAAACTTTGAGTGGTTTAGGACGGAACAATACATAAAGCAGATGGATCAGTGGCCGATTCTCCGAGACCACCAGAGTCGTACGCCAGAGCTTGCGAATCAGTCAATATACTTCCGCTATGGGTCTTGCGATATCAAAGGGCCGGCTGGTCATTACTACCCGGCCAAGTACTCCTACCTGGATGACGATCATGTTGATGATGGCTTAGGCCTTGCTGAAAAAGCCATTGTCAACATTTGTGGATTTATCCATGATTACGAATATCAGCCTTTCAGTCTGATTGTCCGTCTGGCCTATTCCTCGGCACAGTTCACACCCTTGGCTGGCTCGAAAGAATCCTTTGCCGCCACCATCAAGCACGAAATCGAGCGAAAGAAATGTTTCAATTTCAGAGGGCAAGAATACATACCACGGTGTGATCTTCTCGGATTCACTGTTCTTGAAGTCATCACAGCGTTGGTGCTCGAAGACCCCCCGCTCAAGAAGCCGTCGGGTCAAAAAATGAGCGAAGCGGAAGGCATGGAGTTCGCACGGGAGGTGTGTTTCCGGAATGCCGCGAAACTATTCATCATCTGCATCTTCACGGAGAAAGGCGTAAACTTCTTCCAGCACTTGTTCCGAGCTCATGGTTGCCACGACAAAAACCTGCCCACCCGCGACACTGTGTGTGACGAGTTTCCGCGTGGGTGCCGTACCAAAATCTTGGACATTGCCAAATGCATCCCAGCCTTCTTTGTTGGCATGATCAAGTACGACTTCCAGAGCCAGGAGTGGGGGAATGAGTACGTGATGCCGATTAGCCATTGCAACGGCACAACCACAGGGGACATACTTGGTCCAGGGGCTCAGGGAAAGGTCTACGGAGTGTTCATCCATCCAGCACATCACCAGGTCTCGGGAGTATGTTAGAGAATTCCGTTCCCAACAGTATCGCGCATATTGACTTTGTGATCAGGATCCTCGGTTAGAGTTTGCGATGAAGGTCTTTCCGGACCGCCAGTCTGATCGTATAAACTTCGAGCGGGAGAAAGACATGCTTACCGCCCTTGCTAACAATCCCCATCAGCACATAGTCCCCCACATCACAACGTGGTCCCAATTCAACAACTTTCACATCCTCTATCCGAAGGCAAGCTCCGACCTACGCAGGTTCATGGCAGGCAAGCAGCCACCTGGACTGGCAGGGAATGGAGCAATATGGTTCATGAAGCAGCTGCACGGCCTGGCTGACGCTTTGATGAAAGTGCACCACTATAAACGGCCAACCACTGCGAATCCGCATCCCGAAGATGAGCTCTGGGGCTGTCACCACGACATCAAGCCCGAAAACATTCTGGTCTTCGAGAACAAACCCAACACTCATCCGCTCTTCAAAATTGGTGATTTTGGCTGCGGCAGCTTCAGACCCGCCAAGCAAAATGGTGGAATCTCTGAGCAGACCCAGGTCGTCGGGACAAGGGCTTATCTGGCGCCCGAAGGTCGACACCGCATGCCTGTCTCCAGGCCGTTCGACATGTGGGGCCTTGGATGTGTCTTCCTTGAGCTGCTGACGTGGTTCTTCAGCGGCGACAGTGACAAATTGTTAGAAGCCCTAGGCGAATACACAGATATGGATCCCAGGAACAGCGACGACGGGTTCTGGCAGGAGGATCATATGCCAGGGAAACCCATCTGTCGGCTCAAGACAAGCGTCATCAAAAACATCCAACACTTGGAAACCGTCTGCTGCCGGGAAATCGAGCCATTTAGACGTCTCATCTCCGCGGTTCGCCGTCTCCTCGATGTCGATCCGGACAGTCGACTCAAATCTGCCGAATTGGTCAACATAATGGATGGCATTGTCAAGGAAGTCGAGGCGCAAATCGCGGTCAATCAGTTCTTCTACAAGAACCAACACGAGCAGAATTTACAAACAGCAAAAGGCAATCCAGGACTTCAAGGAGCAGAATCCTTGGAATCTCAAGATGGTAAGTTTCCCATTAAGATGACACATTCTCTCCCTCACTGTTCTTGAGAAAGAGCTGCTCGCTGACTCCTCAATTGCAGACGCTGTAGTACACATGACACCGACGGCAGCCGCCGAGGGAGGTCAGCTGGGTGCAGACCCGAACAGGCTCGAGGTTTCAGCATCGTCCTCGGTCAACTACCCTACTCAAATCGAGGTTGACGCCTCGTAGTGTCCTATCGGCGATCCGGCAATGGATGGGATGGCGACGATTACACTGAATCGCGGGTCGAAGTCGAAACCACGACCATTGTACGAAATCTGCGAAGGGTACTAGTCCTTGCCTGCATATACGTGAGACTAGCCGACCCGGCAAAAGCGTGTGCCTGCCTGCTGGGCGATGTACAGTGGCGAATGTTGTGTCTAGTTGATATTGTTTAATTCGCGGATTACAACATTCACACCGTGCAACGCAGACGTTCTAAGATCCGAGCTTCCCAATCCTGCCGAGCATTGTGACGTTGCTGCCCAACGATTATGGAATCTCATCTTACGATTGTTTCCTCCGGTATGCGAAGTGACAAGCGCCCCCTCATCGCTGCTTTGGCTTCTTGACCATTTCCACTTTCAAAATCTCTTCCTGCGGATATGAGCTTTTTGGTCGTGGGTGGGAAGGAAAGTGACATACTGTAGTGAACAGGGATGGTGTAACCAAGGTGAGACGATTCATCTTGTACTCTTTCCGGCACTGAAACCTCGTCAGGACCAGCCAGATGACGTGCGACGTAAGACCCCTCCCTACCTTTGTCTTCCAATTGTCTCCATAGTCCCCTTCGTACTTTGTTTGTAGCACTTCCTCGAGTCTCCCGTCATCAATGTAGAAGTTTTCGAGGACGAGCTTATGTTGTCCATTAGGCTCCATTGAGCGGTGAATGTCTTGTTCGCGCCCTGGGAAGATGCGGCTTAGCGCTGCTTCAGCCGCCATTGCAGGCTCTCTGCACAGGTCTAGAATGATTCTTGGGCTTGTTGTCTGCCTGGGGCCTGACTTGATCAGCGAACCTGGATGGCACGCGGAGCCCGGGGAAGATATAGTTCTTACGAAAAGTGAAAAGCCTTGTCGCAGGCAGACGATGAAGAGAGGTCCAGATGTTCTTGAGCATTCGTCGCAGCCTGACAACCTCAGCAGCTTCCGACCCCAATCAGGCTGAAAACCAATTCTGGCGCCGAACGTCACGCCTGCAAGCCACAATGACACTAGCAAGGATTCAGGCACCTCGCCATCCACACCGGTCAAGAGGCTGGAGGACCAGCCTCAGAAGGCCTTCTCAGCCGTAAACTGGCAGCTTGACCCCTCACCGAAGGGCAGAGGTCGTTCGAGGCGGCCTACAAAACTTCGCTCAATGTCAAAGACGGCCAGCAGCTGAGCGCGGTTTGATATACGCATGGCTCATGAACTTGTGGTCACCGGCAAGTTGCTTCAAAGAATCGCAGCCGAAGCATCTCCATCGACAGAGTCCCTTAGCCGGGAGCGCAACATCTTCTGGCCGGAGGACTCCAATTTCCCAGTCGATAAATATCAACGGACGAGGCTGTACAAGGTGTACCAGGCGACGGAGCCACACATAGACAACGATGTGGCTCCGAGACTTCACTGTACAAAAACGGCTTTTCGGCCAGGGCGAAGCTTGCTTCCATACCTCAGCTGGTTGGGTGAAGACGGTGGTGATAAGACCATCCTGGTGTAGGCTTACGCACCTTCCTCCCTGTTGCACAAAAAAACACGATGGATTTGCCTGACACATTCATAGCGTTTTCGACCGACTGAGCAGTAGGACGTGCTTGACAGCGACCAAGGCACAATTTGATGGGCTGGCGTCGGGGTGTCCATCGCATCGCGATCTTGAAAGTTTTGTTTCTCTTTTCGTAGATGACTTCCGAAGTGTGTGTTATCCCAGTCCGGTCTTGAGGGAGATTGAGAATTCAAACGCCGAGGAGCCATTGAGCAAGGGCTTTGGTAAGATACACTCCATCACAATAAAGGCATTTCAACCCCTAAGATATCGTACAGAGTTGATGTACGGTGTGCCGTACTTTGAGATTGCGCCTCGCTCAAACCAACCCGACACCATCGATTGGCCCTTGAGACGATCTGTCATCTATCATCAGCACCTTGAGAAGAATTCGGGAAGAAGGTCGTTGTGGGTTCTGGTGTGCGCTCAGCAAGAAGTAGAAATAGCGCTCCTGGACTACTTGAAAGATGCCATTATGCTGGGGAGGAACGAGTGCTGCGCCCTTGAGCCTCACTTCCGACTGCAGCATCGTTTGATCCGGCAGTGGCGCCCCCCAATCATTTGCTATGCCAGTTCATTGCGAAGCAAGGTAACGTCTATTCCTCCCCCAGCGCACTCTCAATGAACCCACTGACCGAGCATGGCAGTTCAACCGGCTCCTGCCCGAGGCGGTTGGTGAAATCACGAAACAGGTCATCGACCAGGCCTGGGAAGAGTGCCTCCAGCGCACCAACATGGCAGATTACATTGCAGAATTCGTGCTTGCTGCTGGGGCCCTGAAACAGGTGCTCAAGTGTCTTCACGACGCGGTAACTAACAAGCCCATTCCGCCAGGGGGGCCCGAGGAGGGCCGTGATCCGGTGCAGGACGCCGCTGCCGCGTTGCTGAGAGGCGATGTGGAAGAAGCCGAGGCCATCCGGCAAGAGCTCAAGGTCCTGCAGAGTAAAGCGGAGCGCATAGCTACTGCCGTAGGTGTGCAAGTTTGCACCTTGCAATTCTGTGCTGACAGTCGGCAGAATTCGCGTCTCACAGAGCTGCGGAGCGAGGATTTCAACCACACAATCCAGGAAATGAAGGCCAACACAGCGGCGTTAAAGCAGCTGAACTCAGGCTGGGAAGAACAGTCTGACAAAATCACTTTGCAGAACCACATCAACTCCAATGTCAGCAGATTCCTCTCCATGCTGGCCGCGACCTTGTTACCCGTGGGCTTGTTCGGGAGCTTCTTCGGAATCACAAAGATTGTTGGAAAGCATAATTGGTGGTGGTACTGGGTGGCTGTGGTAGGTTCGTGGTCAGCCATGGTACTCTTCATCTACTTTTGGGGCAGACAAAAAGGGTTCTGGGTGGACGGCTTTTGGATGGCACCGCCTCAGATTGCGGCGCGCAAGTACACTAGCAGTGACGTCGAGGAGGCCAAGAAGAACCAGGAAATGGGGGCAGTACAAGGGTGACTCGATATGGCTGCTCTCGAGGCATTGGTTGGTACCATCCAGACTTGTAATGGGCGTTCCATATCCCGGTCGAGGTTCCATCGTCTTGGAACACGGTAACCATCGGACAGTGAGAATTTGCGGACCAAGTTGGTGCTTGGCTTTTGTGCGCCCGAATGCATGAACTGTTAGAACAAGGTGTAGGGCATCAAGGCCCTAAGTCACCTTTGGAGCTTGCTCATAAGATGAATCATCGAGTTGATGAAGACAAGGGTACTCGGTACATAACCGAATGTTTGTTGCGTTCACTAGCAGGAAAGTGGAAAGGGAAGGCACGTGACAGCGCATTCTGTGCACCAATCAGAGCAACCGCCAAGACGTTAGCATGCATCTTTTAATACCTGCTACGCTACTCGGTACGGGACCCTTTCTGGCCCGCCAAGCCTTGGCATGTTGGACGGCAGCCGAACCTCGAGCCCCAGCCTCATCGACGGATCTCCCGTTCGATCATGTTACAACCTCTTGCGACATGGAGCGACGGCCACTTGAGCCTGCCGACTGACCGGCACGGTGTCTCATGGAGACCGACAGCCTGGTGCGAAGTGCTGTATTTACGAACCAAAGCCCCGCCACCGCAGACTACTTCGAAGAACGAGTCAAGTCCTGCTTTTCCAGCGACCCCAACCAGTCTCATCTCATTGTTCTAGCCGGCCCGAAACCAGGGCTGGAAGGTGTCCCTCGCAGCGGCGCCGCGAAGGGGTTACCACTTAAGGCAGCACAAGCAACTGCATCTCCAGTCGCGGAGAGCAAGGAACGACCGACAAACACGCCCATCACACTCCGCTCCGCCAGCGAGTTGAAGGAGCTCTTACAGGTGCTGCCGGATCTTGCACTATGATAGCAAATCGTCCTAATGTCTGCGATAGATATCTACGGAGCAAACGGTTTATATGTATGCATCCTTTCTGGGCACGGATGGTGCTGCACTGACTTGAGGGTCCGACAGATACATCACTCAACGGAACTCACTAAGCCGGCTGAATGTCTCTTTTGCCTTATTTTGTGATCTCTTGTCGCAGCTCGGAGCGTCCCCTCAGTTGTGTGACTTCATCTCCTGCTTCGGCCTCCGCAATGGCGAGAACGAACTCCGACCCCAACCCATGCGATTTCGATGGCTTGTGAAGGGTCCGGCGACAGACATCCCGTGTTTTGGTAAGCACTCCCATTTACACCGCTTGCCATCTGTTGACTTGGAGAGAATGCGTGTACATCATCCGCTTTGTTGAGTTGAACAACCGGAAAGAGAACAACCCCTGGTCCATCCGCCAGTCCTTGGTGTACCAGCAGTTGGCCCCCAGCTCCAAATATCCCCGATGGGTGCTCATCGCGGCTTCAGACGCAATTCGAAAGCAGGTGGACCAATTTGCAGAGCTGCGGCAGGACGTCAGTCCGCGCGATCCGTTTGCACTGCATTTGCTGGTGGTAAACATTGCCGTTGCAACGTGGAGACGATATTTGATCTACATCGCGGAGCAAGTCCAGAAACAGGTACAGCTTGAGCTCTCATATGTATGGTCACCGACCGAACTAACGGAACAGGGCGACCGAGCGATTCTTGCCGAAGTCGACGGCGAGGGTGCTCATCTCGCTCGACTCGAAGAAGGCCAATACCTGAAGCTGCTAGGGGACATGATCACCGATCTCACAAGCGCCCTCGACGGGCTCCTGGAGGTGTGTAACACCCTCACCAGAAGCTATACTAAATTTCGGGCCGCTTCGGAATCTAGGTTCGAGTCGTCAAAGGCGCAGTCAACTCCTCCAGAGGGGGATTTAATATCCGAAGGTCTGCAGGAGAAGATCACCGATCTCAAGCACTATCTCTTCCAAGCGCAGTCACTGCGGACGAAGGTGAAAAGTGCCTCGGAGCTGGTAAGATATGCTTGTTCCCTCCACCAGGCCCCCGAACGTGATTGACATTGGGGTGCCGTTCTAGATCGCGAACGTCCTCCAACTTGACAACGGCAACGCTTTGAAAGTGCTGGCGATGGAATCGCGCTCTGAGAATGCGATAATGCATTCCCTGACGGAGAAGGCCACTCGCGATGCAGCGGCCGTCAAGGTTCTGACGGTTATCACCTTGGTATAC
Organism: Phialophora expanda; assembly: GCA_016109585.1. NCBI lineage: Eukaryota > Fungi > Ascomycota > Eurotiomycetes > Chaetothyriales > Herpotrichiellaceae > Phialophora > Phialophora expanda. The sequence continues at coordinate 612,631 of JADWPR010000019.1, forward strand.
CTCCCAGCCACAGCTGTGCTCGTAAGTACCCGGTTCACCGCCTCTCTCCGCCCCCCGAGACAGACACCCCGCTAACATATGTTCCATAGAACTTCTTCTCAACCTCCTTCATCCAGAACTCGGTATCTCATGACGGCTCGTCGGTCATCGCAGTGACAAGTGATTGGTGGATCAGCCTCGCGGTCTCGCTTCCTCTGACGGTAATCACCCTCGTCATCTGGCGCCTGTACGTCCAGACAGTTATCGATCGCCACCCTCCCGCATGGTGGGCGTCAATGAGTTCCTACCTCAAGTACCCACGGCGGTCAAGACGAGACGATAGACCGGGAAGTCCTTTGTCGCAGCGGGACCTGTATTCGCTGTAAGCGGCACGACACACGGCGCGAGATGGTTTGTCAGGACGCAATAATTCTCATCGCCATGGAACATGCATATCTTCCCTGAGGTATGGCCCCATTCGTTCAACCTCGTTGCGGATTCTCAGAGAGGTTATTTTGCGCATAAGAGTGGGTGGGCAAGCTAGGATTCTGTGGCGAAATCTACGACGGCGAGAGATTCTTAGGCATTTGTTCACCATAGTCCACCTCCAGCTAGCTAGGAATTCAATCATATTCTGCTTGGTTATATTACTCTGACACGTAATCCCACGGTTCTGGCGGTATAACTAATCTAGGCTGAATACCAACACACCCTTACTCTGCCGACCATAAAGCCATCGTTTAGTTTAATAGGATCTTTGTGGCGGCCTTTATAGCGTGAGACTTCTCTTCGCGATCGTCTAGTGTATAGCGCCACTTAATAGCCCTCTCCGACATAGGGTACGTCAAATCATGCAGCTTAGGAAATGGATCCGTCAAGTTGAGTTTGATGCTCAGCAGTCAATTGATAGTCCTGCGGAGCAGGTATTACTGACACAAAATCCGCACTAACGTCTTGGTGATGGAAGGGGAGCAGGGCATCTCGATGGTCCAATCCAAGACACGCGCATGGGTAACGGAAGTCGACCACGAACGTAAGTCCGGGTCGCAAGTATGCGGTGACCATCTTTCTCGGGGTCGCCCTGCTGCTCACCACAGAGCATTTTGCAGTCCTGTCGCTTTTCGCAGCCTGTCCGACAAGGCTCCTGTGTTGGTGGTCCCGGCTCACTCACTCGCGTGCCAGGCCGTAACACAACCCAGGCCCCCCTTGATTCTGGAATCCATCGACCATTACCCTGTTTTCACTTTCTCTGCCGTCTCTATCTTATCAGTCTCGACCCTCTGCACTCGCTCCACCTTCGGCACTCTCGTGAGCCAAAACAGCAACACAGCGGCCGCAACGTTGAATACTACGTAGCTCCAGAAGATGCCGAGATTTCGCCAACGATCATCGTATTTGGCACTTACGCTTTCCAGAAAGACATTCGTGTCGTTGCCAGTGCAAAAGACACATTCCGTGGTCGAGCCCATGCTTTCCTGCGTGAGGTAGCCACCAGATACTTCCAGATAGGGCGCAAGGTAGGTGGAGCAGTTCAACGGCGGCGGCGGCGAGAATCGCAGTAATTCTTCGGCGGCGCATGAGATGCGCGCGTTGGCGAGCCCCACGGACAAGACGCCGGAGAAAAAATAGGTAAAAGGGGAGACGCGATACATGAAGATCCAGAAACCGGGCAAAGCCTCTGGGGTTGCTAGGACACTGGGAAGATTTGTCAGTTCAGTGCGTAAGTACATGTACCTGTTGATGTAGTATTCCCGGACTTAATGGGCAGGAATGTTGTAAGTGAGTGGAGTGGGACATACCCGCAGAAGATCAAAGACAGGGAATGCAGCAAGTTCGTGATATTCCCGCCGGCCTCGGCCGAGTCCACTGCCGCCATGACCATGTTGGTGAAAGTTCCGGCGAAGACCAAGAACGCAAGGATGAAGAGGAACATCAGCGCTTCTCTCTCGGGGCCTTGGTTCGCCTCCACTGCGTTCTGCCGCAGGCCGATAGGGTAGTACCAGGACACGAAAATGAGAAGGGCCGACAAGAAGTTCCACGGGACTTCCACCATCGTCATCGCCAGCACGAAGACCGTCCAGGAGTAGGTCTTGGACGGGCTCTCGCGAGCTTCGTAGAGCGAGCGCTGGGCGACGTAGTGCGGCATGATCTGCGAGCACACGTTGGCGAATATCACCAGTAACATGAAGATGGCAAACATCTGGTTTTGAAGCCCTTGGAGCGAGTTGGGCATTTGCCAAAAGGAGAACCCGATGAACAATGCCTGGAACGAACGTCAGATGTGGAATTGGAATTGGGTGATTTTTCCCCTTCTTTCGCGTGGCTGTGGTTTGATCGAAACTTACGCTGAACAGACACAGGGCAACCTTGCTATACAAGTACGAAGGAGTCCGCCAATACTGCTGAAAGACGCGCGTCAGGACGATCACGAACTGTGTTCCAAACACAGCGGCGAACGGGCGTAATGCATCGGGATCGTCGGGGTCGTTGAACGAGACCGGCCGGCGAGAGAATTCGGTCTTCATCCGAGCAAGTTCCCCTTTGATGGCGGTGCGCTCTTCAGAACTGCTCCAGACAGCTGCCCAATCCTTTGTGCTCTCAGGACCGGTGGTCGCCGCCCGAGTCACTTCGAGCATCCATTCCGCCGGGTTCTCTCTGCCGCCGCACGATCTTGCGCCTCGACGCTCAAAGTAGCTCGTGACAGTCTTGGACGAGTCGCCGATCTCGCCGAAGTACAGTGTCTTCCCCTCCCGGGAGAGGAGAAGCAGCTCGTCGAATGCCTGAAACAGGTGCGCTGAGGGCTGGTGAATGGTGCAGAGGATGGCTTGGCCATTGTCTGCAAGCTTTCGAAGCAGTGCGCATATCGACCAAGCAGTCTGGCTGTCGAGTCCTTCGGTGGAAACATCCTGGTCAGTAGAGTCTCAAACTAAGACACTCCGTATTTCAAACCCTTACCGGACGTAGGTTCGTCAAGGAAGAGCAGAAACGCCGGTTTGGCGGCGAGCTCAACCCCGATCGTCAGTCGCTTTCTTTGTTCAATGTTCAAGCCTGGGAAGATATCAGACATTGTCAATTCCTTTCTAAGCGAGCGTCGAAATATTTATGGATGTTGTGTCCCGGTGCTTGATGATCTGAGCACTCACCTTCTCCGGGAACTCCGACAATGGCGTCGGCATAGGGCTCCATTTCGAGAACCTTGATGACCTCCGCCACGTATGCAATCTTCTCGGCGTGTGGCGTGGTCCTCGGCTGCCGCAGAAGAGCACTGAAAGTCAATGCTTCCCGAACAGTTGTGGTCGCGAGGTGCAGGTCCTGCTGCTGGACATATCCGGTCTTGCGTTGAAACCCAGTGTCCCGAGGCTGCCCACTGACCAGGAATTCACCGCTCACGACACCAAGCGTTGCCCGGCTGGCTAACACATCGAGCAAGGTGGTCTTTCCAGCTCCAGTGACGCCCTGGAAGTGGTCAATAACTTCCTAGCCATCCTACTGAGTTTCGCACTCGAGAGGCGCAATTACATACCATTAAAGCTGTGAGACGTCCGGGTTTGACCCATCCATCAACCTGATGTAAGAGCCTTCGCGTCTTCTTCTTGATTTTGATATCGTAGTTGACGTCGCTCCACTGGAAAACTCCAGTCTGTTTCTGGAGGCTTGGAGGGGAATGGAGCACCGGTCTCTCGTGTCCCATTATATCTGCACTGATTCTGTTATCGGTGTTCGCTTCTTCATCCCCTTTTGATGGGATGTATGGTACACGATCTCGCCGAAATAGCAGGATCTCGCCTTTGGACTTCTTGGCCGAGATGTACTCGGTGGCGGCCAAGTAGACGGCGCAGCCGAAGATCATTAATGCAATCATGATACCCAAATTCCTAAAGCCCAATGTCATTAAACTTGCGTTCTTTCTGGCTCGGTTTGTCAGATTCACGAAGCCTGACTGACACCACATACCTCCACAGATGGCTAGCATGGTAGCGGAAGTTGACGGCCAGATAGGTATCTCCATCAACAAAGTCTGCTCCCGCAGCCGCTCCGGTGGTTGCACAGATTCTCTCCCTTGGAGAAGCTCCGCCATAACGTGGACCATCGGGAATGAATTTCGAGCATTCGATCGTTCGATCGTGGAACTGGCTATGTTAGGCATGGTTCTCAAGACATATATTCAAGGGGCTCGTATTTTGTCCACCATACTTCATTGATCATCAGTGCTTCGAAAGCATAAGCAACTGGGTTGAGATAATTGAGCCAGCGAAACCATGGGGCCATGTCTTTGATGGGGATTGTGAATCCCGTGTAGATCGCGAGGGCGAGACTGAACAGTGACGCCGGCACCAGGGCCTGGATTGTGAGCATCGAAGCGAGCGAGTGGGAGAGTGCGGTATTACCTCCGGCAATGAACGGGTCAATGCACCTATGCAGCGAAAGTACATTGACATTGTCAACGTACAGGTGAAGGTAAAAAGCAAGAATACAAAGAAGTGACCGGGCGTGCGGCGTAGATTTGTCATGAAGTAAAGGGTGAGGTTGAATCCAAGAGACGTAAGGATCTTGTTGGGCAGGTCGCAAATCATGGAGGCTTCAACGTGTCAGCCGAAGACGTAGACCGCGGCGACAGATGCCAGGCTTACCAATTGCTTCAGCGAATGGATGGTAGAAGGCATACCTCGACTGCTTCTCCACGATCGGCCGTTGTGCGTACAAAGTCATGATCTGCCCAACATCAGCCAAGCCCCTGCTGCCGAACCCGGACAAACCTCGAGGGCACTAGCAAACGAAGCCAGTAAGATTGCAAAGAAAAGAAGAGCTCCGCGACTGTAGAGCGAGCCTGTGTCGTTGGGGAGATTGTAGAATATGCTGCCGATCACCAGGGCCATGATGACGTTGAAAAGGGCGCCAGTGATGGCAAGGCCCATATCTCCTCGAAGTCTCTGAAACCCTCGTCGAACACACAATGCCACCTGCCGTGACACCGAGAGCGTGTATGGTGACTTGATACGCCTGATCGAGTGAAGGAAGGGTTATTGAACAGGGTCTGGGTTGAGGGCTGGAACATACTGTGATCTTGCTTGCACCGCCCGACGAGCATTCTTGAAGTCATCCAAGGATGATCCTCCGAGAGGATACTGCTTGTCGAACTCCTCGATGTCCCGCAGCAGGCGTGCGTGATCCTCGCTCTGTTTCCAAGCGGCTGCGAACTCGTCGGGGGTAACTGGTGTCTTGCCTTCAAAGCCCGGCCGCACTCGTCGCTCTAGAGGGTTGGTTAGCGACGTGAGAAAATCGGCAGTCACTTGCCGCGGTAGGCACTCGAATCCCAGATTGATGAAGAAGCGCTTTGCCGCATGGACGTTTCCAAAGTAGATCTGTCGGCCCTCGTAGAGCACAGCTACTTTATCGAAGACCTGCGCAAATTAGTGGAGATACACTTGTTCAACTAGCAAGACTTGCATCGTAGATAGACTGAGAGGCTTGATAGACCGTCACAAGCGCCGTCGCCCCTGTGAGCGAAGCTGAGGTTCGCAGCGTCCGCACGAATTCAAGAGCGGTGGAACTGTCGAGTCCGCGCGTGCTGTTATCCCAGCATTGTAAAGTACTCCCTCCAATAGCACTGCCAAATCAGGTAAGCATGGGAATCATAATCAACCCTCGCCCCTTGGTTGTCCGAGATGAAAAGAACATCGATGGGTTTCGAGATCAAATGGACAGCATCTGATGTGGTTGATTCAAAGTTCAGAACCCCCCTCAACCACGCGACCCCGTATCATGTTGTCGAGGGGAAGGAAGAGCTTACACTTCTGCAATGCTGACACGTTTCCTTTCCCCACCGGAGACACCCCTAACGAGGTCGCTGCCAACCTGATGTGCATGTCAGGACGAGCGGCTTAAGTAACGAGTGTCCGTACGCACGATTGTGTCCACGGTGTGGCTCAGACCAAACGCTGCCATGACAACATCACGTAGGTGTGTCGCATATGCCTAGGAGAAGAATCAGCATTGACATCCCCGGTACCTCCTCATGGTAGATGTACAGCTCGAGTAACGGCAGGCATGAGATTTCGGGGAGTCTTAGAGCAATGTCAGTCGATCAAGCTTCACGTCCAGTAATAACTTCGCTGACATACCCTCGCACGAGCAGCAAAGTCAAGTGTCTGGCCCACAGTCAATTGAGGGAAGTGGACATCGACTTCTGACTGATAGATGCACTCCCCTCTGAAGTCTCTGTGCATAGTCTCCCGTGGAATGCCCTGGTAGTTCAGGTACGAATCGGTCCCGATACAGAATCCATCAGTGTCTCCAGAGATGGCCTTGAGGAACGTGGAACATCCACTGCGACTATCAGCATGCCACAAATCTTCGGCGAGAGCCCTGCTCAAAAGTGACTTGCCTTCCTGGTCTCCCTAATACCACGAGCATTTCTCCGCTCTTGACAAGGCCGTCAAAGTCTCTCAGAATTTGTATTCTGGGCTTCGTCTCCTTGCCAACGAGTCTTTTGGCCCACTTGAACAATTCCAAAGGGTAGTTCCCGAACGTCTTCTGGTAATCTGTGGGATTCCCTAATCCGTGGGCTGATAGGTTCTTGTAGGCCACCCCTGCGACTCCCTTGGGATACCGTTCAGGGTCGCGAGATGCAATGTTCATGACCGCTTGGAGCCACGCTCTGACACTGAATTCTGCTGAGTGTGGGTCAAGCTGAGGATTTGGGGATCCCAGAAAAGGATTGACCGCTTCAGACTTCTCGTCCTTGGCCTCGCCCAATGACACTGCTTTCGCAAGCACATTGATCTTGTCCACGTCTATCTCGGCCAGAGATGACGAGGCTGTCAGCATTGATTGGACTTGTTGCCCACCTGGCACTGGGCTGTTATTCTCAAATACCTCAGCAGCTTGGCCTGCTGAGTTTCGGTCGCCAGTCGCATTGGCCGTGGTCTCCTCGAAATAGCTGGGACGCCCATTCTCATAAACCAGCTTCATCCTGGGATCCTTCTTGAATTCACCCATCGGAGCACTTATCCAGTCGCCGTCGGCCATCAATGCCACACTACAGTGCCACGGAGTTGTGAACCCCGTTTTTGTGTTGAGCAAACTCATGGATATCTTATGCTCCCCGGTAGACTGGTGAATGGAAAGACGTAAATGGTCTGGGAAAGCGTGCTTAACAGCCCCAGCAAAGGCCTATCGGAGTCATGGTCAGCCACGATACACGAGTGGTCAAAGATATATACGATTATGCCACTCACGTATCCTCGAATGAGCATCTGTTTTGCCAGATATTTCACATCTCTCTTGTATCCATGGTTTGACCGACCATTGCCAACCGGGAAGATGTACTTCAAATCGGACTCCAAGAATCGTCGATATCCAAGGTAGGTCAATTTGGTATCGGGATTTGTGGCGATTTCGTGGTCGATGTCGATGTCGTCCTTGCCAAAGTTATTGAAGATGAACCGTCGAAAGTTGGTGGCATTAGCAATGTAAGTAATCTCTTCCATCTTCTCTGGCAGAGGGAAGTCGACCAAATCTCGAATCCGGGAGAAACTGATGTGGTTGAATCCCATCTGCAAAGCCATTGCTCGGATCGCTTGTCCGTAGGCCCACGTATCTCGATCCGATATGCTCAACAAGTCTGAAGAGGAACATTAGCGTAAGATCCAAACCCGCTGGAGTAATTTGTGCAGCATGTGACAGACCATTATAGACAAGACCATCCGAGACTATGGTACACCTTGCACCAGGCGCGTAGATTGTCCCTATCCGCAGACACATGTCGTTCAACCGCTTCAGGGCGATCTCCTCAGCCTTGTCAGGCAAGGTACCGAGAACCTTATACACCTTGTTGGCCGACCTGGATATTTGTAGTGTTAACGTCGGAGTTCATCATTTGGTAGAGTTCCAAGACGTGCTTTCATCTCTCAGATTGCGTCTTTCGACGATCTGAGCGACGACAGATAGCAAAGTCGAGAATGAATCGAGACAAGAAGGCACTTACTTGAATGGAAATGCAGGCAAACAGGTCTCCACTTGAGCTCCTGCCGACACAAACTTCTCGATGATGGACAGGAACTTGGGCTTTCCGGCCTCAAGCCGTTGTCTGGTATCACTGAATTTGTTGAGGGCATAGTCGAAGATGATTTCCAAGATCTTGATCGACGTTTCCGAAGCAGGGAATTCCTCGACAGGAGAATCCCCGATAGCAGTCTCCACGGTGGACGACTCAGAGCTAGAGACCTCTACAACGGTCGTCCTGGTGCCCACTGTGTTGAAAGGGTCGACGGGAGGATCATCATTCGCAGACTGCTTGCTTGGTACGGAAGCACATGCAGTTTGGATAGCATCGGGAACAGGCTCCATGATGCGCAGAGACGAACCACCTTTGACAGACGCGGTCAACTTTGCAGAATGGACTGAGACAAGTAATTAATGCACTGATTGATATTCAGCAACAACCAAGAAGCAGCAAGAATTGTAGGACAGATTCTACCATCGTGTTTAAATCATTTCAAGGCGAAAGGTTCGAAGCTGGATTCTAGCTAACCACAATAGCATCCAATGTCAATACACCATAATGGTACAACGCCTTCCGCCCTCCCACGGTCCTGGGCACAGGGATATTGTGCGATCTACCTAATGGAGAGGGCATGTACGCAAGAGCCCCGGACTATGCTTGTGAAGCAAAACTGATAAATGTGCTCATTGTCCAGGTTGCATGGGGGCCGAGTTTAGAGCTGTAATTAATGCGACAATTGCGGTTGGTAAAATGCGGTGAATCCATTGCTTTGGCGAACTGCGGGAAAGTCTTTCTGATACCTAATTGATTACTCGTAATGTCTCGAAACATGGGGGTATGTCTCTCGGTCGGAGTACGCGTCGAAGGCACATGGAAAGGGGTTGACGAGAATGCCTGAGAATTAATGTGCTCATTCTCCAGGCTGCATGCCTGCCAAGGGTGGAGCTTCGATCCGACAGTCGTGATAGGCCAAAGTCTGAGATCCATTACCGAATTTGGCAATCGACCAAGCGAGGCGTCTGTTGGTCGCAGCCTGTCCTCATGCTGGTATTGCGCACCTGGTCTTGCTTTCTCTCCCGATATAGCCGGTCACGGTGCCATAGAACCACTCTCATCAGTCGCCAACTTGTGGGCAACCGTCGTCTTCCAAAGGCGGATAGTGGGATTAACATTGCGACGCTGCAGTGGTTAGCCTGACGGTTGGCTTGGTGCGCCCTCGCTCACAGCACATGCTACAAGTGAGGGATGACCCAGACCTTCCTGGAGCTTTGAGATAGGAGGGATCTGGGAAGCGTGGGATTCATTGACAGCCTGGCGTCTGTCCTTGCATAAAAATTCGTAATTGATCGATGTCGTGAATTACCAACAGGCCATGGGGTTTATGGAGATCGGTCTTCTCAAACTACGAAGGACGATATTACGCATAGTTTACGCTTGGTAACAGATGAGTTCAGCTTTTTCCTCGGTGGGCGCTTCGGGGCTCATGGAGCTCCTGTAACAGTGGGGCGTTGTTGGATTACGATGAGTACTATGGCACCCCATGGGTTCGAGTGGACTTTTCCCGAGACCTAGTAATTTTCTGGGGCCTAGGATGCGCATATTGTTGCAATCATTTCAGTAAGTTATCCGTTTATAGCATCGGTGGAACTGCCTGAGCCGCCCCCGATAAGTTGGAAATGTCAATCATATGTTTCTTTGCTCCTCTATCGGACTCATTCGTCTGGGACATCAGTTGTAAATCGTGTCTTCCACTGAATGGTCATGATGGCGATCTATAACTCGTCGGAATATGGCAAGAGGCTCATACCGCAGATCCTGGATCGACTGGCTGCCTCGGACCCCGATCGGATTGTGTACTCAGTAGCAGGATTCTCCGACGATTCCCCCCAGTTCCGACATATCTCTGCTCGCGTCTTTGCAAAAGCGGTCGACAAGACAGCATGGTGGCTTCACGGTCAAGTTGGAACACAGCAGGGACTCCGGAGCAAGGAAACGAACGGAACTCAGAACGGCCGCAATCAAGAGCCTCCGAAAATCCAACCCTTGGGTTACATTGGGCCTCGTATGTCTAGTGTCTAGGGACAGGAGTGCAGGATGCTAATCAACCTTTGAAGATGATGTGCGCTACATTCTGTTGACTTATGGTGCCGTTAAGGCAGGCTGTGCTGTAAGTGTGCAAGTATCACACAGCATGCTCTACAGGTTGTGCTGAAGTGTTTTCCACAGGCCCTGTTTCTTTCCCCAAAGAACAACGTTGCAGGTGCTTTGGCCGTTCTCAATGCAGCAAACTGTGGGATATGGGTCAAGCCGTACGATCTGCCGATGCCCCCTCTGGTGGAAGGTATCCTGCAGCAAAAATCTATGCAAGTTCTGGAGCTTCCAGGAGTGGATGAACTTCTCGATGCCGAATCTGTCGAGCCATTCGTCTATGACAAGGACTTTGAAAGCGCGGTAAACGACCCATTCTGCATTCTACATACATCTGGAACTACAGGAGTCCCAAAGCCGATTTCGTGGACCCACGGTCTGATCGGCACCATGGATGCTGTGCGCCTACTTCCCCCCACTGAAGGTGATGGTGGTCTTGCTCCGTGGACGGACAATTGGAATGAGGGTGATAGCATATACTCTTCATTCCCCATGAGCCACGTGAGTCCCTCGACATTAAGATTGCAGCAGATGAGACGCTGACCTCTGGAAAGGGTGCAGGTATCATCATGGATATTCTCATGCCTTCGCTCTTCAACTTGCGGTGCGTTCTGGGGCCATCAGGTGTCCTACCGAACCTCGGACTCATCGAGTCTCTTGCAGACCATGCAAGTATCGACATCTGGAGCATGGTCCCATCACTTGTGGATGAGCTAGGGGAGAGCCCCGATGTTCTGGCGAAGTTCAAGTCATCAAAATTCATTTGTGCTTCCGGCGGTGAGTAGTATGCCCTCAGTGAAACAGGAATTATGGCGTATCTGACGGTCTTGATCTACAGGACCTGTCAGCCCCATCATTGTATCAAAGGTCAATCAAGTAGTCAGGGTTCTCAACCTGACGGGCACTACAGAGGGCTTGTTTATTGGCAACCTCTGGGTGGAAAGAGATGACTGGCATTGGTTTGCATTCCACCCCTATTCCGGGTTCGAGTTCAGGGAGATACAGCCCGGTGTTTTTGAGCATTGGGTGCACCGAAATGAACACTGGGCTTTGTTCCAGGGCATCTTCTACACGTTTCCGGACGAGCAGTCTATCAACCTCAAAGATTTGTATATCCGACACCCGTCCAAACCAAATCTTTGGGCTTTCAGTGGACGAAGTGACGATGTGGTTGTTCTTTCCAATGGCTACAAGATCTCGCCCTTGGACACGGAGGCACTTGTCACAACCCACCCTGCAGTAGACGGCTGCCTTCTCATTGGAACAGGGAAGCCTCAAGCCGGCTTGCTCGTTGAGTTGAAAGATCCGTCAGCTAGGAACAACGAGCTGTTCGATAGCATTTGGGCAACCGTGGAGAGAGCCAACAACCTGGCGTTTCAGAAAAGCCGACTGCAAAGACAATACATCGCTTTTGCCGAGCCAGATAAACCCTTCATCCGGACGGATAAGAGGACCATCAAACGGCGCGCTACACTGGAACTCTATGCAGATTTTATCGATCGCTTCTACGCTACAAGAGACGAGGATGCGAACGGCGAAGAGATGGAGGCCTTCACCGTAGACACAAGCTCGATCGAGGCTATCACCGACTCCATTTGCCGCATCATTTGCTCGATCTTGCCTGACATTGGAAGCTTATCACCGGATGACGACGTCTTTGAACAGGGCTTAGATTCTCTGCTTGTGTTCCGAGTGGTCAAGATCATCCGAGCGGCCACAGGTCTTCAGGAACAGCTCGCTCCACGACATCTGTACGCCAATCCTACTATTGCTGAGTTTGCGGCCCAAGTTTCAAGGATATTAAAGGAAGTCAAACGTGCCAACAAGACGCTCAACGAAGTGACCAACGAAACTGGTCCAGGTGGCACCACAGACTCGTCACCTGCGAGGTACGCACAGAGCCACATGCAAAGCAAGATAGCCGAACATAAACGACGACTCGGATTCAAGATGAACGCCTTTGATGCCGTCAACCCCAATCACTACATGGGGTTGAACTTCTATTTCGCCCTCCGGCAAGGCGTCACTTTCCACGAAGCTTTCGAAAAATTGCAGAACGGCCTTGTTCGTGCTTTTGAAATCATGCCCGAGCTGGATGGAAAGATGATGCTTGCGTCGGAACATGAGTTCGGGTACAGGAAAGGCGAATACCGCATCACGATTCCTCCTCGTCGGTTGGCGGCGTCTTCGAAGCCGAGACAGCTGATCTACAAGGACCTCTCACACGTTCTCCCATCATTTGAAAAGATGCGAGACGCCAGTTTCGCGCCTTCTTTGTTCAGCGACGACCTGGTCCTCGACTGCTACCCGTTCCCGGAAATGCCCGCCGACATCATGGTTGCTCAGGCCAACTTTGTTGAAGGAGGATGTATCCTGGCCACCAACTTCATCCACACCTGTCTCGATGGCATCGGCGTCATGGTCGCCCTTCGTGTCTGGGCCGAGTGCTGCAGATACCTTGAGGGGGATCAGACAGCAACGTGTGAGTGGTTTGATCCCGAGAGTTTCAACCACAGTCTACCGGACATTCTCCACGAAGACGGAGGTTACACGAAAGCAGTCCACGAGGTCGATCCCGGCGTATGGGGATTCCTGCCATTCTTTCGCCCGGACGATTCCACTGCAAACCACGATCAGGAAGCCCGTCCAGTTTGGTCCGAAGAAGGCAACCACATCAACGGCATTCCCAAAGCCAACGGTCCTCGCTCTTCAAAGACGGCTCTCCCCCCAGCCCCAGCCTTCCCACGTCAGCCTGTATGGCCGGCAGCTCCAGCCGAGCGATCTTTGAGCACCAGTGTGTTCTTGATTCCTCGTGAGGGTATACAGCTACTCAAGGAAGAGATTCTCGCCGATCCCGAGACCAAGGGGCTTGTCACATCGGTCAGCGATATCGTACAGGCGTTCTTTTGGCGTGCTTCCATCAGGTCACGGTATCGCGTTGCCAAAGAGATCCGAGACGCAACCTTTGGACCCGACGAAATGTCTATTCTGGAGTTACCTATCGATGGTCGGCCGTACTTCTCCACGTCGCTGCCCTCGTCTTACATGGGCAGTATGCTCATCCTGAACCGAGTTACCATGCCTATCGAGACGCTGTGTTCACCGAACACGAGCGTTGGGCAGATTGCCTGCCGTGTGCGTGAAGCAGCGGCACGGATCACCCCTTCACTGGTCCATGACGCGTTCACCCTTCTGAATTCCATGACCGATTACAGCAAGCCTGCGACCGCGAACATGGGCATCGAGCACATGCACGCGATGGTCTCCAATATGATGCTCTTCGAGACCAGCGAGATTTCCTTTGGCGATGCGTTCTTTGCCGGAGGCAGCCCGGAAGCCATGCGGCCGCAGATTGAGAGGGGCCACAGGCGTTTCCGATTCTTGGTCATCTCTCCGATGCGACAAGACGGCGGCGTGGAGCTGGTGCTCGGCACGCTACCAGAGGAGTTGAAGATGCTGGAAACAGACGCCGGGTTCACGAAGTATGCAAAGCTCGTTGACAGCCAGAAGGGTGGACATGTGTAATGGAGCGCCAGACGGAACGGACCGGCATCAGCCAAGGCTATCACGTCCTCTGTTCATTCTCCAACATCGTGATCCTGTCGAGGCTAGGAACGTGAAGACACGACACGACGGTTCTAACCCAATTAGGCAGGCACCGCGCCCACTTTTAATTATGTCCCCAAACACGCCTGTCGACCATTCAACTGGAGAAAACCCTCAGAAAGGTGGCATTCCACAAGCAAGGAGAGGATGATCTCCACTCTCTATGGCTATGTAATGCGTTGAGACACCCAAGTTTACACAATCCTACAGGCTATTAATCTCAGCAAGTCTCGTGCCGCAGCACAAACCCTTGGCCCCGTTCCTGGTATGGCCGGGCCCGCAGTATTCCGTATGTAGACCGCAGTACCGCAATACGGAGTACAGTTCTCCTATACAAAATGCCCCGCCCGCGATCTGCCAATACTTGCTCGACCCAAGACACCAAGCGCCTCGTGGCGTAGCTGCATCAAAGCATACGTATCCCATTTCGTATAAATCATATGCGAGCCGTTTTTGAGCCGCGGCTGTCTACTACAGTTTTAGTTGCATCAGTAGTTCGAGCCAAACCCCCACACGATCGCTGCACCTCTAATGTGCTCATAACGTGCTCACGCTGAGCAAGTTATGCAGCCTCGTCGTGAGCACATTAACTAGGAGCCGAATGCATGGCATGGCATGGCATGGCATGCCCAGAAGCGGGATTTGTTGGCAGAGACTTAGGGGGCCTGAGCCAGTCCTTATCACGAAAAAGCCATGCAGCGAATTCATCCATTCCCACGCCATGCATGCAGGTGGATAGGTGGAAGGAGAGACTGGTTCTGAAGGAAGGAAGCGTGGTGGGCACTCGAGCGAGACAATCCCTCTGTTTCGTTACTGGGGACGGATCCCGATCGACTTTCCGTAGAGATACCGTTGATTAATTACGTGCTCGTTTGATGGTCGTTGAAATGACAGTCGCCGGCCGATGTACGGATTATTAATTGCTGTAGTATCCAAGAAGGCCTTTTGATCTGTCGTTAGCTTGGGGGCTTGAAGGGAGAGAAGAGAAGACCCTTGCGCCAGTTCGTCGCTTGTTGAGATTTTCTCCTTTACTCTTCGCAGAGGGTAGTGCCTATCCTTCTCTCTTCTAACCATCCTATCCTTCTTTCCTTCACCATTTATATTCGCCGTTGGACTTGGCCGGGCAGTCTTCCGAGGTTGCGTTATAATCCGACCGACAGTCGACATCAAGCCATGACCACCGCAATCGAGATCGACAGCGACGGGAAAGCCCCCAGCAATGTCCAGGATAGCGTGCTCGAAAGGTCGGACGAAGACCTCGAGCATCTGGAAGGACCACCATCCAACGATAACGCCGTGGACACCAGGTTCCAGGCCGGCGTGCAAGACATTGAGGCAGTGACCATTTCTTGGTCCACCGCTTCACTGGTGATTGCCTACATTCTGATCTGGCTGGTGTACTTTGTTCAAGGTCTCGTGGGGGGAATCAGTGGCGCCCTCCTCCCTTACGTTACCTCTGCCTTCGCTCTCCATTCTCTCACGCCAACGACCGGCGTTCTCAGCTCTGTCATCGGCGGCGTCACGAACATGAGCATCGCCAAGACGCTGGACATCTTCGGTCGCCCGCAGGGATTCCTCTTCTGCGCCGTCCTTGCCACGCTCGGCCTCATCATGGCAGCCAGCTGCAACAACGTCGAAGCTTACGCCGCCTCACAAGTCTTCTACACGGTGGGAATCAACGGGGTGGGCTACAGCCTGAGTGTCTTCATCGCCGACATCACCTCGCTGCGTCACCGCGGTCTCGTCCAGTCTCTGTGCGCCTCGTCCAACGTGATCACCCCCTGGTTGGGCGGGCCCATCTCCACGGCCTTTTTGAATGGATCTGGCTGGCGCTGGGCTTTTGGAATGGAGAGCATCCTCGTTCCAGGCGCCACCATCCCGCTGTTCATCCTGTTCATGTATTACTTCTTCAGGGCGAAGAAGCAGGGCCTCGTCCCGAAGCGACCGAGTGGACGGACAGTGTGGGAGTCGTCGAGATACTACGCGAACGAGTTCGATCTCATGGGCCTGTTCCTGCTCTCCGCCGGCGTGGCTTTCTTTCTGCTGCCCTTCAACCTGTACGCGCAACAGGCCAAAGGATGGGACTCTGCCATTATCGTCTGCTTCCTCGTATTTGGCATCGTCCTCCTGATCGGATTTGGGATCTGGGAAAGATTCCTCGCGAACAAGTCTTTCATCCCATGGACGTTCATGCAGGATCGGACGGTCGTGGGCGCGTGTCTGCTCTCCTTCGCACTGTTCTTCAGCTACATGTGCTGGGGGGTGTTCTTCAGCTCGATTCTCCAAGTGGTCAACGACTTGAGCGTGACGCAAGCCAGCTATGTCGTTGCCACCTACACCGTTGCCGGCTTCTTCTTCTCCATCCTCGTCGGCGTGCTGATGTCCTCCACTGGCCGCTTCAAGCCCGTCACCCTCTACTGTGCGATCCCGCTGTCGGTCCTCGGCTCCGGCCTGATGATCCACTTCCGCCAACCGACCAGCCATGTCGGCTACATCGTCATGGCGCAGATCTTCATCGCCTTCGGCAGCGGCGCCATCATGCTCACCGACGAGATCGCCATCTTGGCCGCCGTCAAGGAGCAGCAGTACTTTGCCGTCGCGATCGCGCTGGTGTCGATGTGCGCGAGCATCGGCCAAGCCGTGGGCCTGACCGTCTCCTCCGCCATCTGGCAGGACATCTTCCCCAAGCGGCTCGCTCTGTATCTCCCCGAAGAGGAGCTTCCGAACCTCGCAATGATCTACACGGACATTGTGACCCAGCTGTCGTACCCGGTTGGCACGCCCACTCGGCTGGCAATTCAGTGGGCATATGGTGATTCGCAGAAGTATCTGTTCATCGCCGGCACCAGTGTCTGGGTCATTGGCGTCGCCGGAACTCTCATGTGGCGTGACATCAACATCATTGGCATCAAGCAGACCAAGGGGCGTGTCTTTTAAGCTTGTACAGGCAGTCAGATCTAGAAATTGAGCTACAATAATTGAAGCCGAATTTCCCGTGAGCGAGGATTATCCTCAGAAAGTCTAGACCATCCTCAGGCGGCCGTGTAGTTAGTGGCATAAGATGGTGTGTCAATTACAAACTCTCAGTCGCAGTTGCAAGACTCGCCCGAAGCAATTCCGTAAATCAAAGCCCAAGCACAGCGACAGACGAGTTGAATTGCCCATCATCTCTGGGAGCGATGGACCCGTTCAGAGGGCCATTGTTGCCCTTGAATATCCGATGGAAAGGCACACAGAGAGAGAGACAACAGGACGGGGAAAATAGTAGGGAGAAGGGAGTGAAAAATGCGGAACTCGGGTTGGTCCATTTCTCATACACAGTATTTTTTATTTGTACCTGCTCAAGATGAGAGCCCAGGCATAGTCTCATGGAGTTTACTCGTGTCGAAGAGGAGAGCTGTCCTCGAGTTCTTTCTCTGTGTGTGAGAGAGAAAGGAAACATGTCAGTGGCCCGATTCTTAAAACAAGAGGGGAAACACGTACTTGTCAAGATGCCACGAGCCTTGACCGCCATCTTGGAGGTCGGATCCTGGAATGCTACGAGCGGCTCCATGGCTACTCGGAGATTGGTCTGGTCTGTGCCTAGAGGAGCGTCGTAGTCGACGCTGAAGACGGAGACAGTGGCGAAGCAGCCTTCGTTGACGACGCTGGTCTCGCCGGGCAGGGCACAGTTGCCGCTGATGCAGCGATTCACGCCGGCGCCGAGATAGTTGCCGTAGTGGAACGTGCCCGTCGTGGCGTTGTACAGGGCCGAGTCGGTGAAGCCGCCTCCGGTGAAACGAGTCTGGATGAAGGGTGGGGCGACGCACGAGTCGTTGGTGAAGGACGTGATGAGCGGGGTGTTGACGCTTTGTGGGAGGTGGTTAATTAGTTATTGCTCTCACACACACGACTCGCTCATAAAAGACTTACTTCAGCCCATAGCCGACCGGCATCAGCCTCTTGCCCGGCTTCGTCCCATTCACGAGTTGTCCGACAACATCGGCAGCCAGCCGGCCCTGGATGGTCGCCGGGTCAGGATGACCGGAGGGTGTCGTGGCGTTGATCCAGGTATATGACCTCTGCTCGCTGTTGGCTCCGGAGAAGGCGATGCCGGGGATACCTCGACCGACGGCGGCGTATGTGCCGCCCATTGTGCCACTCAGGGTGTACAGGAAGCTGCCCACGTTGGTCCCGTAGTTGGGCCCGCCCACATACAGGTCGATCGTCTTGTTGTCGTAGTAGAGCGGGAGCACATAATCCAGAGCCACAATGGTGCATGCCGCCGGGGTGCCGTTGTAGTACCAGATGTCGGGGTCGGACGGGTCGCGGCCCAGCGCTGGGGCACCCGCCGGAATCAGGTTGTACTCGGAGGGCCTTGTCAAGTTCCGCGAGGAGGAGTAGACGGCTCGACCACCTTGACCGCTCTCATCGTCGACCGGGGCGACGATCACGACGTCGTGTCCGTCCGCCTTGAGGAAGCGGTAGAACTCGCGAAGCTGTGCACTTCCGAACCCGTCGTCGTTGCCCATGAGGATCGAAACGGCCGCAGACCCGCCCGACAGCGCAGACGCCACGGCCAAATAAGAGAGAAGCGAGAGCTTCATCTTTACAAGAATTCGTTACGCGGGTTTGATGACGGTCTCGTGAACCAAACTTGCAAGTCTTGACTTGTGAAGCTCCAGGGTCCTGAAGAGAAGCTCGAAAAAAAGAAAGAGAGCTGTCCCGGCCGCCCACGGATCGGCCAATGCCATTTTAATAACCAGTCGCTCTCATACAAGATCGCTACGATATGTTCATCGCCTCGGCAAAAACGGTAGACCCGTGATTGTAACGTCCCATCGAGCACACGATCAGTTTCCTTGACTGGCATAGTGCGACGGCACCAGGAACCGGGAAGGAAGAGGATTCGCTAAACTGATTGGCTGACGATAAGGCTTCGGCGAGCTCCATGGGATCGAACTCATTAGCCCGCACGGAGTACCGATCATCTTGGAGAGTCGCCCCAAGTGTGGGCTTCGTTTAAGTCGATCGGAGCGAGATTGGGGACCTTGTGCGCTCATTGGGAGCTGTGTTCTTCTCGGTATCAGTTGGTGACCACGCTGCTTTAACATGGCCCAGTACGGAAGTAGGGACCGCTAGCGATCCATGTCCTCACTCATCACCACACAGTCGTCATCATTGAGTCTTGAAGCTGGATTCTCTCGACGCCGCCGGTGCGGTGAAGTATCTGTTGACGGCAGCTCGTCGACTTAAAGCTGTGCAATGGCCGTCGCAACGTCCGTCAACGTCCTCTAAGAAGAGCCATGTTCTCTCTTGACCACTTCATGTCGTCTGTGATATCGTCGGTCCACCGGCGGATATATATAGGCTTCATCTCAGCTTCCTTTTGCACCACGATTGGACACGCACTGCCACCACGATAAACTTGGCCGGCTTACTTCCACCAGCTGCCACATCTTCCGGTAATTCTCCGGAGCTAGCTTGAGTACGGCCAGCAACTCGCTCCGAAACAACAGGTTGAAGCCGTGACCAGGCAGTTTGCAAAGGTCGAGCTGTCACCCTGCCGCGCCGTTTGCATAGCCAAACACCTCGTAAGCTGCGGCCTTGGTCTGCTCGAGGGATTGGGAAATTTTCGGCCAGGCGGGCGGAGAGTGCCACGAAGTCATACATCGATGCTTAGTCTGGTCGTCGAAGAGGGTTTGGTGCTCGGGATGCTTCTCCGACAACGCGTCAAGAGGTTTTCGGAGGGTAAAGTAATGTCTTCTGGAGGCTCATGGGTCGCGAGGCGAGAGTTACGGAAGGGGAAATGGCGCGGGGGCCAAGAGCTGAGTACATCGCTCCCACATTCCTTCCATAGCTTGCAAAAACCGACAGTATCGTGAATGAATCTCGTCTCAGCAGACGGCGTTGGAATCGAAATTGCCCTGCCGCCATTCCAGAGAGAGCTTCGACCTCTCGTTGTCGGCGATGGATTGCAGTAGCATACAGGATTGATCGTTGCGCTGTGCCAGTCGAGGCATGATCCTGTGAGGCCGAAGAAAAACTGCTCCGCCTTTTGTGTTTGCCATTCTATTTACGTTGTCCCTCTCTTGAGTTTTGACACCCCATTCAACATTTTCAACAGCACGGGCGTTACCTGAGATATAGTCAGTATTGCTGGATGCATTGAAGAAGGTATTGCAGGGGCCACGGACTTCTTTAACAGGACTTGATGACTTGGTGAAAGGCATAAGACGGGCGACTGCCGACTGCTGACTGCTGACACTGAAAACAGAGCCGTCAGCTCAACAAGGTTGACAGGAAAGCTTTGCAGGGTTTGTACTCTTCTCTTATATGCCGTAGCAGAACAGCATCCAAGCTGTCTAGCACAGCGAGCTTGTGAGGTTGATTACCGTACAATATACCAAAGCTGCAGAATATTTTATGACCACTCAGTCAAACAGTCTGTCTACCTCTGCGAGCCTTGCCTCTAGTAGGCCCGAAGTTGCACCCATTCTGTCGGGGACGTTCGTCGCACTCCGCGTCGACAAGCGAAATCGATGCATCGAACTTAGTGGGAAACCGACCTAACCCAACGCGAGTCGTCTAGGCCCTCACCACCCCGAAGGTAGTACAGTCCGGTATCACGAAGGTCGGGAGACTCAGACTCGCCAGGCTCGGAAAGAACCCCACCCTGGCAAGACGAGGCCACATCCGGCTAGGTATCATGGTCGATGTCCAAGCGAAAGGTGTTCGCACCTTCTATCAGGACTTTGAGTGTCGCCGAACTCTGGGCTCCTAGCAATTGTGACAACATCAACGTCCTGGTCACTTGGGTGGAATCTCCTACAATCCGAGAAGGGTTTAGCGTGGCTTTCAATATCTTGGCGGACCTCGACGAGACCAGCTCGTGCAGACTGCAAGAGGAAGAGAAATCCGCTGGTCTGGTAAAGTGGTGGAGTATTCAAAAAGGTTTCCATGGGCGGAACCTTCAAGGTCTCTCCAATGTCGGTCATATGCGCTGGGATTCCAATCAATCACGCCATCCTCGGCGGTTTCGATGTAATATACCAACATGCTCGTGGCCATGCTAGCAAAAGTACGTTATACATTTAAAGTTTGGCTGCTAGGCTAACCGATGAAATAAAGTTAACAGTCTCATTAGACCGTCTCTAACCAGAGGTGAAATGAGTTTAGCAGTCTCGTTAGACAGTCTCTAACCAGAAAGGCGTCATTTCCTCCCATTATGAGTACAAGTCCGCGCGCGCGATATACGGCGAATCAACCCAGTATATATTATTCGCCGGTACAACCGTGTGACAGTATGCATGACCTCCTAATACCACACCAAACTTGTCCTCTGCCCGCCTCCACAAGATGTCGGTCGAGAGTGCAAAGGTCACCCGGCGCTGGTACCACTGGTATGCGCCAGAAGACAGCCGGGAGGAGCGCAGGTTGATCCTGAAGCTGGATCTCCTGATCGTGCCGTTTGCATTCATCGGATACTGGCTCAAGTACGTCGACCAGGCGAATCTCAGTGAGTTCTCCTTCCCTGCGCTGAGGTCGGAACACGATATATGCTGACTACAACTGCAGATAATGCATATGTGACTGGAATGAAGGCGGATCTCGGGTTTAATGGGAACGAGCTGGTGCACTGTCAAACCATCTACACCGTGGGGGCAGTGATTGGACAACTTCCGTTCACATTGCTGTTCACCAAAGTACCAATGAATTATCTTATACCCGCCGGTATGTCCATTGCCTGAGCATGAGGGAGGGCAGGTCAGGTCAGGTCCACAGGAGCACGGATATCAGATCCCGTTTGTTTCGACTGCCACCTAGTTGCTCCCTTAGATGTTTGCTGCGTTCTCGAACGAGCTTTGCTGACGGCGGTTAGTGGAGTTCTTGTGGGGAATCTTCACGCTTCTGCAATATCGTGTCCAGTCGTATGCGGAGTTGATGGCATACCGTTTCTTCGTGGGCTTCTTCGAAGCACCTTTTTTCCCTGCCGTGCACTTTGTGCTGGGTTCGTGGTATCGTGGTGACGAGTACGGTCGCAGGGGCGGCTTCTTCTACATCGGACTCACCTTGGGCGTCTTGACTGCAAGTCTGATCCAAGCTGGCACATCTGCAGGACTGGACGGTGTCCATGGTCTTGCCGGCTGGAGGTGGATGTACAGTAAGTTTGAATTCCTGTCTCTTTGCCGCTGCATGAACGAGTGCCATAAGCAATGATAGTCCACGAGGACGACACCGCATCCGCCGCGATGTGACGTTTGCTGATCTAGTGAGTTAGTTATCAATGCAATCATGACACTACCTTTGGGAATTGTCGGGTTTTTCATCTGGCCTGGTACACCCGACAAGCCTAACAGGTTTATCCTGACGGAAAGAGATCTCGCGCTCTCCAAGGCCCGTCTCTGGCGAAAAGGTCACTCGACTCCGCAAGTGTTCTCCTGGCGCACCGTCACACGATCTCTGACGAACTGGAAATTCTACCTGGTTACGTGGTGGGGTATTGTCTTCTGGAACGCGACCGACACCGCTTCGGCCGCGACATGGCTACTCTGGATGTCGAGTCTAAAGCGCTACAGTCCGAGCCATCTCAACAGTCTGGCATCGTTTGTTCCGGCCTTGGGCATCTTCTACGTCCTCTTTATCTGTTTTTCGTCAGACCTCTACCTTGGACGCCCGCTGGCTATCACTCTTGCTCAGACGTTGAATTGCATCTCCATCATCATCCTGACGGTCTGGGACGTTCCTGAGGGCGCGAAGTGGTTCGCCTTTGCCCTCACGTTTACCTGTGTATCCAACTCCTCCGTGCTCTACGGATGGATCAACGACTTTCTGAAGCACGATGTGGCTGAGCGGGCTTTTATCTTCACACTGGCCAACGCCATCGCCCAGTCGACTACCGCATGGACACTGATTCTCACATTCAAGACGGTCGAGGCTCCAAGATTCAGAAAAGGCTACCCCTTCACGTTGAGCATGGCGATCTTGACCATCATAACCGCCTGGGTTTTCAAGTACTTGCACGATCGCCAAGAGTATGTATAGCCCCTTGAGCAAGGACCATTTGGCGTGGAACTAACAGAATGGTTCTAGAGCACAGTATGCAGCAGAAGGTCGTCTGGCCGAAGATCAGAGGGCAGCGCAGGAGATCATCGGCCAGCGAGACATTTCTCCAGCAGATGTAGACTCGGCCGAGGTGTTGCCCACAGAGGCCAAGGCACCCTCTCTCAAAGTCTTGGAAGCATAGATGTCTTCTGACATTGGCAAGGCGGCGGCAAGGCAATGATCGAATGCCCTTCGACGTGTACCTTCTAAGCAACACTCGGCCAAGTCAGGCACCGCACCGCACCACACTGCCGACATCGGTCTCAGGACAAGTTGTATGCGGGCAAAAGTTTTGATCAAGTGATACAGGCTGAGATGGGGCGGTACCAACCTGGTAAGCACGGCGGCATAATAGTAGACACCACGATGATTGAAACTCAATAGTATAGTCTGGTCTCATCTGTCTCAAACGTCAAATCGGCTCCAAGCGAGAGGATCAAAGTTTCGGGCTTGGGCCACGTTGCCAAAAATCAAAAGTACAAAAACACAAATCATTGGCAGTACATAATTGTACCCAAGTTTCCAGCGGGTATAAACTTTTGGCCACCGTTTCCCCCTTCCGACAGCTAGACTGCACTCATTCGTACCGGCGCAAACTCTCTCTTAGACAGGAGCTAGAGTGGCACGGCTCTCTGCCAAACATAGCCAAGAGGAAAAAGACCCGTGGTTTCTGAGCCAGCGTGGGTCGTGAAATGGCGTGCAATATCCTCAGTATTGCGAATACGGCCTGGATTTTGGACATGTCCGAGGCTTCTCTCCTAGACGAGCCCATGGGGAGGGAACAAGTACTGTAGTCAGTGAAGCTAAAGCTAATAGATAAATCTTCCGCAGTAGAGCGAACACTGTAACGATATATCCTTTATCCTACAGCTGCCTCGGAGTTTTGACTTGGACAAAGTGCAAGTATACTCCCTCGCCCCAGTCCATCCGTCTTCTTGAGAGAGAGAGCTCCAGCATGGCTGAAGCATACCTCGCCGCCGCCGCCGCCGGCAGCAAAAGACAAATCATCCTCAATGCCTTTGTCATGAACACTCCCTGCCATATGGCACCGGGCCTGTGGCGCCATCCGCAAAACACCACGGACCAGTACAAGAAGCTGTCGTTCTGGACGGGCCTTGCGCGATTACTCGACGACGCCGGGTTCCACGCCATGTTCATCGCCGACACCCTGGGGCCGTATGATATCTACAAGGGGCCTGCGAACGTCGTCCCAGCGCTCAGCGCGGGTGCTCAGTTTCCCGTGAACGACCCGCTCTATCTGGTTCCGTCGATGGCGGCGGCGACGAAGAATCTGGTCTTTGGAGTCACTTACAGCCTGACGTATGAAAAGCCGTACTCTCTCGCACGACGGTTCTCGACCGTGGACCATCTCAGCGACGGACGCGTGGCTTGGAATATTGTCACTTCGTTTCTCGACAGTGCCGCGCGCAATCACGGCTTGAAGGAGCAAATCCCGCACGATGAGCGTTACGCGATTGCCCATGAATATGTCAGTCCCTCTCTTTTGTAACTCTGAACCCGAAATTTCTCTCTCTCTCTCTGACTCTCAGTAGCTGGAAGTCTTGTATAAGCTGTGGGAAGGAAGTTTCCGTGACGATGCCGTGCAAGCCAACAGGGAGACTGGTGTCTACATTGCCGAAGACGCCGTGAGGCAGATCCACCACAAGGGCAAATACTTTGAAGTGCCCGGTCCGCACTTCTGTGAGCCGTCACCGCAACGCACGCCATTTCTTTTCCAAGCCGGCGTCTCCGACGTCGGTACCGGATTCGGCGGGAAGCACGGCGAAGCCATCTTCGTCGGCGGCCATACTCCAGAGATTGTCCGGACGAGTGTCCTCAATCTTCGCAAAGCCGCTGAGAGCGAGGGCCGTGACCAGAATCATATCAAGATCATTGCCAGCATCACTGTGATTGTGGCCGCGACGGACGAAGAAGCTCATCAGAAGCGAGACGAATACCTGAGCTACGCAGACCCAGAAGGCGCAGCAGCTCTGTTTGGAGGCTGGACCGGCGTCGATCTGTCCAAATATTCCGACGACCAGGATTTCAGCTTGAGCGACTCCCCTCGTCTCCAATCGTTGGTCAGACGCTGGTCAAGCACGATTCCCGGCACCGAAAACCTCCCCTGGACAAAGAAAAGAATCCTCGACTACATCGTCGTCGGTGGTCTTGGACCCAAGATCATCGGAGGCCCGAAGACGGCGGCCGACGAGCTCGAACGCTGGC
Organism: Phialophora expanda; assembly: GCA_016109585.1. Classification (NCBI taxonomy): domain Eukaryota; kingdom Fungi; phylum Ascomycota; class Eurotiomycetes; order Chaetothyriales; family Herpotrichiellaceae; genus Phialophora; species Phialophora expanda. The sequence goes on from JADWPR010000019.1 coordinate 637,679, forward strand.
TCGAAGTCTCTGGCGTCGATGGCTTTAATTTGTCGCATATCCTCAACCCGGGTTCCTTTGAGGATATTATCAAATACCTCCTCCCGGAACTGCAGAGTCGCGGGCTGTTCAGAAAATCGGTGGAGAACGAGGGAGCTACGGCGCGGGAGGTTTTCATTGGGAGCAGGAGGCTGCCGCCGGATCATCCTGGGTCCAAGTACAGGTGGAATGCGGGTGAAGCTGTACCGAGCTATCAGCTCGATGCCAATACCTAGATGGTGAACATAGAGGACGAAGGATCTAAAGGGTAATTACCGTCGTTCGAATCGTCAACTCCTCACCAACCAAATAAGTGACCAAGTCAACGGCCTCCCCCTCTGCCTCGGGCGTCCCTTCGAATCGAAGGTCCAGCGCTCCTTCGACGTTCTCCACCGTCAGTTGGCTGTGGTCGTGTGTATGGGTGAGCTTCAATCGCCATATGACTGCGAAGCTCTCCGTCTGGAAATATAAAGCTTCATAGATCATAATCAGACGGTACATCATCAGGTGTAAGGAAATGTGGTTTCGTAGATCACCTCCATCTTGAATGTGCTCCCTGGGATGGTCTCGCCCAACAAACGCCTTCGTTTGGCAATCCCAGACGAGGTTGTCCAATGTGCGGCCCCTCACATTGCCTCGAACCGACCCAGAGGATGGGTTGGGCGTCCATCTCCTTTCGAACAATTACCCAGTATTGTCGGCCTGTTGGGGGTCGATATGGCGCGAAGGCCGATCCCAATGTTTCATGAGACCAGCATCGGCCAGTGGCATCCGTGAGAGGCGACAGGGAAGGGTCCTTCATGCAGACACACTGATGTGTACCGCAAAGGACATTTTTGGGAGACTGGAACTAAGCTCGACAGCCCTCCAGGTCGGCTACAATTCTAGCACAAAGCTCCCTCTCGCTCGCCTTTGCCACTTCGTCATCACTGCTATCAACCATGAGACAGCTGAGCACAACGTCCGCATAAATGTCTCCACATGACCATCTTAGGCGATCCAGATACTCTCGACAAATCCATCGTCTTCGCTCATAATGATCCTCTTCGTCATAATTGCTAATCTCATCGTAGATCGAGCGTGAGTCCTCGTACTTCCTCAGTTTCTCCCATAGCCCGACTTCAAGTAGAACAATACCGAGAGAGTATACATCATAAGCGTGACGGTACGTGCGCTTTGGATCTGCGTGCTTCGCAGGATGCTGATAATAGTCAAGCGTGAAGCCACTGATGTTTGTCTCTTTGGTCTGCTCGGGCACGGCTACCTTCCCTTGCATGTTGTGACCGTATATGCTGTCAGCTCGAGGAGTTCCCTTTCTACGTCTCAACTTTGCTCTCTCGTCCATCGGGTCATCCCACATCATGGTGCTGCTCCGGTAATAATCGTGGTCAACGTCGTCTCTAAAGCGTTCTTCTGTTTGTGGCGGAGATGGTGGATTCATTCGGACGATGACATCGTCCGGCCGTGAGAAGATGTAGCCCATCAGAATAGGCTTTGAGACATCGATCTCGATTTTGATCTCGTATCGATCCTCCTGGAGTGCACTCACATGTTCGGGAAAGAACATTACTGACTCTGCACGTATATTCTTGTGCAGCCAGCCACTGGAGTGAAGCAGGCAAACGGCACGCACAAGCCTTCTAGCCAGCTCGAAACGCGCACCGAGCGTAGATCGGATGCCTTGTTTCTGCCTGGTTCCAAGGAGCGACTGCAGCGTCACAGGTGCGCGAAGCATCAGGTTTTCCGCAGGCCGCTCACGAGTCTGAACGCCAATCGTGCCAGGGAGCTTGTAGAGAATGCTGCAATGACCCTTGTGCTCGCCCTCTGTGTGATCGATCATCCCGGCGATATCCAAACCATAGACGCTTTCCCTCATGTGCACACCTTGAAAGGTGTTGAAGAAGTTCCTGATGAGAGCGCGAAGCTTGGGATCGGCCGGTCTGATCATCTCGATCTGTTCGACATCTTCTTCGGTCTCGTCGCTGCTGCTGTATTCGTAGATCTGAGCCAAAGCAGCCTTGCTGTATTGGCGCGTCATATTGCCATTCGTTGACAATGATCTCAAGAAGCGCGCCCGGTTTCGGCGACGCTTCATTTGCTGTTTCTGCTCTGGAGTGGGTTCCAGCGGTGGTCCGCGGTAGTCTCGCATTTCCACGTAAACGACTTGCTCTTCGAATAGAGCAAGACCCTTTCCTAAATACCACATCTTACGTTGCTCTTCGTCAACGCTGGTGAGTGGGCTGTCATCCGCTTGCTTCCCGCTTCTGTTTTCATTAACCGATGCTTTCAAAGTGGCTGCCGAAGCCAGTAATTCGTAACCATCCCGCACTGACGACTTTCCATCGACTTCTGCTTGCTGAGTTGCGAGTCTTGAAGTCCACTTGAGACCTGCTGGCGACTCCTGCTTTGCTAAGCATTCCATAGTGAGATAGATGTTCATAGACTCGAATGCATTTTCGGGACAAAGACGATAGAGCGATTCGCTGTGAGATCTCAAGTCGGCGATAAGTTTCTTGAAGTTGTCCTTGTCTTTCAAAGCCCATTTGAACTTATTAAGCACGGAAAGACGGTTCTTGACTTCACTGATCACCGGCTTGACATCCTCAATTGTAGTGTTCGGGATGGTCAACTGGACGTTATTGGTCGACTGCGATCCGTCGTGGACGGCCTGGGCTGGTTGGAGCTGGATGCCATAGCGCTTGATGAGTTTCTCCTGGTTGGACAATGTGTCGGCAAGAGCAGAAAGAGTGTTGAAGACGCCTTCGGCCTTGAATCGGTTGCTCAAGAGGTACTCGTGAAGTTTGGTCCGCTTTCGTCTAGAGTGACCGAAGTGTTCCGGTTCGCTGCCGTCTTCATTTTGAATCTGCCAATGGAAGCCCCAGGCTTTGAGAATTGACTGCTGTATCTCCAATTCGCGCAGATGACCTGAAGATTCTGCCTCTGCTGTTTTCACGGTGGTGAAGAAACTGTAACAGTCCCGACATGTCGTGTAGAGGGCCGCGATACTGATTGCAAGACTCGCAGCATCCATGTTAGTGTTGGAATAGGAATAAAATATGTACTGCTGGGCAGCGTGGTAGGAGTCGAGCCGCAGTGTGCGAAGGATATTATGTCAGATAAAGTCGGGGTCTCCATCATTTTATCAGCGACAGTTCACCTTCACATAGTATATAAGATCCTGCTGAAGAAAACTCCAGCCATCAAGAAAACAGCCTGAGATGCACGAGTTGTCTGAGGGCGCCGAGGCTGTGCCAGGAACAACCAGTAAGGAGTGTGGAAACTTTGACCGGCCTATCTGCATTGCATGCACTCCGCCTCATATCAACAGACATGAATGCGCGTGTTCTTGGCCTGCAGAACGACACTTCAAACAGGTGAGAGCGCCCTGCCAGTGCCTGCCGCAGTCTTGCAGCACCGCCGAGAGAGCCTGCAAGGCCTCATTCCACCCTCGCAACCAGTGCGTCTGTCTGCCACAACAATGGATCGTGAAACAACAAAGGACTCGTCTCTAGCGAGGCTGAATGTTCACTGAAAAATGATATGGCTATTGCAGAAAGACGTCGTCCGCGTCCAGAAGCAACACCCGCGCGGATGTGCTGCTGAGAATTGCAAAGACCTTTTATTAGTTCCTGCAGAATATCTCAGAGACTGCCGTCGGAATGGTCCATCGACCTCGACTTTCCGCCGAATCTGCCGGCACTGCCAACATAGAGCTTACAGAGTACTACTGTAGAAGCCAATACATATTGCTTATTCGAAGTAGGATAGAGTACGTAGGAATTAATTACCTTCTGGGAAGCGACGAGTATTGACGACCGAGTCATCCCTCCGCTGCCACAATCTTGACGAGCACCTCCGCCAATGCCTCCGGCGCCGTGACATTCGGACAGTGCCCCGTGTCCAGAACATGGAGGTCGACGTCCCGCCCGCTCTCCCGGCCAATCCTCTCGATATACGCCTTCTGCACGTCCGGAGGGATGATGAAATCCCGCTCGCACAGGATCCACGACACCGCGACATCCCTCCAGCCCTCGTACGTCACTTTGCTCGTGAAGCTGGCGTTGGAGTGTCGGCCCATGGACCGCACGGCCGCCAGGGCCAAGTCGGGCGGATAATCGGGGAACGTCCCCTTGGCGATGGTCTCGAGGTCGACGAAGCGGAGGAAGTTGTCCTGCAAAGACTGGATGTTAGAAGTTGAAAACGGTGTACCACGGAACGCCCAAGTAGCGAGCGAGACCATTTAATAGCAAGGAAGAGTAGGTAGTGAGGAGGGGGGCGGGGTTAAAGAAAAATGATACATACCTCCCCCACAGCCACCATACCCTCAGGCGGGGCCCCCACCATGTCCTCCAAACTAGATCCCTCCTTGGGCACATGTGCGGCAAGGTACACGATGCGGACGACCCCGCCTTGTTTCCCGGCCTTGAGCCGTTCCTGCTTCGACACGCCACGCAGGGTCTCCGTGGCGACGACGCCGCCGTACGAGTGCGCCACGAGGATGATGTCTTTACCCTGACTCGCCAACTTCTCGATCAGGCCGCGGAAGAAGAGCGCGTCGTCTTGCAGAGTGGCGGGCTGTTCGGGAGGGTTGCGGATCGCGCTGGGCAGGTTGGCCGGGTAGGTTTCTTGCGCGGGTGAGAGGGCGGTGATGGCGGCCTCGAGGGGGTAGTACATTTGTGCGGTGCAGAAGGAGCCGGGGATGATGAGGATGGCGGGTGTCGGCGCCATGGTGTCGTGTTGCTAGACAAATGCCTGATGTGATGAGGTCGTGGTGGTTGTCGCTCGAATGGATTCGACTCGTCTTGTTTTTGACTTCTCCTGGCAGTATTTATTATACCTTGTCTATCTTTCTCGCGATGGACCTCCCTATGTAGCTGTTTATGTTCACAATATATATCAAGTGCCCAGGCGCAACAGATCCAGCATAATTCATCACAACGTTTCACAAACCCCTCGGATTTCTAATACCAAGGCACTCGCAAGGTAACTCTTTAGTCACCAATGTCAGAGAACTATAGAGGATCGAGAACCAGCGATATGATTAACCGTTCACCGACCGCTGTAACTACGATGTGTAATTATGTAAGCCACACCGTCGCCGGTTAATGGGTGGTTAATTCAATTCGTTCACACCAAACAGACACCACTCCATATAACCGGTGGCCGAGGTTTCAGCTCCACACCGCGAGAGAGCTGCCGTATGCTGTTTGCTGTATGCCGTCTTCGTCTGGACGGCTCGGACCTGGGGCGCCTGAGGGCTTCAGGATGTGTCTATTTCCAGCACGAAATGCTCGATGACTGGGTCGCCTAGTAGGATGGCTTCGGAGAATTTCGGTATGAATGTGCATCGACAGATGTGTGCATTCGCTGGGGATGTCAGCTGAATGTGAGATACCTGCATCGTATTATTCAGAACACTGGACACAAGGAAGATGTGTAAGTGGTGCCTAAAGTCACGTTGAACCAGTTGAAAATGTACTGCAACATGATATGAAAGACTGTTGATATCCCATCAGCCGAAATGGGATCCACGTGTCAAAGAGAAGTTTTGGGATTTGTCTCCAACATGACTGAATGTTCCGTCCCATTACCTGCTTGCCCTATTATTTGAGCAGTATTGTCCTTGCAAAAAGGCCTCAGGGAAACAAAGCCTCCCCTGTGCGATGTATGAGACTATCCAACAGCGCCAACCCGCATGGTCATAATGTACAGTCGTTAGAATCCCCCCCAAACAAATGAGATCTCTTAAAGTGTGGTCTAATACCAAGAAGCCGCGGTCCGGCATGCCTTGCGGGATAGAAGGGTGTGAAAACCACTCAGATTGAGTTCTCGTCAATCTTGGGTGTCTTTGGTGAGAATGGTTGACCTGCCGGTCTCAAGACTCAGTCTCGGACTGCAGTCAACAATGCTGCTCTCTGGCGTGTCGTCCGTAATGCTGGGGGTATATGTGTATCGGAATCCGTCAACGACCATGATCTCGCCATCGAATTCTTCTTCGTATCCAGGAGGCGGAGTCGCATCTGTTTTGTAGGATGGCGCAATGTCGGAAGACCGGCTACTTCCCACATCTCCGCCAAATACGACGGGTTCGAAACCGTCTGCATAATGGTTGCCTGACCGAACGTTCCTTGCTCGACCTTCTTCAGCTTGCACTAGGTCTCTCACGAAATCAGTGGCGTTCTGCATCGTGCGGACTTCTTTTTGTATGCCGCTGTCGTCGTCTTCGTCCAAGACATTCTGCTCCAGAAGCGTCGCTCTCTTCTCCTCATACTCCTCGGTACCTGGTTTGCGAGTACACAGGTTCTTCCAAAATGTTCTCCACTTGTGCTTGCATGCAGCTTTGCGGTAGAGCCTCTTGGTGCGGCGCTCCTCCCATCGAGCGGCACGCTCGGCTCGTCTTCGCGGGTCTCGGAATTTTATGATTGCCCGGATGACGACGCCTGACAGTATGACGAGCAGAACTAGGAGTATGATCGCAAGGCCTAGCTTGCGTTGCAGGGCGACTTGTTCGTCGTGAGGTCGTGTGTGTGGAAAGCCGTGATTGGAGGCCGCAGAGGGGGTGGCAGCGGCAGCAGTGGCGAATGACGAGGCGGAGAAAGCTTGAACGTAAGTAGATACCGGGGAAGAAACAGCCCGAGAGGTAGGTTGCGGTGAAGAGGAAGGCTGCGTGGTTGATGTGGACGCAGCGGACGTGATATGGACTCCATCAAGATTATCAGCTACATTTTCAGTTTCGGTCATTGATCCATCCTCTGGGGTCTTCTCTTCGGTGGCAGCGGAGCAAGGTGACTGAGCGTCGCCTTCCCTGCAGCCGCTAACTAGATTTTTGTGATGTTTGAAGTGGGCGACGACGAGGTTTGCAATAGGCGACACTTCGCTAACCGCGGTATTCCATATGCATTGCATGCTCGAGCAGGAGGTGAACTTCTGCTTCAGTAGGGACATGATGTTCCCAAGCGTTGAGTGTAGCTGTTCATGGAGAAGCTCCATGTCAGTCTGCAGCTGCGCAAGCTGTGCATATTCGGCCTGCAGCAGTATGTCAACGGTAGACTGGGGTTCGGATAGGACAGGCGTAATCGAAGGTGCGAGGTCACCTGATAGAAGCCACGCCTCGCACAAATCTTGGGAGAGTCGATTCACGGGTTTGTCTTGGAGGCGGAGCACCTGAGGTTGACCTTTCTGTTTGAAGGAGGTGGTGAAGCCAGACGGGTCACCGAGAGGATCTTGACCGACGACGCCCTCAAGTCGGACGGATACTATCGAAGCTTCGCCTTTGAGACATGTTGATTCCCAAGAGGCGTGGACATTCCTGACACTGGAGCCACGAGTAGACTTTGATTGTAAGAAGACCTGACCGCTGGCAACACCATTGCCGTAGTTGGAGGCGACGAGAGCAAGGCCATTCAGTCGGGGAGCAGTGGTGCTACACTCCTCTTCGGCGGAGTCGATTTCAAGCGTGAGTTCCTACACAGCCAAGCATCAACAAGGGCCGCAGGCGAACAAGAGTGTTTCATTTGGAAGACGCACCAATCCATCGTCGGGGTCCTCAAAACACCCAGAACAGGGAGCGCTGAAATAGATTGATAGGTGATCAGGACCTTCATCGAGTAAGCCACCAGCGACAATGATGATCGAGAGGTCAAGTACCTGTTGTACCAGCAACGGTCGTGATGTCCTTTGGGATCGTGGAAGGAGCGGAAGAAGCAGCGCAGAGAACAGAGGCAGTGGCAAGAGTAAGAAACAAAGTGGCAGCCTGGATCAATAACGAGCACATTTTGAATATCGCCAAACCCGAGGATGAACAACCCGATCAAGCGGGACTATGAAACGCGGATGCCAATTAATGGTCAATTGTACAACTGGTTGTGAAATGCACATGAACTGCCACCTCCAAGTGGAAGTAAACACTTCACCTCACAATTTTGGCCTTGTCACGACTCCATACCCCAGAAGCCTCAAAGCGCGGGTTGTATTGCGATTGAGAAGTCAAAGAAGAAAAATCAATGAGGTTGGAAATGCTGGCCAGACGGGGGGGTTTTGGCTGGTGCCTGAGAAACGGAGGGAGAAGGAAAAGGACGACGGTGGAACGCCTGGCGCGCCTTGCAGCCACTACCTTTTGAGGTTTGGTGCGTGGTTTTCGGGCTACCAAGCATTGCACAGCCCGAGCCTCTCGGCCGGTGGCTGCCATCCGGCACCGAGTTTTGGAAGCACCAGAGGGGCCCGTGGGGGCCATATCATCCTGGTGACGTAGGGATAACGCTATCGACCACGCGACAAAGTGATGAAGCGATAGATGTTGGTTACAGGAGCTGCCAGCAGCTCAGTATGCAGTTGGAAGCGGAAACCCCGGCTGAGAGTGAGGAGCGATTTGAGGGCACGATAGCTGAGGCACCCGGCTCGAGCGAGGCAAACAGGGCAAATATTGGAACGGGCGAGTTGAAGACCTCTGAGGACGGTTTTCATGCCTGTTTCCTTCACCGTAGAGATGGTTACGTAACTTGGCCGCCAAGCCCTGACTCCGGATATCACCTCTCTTCATCCTCCCAATGAAAGCCAGGATGTGATGCTAGCAAAACATGCTTGATTAGAGACCACGAGAACCGAAATAATCTTGTCCGCTACTTACAATCTATGCGCTTTCAAGACCGATATCAAAGCCCTTGATCGTTCCGCAGATCCTTAACTCCCTGATTATTGATTCAAGGAGGAACATCATCAGTACACGAAATTCCCACCTACAACACAATCATCACTGCGTCGAGCTCCTAAGCAAGACATCAACAACTCCCAGTCCAAGGACGAAATAACCAAACTCATCCCTCGCCATGCTCCCGCTCGGCCTCCTGACAGCGGCACAAGGCCACCCTATGCTCGTGGAGCTGAAAAACGGCGAAACCCTTAACGGCCATCTAGTAAACTGCGACACGTGGATGAACTTGACGCTGAAGGAAGTTGTGCAGACGAGCCCCGAGGGCGACAAGTTCTGGAGGTTGCCCGAATGTTACGTAAGGGGGAATAATGTACGTCCTAGTGATATTTTCATTTCCCTCTCTTATCTGTTGTGGGGTAGGCGGAATTATGTGGTTTTGTAGAGAACTGGGCGATTGCCTCAGCGCTCTAGTGCGCGAGATGGCATGTACATTCTGGATGCAGTGGGCTAATTATATTGTCTAGATCAAGTATCTCCGCGTACCGGAGGAGATTATTGACCTTGCGCGAGAACAACAGCAACATCAACAACAGCATCGCCAGGATGGCGGTCAGCGCGGAAGCCGTGGAGGCGGACAAGCAGGCCACAGTGGTGGAGGCAGAGGGGGTGATCGAGGTGGCCGCGGTGGTGGTGGACAAGGACGGGGTGGTGGAAGAGGGCACGGGAGGGGTAGAGGGGGTGGTGGTGGGAGAGGTCAGAGTTAATGCGAATGGCAATGGAAAAGAACTGTGGTGCTTTTTGGTCATCGCATGATTTGGTCGCGGCGGCAAGGCACCGTCCAAGCTCACACACGTCGTCACATTACAAGTGAAGCTCCTAGGTCGCTGTGAGGGCCTTAGACATCTCAGGACGCGGTTTCTGGTCCAACGGACGCCGCTGAATTTTCTACCCTCCGTGCCCAATCATACAGCCCAAATGATCAGCACTATCAACATGCAGCCAGCGCGCAGCGCTCGCTCTTCCACAAGAGATGGCGAGTTTGGAAGCAACACCTGATGTTTGGAACATCGTCCTTCCAGTCGCCCCGGACTCCAGCGCTATGCTAGTCCAGAAACAACGCTTTGGCGAGGCCCTCTATTTTAGGGCACACAATATCAAGAATTGGAGAAAGATTATATGCCGCTTCGTGCCGTCGTTACTTTTTCCCGAGCACACCAGATAGACATTTCTCAACCTAAGCATCCTGTGTTAGTAGCCGTTATATCGATGATAAGGAGGAGCTTACCTTGGTTGAGACAATGCCTTGGCCCTGCAAATACCAGCCCAATCTCTTCAACAACTCAATTTGCTCCTCTGGGGAGAGACCCATGATAGCCGTCTCAAGCACACCACCCACGGACGTCTTGTAGACGGCGATAAAGCTCTGGTAGTACATGTAGGCGAAGAGGCCCATGATAAATTGACAGTCCATGCGATCTGTCATGCCGCCATGTCCAGGAATGCTGTCGCCAAAGTCCTTGATCTTGAATGTTCGTTTCAGGCCTGACGCGAAGAAACCCCCAAAGGGAGCAATGAGCGAGGCGAATGATGCGAACACAAGAATATGCCCCTGCATGGGCGAGACAAAGAATGTGTAGTCGAGACCAGTCAAGCCCTGGATGTTATAGGGGTGGGGCTTGAAGACGGGATTCGGGTCGCATTGCAGACCAGTGAACACGTTGGCACCAAGATCATTAACGGGACAGATGAAGTAACTGTAGCGCATCAAGACGTTGGTGAGTGCAAATCCGAAGAAGATTGTGCAAATCCAAGCTCCCACAAATCCCTCGACGGTCTTCTTGGGCGAGAGGCTAATGAGCTGAGTGCGCCCGAACGTTATACCACAGATGTATGCAAAGATGTCGTTGGTGATGACCAAGGACGCGGGAAGGAAGAACCAAATCATGCCCTCGAACACATTGTTCATCATGAAGTGCGCTTGCACGACAATCAAGTAGAGGGCCATATGAGTCCAAGCGAACTGGGCGAACTGGAACCGGTAATAGCCTTTTCTCAACGAGGCGACGAAGGAGATGAACCCTGTTATCTTGTCAGCGCTGGACTAGACGAACACTGAGGCATTCATACCGAAGATGTACATCATGAAACTAATGAAGCGATGATGGGTCGCAAATGGCAACAAAACCTTATCCACCAAGAGGATATGCTTAAAGTAGTAGATCACGCTTTCGCCGTAGAGAAAGTACATCGTGATGGCTAGGAAATACCAGTTCAGAGAGGTGGTCAAGGGAAGATTCTTCTGCTTCGTAGGCACCTGGGCAATCGCAATGACCTCCTTGAATGAGATGATCTGGACGGCGGTGATGACCATAAGGACGTAGATGTGCCCGGCGAACATGGCGCCGAAGAAACCACCGATCATAACCAGGGTCCATATCATTCGCGTGATGAAGGTTTGTTTCTTCTTCTCATATTCTGACGCTCCCGCAGGTTTTTCGCCTTTTACCACATTGCCGTTCACGTTGTTGTCGTGGTTCTCCCTGAGAGGGCTCGAGGGTTCGGAAGCAGTATCGCTCATGGTGGAGGAGCTCGATTGACGGTGACGGCCCCCATTGCCATTACCGTTGCCGTTGCCATTCCGATGCTGGAACTTTACACCCTTTTGCCTAGGCATGGCTGCGTGCGCGCGAGGTGAATGAGCCGCAGGCAGAAGATTCTGCCGTATCTATCAGGGGTGCGATGGAGATGGAGATTGCAGTTTGGGAAAGAGAGGGGATGCGTCGCTTGACACGTGCTGGTCAACTTTGGCCTGGCACCTTCTCCGAAGTGCAGCTTGTCGACAGAGCCCGTGCTGTTGATTCTGGAATGACAGCGACTAGTTTTTCACCCTTCCTTGAGGCAACTTGATTGCAGAAAGTGGTGGAGAGTGCCGCAATGGGTGCTTGGAGGCACCTCAAATTAATCATTAGGGATCATGTTGGAGCGCAGTTGACTTCGCCCACCCATCGCCTGGGCGCCGCTCGGGCTTGCGTCATAGGGCTGCAATTGTTTGGCAGTGGCTTAGGCGCCAATGTCAGCTAGAGCCTGGAGCTCGGGACTGGCTCGTGGCCCTTCTTTATCCGCCACCGCTAATGCAACATGCACAACGCATGAACAATTTGGTCTCATTACACCCTCAGTGTCAATACCGCGTCTCAGTCGCGTCTCTGATTACGGTTTCCCCGTCCAGCAAACCCTCTGCCGACGACGTCTCTCTGACACGTCAAGGACTCCTATGCCCTCATCGTCTTTGGTCCTCGATGGAGGTCGAACATGAATGGCATGGACGACAACGAAGACGAGACTGATCTCTTCGACGATGACGGGTTTGACAGCCTCTCAGAGACCGCTCTTCAAGAGCTCGAGCACAATGCTATACTATCAACTCAGGCCCAAGTCCAGAATTCAGGCCCTCAACCTCCACCGGTGCAGAGTCCACCTCGTCCTGTACCGCAGGCAAGGACAGCAGCGGCACAAGCACTTCCCAATGCCCGTCCCCTCATTTCCAATCCTGCCTTGCACAGATATCTGACGGAAGAAGATGATAGCTTCGAGCTAATAGGAGACGAGAGCGTGCCTACTCCAGTTGAGGAATATGATTCTTTTTTTTTTCGACGAGCACAATTCCGACAACAGCGTCACGGTCGGGACCAAAATGACGTTCTTCATCGTCCCATCGCTCAAAAGAACAACCAACGCCAAGCAGGCTCGTTTCAACTTAACCATGGTGATGAGACGTTGCGAAAAAACCCAGCCAGGCCTGATGAGATTATGGTGGATGCACCTCTCCAGCACAGTGAACACAATGGGCAGGAAGATGAACGTGGAAACATCCAGTATCGCCTTGAGAAACTCCAGCATGAACGGGACAAACTCGCGCAAGAGCTCCGAGCTGCAGACGACGCTGTCTCATTGCAGAAGGGCGAGATTTTGATCATTCGAGCCAAGTTGGAGGAGGAAAGCAAAGGCCATAACCGACAAATTGCCGCCCTCAAGAAATCAATGGAAGAGCAGTTGGCCAAGTATACGGCGCAGCTACATGCCTTGACCGAGAAGAACAATAATCTGACAACTCAGTACAATTTCCTGCAGCAAGAGCATAACCAAGAAGTTCAGGAAAGCAAGACATTGAGACAGCGCCTGAAGGACAAGCCCAGGGCTGAAAGGGAGGCGAGTCCTACCACAACGCCCAGGCGTGGAATGGCTCGGTCGCTTCGAGACGGCTTCAACGATGAAGATATCATGCTCATATCACCCTCCAAGTCTGATCGACGTCCCAAACCACCGACACCGACTGCGGCGAACAAGAGGAAACGAAAAGCCGCGGAGCCAAGTCCCATCAAGCCCCTATCACTGCGGTTGTCGAACCAGAATCAGGATGACATGCCACCTCCACCTCTACAACGCGTGCAGACGGTCGAGCCCGTGGCCCCCGTCGCGCGAAAGGACAAACAGGCTGAACGGCATCTTAAATTCCTACAGTCAGTCCTCAAATACAAGCTCAACGACACAAAAGAGCCACTGTTTGAGGCTCTTGCCAAGTTCACGTTTCCTTCGTGCCCGTCCAAGTCATTTTCGGCGATTCTTCTGGAAAGCACTGCTCAGCTTACAGGCAGCCGTCTTCCCGGCGACGTCCTACAGCTCTTCGTCGACCTGTGGTCCAAGTGCATGAAAGAGCAATACTACAGCCCAATTAGCTTACTCCTCGAAATAGTCAGCCATATCATCGATCTCGAAATGTTCATCCTTGACGCCGACATCATCACCTCTCTAAGTCCCGTCCTCCAATCCTCTATTACCATCAATGCAAAGAACCGCTTCGAACACTCCCCCGTCTATCACGCCACATACGGCAAATTCCGACAAACGCCACAGTCCATCTTAAATCGAGACGTCAACGGAACAGAATGCCTGGACCTCATGCTCACAATAGCCTACACCGTGTCCGACGACCCTGGACTCCTCTCGTTGTTCTGGCGCCAGATGAATCCAGAATTCGTCCTCATGATGCTCAATGTCTGGCAGCCCATTGCAGACATCACGCTCATGCTTCGCCTCCTTTCGACCAGCATCCTCCCCTCGACCTTCGGCAGCATCTGCAACGACAATCAACAAACACAAGTGGAGCACTGGACCCTTAGCCGCATATGCTACCTCCTGTGGGAAACTCCCCGCGTCGATGAAGGCCTTCCTCCCAACACAACCGCTCAACTCTGCTATCTCCGCCTGGAGGTCATGAACCTGCTGACCAAGTTGGCGATCAATTCCTCGCCGCACCCCCATGATGACCCCTCTCATCACGGCAGTCTCCTACTCGCGGAGGACGCGCATGCGATCGGTCGTCTGGTGAGAAGCCTCTACGACGAAGTCTCGGCCATGTACACGCTCCATCCCACCACGCATCACCTACACGCCGAGATGATAAACAAAGGCGTTTCTCTTTTGTACCACATCCTTCAGCTCCACGGCAGCTCCATCAACCTCCAAGAGAAATTGTCCGCGATCAACGGCGGCGTGCATAAACATCGCGTTGTGCTTACGCGGTTGGCTTTCTCGGAAGGGTTCGTCATCGATCGGCTTATCAGTGACGAGACAGTGGCCAAGGCGACGCAGATGCTGGAGGAGAGCGTCACTCCCGACGAGGCTGACGATCTGGTGGAATGTTTCCCAGGGTTCAAAGGGCGGGGTTCTCCCACAGAGGATAACTGAACGACATGGATTTAACTTTGATAGTTGCATAGCGGCAGGGGCGGGTGTACTTGCGGTCATTGTGCTTGGACAGTATTTAAGCGACGCGTTCCGGTTTGCTTTGGTGAAATGGTTCGCGGGACGGTGGTTCTCGCCTCCCTAAGGATAATGATAGTGAGAGCAATCGGAATGGAATGATAACGGGAGACGATCCCACTCCAGCAGACATTGTCCGATCAAACTCTGCGCTTGAGAGCGTGAACAAGCAACTATAGCCATGCTCGCCCTCAAGTGGCATTGCGACGACTGTGCGATTCCCCTACACACGCGAAAAGCAAGAGTGCAGTCTCACTCCCTAGGAAGATGGCACATAGGGAACGCCATATGATCAAGCGCGGCAGAGAGAGCCCCAACGCTCTTGGATAAAGCAGCAATCTCCACCATGCCTACAGCCAAGCAGCTCAAGGACGAGCACACGGTCCACCGAGGAGCGTCATGAAGAAGAGCAGTTCATAGAGATCTGAATCAAGAAAACATCTAGTTGTTACTCGGTGAGGCTGTGCCAATCGACCAGTAGCCGCAGTCGCAGTCGCAGTCGCAGTTGGGCATAGTGCAGGTGTGGTTCTGCAGGGGCGTTGCTGGTGGGCTTGCCTCGTCTGCATCAGCTTCATCGACGGCGATGTCTGTGAGCAAAGAGAAAGAAGAAACTGATGTGAGAAAGTGACCGTCGCGATTGCGAAAAGGGATGATACGGCACAGTAGCACGAGGGTGGAAAAGGAGCTCACAGTGAATCGGCAGGACAAATGGCTCTGTCTGCGTGGGAACAGTTGGTCATGCGTACGGCCACGTTGGACACCGAGACCAGGTAGACATCCGCTAATTACAACTCTTGTGAAGAGCTTCGGAGCCCTGCTAACTATGACATACACTATACATTATATTCAGGGAAAGGGTCATGCCGGCTACCCAAGCGGCTATTGCCCGTGATGAAACATTAAACAGCCTTGAGCTGCGCAATCTTGTTCTCGTATCGCGTCCGTCGTACCGTCATTAATCTGTTGCTTGTCCTGTGCTACCCGGGAGTCCTTTGAGGGAGTTGGATACGGTAGGGCAAGCCATGTTGGCTATCCCCACGCCCGTTCTCGTCTTCCCCGGCAAGCCTCAGAACACGACCATTGTGCCTGCCATTGCGGGCTCGGCGTCTCAAACTCCCTGAGGAGTGGGACCCTTGTGGTGGTACATCATGATGTACCACCGAACCAGTGTCTGAATGTAGAGAGCCGGAGTCATTAGAGTGTGAAGGCAGTCTGGACACAGCGGAATACATCCTAGACGTCGACGCTCGAAGTGGCGGTCGAGGTCTCGAGCGTGATCGTGGTGCTGTTGTCGGCGCAGTTCGAAGTGACTGGGTATCAGCGTCTCCTGTTTCGTCGCCACTGTGGTAGTCGGTGCCCGCTTCCGAAGGTACGTTCTGCACATGTTCGTATGATGACAGAGAAGGAGCAGCAGAGTCTTCGGAGACACGCCGCGGAGGCGGTTTATGACGGCGAACAGAGCCCGAGGCGGAGTAGGTAGACGGAAGAGAGGCCGTCTCTGCATCTGTATCTCGAGATGGATGAGAGACTCTTCGTTCCACTAGGCTCGACGTATCGGATTGCGAGTGTGAATGCTGATCAGACCGATATTCCGAGTCGGATCCAAGATCGAGCAAATCAATTTCAGCGGGCGTCATCTGGCGCAGTAGTTCAGCGAACATGCGCATAAGAGCTCGGAAGTCCTCATCGCTCAATGGCTCCGACGAGAAACGGGCTCTTTCATATGCCGCCAGGAATGCCACGGTGAGAGAATTGTCCGGAACCACGCCGATCTCGATGAGGTATCGAAGATAAGTTCTCATGCCCATATTGCCGCTCCTAGCGATTTCTTCAATGACCCTCGGGTCGGGTATTGGACTCCCGTCAGGCCCAGGTTCAGCCAGCGGATCTATAGGAGCGAGGCTGACAGCCTTCGCTTCCACAAGATCAACCAACTCATCCACAACGGTCGCGTATTCGAGACCGGGCAATTCCTTGGAAGCCGGCGACGACCACCCTGCATGTGCGATGTTCCCCCAGCTGGGTTCGATTGTCTGATCGGTACTCGATTTTGTCTTGGTCAATGCCAACATTCTCATCCCAGCATTAACTGTATCGTGCTCGAGTCTCTTGCTCCGCGGCCTGACCTGAAATGCAATCACTGCACTTCGCTCTAGACATTCTTGAATGAGCCGATGTACCCTTCGTCCTGGGAGATCTTCCTTCTCGATTGGCATAAACGTCTTCGGTATATCCTTAAGCACCGACCGATTCGTGTATAATCTGGACGCATATATAAGGACAGCGAGGAGTGCAGTAAACACGTAGACGCCGGCAATCAAGAAGATGTCGATCAGGCGGTTTCGCTTATAGGACTCGTAGATGGTGTCGGCAGGAGTAACTGCGCTGAAAATGATGAGGAGGATGAAGACGGCTGTGAAAGAGGTGCTGTAGAAGATGCGGAAGATGATCTCTCGAGCTCGGCCGCCCCTGGCCATCTCTGCGGCGTCAGCAGGCGATGTGTCTGCGACGTGGTCATGGCGATGCGGAGACCCTCATGTATACGTTGACTATCTCATGGCGGACTGAATATACAAGATAAAGTGTGTTGCGGCATGAAAGGCTCATCAACAAAGGTGGTGGACTTCAAGATCTCTAGTGCTCAACCCCGGGGTTCCGGCTATACATCGGCCTGACTTCGCCCTCAACTTCACCTCAGTTTTCTCTGAACTCACTCTCATAGCAATGAGGTTCCTTGAATGGGCACAGTTCCGTCCCTTCGATCAGGTCAACCATCATTGTGTGAAGTAGCTACACTCTGGAGGAGAAGCTACAACTTCGTGCATCTTCCAGCGACACAGGGCCAACTTTGGCAATATCCAGGATTAATGTTTCCCTCTGCAGCTCTAATGTGGCTTGACTTTCCCTCTCCTCCGGCGACGAGACTATTTCCACAGAGAGATGTCACAATGAACCATTTTGACTGATATAGAGGCGTTGTTGCTATCAAGCTGCAGAACATGTCCATTCGCAGATCGGGCCCGTCCTCCGAAGTATCAAATGCCGAGGAAGAGAGCACCGACGACGTTCAACCCCCGGAGAAGCCGCAGGCGTCAGTTCATTTTCCATTTTCAATGGTATCCCTAAGCACAGGTTCGAAAGCTGTCGATTCAAGGGTATTGCGGCTTATGCAATTCAGGGAAGTATCTCAGGTCAGGGATGTAACATTGAAGCAGCTCTGCAAAGACCTGACCTCCTGGGTTCTTCATGAGCATGATGCGGGGTCTGGTCGGACAAAAGACACATTCGCAGTCTCATACTCAGCGCCAGAAATACCCAAGGCGAAACCCACATTCCCTAGGCCCAACCTCGACTGCACGTCTTTCTTATCCCGTACATCGCAACGGCCGCCGAAGCTACGCGCCGGACTACTCGTGCTGACAAATCGAGGTAGGTAGCTTCAAGCCTCCTTCCTAAGAAACTAACTTTAAAAACATCCGCATGAACCTCCGTATTGTACCTGGAAATTCTATCTCACGCTTGGGCTTGGAAACTGGACCACTTGTGACGAACGCCCTCCATTATGCCTCCTCTCAATTTGTACGACACGGCAGTTTTGCCCGTGATACGCACTCTGAACATCCTCTCCAAGATCCTCAAGAAAGGAGAAAACTTCGCCAACACGAAGGGGCTGCCACATTCTGAAATCCTCGAAGGCCGTATTGCGCCTGACATGAATGACCTACCATTTCAGATCCTTACTGCGTCCAATACCGCCAAATTCCTCGTCGTTCGGGTCGTCGGTGTCGAGAATCAGCCGTGGGAAGACAACGAAAAGACCTTCGATGAGCTGCAGGCTCGTATCGCCAAGACGATCCAGTTCCTCGAGGCCGTGAAACGGCAGGACTTGGAGGGCAAGGAAGGTAATGAGGTCATCATGAGGGACAGGAAATGGGATGCCTTGAGCTATGTCAACGAATTTGCCTTGCCGAACTTCTACTTTCACGCCGTCACAACGTACAATATCTTGAGGATGAAGGGTGTGGATGTTGGGAAGGCGGACTGGCTTGGCTGGAGATGATATGGCCTTGGAATTGCCCAGAGTGTCATGTGCATTCTGAAATCCAAGCACATTGGTAGCGGCCAGGTCTTATGGACGGAACTTATCGGGCGAACCAGGTCTATTCGGGTTCGTTAAGAAGGATGTCAGTTAAGATTTGTGACCGGTTTCCAGCTACTGAATCGACAAAATATCAACCGTGGTCTTCCACAAATTTGGGGGTCGGTTTATGTCTCTCTGTATTAATTTAAGGCGACATTATATGCTGGAGTGCGGTCTCCTTCCGCCTCTGTCACCTTGAATAGCTGCTTCACTGCAATCTGGTCGATGCTTGGGACAAATCCCATCTCAGTCTGGGAACAGAGGCTATTCAAGACTACGCCGCTCTTTTCCGGCTCGAAGAACATGTGGGTGGAGTAGGAGCTTCGCCCTTCATTTATCAACGACAAGTCTTCTCAACGCGTTCGGCCGACGATCTGATTTTGGTAGTCTTTAACTCATGAAGCTTCCTGGAGAACACTGCTATTGACAATCGGTACAAGTCAAGCTGAGCAACTCATCAGCACGCTGCCAGATTCCAGTGAACATTGTGCCAGCTGGCTTTCTCACAGGCTTCCAGCACATTGGTCTCACTTCTTCGACAAAGGTGGTGCTGATGTCTGCTCCCTAACTCGGCCTGTGGCTACTAGCCGGCTTGGATGCTCGTCACGGCCAACGCCCTTGCCAATGGCCATAGTCAAGTAAGTGCTGAATATCGGCAGCTGCGGGTACTAGCCTCTAACTCTGACTTTACGCCGTCCTCGTCGAGCTGTCGGAGTCCTCGGTGAGATCAAAGTTCGGACTGCCCTTACTACACACGATTTCATCAAAGTCCTCGGGACTCTCAAAGATCCATTTGGAGACCTCGTCAACCACTATAATACTCGGCCGCACGTTCCCCGATACCTCCCATGTCCATGCGTAACAAAGCCCTCAACCAGACATCCATGAAAGCAAAATGACACGTGAAGACCTCGGTCGTGCCCACATGGGACACCTCTGTTCTATCAAAGACCTACCCGTACAACGAACGAATAGTCCTCGTTGACTCGCGATCAATGCCCGCCGCAAGCTTGGGGAAGACATTACTCGCATCATCAACGCCGACGTCCAGTGGGAGCTGCAGCAATAATACATCACAACATTAGCCTTTCTCTTCCCCTGGGACTTCCACATCCACGGGGAGGCAGCAGCACCGCATGCTTGGGAATTGGGACCCCATCTGTGTACTCACCTGAGATGCAACACCAAGTCGATGTCCCTCGGCATGGAAATCGCCAAAAAGCTCCCTGGTCCTGCCCACACTGAGCACCACGCTCGCCATGATGATTGTGGCCAGGGATTTTCTGCCCTCGAGGGCCGCTCGGATGATACAACGAGCCCAGAGCATCTCCGTCACCCATACTTTGAGTTCCCTCCAAGTGTAGCGACGCGAGTAGGAATCCGCAATGATAAAATCGACCATCAAATGTTCTCGACCGGGTCTGGAGATCCATCCCAGCAGTAGTCGAAGCCGCAGACAGGGTGGACTTTCGCCATGCTCTTGGGGAGGGCGAGGCCGCGTTGCCCGAGCCCTATGACGGCCACTCTGATGTCTTCTTTGGCCGGTCGTGTTGAGGACGCATAGTGGTCACAATCCATTGGTGTCGGGCTTGGTTTCGCACAGGGAGAGGAGCGATTTCGATTCGAGATGGATGATGGATTTGGTTCGGCTTCAGTATCTTGGTTAAGATTTGGGTCTCAAGGCTGATTGTATGATGGAGTTCCAAGATATCTTGCCGGTGGAGGGCCGCAGTCAGACCAAAATAAGCGGACCACAAGCATGTTCTGTTGATTGCAATCACCGAACATGGCAACCCCGTTACCTGTTCAATTAGGGTTGGCGCTTTGAATCCTGCAACACCGCAGTATCTAAAGCCTCACCACGCCTTGCGCTGCCATGTTGAGCGCTGTGTTTCCTTCGCCATCCCTTTCGTCGACACTCATTCCATTAGCGAGGAGAAACTCCACAACCACCACGCTCCCACCCATAACCGCATGGTGTATTACCGTTATCCCGGTTTGGTCTTGAATAGAAGTGTCCGCTCCAGAGTTGAGCAGTCCCTTCACAGATTCATATTGTCCTGCGAGAGCTGCCATATGGAGCGCCGTTCTTCCTTCATCATCGCTTTTACGAAAACATATTTCGATATCAAGAAGTAGATCCAGAGTCGCCGTTATCCCAGCCATGGACCCAAAATGTAGTATTGTCAACCCAGATGCAGCTTTCCTAAAAGGATATGCGCTGCTGTAGATCATTTTGAGAATATTGATCACATGTACCTGTGGTGATGGTGATGATAATAGTGTCGCTTCGTTGAATTTTTCGCTCGTGTCAGCTCCACCTTTGATGAGAGGTGACAAAATCCTTTCGTTCCATGTCTGGACTGCCCTGAATAACGCTGTCTCTCCGTTGCTTTCATCATTGATGTTTGCTCCCCTTTCGATCAGTAGCGACACTATGTCCAAAGCTCCTCTCCGGACTGCTCGGAAGAGCGCTGTCTCTCCCTTGAAACACATCCTGATCTCATCCCAGTACTCTTGATTCTCAGCGGCGCCCAGATCTAGCGTTGCTTTATTTAATGTTTTTTTGTTTCCCTTGCTTCTTTCGTTGACCTTTGCCACCGACTCGATCAGAGCCTTCACTTCCTGAACGTCCCTGTGCACGACTGCGTGGTGCAACGTTGTATTCAGACCCAGTCCCATGCCGACAAGCACTTCCATAGTTGACACGTTCCACGAAGGCTTCAGCCAGTATATAGCCTCACTGAGGCGATTTAACTTTGAAAGGAAGCATTTTAGACTCCAGCTGGGAAGTCGGAGGCCATTTCGGTCACATTCGTGGAGGCCAACCAGGAAGAACATGGTGTTGTGTATCGCTTCCTCAAGGGAAAGCTCGTAGTTCGCGTATAGGAAACCTGAAGCGCAAGCGTCTGTGGACATACCTAATAGGGCATAGATAATATCTCGCGAGTCGGAGGCTTCGCTGGCACCAAATTTTGCTAATAATGTCCGAAGGTCTCGCTTCTGCGTCCACCAGGAGCTATTTCGTGAGACACCAGGCATAATATCTAAGACGGCCTGGCAGTGAGGACTTGGTGTAACTCCGGTCAAGTGGGGGGCAAGAACAAAATCTTTTGCTGGGATGGACTTGGATCCGCAAACGACGTCGGCAGTTCGTGCGTTGGCAACTTCTTGCAAAACCCAGATTCTCTTGAACCAAGGCCGATCCAATAAATATTTCAGACCATCGCACACAGCTTCCTCGTTATAGGAGCGATCCTTCAGGATGATTCTCCAAACATTGATCCAATGCGTGTCGAGAGGTGTCCAGTTGGCCTGTTCCTTTTTCCTGCGTGTTTTGCTAAATTGCGCAGCGGCGTCCATGAATAGGTCTGTCTCGTCAGTGGAGGGGCCAAGCCATATAACAATCCGCTCAGCCTTGGAATAAATGGATGCCATCTGTCCAACTTGATGACCTCGTTCCTTCCCATTCGCCTGATCGATACAAATTGCATCGATCCAGACAATACAGTCTTTTTCTTTGCGGCGTAACTGCTCCAAGGCAGAGTAGAGGTTTCTGGTAATTGCCAGACTGCTCCCATTGACCACAATCGAGCACGGTTTTTCCTCCGCCCCCCATGTGTACGACAAAGCAATGAAGTCTATATCAAAACCTGGTCGGTCAAGCCATGACTCAAAGAGCTCACACTTGATAGGGCGAGTGTCTCCTCGGAAAAGGCGTACGACGCGGAAAGAACGGCTTTCGAGGTCGATTGGGTCGTATTTGAAGTTATCCATCTTTTGTCGCGACAAAGTTCATGCCTGGATGAGAGCGTCAGCTGCGGTGGAGGCTCTCGATATGCATTGAGCCGGCATGAGCACTGCCATGGCGGGAACTAGGCAGAGAACAATGGACGAAGAACGGACACGACAGACCAGAGGCACTGAGGAACTTACAGTGAGAACTTGAAGCCCTGGACGCTGGATTGCATGTAGTTGGCTGCCCGATCCGCAGAAACGGCGAAGCAGGCTACCCCGTTACCCTTCTAAAAGGTCACTTCACAATTGAGCAGCGGTGGCTTCATCATTGTTATCTATACATCATGCTTCAGCAGGCTGTGGCTAGGTTGCACAAGCTTGCTGAAAGCTATTGCAAGCCAAAGGTCACCCTGCTGTTGTCCGTCTGAGTGTGCAATCCTATGTTCATTCGTCGCTGCACTCCAGCCTTCCGATCGCCTGTATTATGCAAGGCGTGCGCGGTGTATCTTCCAATTGGCAGTTAGTCCTTTCCAAAGGCCCTTGACCAAAGTTCCTGGCGCAGTCACACCAAAGGGTAGGATATATAGCCACTACCAGCAATTCCCTTGCTTCATGAAAATAGCACGTACTTCTGCTGATTGGCTCGGGGTCGGCCATTCGCTGTGTAGTTGATTGCGAGACCTTTGCATCTTGTCGCCGGATTTCTGGAAAGCTTTGTTCCAGCCCAGAGTGTTTATGGCCTAGCTCGAGGCCGGCTCGAAATTCCAGAAATCTTTGCTCAGGCTCCGTTCCCATTCCAAAAGGATATCACATGTGTGCCTTGCTTTGTTCTTGTGCCTCTATTTACTGTGAATCACGCTAACTAGACTGATAGTTGAAAACACCAAGCCAGTGAGCCTGAGGTATGGGACGTCTTCCTTCAACTCACTGCTGCGCTCGTTTACTGTCAGGAAGGTTTCGTACATGGCTTCATCTCGGAGTCCACTTCTGCCTTTTGTCTCCCGAAGTGGGCTTGGACTATTCTGGCCTCACGCGACACGGAGTTGTATGACGGACCATCTCGATTTTCTCGAGCGCAACCCTAGAACCGCATCGGCACGACTCTATCTACTCGGCACTACCCAAAAAACTCGATCTGCACACACACATATAACTATTGAGCAAGCCTAGCACTTGAAACACCATGGCTCGACTAGTTGCTTTGCGCTCTCGTCTTTGTTCTTCAAGTCAATCATCTTGCAAGCGAATATCTGAAATATTAAGCCTCACAATGTTATGCACAATTTGGGTAATCTCTTCCTTCTCTATCTGGATACTGTAACTTGAAGAACCGTAACCGAGCTTCAAGCCGATTGGTGAGCATGGCTGAGGAACTCCCTGACCTTCCCCGAGCCGAGAGCAGGGAGCCTAATTGGGCACCTTTCTCCTGACCACCTCTGTACGCTGATACAATCGCACCAGTGACCTGTGTACTAGAAAGCGGACGAGATTCTATCCCGCAAGAGTCTTGTTCGATCGCACTCTCTCTCTCGCCACCCGTTCCTGTCTCTTTACACCAGTGGCGATCAGGCGTCTTTCCAAAGAAGGATGCCGGGATCAAACCATTCCCTCCCGTCAGAATGTGAGCGCGCGCTCTCCTATGTAGCGATTCCAGCGACTGGTCCGACGCGGCGTGTCTTAGCCCACCACCACCCAGTGCTTAGGTAACATGCACTATTGAGATCCAAGCCAGTCTCCCAAGGCCACTTTACACCGTGGACAGGCCAGCCCGAAGAAACGTACTTCCTATTCGGGACGAGTTATTAATAAACTCTCTCGCCAAGATGGGCCAACTCGATTTTGATTTGGACGGGCTACCCGCGCCTCCTATGCTTGGCCTCCTACGAGGTACTGTATATGTTATTTCACCAGCTGAGAGGGGGACCGGACCGGACACCGCGCCTGCCTAAGACGTAGGATCGCGGACGCCGCGATGCCACGATGCCACGATGCCACGCTGGGGGATGCGCGACGAGCAAGTTCTTTGCTTGGCCTGCTCACGCACTGATACGATGGCCCGGGTCTTTAAAAGGGCCTGGGCCTTCCCTTTTCCGAAAGAACGGAAAGCGAAGAGACGCATACTTAAGAGTACTGTAGTGCCTGCTGTCGTGGCAGTTAAGATTTCATCCCAGTGCGCGCAGGATCGCTCAGTTGGAACGAAGGTCAAAAGGTCAAGATCAAGCTACTACACGAAACTCGTATCGCAAGTCTCAGTTTCAGTGTGAGGAACCTCACGTACGATCAAAGACCTCAATCTGCAAATCTGCAATTCTCAATCCAAGTACGAGGACCACCTAGCAGAACAGCACAGAACAGAACATGTCATCGCCGGCCCGCGACCGCGCCGTCCCCCCCGGGATCAAAGACGAGAAGCGCCGCTCCATCACGAACAAGAACACGGGCGAGACCATCACGTGGACGACGTACGGCTACGAGAGCGACGGCAAAGAAGCGGCCGCCGAGCTGGTGTGCAAGCCCGGCGGCGGGCCCCCGATCCACTACCACACGACGTACGCGGAGCGGTTCGAGGCCCTGGACGGCGAGCTCGGCGTGCTGCTGGGCAAGGACCTCGGCCACCTGGCCACGCTGCGCCTCAAGCCCGGCGAGGGCGCCGACATCCCCGTCGGCACGGTGCACCGGTTCTTCAACGACGGCGACGCCGACGTCACGTTCAGGGGCTTCGTGCGGCCCGCGCACCCGGGCTTCGAGCGCAGCTTGTACATCCTGTTCGGGCTGAATAACGACGGCTTGGCGGATCCCAAGACCGGCATGCCGCGCAGTCTGCTGCACACGGCCCTGATTGGTGACATGAGCGATATGAAGTTCCCGGGCTTCCAGGGCGGGTTGATGAACTATGTGGGCAGCTTGTTGGCCACGTATGCGAGGTGGACCGGCGTCGAGGAGGAGTTGTTGAAGAAGTACTGGGATTGAGTTGGTCGAGTCGGCCGAGTTGGACTTCCCTCGCATGGGCGTGCATTCCAGGTGTATAGCATTAGAGGCTTCAAGGCGTTTGTTCTGACTCTATGGGCAACCCAGGGTTTGTGAAAATGTCGTGAGCTATTTGGCGTCGACAGGAAACGTCTAGATGAATTTATTTTTCCAATTTTCGTCTTGTGTAAACCCTATCTCGAAGGTCAACGGATGGACTTTTGCGCTTTTCCGATGGGGACGCTGGGAACATGATCCCCGTCAGTCCCTAGGTACTGCCACCACGGCGCACAAATGCTGCCGCTTCGGACGTAGTAGAGTGCCAGAGTTCACACTTTCCCATTCCCATCCGTCGAACCCCCATTTTAAGCTGGAATCTTGTGCTCTTCGGCCGTCGCCCCCTTCTTCCACCTGTACAGACTTGCCACGTGCTCGTCGAGCGGCCCCGTCTGGCCCTTCCGCCCGTAGAAGTTCTCGCGATACGTCCCCTCGGGGACGGCGTAATCCTCCCAAAACAGACCTCTCTTCCTCAGCTCTGGCACCAGCAGGTCCACGACGTCCTCGAAACTGCCCGGGAACACAGCGTACGCGATGTTGAAGCCATCGACATCGGCAACATCGACCCACCGTTGCAGACCATCCGCGACTTGGCTCGGCGTCCCGACCAGCACCGGCCCATTTCCGCCGATGCTCACGTGCTCCGCGATCGTTTGTCTTGTCCATTTGCCCACGCTGGGGCTGAACTTGGCGTAGCTTTCGACTGTCGCGCGGACGGCGTTGCTCTCAACATACCTCAACTCCTGGTCCTCTTCGTACTGACTTAGATCGATCCCGGTCCAGCCGCCGAACAGTGCTAACGCACCTTCGAGATCGGCATACTGCTTGTAGTCGGCATACTTGGCCCTGGCCTCCTCTTCCGTCCTGCCTAGAATCGGGGTCACCAGCGCCAGAACTTTCAGGCTCTGCGGATCCCGTCCGAACTTCTCCTTTGCCAGCCTTCGGACGTCGGCAATGTTTGCTTTACATGCTTCGGGCGAATGGTGTGACACAAAGATGGCCTCGGCGTGCTGCGCCGCGAATAATTTGCCTTTGGAGCTTGTGCCTGCTTGTAACAGCAGGGGCGTGCGTTGTGGCGAGGGCGAGCAGATATGCGGGCCCGGCACATCGAAGAATTTGCCCTTGTGGTTGATTTGCCGAACGAGAGCAGGATCGCTGTACAGCCCCGTCTGCCGGTCTAGCTTGACCGCATCGTCTCGCCATGACGACTCAAACAGCTTGTACATCACCTGGATATACTCATCGGCCATGGCATAGCGGTCATCATGCTGTGGTTGAGAAGAATAGCCCATGTTGCGCGCCGCAGAGTCCAGGTACGAAGTGACAATATTCCAACCTAAACGGCCGTTGGTGAGGTGATCTAGTGTCGAAAGACGGCGAGCAAGGTGATACGGTTGCTCATACGTCGTCGACACCGTCACGCCGAAGCCGATGGATTTCGTCACAGCCGCCATGGCAGGTATCGATGCAAGCGGTTCATGCACCGGCCACTGTGCCCCCGAACGGATGGCAGGATCGAGAGACTGCAGATAGACATCGTAGCCGCCGAGTACGTCTGCAATGAAGATGCCGTGGATCTTTCCACGTTCAAGGAGTTGAGCAAGGTTCGTCCAATGAGACAATGTATTGAACTGGTGTGACTTGTCTGCAGGGTGCTTCCATAGCCCGGGAGACTGGTGGCCGGAGCATGTTTCGACGAAGGCGTTCAGAATCCATTGCTTCTTGACAGGACTCGTCGCGTCATTCGGTTCTTGTGTGCCATTCGTCGACGACATGGTGGTATCTGACGAGTGATTCAGTGCCTGGTTCTGCGCACAGTCGTGCATGGGGAACTTCAATCCCTTCCCTATGTAAGTTTAGCAAAACCTTTCATATACAAGCAACGGTGGATTTAAGGCTGGCTTGCATGCAGATCCGCGCAGATGTCCGTCCACATAGTGAGGGTTCCGATCTTCGCAGGTAAGCATGCCCGGCCTCGTCACTGGTATAGCGTATGGTGCAATCTGCTCCACATATCACGACTGCCTTTTCTTGTCCTGATGGGCGACATGCCTGCAACTCTGCTATTCTTCCTCCAGACATTCTCTTAACTTGACAATCCCTACCTTAGAAGCACATCAGCCACTCATGATTGGGCAACACTTGGGTGTACTTCCACCGTGAGACCGAATCGATACTGCCAAGGAGCATGGTTTCCTGTACGATGAATCCTGCGCCTCGTGATGTGGACCTGCACACAGGATTCATCCATGTTGCTGGAAAGACGCGCCTTATATGGTGCCCTTGCTGATCTATGGCGTGCTCTTTGCGTGCTTGACGTCTTTGCAGGGCTCCATTCAGCCCACGAAAACTGTGCGGCTGGACAGTCGGCATGCATGTTGATCGCCACGTCTCGACCACGAGCTTACCTCGAGCTTGTATACAAGTAAGAAGGCTATCTCACTTTATCTCTTCGGCCAACTCACGTTGATCTGCTTCTTTCGTTGCCCCGGGCTGTCTTAAACCCCTACCCAGCAGTTCGTCCTCACGACACTGTCACTTCTTCCGTGCATCGCACTGCATCGGACAAGATGTCTCGGCCAGCTGCCGTCATAACGAAGCATCCCGAGCTCCAAGATATAAGGGAATCGGCGGTGCAGAAGCATCCAGGTCAGTCCCTTACCCAAAGTGCCAGAGGCATAGCTGAACACGCATAGTTCGATGGCACCGCTCCACCTTCTATAACGCCACAATCCTGGGGCTCTGCAATTTCTCCGCTCCCGGTATCTGGGGAGCAATGAACTCTCTCGGTGCTGGGGGTGAAGAGAAGCCCTATCTTGTCAACGCCGCGAATGCGTTGACCTTTTGCTTGATGGTGGTCTCTTGCTTTTTCTCCCCCGTGCTCACCAAGTACATTGGGATCAAGGGCGCTCTCATCTTTGGCACTCTGGGCTATGCTCCATTCGCTGCAGGCCTCTACACCAACAATCGCTTCGGGACAGAATGGCTGGTTCTTGTTGGAGCTGCGCTGTGCGGCATTTCGGCAGGTGTATTCTGGGCAGCGGAGGCCGCCATCGCTTTGGCATACCCCGAGCCGTACAACCGAGGAAAGATATTGGGCTACTGGCTGACTTACCGCCTTGGTGGACAAATTCTGGGCGGCGCAATCAACCTTGGCATCAATGTCAATCGCGACGAGGTGGGGAAAGTCAGCTACACCGTGTATTTGGTCTTTATCGCGCTGCAAGCGCTGGGCCCATTCATAGCGTTGCTACTGAACCGACCTCACAAAGTCGAGCGGACCGATGGCCTTAAGGTCGAATTGGCAATCTTGGACCATCCTTGGCGCGAGCTTAAGGCGACGACGAGGGCGTTCTTCACGAAGAAATTCCTGCTGCTAATCCTGTTTATCGGTCAGGCTGTCTACGCAGAAGCAGTTTTCTTCACATACCTCTCGTTGTGGTTCACTGTCCGAGCCCGTGCCCTAGGCTCCTTTTTGTCTGGAATCATTGCTGTGACTTGTGGCAATATCCTCGGCCAGTACCTTGACCGCACAAAGACATCAATGAAGTTCAGATCAAGAAGTGCATTTCTGACGATCGTGGTGCTTCAAGGCGGGTGGTGGATTTGGGCGACAGTCCTTGTTACAAAGTTCCGGCACTCAAGGCCTTCGTACGACTGGACCAGCAGCGGCTTCGGCCACGCATTTGTCCCGTTCCTATTTTTGACAGCAGGCTTCCAGCTGAATTACCTCTTCTGCTATTTCCTGATAGGACAGCTGGCCATAACGCCGGCTGAGATCATTCGGTATGCCGCGTTGCTTCGTGGGTAAGACAAGCTCCCTCCCTATTACTGTGAGCAAGCTGACGTACGTAGCACCGAATCGGCCTGGCAAGCTGTCAGCTATGGGTTGAACTCAATTAAGATCTTTGCCGAAGTGGGCGGCGTATATATCAATTTCGGATTATGGGCGGCGGCTTTGGTCCCGACATGGTTGGTGGTGAGACACTTTGGCAACGACGCCATTGCTTCCGCAGCGGGGACCGATGACAACCTTGCCGTTGAAAGATCCTCCAACTCGGAAAGCACATCTGACGATCAGGCCATCGAGACCGTGATTGAGAAGAAATCTTGATGGAGCCGTGAGAAATGAGTTATCCTCTCCTGGGCAAGTGGTGGACGCGGCTCTCCTGCTCCGATACTCTAGATAGCGTTCCAAAGGCTCATCTCGGGCGACACATCAATCAATCGGCCAGGCTGTTTGAGCTCTAGTAGCAGAGGGCTAGTCACAGTACAAGAAGCGTAGGCAAGAGCAAGAAAGGCCACTGAGTGTTGAGGCCATGAGCCGCACACGCCCAGAGGCGCCATCGCGCTAGTGGGTCACGAGGCCTTGGCGTGTTTTTCCCTTTGCGTCACTAACAAAAGCCAACACGAAGCCGCTTTGCTAGACGGGACTGATTGATGAGAGCAGGAGCAGTGGACTGGAGCCAGGTCGTCAATTTGTCTTGTGCCAGTATTTGTCGAGCAAGGCCCGTCTGAAATGAGCTCGACCATGGCTGAAAAGGCCCCTCCCTCTCTCACCGCTGTCGCGGTCTCTTCCCTTATTCTCGGCCTGCTGGCAGGCTACTTCATCGGCCAAGGCTCAAGTATTGGGGTCTTTGGCGGCTCCGGCGGCTCAAGGCAGGTCAAGAAGAGCTGGCCAAACAGTTACGATGTCAAAGTCCACGCCGACTCAAGCGATGACCAGGCAGATGACGAGGATGAAGCAGACGAAGAGGATGAGGATGAGGATGGCGATGGGAAAGAGCTGAAGGATTTCAAGGACTCCAATGAGGATGTCAAACTCGTCCTAGCCGTGCGAACAGACCTGGGGATGGGAAAAGGTGAGGCAGATCTCATTACGCAGTGGAGTCTTCTGGCTGACTCCTCGGTCCCAGGCAAAATCGCAGCTCAATGTTCTCACGCGACGCTTGCCTGCTACAAATACCTACTCAACCACGTCACCTCGGCTCCTATGCTCAAACGTTGGGAACGGGGAGGACAACCCAAAATCGCAGTGCAAGTCAAGTCCGAGGAAGAATTGGAGACACTGCAAGCCCAGGCCATTAGCTTGGGGCTTTGTGCAAGGATAATACATGACGCAGGAAGGACACAGATTGCTGCGGGCAGTGCCACGGTCCTAGGCATACTAGGTCCCAAGAGTGTGGTTGACCAGGTCACAGGACACTTGAAGCTGTTGTGATGGAAACCATAGACTACAGAGCCTCTGCGCCGACACCAGCTCTTCCACCGATCCAAGTGCCTCTCTCGGCAGTCTCGCCTTCTCTGGGACTCATTACCAAGACCACACCACTCGCCGGGGAAAGTGATCTCGAAAGGTGTCACCTCGCCATGACAGCGCCCGCCTGCTGACAAAATCAGAGATATGTCTCTCGAGTTCCTTTCTCGTTGCTCCGGTGTATGGCCTCGATCATCTTATGTCGAACCATGGCGTCGTCAAAAGTGGGCACCGCCTTCGATCCTCCACTTGCAAATGCATCCCAAGCCTTGCCAACGTTGTATGCCCAATCTGCAGCAACCTCGACCTCAATATCTTCTGGCTGTCCACCTTGCTCCACGAATTTCAGACTGGAAGCGAACATCTCCACTAGGCCGTTGGGTCCTTCAATAATTAGGGTGCCTTTGGTTCCCCTGATTTCCCAGAACAAGCCCTTCCCCGTGGAGGGCTGGCCGCCTTGGTACACGATGGTTGCAACAGCTCCATTCAACAGAGTCCCCGTTATGCTCACATAATCGGGGGTATCGTTGTCGACAACCCTGAGCACTTTTCCAGAGACAGGATCGACGATTGGCGTTTTCGGTTGATGGTTGGCTAGGGTGGCCTGTAGATGTTTGAATTCACCCAGCACAAAGCAGAGTGCATCTGTTCCATGCATGGCCGGGATCGTGGCGAGGGTTGCACCGTTTGCGAAGGTCAACTCGTATTCCAATGAGACCGGAGTCACCGGTCCCATGATCACCCCATAAGCGAACATCTTGCAAGCACCACAAGTCAGCGTCGGCATACGAGGCAGGGTGATGACGCCGGTAGAGGCAAGGGTAAGGCGCCAGTATGG
Organism: Phialophora expanda; assembly: GCA_016109585.1. Taxonomy (NCBI): domain Eukaryota; kingdom Fungi; phylum Ascomycota; class Eurotiomycetes; order Chaetothyriales; family Herpotrichiellaceae; genus Phialophora; species Phialophora expanda. The sequence goes on from JADWPR010000019.1 coordinate 669,168, forward strand.
TTTGGACTGTCTGGAGGCGGAGGCATAACAGCTATGGGAGGAATGCACGTACCGTTGTTCCCAAGATATCACCTAGCTTGCCTGCAGCCACCATCTCCTTCGCCTTCAGGATAGTGGGGTCTTGACGAGCCTGGAGTCCGATTATGTTCTTGACCCCTTGGGCCTTTGCAAGAGCTGTCAGCTCCTCCGCCTGCTTCAGATTCGCACCCAGTGGCCATTCGACGAATACGTCTTTCTTTGCTTCGAGCGCAGGCTTCGCTAGCCTGTAGTGCTCGGGGGTCTTGACCGAAACAACCACTATGTCGACGTTTGGATCGCGGACGAGAGACTCAACGTCGCCATAACAGGCAACCTGTCCTGGAAGATTGTATTTCTCGACGGCCTTTCTGGCAGAAGCTTCACTGCTGTTTTGAAGGGCAGTGATTTGATAGTGAGGCGACTTCAAGAGCGACGGCAGATGTGCACTAGAAGCCCAGGAGCTGTGCACCAAGGATAGTTAGGACCAGGTATCGAGAATCAACGAGACCTGGGAGCAGAATCCTCACCCTTCAGCAGAAAGCCCAATCAAGCCTATTTTGATAGGTGCCATTGTTTCAAAATGTGTATCAGGCCACCAAAACTCGAGTCCTTTGATGTTATTGAAAGGAGAATGCACCTTAAAAATCTCCGGCACCGTACTCCGCAATCCGCAGTCAAACGTGAACCTTGAAACGTGTGAGTACGGAGACGACAATAGAGAACAGAGAGTAGACCAGTCGTCAGTAGTCCGTTGTCTGTCCTCAAGTATGGATATATATATATATATATATATAGGTGAGTAGGTAGGTAGGTACTCCGTAAAGTATGCACGTATCTCCTCCAGATCTATCGATCCTCCGCCAGACGGAGCAACGGAGCAACGGACGTGCCCTTCCTGACCTGGCGTGCCCTGGCGTGGCGCGGCGCGGTGGGTATGTGGCACGCAATAATATGTGAATGGGGCGACGGGTGATGTTTGATGTGTAATGTCAAACGAGGACAATATGGATAACTGTAGTTGTGTACTTGTGTAGTGCGTAAAACTTAATTTCACCCCACTGGTCCGGCAGTCGATGTGCCTATTACGGAGTACTAGAATGTACCTCGTACTCTTCCAGTATGTATGTATCAGCCTCACGGAGGGACCAGGTCGGTGCCAGGGAGACTTTAATTGCTGACACGATACGCCAAGAATGTCCATGGACATTCACGTATATGCGTGTGTGCGTGCGTGTGTGTGTCATGCATGGTGTGATGTGATGTGATGTTCGTTCGTGTCACTTTTCCAAGTCTCATTGAGTCGAGTCGAGCCGACCCGGGGCCCAGTCGAACAGTGGATAGGGGAGGGGAGGGGGGTTGGAAATGTAGAAGGCGAAACTACTGCACCTGCACCTGCACCTGCACAAGGACGAGTAGATTACATATGCGCGTCCCATACAGAGGTAAAGGTACCTCGTACCTAGATAGCCACATACATAGCATACCGATTATTTTTCTGAGCTGCGCCACGCTGTGCTTGTTGTTACGAGTACATACGTCAGACTCATTCATGGAAGGATTCGTGCGGTTGCTCCGTCAATTCGACCGAATGGAATGAATGCTTGGACTTGCTACTTTTAGCCGGGGCGCATGGCCCTGTCCCTGTCCTTGTCCCTCGTCTCGTTTCTTTTTCTTTCCCGCAATGCACCGAGTACTCCGACCTGATTAGGACCGCAGAACCGAGTACACAGGACATATAGAATGTCCAGAACACTGTATCGCTGTACTTTGTCGCTGGTGTACCGTAGATGTTTATGTGTATAGGCCACCGTCCCACCCGTCCTGGCCATGTGACGCATCGAAACAGATGGCAAGAGCGCAAACATTCCCGCTTCTATCCCAGTACTCTGATGTGTCGTGCACAAAGCTCGCCGGTCTGTAAAATCCCCGTGAGCTCGCGGGCCCAGCTGCAGGCTAGACATAGCTCTTGGCTAACTCCTCACTCCTCGCCCGGTACGTCTCCCTATACTTGTTCAGGACGTCCAGCGAGATCTTGCTCCCCCCGCACACTACAATCACGACTTTGCTCTCCGGGGCGATGCCCTTCAGGTAGTGCTTCAATCGCCCGTCGTATGCGAGGGCAATGCTCGCCCCGCAGGCCGGTTCAACGAGCATTCTCTCGTCGTCGAGAAAGCGCCAGCACGCCGCACATGCCTCGGCGTCGTCAAGGACCACGGACGTGACATTCGGTCGTTGAGCCTGTGTGAATGCATTCTCCGAGACACGGATGGCGCCCAGCGACGTCGCCACCGAGGTAATCCCCGGCAAAGTGACGAGTTGTTTCTCCTGCAACGACTGGGCGAGCGAATCCGCGCCGAGCGTCTCGACGGGCAAGACGCGCACGTCGTTCCCCCAACCCACACGGTCCAAACCGTTCATCACGCCGGAGAACAACCCCCCGCCACCAACGGAGCAGACGATCGCGTCCGGTCTCTCTCCGTCGGGCATCTGCTTCTGGATCTCCTCGATCATGGTACCAGCGCCGGCCCAGATGGCTGGATGGTCGAACGGGTGGATATACACGCCCTGCTCGCCCCTTGCTTCGGCCGCGGGAATGACCGTCTCGCGAAGATACTGGTCGGCGAAGAACCAGCTGTCGCCGTGGGAGACGACCTCGCTGGCTCCTGCGGCGCGTAGTTTCGCGATCGTGGCGTCGTCGGTGCTGAGCGGGACGACAACGGATGAGGCGTATCCCAGTGATGTGGCGGCCGTGACGCACGCGAGACCGGCATTTCCCCCGGAGGAGGAGTAGAAATGGAGGGGTCTGTCGTCGGCTTGCGACGACGACGATGATGACGGTTTCCGGTCTGCAATGGACTGGAGCATCAAGTTGCCGATGCCCCGCGATTTGAACGACGATGAGGGCTGCAGATTTTCGAGCTTGAGGAAGATGCGACTACGACAACGTCAGTGTGTGGAGGGAGAAGGGGAGGGGCCATGTCTACCAGCCCGCAATCTTCGACAAGACCGTTGATTCCACCAAGGGAGTCTCAATCCATGGTTGTTGGATGTGAGGACGAGGCGTAGTGCCGGCTTCGAAGGGGTTCCGTTCTATCATGCTGGTTGTGTTTTGGGGGGACTCGTTCCATAAAGACCACTGATGCTGTATCACCGTTCAGATAGGATTGCTCTGTATGAAGGGTGATGACTCCTGAAGGACATCCACTTGTGAAGCGTGATGACTTGTGAAAAGGTCTTTCGCGCCGCCTTTTATGGAAGATTAGGATCGAGGGAAGCAAGGACTGCGTAATGTGTACACAGTAGATACACGGCTGTGTAGAATACGGGAGAATCACAATGACTAGCACTTGCCACTCTAGGTCTAGATCGACATCGATATTGTCATATTGCGACGTTACTTGGTCCACGCCTTACGACAAGATTCGGTGGTCGGGAAATTCTCTGCTGGTCAAAGCGGTCATTGCCTCAACATTTCAGTCTGGGGCGCTGGGGCGCTGGGGCGTGTGACCATCAAGGCGTACGGAGGCTCATGCGTCGACCAGTATACAATGCAGGGTCACGAGCAAGCGGAGGATGATCAGCAGATGCATGTGCGACGGGTTTGTACGTGTTTGTCCGGTATGAGTGCGATGGAAAAGATTGGACAAGCGGGCTCCCGGAGAGGCAGGTCGGTGAAGTCCGATTCGCGAGCCCAGGGAGCCTCGCTATCGCCCAGAGTTCGGATCTTTGTCCCTTGGACATAAATGTACGAGCACATATATGTGATATTGACGATCCAACTACGAGTAATTACTCGTTCGGTGAAGAGGATCCGCGCCTCACGATGGAGCAGAGACTCGCGTTCTGCACGCTTGGGATGTTCATCATAGGTCTGTATGCCTCGCCTAGGCCTCATCTGAACCTTGCACGGCTAGATCAGTACTGACGAGCCCTTCACTCTGTAGACAAGATCGAGTACCTCGACAACAGCAAGAAATCGCACCAAAACATCATCGGCGGCGCAGGAACCTACGCCGCCCTAGGTGCCCGCCTCGCCGCGGGTATCCAGCACGCTCACCTCGTAAGCTGGATCGTAGACATGGGCTCGGACTTCCCACCTCAGTTCCGTCAACTGATCAACACGTGGCACACAAACTGCATCTTCCGGCTTGATCGGAATCGACTTACCACCACAGCGTGGAACGGTTACGGCGAGAACGAGTACAGAGCGTTCAAGTACCTCACGACGAAGTTGCGCCTCGATGAGAATGATCTTTCAGACGACCAGGCCCTCGCGCGGAGTTTCCACATGGTGTGCTCGCCCGCTCGGTGTATCAGTCTTGTCAATGGGATTTTGGGCCTCCGTCGAGAATCGCTTCGAGCACGAGGCCTCAATCCCGACGCTGTGGATGCTGGACTGTGGCCGATTTTCGTCTGGGAACCAGTTCCTGATCTATGCACGCCGGAGGAGTTGGCGCGGTTAAGGGTGGCGGCCGAGTGTGTGGATGTGGTGAGTCCGAATGGAGATGAGTTCGCCGCATTCTTCAAGGAGATGCCAGAGTGCGACTCTCGGGAAACGCAGGTGAGGTGGTTGCTAGGAGGGGTCGATGGCCGGTCTGGAGAGGCGAAAAGGCCACTTCGCGCAACCTTGGTGGTCAGGGAGGGCGCACAGGGGTGCACAACGTATAGTGCCCAAAATCTGAAAGGTCTGCATCTTCACGCATACCACCAGAGCAAAGAACGGGTGACAGACCCCACTGGTGGAGGAAATACTTTCCTGGGAGCGTTGGCGATGGGGTTGACCGGTATCACATGTCCCGATGGAGGCGTGCTCGAGGATCTAGTCGTCCCAGACGACCAAAGAAGGCTTTTGCTTGCCCTCACACATGCCACTGTAGCAGCTGGGTATGCGATTGAGCAGATCGGTATGCCGACTGTGGCGGCCACCGACGGCGACTGTTGGAACGGACAAAGGTATCCTGAGCGATTTCTAGACTACCTGCAGAGAGAAAGAGAGCATATAGAGCGGCAGCTTTCAGACAGCGCGATTGCACCCTGACACAACTGTGCCCAGTGGTCGTAGCAGCAGGCAGTCGTCATGCTTCCGGCGACACCTCGGAATTTGTTTATTTCCCTGTTCACGTGGCTGATATGTACAAGTCTTGAGGGCACCGTGATCCGCAAGCGATTTCTGACAAGTTGGGTGCTGAAGGATGAAAGCGGATGTGCTTCGAGGAATTTCAGCACCTTGTCTTTTGTCGGATACACCAAAGAAATCATTCACCTGCTCTTTCCTTGTCCGATGTCCTCGTCTATGCCAACGTAGCACCCTCGCAAGTTGCGCGCCACACATCCTGCCAGTATGTGCCTCAACACAGCCCTAGCGGTGCCGGACGAGGGCGCTTTCGCTTGCTTCCTCAATGGTGAGGCGCAGGTTCCGCAGTTCTTCATTGTCCTTTTTGCGCCTTCTCGTGCTCGATTATCTGTTTGCTCCAACTGCAAGCATATCAGCAGAGTTTCTTGATCCGCTGGTTCTCCCCTCGGAACAACCACCGTCAAGTGCTTGAAGGTCAACTTACTACCGACTGGGGAAAAACACATCCTCCCTCGGCATTTTATATCGTACTTCCCTCTCCGCAGAGACTCTCCACGCCAACGCCGTGCACGCCGCAATCACCACGCCCATGACTATTGTGTTGGATTTCCAATTATGTGGTTGGCCGTACCACCCGCCGGCCGGGGACCAGACGTGCTTCGGGTAGGGGATCTTGCCGCCTCCGCCCATCGTGCTGATGAGGTTGTGATGATGCGGTGAGGCGCGAGACGTGAGTTGTGACCACAGGCAGGAGAATAGGAGAGTGGGAGGGTAGGAGGACAGGAGGACAGTCGCGACAGAGCTGAGTTGAGCTTGAGGTTCGAGTGATGGAGATGGGAGGGTGTCGTGGAATTGGTGAGATGCAATTGGCGGATGCTAACTAGCCCGGCAAACTTGCCGTTAACGGGCAGCTCTCAAGTTCGATTGACCGCGCAACACACTTGGGCATAACTAGTCACCCTGCTTCGGCACGCCTAGTAAATATTGCCAGACGTGGTGCCGTCAGCCGCAACGGCCCATGTTTCTGATCAACGTATCTCATACTCTCAGATGGCAATATTAGCTGATCCGGGCTTGATCTCTTGGCCGGCACTTACGAGCCACGCTAGGTTGTTCTATAGTACGGTTTGTAGCGCTGGCTGATACCATCTCGTTCAAAGAAAACATCTCAACCGAGGGTCGAAGTTTCTGGTGGACGAATCGTCTAGAGGCGGGTAGGATCAATGCTGCCTCTTCCATCGGCAAATGCTGATCAGCTCCTAAAACGGTGGTTGGTCGCTCCTGGTACCAGTTCTATTAATGCCCCGGATCTAGAAATCCTCGCTTCGATAAGCTGTCTTCAACGGAGTTACACTTTAATAATGGTGGAAAACGTATGAGTTCGACTCTGCCCGATTTGGAACGGCTGTCCCGTCACATGGTTCTTAGTTTCAAAAATCGAATGACCTCGTTGGCGTTGCTCCGTCCTGGATGTACTGGTCGAAAATGCTCTGAGAGGGCAGTCAGCAACAAACATCCGGCTTGTGACAAGGAAGTGCAACTCACCCAATCGAGTATATCAGAATCAGTGAACACTTGATCCAGAAAGTCTTGAGATGAGAGATCAGGGGTTTCCAAAGGATTAGGCCGCCATGACAATCCTGAACCTTCAGAAGTCGCAGGTTCAGCAGCGAACCCGAAATTCATGGCCGTCTTCTCGGTGTTGCCATCAGCATGCGCGTCTCTTAATGGTCGAGATACATCGTTGCTATAACTGACGCCGCTATTCTCTGTGCGCTCCGTCGCGTCATCTGGCCGCGGTATCTTCGAGAGCATTACCGCAAGGACATCCGATGCTCTCTTTGCATCAGGTGACGTCGGTCTGCGCGATTGCCATATCCGCCGAGAGGTTTGCAACGCATCGTACTTCTTCCGTTGCGCTTCCAACTCTGCCGGAAGCATTGTGCTTTTGGTTTCTCGATGTGACTCATACAAGTCAAGGCAAGTAATCATTGCTGCAAGGAGGAAGTCATGCAGCGCTATGCTTGACGCTGACAATCGATTATCCTGCAACTGACCTCCAGCTCGTGTTGCTTGGTCCACTTCAGCCTGATATCTCAAAACTTGGAGGCTGGCTGCAAGTCCTGCATCGCGCGAGTATTGATAAGTGCCGTTCAGCCTGTCATGACTCAAGTATCTCCTATGAAGGATCATCATACTCTTCTGGTACAAAAGTTCGAGGCTGAGACGGTGCATAATGACATATGTCTCGTCCATGATGGAAGAGCTGAGTGGTCTCCATACCAGGCTTGGCGGTATTTCGGAACGGGTCTGTCGAAGCTCTGCATCTAGCTGCATTACATCTGAATAAACTGGGAGTCTAGGCGACAAGGCCTGTCGGGCGATTTTTCTAAACGTCTGTGCTATACGACCTTTGTGGCAAAAGTAAAGCATAGGGGTGCGATCTGTGAGCGGTCGGGACGGTGGAATCGAAGTGCTAGATTCATCGAAGTCATCGTCGAACAAATTGCTTGGTGGTTCAGTGTCACAAACTTGCTCATGGATGATTGCTGGCAATCCAGCCTGGAAGGACAAAAGCAATTCGAAGGTCTGGACGGTAGAGAATGTTCTGCGACGCATCTCTCCTTCGAACGGAGAGATGTGGGCCAGGTGGCGGGGATCTCGATGGTAGCCCATCCGCAGGGCGAGACGGGCGGCGACGCCTATCATCAGCCATGGCTCCGTGTCCGAATCGTGTTTCTGAAAAAACCTGCAAATGGCGTACAGCATCGTAGCCTCGACACTGTACGGTCGAGCCTTTTGATATTGTCCAGTCACCAGAGCCTGAGCTGCCCTTGTCAGAAAGGAATCTGTGTTTTCTTGTTTGGGCGACAAGAGGACCTCTTGGCCCTGGGTGTGACAGATTTGGTGGCCAAGATGAAGCACCGAGAAAAGTATTGAAATCCAAAGGAAAGACGCCGACGACGGATCGTTCCAGAACGAGTCGTACTGGCACCGTTAGCGGAGAAAGCGGCTCACTTCTTCCTGAACGTACTTCTCGTAGGAACTTGCCCCTATGTATGAATGCTGAGATTGTAAGCCAAGGTCCATATAAATTCTGGGGCTTGCCGATCTTACACATGGGCAGATACTTTGCGCTGAAGTGCATCGAGAGGAGTCTGTCCACTACAGGACGCGGAGGTAAAGTTTCGTGAATGTCGGCCAGGGTCAATGGCTTCGAACTCGAGAGAAGAGTGTCAGGTTCGTATGCACATTCTGAAGGATCTGGACCTCCGGCATCGACTGCATCCGGGACGAGGCACCCCTGTATGTCTTTGATCTATGGCGTGTCAGTAACATTGGGTAAAGGAGTACAAGGCAGAGACAGACATTCTCCAGAATGGCGGCCCAGTGAGTGGCTCCGAGGTATTTGGTTTCAGTGCCTCTGATGTCCAGATGCCCGTTGGCGGGGGCTTCCAAAGATGGGAAAGAAGCCTTGGTCGATGGAGAGATGGCGGTTGATTTCGTGCTCGCCGCCGGTACATCTGTGCTGCTTTCCACTGATGGGAGTGGATGCTGGCTCTCTTGGATAGTTGTACCTTGGCTCGTTTGCATCAACATTGTCACCATTGCCTCCAGCCTTTGGAGTTGCGCTTGGGCTTTCGACACATTGTCCTCGGCATCGAGGTTGCCATTGGATTGCTGCTTGTGTTTGGGTCCTTTCCCGGAACGTCTCGAGGGATTTGGCTTTGCTACACGGAAAACAGTTTGATACTGGGACAATTCAGGCATTATCGCAGTATTGTGACGATCCCGACTTTGAATCCAAGAGGGCCGGCGTGTGCGGTCTGCCCACAGTGTTCTTGACTACCCTGACGAAGCTGTGGCCAATCAATGATGCGTCATCGATGGAGATAAGGCCGACGTTCAGCCAGGTCGAGGGGGTTGTTTTTCCATCGACTTGGAGCGCGTTCTGATATTCTCTTCTGACAGAGATTATCGCGACACTTTGACTCGTTAATCAAGCAGGACTTGGAAAGGCACAGTGTTTCCTCAAAGAGGTTTTTATTGTTTTTTTTTTCTTTAGTAAAGAGTGTATTGAAAGCAAAGAACGCCTGTCGCTATGCAGAAGATCTAGAAAACAGAGAACGCCAATCGCTATGCAACTCAGTAACAAATCCAATGCCAGTCATCAATGTTTTGTACATGTGGCCTGCTTCAAGCCGCCCTGTCCGCCTCGTCATGGAGATACATTTACAACTTCTGAGCGACGAAGGTAGGGTTGCAGACAATGTCGCTGACTTCGCTCGGGGTCTCCAAGGTCCAGGCACCCTTGTCGGCGTCGGAGAAGGTGATGTCGCGGTTTTCACCACGGAGGACAATCAGAGGGTTGCCTGCCATGTCCAGGATCTGGCAGCGGTAGTCCTGCTTCTCGACCAGCGAACCGACAGAGAGCTCGACGGTCTCGAATGGGCCGGACGAGCCGACAGGAGGGAGGTCCACGAGTGAACCAGCGGGGAGGACGGTCTGGGAACCAGTCTCGGTCGACTGGTTCTCCAAGATGACACGCAAGTTCAGTTCGTCGGAGTTGGGGTCGATCTTCACAAAGGTAGGATCGCAGACCACCTCGCTGACATAGGCTGGTTGTCTGAAGGTCCAGGGACCTTTGCCGGCGTCGGAGAAGGTGGTGTCGACGTTGGGAGAGCGGACTCCGACGATGGCGTTGCCGTAGTTGTCGAGAGCCTGGCAGCGGAGATCCTTGTTCTGGACATCCGCTCCGAGGGAGATCTGGATCGAGGTGAAAGGACCGCTCAGAGCTGGAGTGCCCATGGCCCTGGATGTCGATGACAGGCCGCTGACCTGAGCACCGGTCTCGCCACCGTCACTTAGGATAACCGTGACGGTGTCGTCATAGGTGCGGCGGCTGTGAGGGGCGGCAATGGCACCAGTGGCGGCAAGAAGAGCGAGGGCGATGGTGTTGGCATACATTTTGAGATTTGAAGTTGTTGTGAGTTGGAGGTAATTGAACGATTGGAATTAAGTGTTTCTTGATTAGGAGTGGTTGCAAAGAATGTTAAGCAGTTGGTCCCAAAGAGTGACTGATAAGGAAATAAGGAAAGAAAAAAAAGGAAAGTTGGAAGCTTGTTGTTGTTTGTTGTATGGTTTGATGGAGAGAAGAATCGTATATAGAGGTGAGGCATGCCCTTCTTTATAGCCATCCTGGCCATCTCTACTGGCTTGAAGTGGAGCATCCGCTATCCTGTGTATTCAGTGAGGGGAAGGTCAGCGTGGCAGCGAGCATTGACCAAAACCGACAGGTCCCTATGGCAAAGCATGGGCGCCACTCAGCAAAGTGGGACGCTCAACGCCAGCGAGTTCAAAAGAACAGTTGAGAAGAATGACAAAGGTACCTAAATCGAGGTATGCGTCTCTACTGCGCCCGGAGAATTGGCTGATAAAGCACGCGCCAAGACACTATAGCGCGCTTTAGGTGCCATTGGCTGGAGAAACACACGCTGTTGATTACAGCCGCAGGACCAATTCACCTCGAGCGGAGCAACCCATCAGACCGATTCTCCCCCAGCCGTTATTCCAGCGTGTATTTCGCATCCACCGCGACTTCAAGCCGCATGCTGCTTTGTCTTGGCGTTCGACAGTGCTTACTTTTCTTTCCAATATTAGTGCCAAATACCTGAAGCTCTGCCAGATATCCGACAAGCCTTTCGGGAGCCAAGATACCGGTTGGCAAGCCACGCCCAGACTCCATCGAGGCGTTGAATGTGGTTACATACAGGAACGAGCATGAACCGCATACTGGGTACGATGAGCTCGGCGCCATAGATGTATTGCCGAGAAGCGAGGAGCGACCGATATTTGAGATTGCCTCCATGCTGTGGCAAGGAGCCTATATCGCGTCGACCATCTACTTCGGGGAGTGCCCATCTTGGCATGCATTTAATGTGACTCCGGCATCTTTAGCGGACATACCATCCTGATGTGGCTCGCGCTGGTCTTATCATCAAGAGCAGCAGCACCTGGGTGAGCCATGCACTTTTGTGCTGCTGGACCCAATCATCTAGTCTTGTCGGACGTCTGCCCATGACTCTTTCTACGTCGTTGCTGAGTCTCTCTTCCGCCCCTCAGCTGTACTCGTCTCGAGCCGGGTAAGCAAACTCGCAGAGAGTTCGAGAACACCAGACCGACATTAACGTCAAGTGTTGTCCTCGGAGATAATCTAACATGCTCAGTCTTGCGCCCGAGACCATTACCCCGTTTTGCGGCAACCTACACCTCTGTCAGCATCACGTTCCATTGCGATATTTCAATAGTGGGTCATCGTAAGTCAAGACCTCAGGTCTCACGGCTCGATGATTACAATATTGCGGAATTAGGTCGGTCAGCACTTGGGATGCCCCTGCGGCGATGTCTATCGTATCGATGAAGGGAGCTCTGCCGTCTCCGCAAGCCGTAGAGTTTGCCTTCATACTCGATCATGGGTTAGCGCTCTTGTTCGGACATTCTCTCTATCTTCGGTCAACCTTACTAACCATGCAAGCAGTGAAAGCCAAGCCAGGACTGAACTGAAACTTACCCATGAGCCAGGTTGCCTGTATCACTATATTGACTAAGTGCGCCCGAACTTTGACGACCTGGTGGGCGGCTTTCGCAACTTAGCTGCCTGCCAGGAGTACGAACTGCTTGACGTTGTGCCTCAGCACAGCAATATCAACAATCGCGTCCATCGATGGTACGGCGTCAGCTATCTCAAGGGATAACGCATTGACAGCCACAATGGCCTCAGGATCGGGAAACTGTGGTCAAATGTATTTTGCAAAAGTCGAAGAATCGAACCAGTCGAACCTGACTCCAGGTTTACTCACTGGTGCAGCAGTGGCACCTCTGCGGGACGCCAGCAAGAAAGTGATGTTTGCCATCTTGCAGGAGGTGAGCGACCCGCAAAGATGTCTTAGCCATGACCCCAGTAAGAAGGATGGCCACCATGAATCGGTACCAAGTCCGAAGCCACAACATCTTTACCAGATGGTGCTGTGATTAACGATTTAGGTTATAACGCGATTTTCAAGCTTCATGTGGCCATGTTTGCAGTGCAGTAATCTCAATTGACGCTACTTGGCCCAAAGCATGCGTTTGATAGCCAACATAACAAACCGGACTTAATCCCTGAGGACAGTTGCGTGACGGAGAGTTCGAGTTGAGAAGGGCACGTGAAGGGTCTGGGAGTTAAAGAGCGTCCTTCCTATTTCGGGCTGATTGCCAAGACGGGCCCTCATTGGCTGTAGTGGTTTCCAATTGAATTTCTTTCGCGTGTCCAAGTCCGATGGTCTCGTGTCGCAGGAGAGAAAAAGTCCCATCAACCGGCTGAACTCGCACTCCCCCTCCGTGTGGTTGTGCTTGCCGCTAGAGTCTAGGCCATAGCTTGAAAGCTTGCGGAGCTATCGCAACTACTTCAGGGAGCGGTGACAGGTCCGATGAAGAGGTTGAGGCTCCTGAGATGGAGCGGTAGTGTACTCTCACCACGGACGAGACCAGACAGCCTTCCTCCTCCCTTCTCCCGTATACGACGCTTCCAAGCAACGGCAGCTGCCCCTGCAGGTGCCGAAGATGACTTCGTGGCGCAAACGACAGATGGACCATATCTCCCCGAAGAACAGCTCATGAAACTACCCTCACCTCCGGTCACTGCGGCGAGAACCTCTGCGAAATTGGCAGCTCTCCATGCTCGGCTTTCGCTCCCATCACGATTCCCTCTCGAGACCTTGGCAAGAACTCTGGTAGACGAGTCCGCAGACACCTCGATACGATTCAACAACAAACCGTTTGCTTTGCTTGGCAATGACTTGTTGGGCTACTACACATCCGAGTACATCATCAGTCAGTATCCGAGATTACCGCTTGCGGTGGTCTACGCCGCAATGTATGCATACCATGGCCCGGCGACCTTGACACAGATGGCTAGGGAATGGGGCGTGGAAGCCGCGGCAGAACCAGGTGGTGAGGTTGATCCCGGGTTACTGCAATTTAAGAGAATGCCACCAGACACTCGATCAGAGAAGGGCGACTCCGAAGCAGCCACCGAGAGCAGCGACACACGGACGAAGTGGACCCGGAGCTTGAGCGCAAAGTCTGTCCACTACGATCAATTCGGCGAACCTATAGAGCGACCGGTAAACCCAGAAGACCTCAGGTCAAAGGGCGTCACGCTGCAACGGGCAAGCACGAATTTCGTGAGGGCGGTCATCGGAGCGGTATATTTGCATGCTGGTCGGGCGGCGGCGAAGAAGTTCTACAGTGACCACTTCATGTCCCGGCAATTAGACATGTCAAGCCTTTTCCAGTTCAAGACTCCGACCAGGGATTTGAGCAAACTTTGCGGAAGAGAGGGGTTTCAGGCACCTGTGGCCAAAATACTAAGCGAGACCGGGCGCAAAAGCAGGACACCTGTGTACGTTGTTGGGATCTACTCAGGCAGCGACCTGTTAGGCGAAGGCGCAGGAGCCAGCCTTGACGAGGCGAGGACTCGCGCAGCAGTCGCTGCGTTGAAGGGTTGGTATCTCTACAGCCCAACCGAGTTCCGGTTGCCCAGCGACACCGAAGAGCCGGGAGCCAAGCCATGGACGCCTATTCTGGTGGACGCAGGCGAGGTTGTCGGCTAGTATCTGCACGAGACTTTTGCTCCTGTCCATATCTCCACCAAGGCCGAGTGTATTATTATGATACCTTAAACTATATCTGTGAAAAGTGGGCGTGGGCATTTTTGGGCGCTGGGGACAAAGCATTTATTCGAAGAGCGAACCCTTGTGGGCCGACATGACCAACGCACATGCAAATGCGGACGGTCCTCTCCCACTGCCTCAGTTTCTCGACATGTATCTATCAAAATGTTCTTCACACGACTGCCAGGTCGTTCCTTTGGCTGACGATCGGGCGCAAGCGACACCCTGGCGATGACACAAGGGGCGGTTGCGCGCGTCCAACCTCCGTGAAGGTGAAACGCAACGGCACGTGGTGGGCAGCGGTAGGATTCCCATCTCATAGAAGCACTGCAAATGACTAGATCCTTTCCCACGGCCACCATGGCTGTCTTCGAGAATGATGGGCCAATGAGAGCCTCAAGTGATGTGGTCGGCAAGGCTGCTTGGCAGACCCTTCGTGACGTCAATGATTGGAGGCCTATCTCCAACCCAACCGCGCACTCCAAGCCTTCGATCTTGTGCGATTTGAGAGCGGCAGGGTGCGCTAGGTTTGAGCGGAGGCAAGGAATCGCTCGCTATTCTTCCAATAGTCGTGGCCAAGAGAGAACCGTCCCCGGAGTCGGGCGTGCCGTCTTGGGAGGGTCGGGATAATCAGGGCCGTGGTAAATACGAGGGGACCTTTCGCGTCACAAAGTTCTTTGAGGCATCGCCCATGCTTGCGCCACCATCTGGGTGTGGTCGCCTTCACAAATCAGGACCGCCAAATGCTGCCACAGTTTGTTTCAGAAGGCTGTCAAGCGGACTATCAGAACGGATGATGCCCCCCGCCTTGCCCCAGCTCTACGAGTATCGCATCCATTCCTCTACCGGCCCCATGACTAGGGCTTGTGACTCGCTACCCTGGATCCCACCCTTCGAATATTCCACGACCCAGTATTTCGCCTCGCTAGGCAGTCTTCGAATCTTATAGTGTCCTGCCTCTGCTGAAGGATCTACAATCCGGGGCATGTGGTTCATCCTGCTATAAGTCTGTCACTCGTGTCCTTGGACTTACTACTTCTACCTCTGTCATATCGACTCCTGTAGCTCGCAGATTCCGGAATGGCAGCAACAGAATACTTCGCGTCTGGCGCCAGGCCTCCTCTGGACCAACAGAGTTCTGGTTTGTACCCTCCTCCTCCTCAACCACAGAGAGCAAATTCATCACAGTTTGGTACTGGCTACCAACCTGGTTACCCAAGCCCACAGTTTGGCAGCAACGCACCACCATCGCCTTATGCTCCTCATTCTGCTCCTCCAGCCCCGCCACCACTGCCGCCGCCTCCTTATCAACCACTCAATAACGAAGGCAAAGTACATTTCGCTCAAGGTTCGCAACTACCTCCTCCCGGCCAACAGCGACCTTCTCTCTCCAGTCAACCCACCTACGCGCTGAACCAGCCGAACTACAAAGCCAACCCAGGGCAACATTTGGCACCATACCCTCCGGGCCCTTACGTGCCTCAAGGGCCTTATCACCAACAACAACCTTACCCGCAGCCGCACCAACAGCCTAGTCACCGACCTTCGCACGGCGATCCGTCGAAACCGGGCTACTCCTCAGACCCCGAGAATCACCGGCATAGACATAAGAACCGTCCCCGTCGCGTTTCAGACAACTCGCGGTCAACGAACGCGGACGGCTTCATCGGTGCTGCGGGAGGCGGTCTCATCGGCGATCTCATCTTCCCAGGTCTGGGTACAGTCGGTGGCGCACTGGTTGGATGGCTAGGTGGCAAAGACTACGGCAAGCACCGAAAGTGGCGCGAAGACAAGAGGGAACGGGAACAGGAACGGTGGGAGAGGAAATACCTCAAGGGGGAAGGCGGCAGTGACAGATCGAGGAGTCATAGTCGGGACGACAGAGACCAGGATACCCAGCCGCGCAGACACAGTCATGTCGGCCATGATGGAATTGTGCACAATCATGCGACGCGGCGGAAGAGTTATGACTAAGACGAGGTTGACTCTTGGTGACGTTCCTGATGGATATTTTGTGGGCCTCTATTGACGACATTTTTCATGAAAGCGAGATCTTTAGCATTTGGAGCATGGGCATGGCATATTACTGTACCAGAGGCGGCTCAGATACACCCGACTGCGGGCCCAGTCGATCCGGTCTGAGTACACGATGAGACTACTCAGGCCGAGAACTTAGGTTCTGCACAATAATATTATCTTCAAGTCGCGTGGTACAACAAGCGTCTCTCTCCACCAATGGACGCGGCAGCATACGAGTACGTCCTCAGTACTATTCAGTGCTACGTACTCGTATGCACCCCAGAGCGGCTGCGGCGGCAAAAGCTTGCAGTATGTGTGAAGTAATTGAGTGGTGACGTGCTGGACATTGCGGCGGTGCCGGTGGCGCCAAGCTTCGGTTACGCCTCCCCAGGGAGTGCTTCACTCCTCAGTCGGTGGCGCCTCAGTTCCAAGTCTTCACCGTCAAACTCTTGTGCTGGAACATCGCATCGTCCCTCGTGCGACCGAAGATGCGGTGAACCAAATGCAGCCTCGCTGTTGGCATCATACCATCACTTCAGCCCTACTACCGACTGTGGTACATATCTGCTAAGCCCTGCGCACTAAGTAAGCTGCCTTGTGGGGGCGAATCTTTGTCAACAGGTGAGTCTAGACTCCGACTCGTTGCGCAGTTTTCAGGCGCCTCAGGCAATAACGTGTCTGCGAAAGGTCTCTGCATTGCGCTGCGCTGTGTTCAAGCACCAGGAACCACTTCCCCACAGATAACTTCCGCTTACGCCCAGACGCCGGAGCAGATACGAGTCCTGCGTGCGAGTATAAGGGACGCAAAAGTCGCGGTGTGGGGTCTCACTTGACGAGAGGGCATTCCCAAGGGAGGTGTCGACCGATGATTCAATATTAATGCCCCAGATGTTGGTAATCCGTCCCTGCATTGTCCTACACTGTCGCGACAGACATCACATCTGCCGTGGATTGTTTTTTGAATCCGCTGGTGCTGCGCCCATGTCACGGCAGACTGGGACTTACCAACTGCGGACCTTGAGCCAAGGACCTCCTTCTCGGACAGTACCTGTTCGGTAGGATGCGGGCCCAGATGCAAAAGTCCCTGCCTCAAATGGTTGAAGTGCTGTGCAAGACTTCCTACCGGAGTGTCGGCAGTTGCATGTTTTCGCCGAGTTCTTTTTTAGATCCTGCCTCGCCCTCCTGGGTGCATATTAAGCCAAAACTGCAAGGCTAACAAGTCTTTTGCGAAGAGCACATGCCATCACAAAAAGGCTTTGCAGACGCCACGAATGGTGTCAACTAGTAAGGACGCTGCATCGTGCCGTTTGCACGGTGAGTCGATACTTCCAGACCGTCCTGCTAAATATCAGTCGCCATGAGTGAGACAAATCGATCCCGAGCACCATGCCGAGTCAGTGACCGGTCACAACTGAGGCCTTGAGGTGCAGGCAATGGACTGATCAGTCATCGTGCCCAAGTGACTTCGAGAAGGCCACAGTTGCGAACGGGAAGCGCTTAACTCGGCTGTTATACTCAGGACCTTCTAATTTTACGAAGATCCTCAGCCACTGGTGCAGGCTCGGGCATGATAGCAGCCACTGCATCGGTGTGCTTTTCGAATATCCTCCTCTCAGGCCGACCGGCTGTCGAGCGAAGATTTGGGGGTACGCTGACAAGAACTTTAACACCCGTTCGTCTCCTCTACTCCCTGGCCAATATCCCCACCCGTGTCGATCTCGGACCTTTCTATGAGAGTCTTGTGCACTGGATTAACGTTCGTGGACAATCTGCACAGCAAACCGAAGCACGTTCCGATGAACTTAGACCTCCAAAAGGAAGTTCGCCTGATCTTGGACGTGGAGAGCTGCCAAGATTTTTTCTGCATCCTCAGTTGACAATACTTGAGGGTCGACTCGGCTTCAATGTGACGCCCAAATGTGGTAGGTGATGAAATATTGGCCCTCATCGCCATTCAAGGTCATACGATGCCACCTTGCCGTCTGCGTAACGGAATCGATGTTACGATCGACGTTGAGTCGAGGAAAGACGGAATAAGGGTCTGACTCTCAGAGGAAAGTATTAATTATTTCAAGGAGGCAACCCTTGCGGTCGATTATGAAACGCCCAAACACCCACGGCGCGAGACTATCACCCTTTCGCTGTTCCCACGTCGTACCCATCCATGCTGGCTCATACAAGCACCACCAGTTCGCATTCTTGTTCCATCAAGCCCGCACCTAGCGTCGTCCGGACTACAGTAGACTTTCGTCGCCTGGAGGTGCTCTATCCCTGGTCATCGTGCCATCACACTAGGTAACCTCGAGCAGGGTTGCAAAGGTGGGCTCATGATCTTACAACCGGTACCCCATTGGAAGCACAATACTGATAAGTCGCTTGAGGCTTGAGGCTTGGGCCTTGTTTCCGTTTCTCCTGGCATCTCGCGACTTGTGTCTTCAAGACCAGATTGTGGCGGTTGGGGCCGGGTGTCTCCTCCCCCGGACAAGGCGCTTCTCTGCCATCATGCCTCAGGCAGACCCTTACCCGACCTTCAACCAAACGTGAGTGTGGGTGTCTCGGGGCGGGGGGTGTCCCATCCATCGTGACGAACCTCAACCGCCGTAGCGCACAGGAAGCTCGAAACTATCATAACTTGTTTAACATCCTACCGCCAGAGTAGCGAGAAGTCTCAGGGGCGTGAATGCCTACTCCTCAGGTTGAGGACCCGGATCATCCATGCTCTGCTCAACAGTCTGTGGACCTGTTGTGAGGAATGAGGGAATACCTCCGTAGGTCAGGGCTCTGAGACGGTCGGTTGAAGAGATCTCTTGGTCCCCGATTTCGATTCCATTAAGGTATGGACATAAGTCCCGATAGGTAGAGTCAAGACTCAAGACTCAAGACTCAAGAATGAAAAATCTAAGACTCGAAGGTCAAGGGACAGCAACAGCGAACAAGCGCGAAAACACCACAAGAGATAGGACCTCCGCAGCGGTATGTACCTGTCCTCCACCTAGACACTCACTCACTCGCTCACCATCGAGACTACCGCTGCGTATAGGCAGCGGAGCCGTAACTCGCCGGTCAATTTTCGCATGTTGGGGAAATTGTCCGCCCGGCCAGGCAGCCAGGCAGTCATGTATCCATCCCAGTCGAAGCCCATTTCATTACGTTTCTAGAGCGGACGAGGGACCGCAAGACCAATGTCAGGCTGTCTCTGTCTCTGTCTCTGTCTCTGTCTCTGTCTCTGTCTCTGTCTCTGTCTCTGTCTCTGTCTCTGTCTCTGTC